>OY744539.1:22776561-22976561 GCA_963556195.1 Sepiola atlantica
TAACTTGCGAATCTCTCTGTCAAATTCTGGGACCCATACGTAATTTCGAACTGAACCCTCTACTTAATTCTTGTGGTAGATTGTTCTCATTCTGTCAGCTATCACCGGATAGAAGTGCTAATTGATATATTATTCTTAATTATTATTGCCTGTAGTAAGAATTGAACCTTCAACTCCCAGAGATTGTCTCTTAGAACTGATAGTCAATCGCAGCTTAAAATTTCTACATTGATAGCAGAAGTACAGAATGACCAATAATTAACGTATTCAGTGTCTTCTTTAATGAAACACGATTATCCGGTAACCTAATCAATTTCGATTACTCTTTTTTTACATAAAAAGTCACCGCTTATTAAGGCGCAAAAACAACTCGAGGATAAAGGTTAAAGAGTTTGACTGGTGGATGGTGAGACAACATCGTGTTCACCGGCATGATGGTTGTAGCAGGGCAGAAATTTATTATTTACGGGGACGGTTCAACAAGAACTTGTTTACTTGGGACTTGAAGACGACCATATTGTAGTCGGCTGGGAAGCAGGCTCACGGCACAGTGTTCAACAGACGGGTAGTTCTAGAAAAGAAACTCTGCCCATGGAAGTTTCGTTTCGTCTTGGGCACGCAGATGGAGAAAGGGAAATCATTGACAGTGGTAGTAGCTAGGCGGGTTCTTATTGTGCATGTTTTAAAAGGAGGGAACAATAGATTGGAGCTCAGTCGAGCACCTACCATGAAAATAACGGTAAAGTAAAGGTAGACTAGCAACATCTCTTCTGTGTGAGAGTGGCTGTAGGGAAGAGAAGAGGGCATCCCCACTAGATTTCGAAGTGTGTTTTGAACTGTCAAGGCAGGAAAGGGTGCTACTTAAACAAATAAGCAATCATTTCACTTAAAAAATCATATCAAATAAAATTTGTATTGTTATCTTGCATCTTCAGTAACACCATATTTGTTTCTGTGTTATTTAGGCGTCGAGGTTTAAAAAATGGTTGATACTGGTATAAAGCGAAAAAGTATCTGCTATAAAATTAGTACCTGGTGATTAGGGTTGCAGGAGGAAGATTTCAGGTAGGTAGAGGGTAATTTCCTCCAATTCCCTCTATGCCATTAGTGATCGAAACAACAACTGTTGATCTGATTAAATATTAAAGTCGAAGAAATGTAGCGGAAGTAATAGTTTCTTTGTAAACAACATAGACCAATATGCGCTTTTTGGACTGACCAGGCAGATTTGTGCATGTAGCTTGTAGTAAAGAATATATTAAGCACTAATGTCTCTACATTAGTGCTTATTGTACTTTATATACTAGAGTATTGATTTTATTTTTATTTCAACATTATACAGTTATTGATTGATTGGGCATGTTATACCTAAGGTTTCGGAAGTCATACGCAACTGTGATCTGCTAAACGGAGTCAAACGCGCCCCACTCGATCTTCGGTTAATCAGCCAATAGTAGACCGAGGAAAATATGCCAGTTAACGCTCTTGTATTGGTTGACTACCTGAACAGCGAGTGTGGTGCGTTTTAACTTTGGTTCGCAGTTAACAGTTGCGTCTAACTTCCGAAACCTAACGTACAACGTGTCCAATCAATCAATAACTGTATGATGTTGAAATAAACATATACGATCTTATTCATTTAATTGAGCAATCCGTCTTCATCCCTTCATATTAAAGGTAATCATTATTATTACCGACATAAATTATTTTTAAGGAAATACAATTGAGAAATTTGTCTATAACAATCTATTTTGCCTTGTCAACTTATTTGTGACCTATTTGCGTTAAAAAGTTTCATATCTAATATTTAAAAGAAGTTTTAATCAATTAAATTAGACTGTCTTTAAAAAAATGCGGTTATGTACTTATTCCTGTAATGACTGAACGCGGATTATTTAATTACATTGCTTTAAACTTCTTTTAAATATTAAATATTAAACGAATTTTTAACGCAAATGGGTCACAAATGAGTAGGTAAAGCAAAATAAATTGTTTTTGACTAATTTCCACATTTGTATTTTTTTAAATTATTTTATGTCAGTAATAATAATGATTGCCATATTGAATGTACACTATTAGATTATATGTATGTACATAAAATTGCCTCCATTCTTGGGTAGAGCTCTCTTGTAATTAGAATCGCCAACTGCCATCAGCTTATAATGCATTGCTCTTCGTGTAAAAAAATGGAGTTCTCGGGCAATTGACAATGTTAGGATTGAGATTTCGCTTACTCTCAGTGGGTACTGAATGATAGTTGAGAATTTAAACGCGCCGATTGTCGTCCAAAAGTTCGAGTTTCGATTCCGGCTTGAGGCACTTGCGAAACAGTCTGTCTGCGGATGACTGTATATATGCATGGCACTACTAATATATATATATATATATATATATATATATATGACTTAATTATACTAGAAAAGTTTCTGGGGAAATTCCACGGTTAATTAAAGTAAATAGGTTTCGATTAATTTTTATTACATCTACTTATGTATTTTCATACTTTACCTTTTGAAGAAAATAAGCGGTTACCTGTTTTGTATGCTACCGGTTCGTGTATAAACTAGTATACACACCCGTGTCGTCGTTGTCGTCGTCGAACCCAGGTTATTGCTTGTCTGTGGATACAAAACCACTCGGGTGCCGATATTGATTTATTAGAAGTTTTTTTAAGATACACACAGTCACAGAAAATATCAGAGGGGCAGGTTACTTTCGTACGCGTATCAGAAGGAAAGGCAGACATATAGCTATACTCAGCTAAACAGTGCACGCTGTCCCCATTGGGGAAAGTGCGCTAAATACGTCTTTCCTGCTTATAGTACTGTAAAACAAAGATACAGAAAATCCCCACTTAGAAATCACGTGGTTTCACGACTTCCGTCTGAGGTCACCTCTGACCCATAAAGTGTCGCTCAGACTTTTCCATTCAATCACGTAATGTATGTAACAAATCCTTTATTTCTCATTTACTTAATAAATAATGAGTTTTGATACTTTTTGATCTCACAAGAATAGATAAAAGGGTAAAAGTGAATGAGAAAAGAATGAAAAAAGGAAAGGAAATAGAACAAACAAAAGAAAGAGAATGAAAACAACAAGAATAAATGAGGAAAAACAGGAAAGAAGAAAAGATTTTTCAAAAGAAAAAGAACAAAACAAAGTGACTGAAAGAAAAAAAGAGGAGAGTGAAGAAAATAAAGAAGAAAATAAAGAAAATAAATGTAAAAGTGAAAAAGGCTAAACCGAACGAAAATGATAAAAGGACAGAAATAACGGAGAAAGGAAAGAAAGAAATAAGGGAGAAAGTAAAAAGAAACGAAAGAAAAAGAAACAGAGAAAATAAAGAGATAGATAAGACGGAGAAGGGGAAAGAGAAAAAAGAAAAGAAAAAGTAATGAAAGAAACAGAAAAAGCACAAAGAAAGAAATATAAAGCAAAAGGGTAAAAGGAACGAAAGAGAAAATAGGAAACGATAGAAAAAGAAAAACGAAGAAGAAATCGACAATGAAGAAAAACGACAAAAAATAATAAATAATAATAAAAAATAACGAAAAAAATACAAAAACGAAAGAGAAAAGACAAAGAAAAAGTAAAACAGACAAGAAAAGACAGAAAGAAAAAAGACAACATAGAAAAAAAGAGAGGAAAAGGAATAAAATAACGAAAACACACGATAAAAAGCAAAGAAAAAGACAACAAAATAAGGAAACGAGACAAAAAAAGAAAGAAATCGTTTTTAAAAAATACAAAGATAACGAAAGAAAAAGACAAAAAGGATTTTTAAAAAGAAATAAAACAGACAAGAAAATAAAGAAAAAGAACAAAAGAAAAGAACTGATAATAAAAACGCGCCAAAATAACATGGTTGAATAAAGAATATAATAAAAAAACGCGTTCAAAAACGCGTCGGACTACATGGCGGGAAAAAAAATGAATAATGACGCTTTGACTATGGAAGTGCTCAAAAATGTCTGAAGCCATACGAAATATTTACACATCGTTCAGCAAAGGTGAGTTTGGATGGCGGGGAAGAGACAGCGCCTCCTCGGTAGTGAGTGTCCATTACACTCGCCATCACACTCTGCGTGGCCATCAAATTTAATCAGTTCATTCACACCCGATTTGAAATTGAATTTAATGTCTTTTTTGTCTCTCTATGATTCGAACAACGCTAACCTCACTTTGCTTTTGTACTTTCGCATATTGGGCGCCCATGTCGCTTATATTCAGTCTCAAGATGGCTTTCAATATTAGACAATGCGAACACGTATACGTATACGGGTTCATACCCTAACCCTAACCCTAACCCTAACCCTAACACTGCTGAAACTTTAATATGCACACACACACACAAAAAAAAAACATTTTTTGAGAGTTTGAATTACCTACTAGACACCATCCTCGAGTGGATTCGATCTCTCTGTAAAAGGGTTTGTCAGGAATACCTAACATGAGCATACTTCACCCTACAAGTAAACCCTGAACAAATATTCAAAATAACATAGTATTCAAAACCCAAATAAGATCTCCTTGGTGTGGCTATGTACCAGCTTATACGAGGAATGGTGCACCTTGTCCTAGTGATGTTACATCAAGTAACAACACAGCTGGATAATCCACCAGACTAGATGAATTATTGTCCTAGAATCCAGTAAGACCAATAGAACAAAAGAAAGATATACTATAACATAACCAACTGGTAAATTTAGGAGAGGAAAATTAATGTTCTTAACTTCTTTACTAACTCAAGGCTTGAGAGCGAAAGGAGTACTTTATTGAAACGATATGCTATGTATCTCATATAGGTAGTGACCTCTTGATTTCTAAGAACTTCGACTGAAGTAAAATTAAACAAAAGATATATACATTTTGGAGAGTTTGAATTACCTACTAGAGTGTCTTCGGTCTCTATGCATACGGGTTTGTCAGAACAACCTGACATGAGGATACTTCACCCAACAAGTAAACCCAGACCAAATATTTAAAATAACAATATTCGAAATCGAAATAAGATCCCCTCGACACAGCTATACACTGGTTCATACTAGGAATGGTGCACCTTCTCCAAGTAATGTTAGCTCGAGTAACAGAAATTAGCTGGATACTCCACCAGACAAGATGAATTCTTGTCCGGAAATCCGGTAAGACCAAGAAACTATAACATAGTTAACTGATCAATTGGGAGAGAAAAATTAGTGTACTTCACTTCGTTACTAACTCAACATTTGATAGATAAGGGAGAACTTTAATGGAATTTTTGAATATCTATATATCTTATATAGAAATCAAGTGTTAGCCCCGGGAAAGGGGCCCCTTGATTTTTGAGAACTTTCGATATTATAGTAACCACTATTTCTTTAGAGTTGTGTTGTAAGTGTTGCTTGATTTTTAAATACATTTTCTTTGCTAGAATTATTGATAAGCCTACGTTCGATAGAATTCGGAATCTGTTTTATAATTGATGGAGGGGTGATTGGACTTTGGGTTAATGTATATTTGATTAGTGTTATCTTTTAAATATGGTTCGTAAGTATTTTTATTTAAGTTTAAAGTGACATCTAGAAAGTGTTTTTTTTATGTTAGCCAGTACTTCTTACTCTTAGGCCTATTTTTTTTCATTTCCATATGTATAATTTTCTTGAAGTTTTCTCCTTGACTTTGTTGGGATCCCTTATTATCGCTTATCCATCATCTCTATATAGGCCGATATCTGTTTTATCAAATATATTTGTGAGTGTATATAAAATAAATAACCCCACAAGATCTTATGCCTCCGCAGAGTCAGTGGCACCCATGGCAAAATCAAGGAAGTTTGTCATATTTGTGTTAATCCATTAGTCATTATTATTTATTAAAACTGATCTCCTACATTTTTTAATGATGTGAATTTCATTTTTGGATATATCAGTGTACATCTCGGCAAACTCTACGGCAATGTTGAAGAGTTCTTCTAATATGGAGGGTTTGAAAGCTACTATGTCAAATTGTAAGAAAGTACATTTAGTTTTATTTTCGATATTGATTACTTCGGCAGTATTCACCCATTGGTTTAATTCTAGGGTTTTTTATTTGTTTGTTAATTCTAGATAGAATTGTTTTACTAATTCTTCCTATTTCTGGTTTGGTCAGATTAATTAAGCAAGTGTTAGGGTTGTTGTTAAAATTACTTTTGTGGTCTTTAAATAAGATATAGGCTTCCTTAGGTTTTAATTTATTAACTTTATCGCTAATTTTTAGTTTATCGGTGATTTGTTTACTTTCAGTATTTATTATATCTATGTAATTACGTTCGATTGTATCTAGTTTTTTGTAGTTTTTCGTAATATTTTCTGTGGGTAGTTTGTTATACTCTTCTTTATTTATTTTATTATATAAATTCCTAGTTTTGTCCGCTTTTACGAAAATTTTGTTAGAGTTGTTTTTGTTTTTAACAATGTTGTGTAATAATTTTTGAGAATTATTATGTTGTTTGTGAAATTCTAAATCTTTAATTACATTTAAGAGGTCATTTTCAAAGCTAATCATGATATCTATTGGTTTTTGCATTTTTAAGCTTTTGAATACGTGGGATTCTTTTGTATCTACGTGTTTATCTTTATTATTAAGGAAGAAAGTGTGCTCGCCATCGCATTCGGCGTGTTAGGTCTTCCGTTGTTTTAATTAATTTAATAATGTATCGATGCTTGCTAGGTATTAGGATATTCTCAGGGGATGTTTCTAAGTTAACTTTTTCTGTATTATTTTTCAGTGGTGAGTTAAATTTTTATGAAAGTGCTCAACTACTTGAAGAGCTAAGTATTATTAGTTCAGGTATCCACATAAAATGTTATAAGATATAATCTTTTATGTATTAGTTTTCAGTATTTACTTCAACAGTGCTCGATACGTAGGTAGAGCTAGGTAGTAAGTATATATATGTATATATATATGTATATATATACATATATATACATACATATATATAAATACATATACATATATATAAATACATATATATATGTATATATATACACATATATATATATATATATATATATATATATATATATATATATATATATATATGTGTGTGTGTGTGTGTGCGTGCGTGTGTGTGTGTGTGTGGGTGTGTGTGTGTGTGGGTGGGGGGGGGGGGGTGCGTGTGGGTGTGTGTGTGTGATATTTCTATTTATTTACAGAAGAAGGGCATCCTTACAAATTTGCAATGTCCGGTTATGGCCACGAAGATTGTTCAGCAGACCCGATTTATTTTTATAAGTCTTTATCGCCGTAGGTCTTGTAGGAATATCTATACATGTAAATGGCCATGCTCTGCATTTGTACAACACGCAGAGCACGCTCTCCTTCTACACAGCCTGGTTTCAGTGACAAATCGAAGCAAAACAACTGAGAGTCGATGTAGAGTGGATGATCTAACCAAACCTACGGGTCCATCTCGCCGAGTAGGGTAGCAATCGCGACCGGGTACAATACCAGGTATTGTTACGCCCCTGCTGCTGCTGCTGCTGATTATAATAATAATAATAGTAATAATAATAATAATAATAATAATAATAACAATAACAACAACAACAACAACAATATTAATAATAATAATAATAATAATAATAACAACAATAACAATAACAACAACAACAACAACAACAATATTAATAATAATAATAATAATAATAATAATAATAATAATAATAATAATAATAATAATAATAATAATAATAATAATAAACAACATTCAAAACCCGACTTAATCTTCCTAAACAAAAACAAGAGAACTTGCTTAATCATTGATATAGCATGCCCTTTCGATACCAGATGGCAGAAAAAAGAACACAAAAAAATAAATATCAAGATCTAAAATGGGAATTAGTTAGACTATGGAAATGTAAAGAAGTAAAGGTGATTTCCGTTGTAATTCGAATGCTTGGAACCATAACGAAAAGCCACCATAAATGGCTTAAACAGATTGACGAGACAATTTCTTTTCCAATTCTGCAAAAGGCTTGCCTGTTATGAACAGCGAAAGTGTTAAGGTACAGCTTGAATGTATAAGGTCAAAGGAACTGACTTGATGTTAAAAAAAAAAAACTCCAACTAAAAATATCCTTACGTACATACGTTTCTGAAGTTTCAATTTTATTGTAATCTACAGCAGGGCAGAAGATTGATAGTTATATGATGAAGAGATCAATATAATTTTTAAAACGTTTCGTTTTATGTTGGCATGTTACCCGGAAATATATGTTGTGAAGAAAATAATTGAAATATTCGCTTGCTATACAAATCTTTTTTATCAATTGCAAAATAGATGACTTGTTTGGGCATAAATTATTATAAAATGATATGATAATTAATATTGAAAATAATAATAATAAATATATATATATATATATATATATATATATATATATATATATATATATATATATATATATAAAGAGATATATAAAGTGAGAGAGAGAGAGAAAAGATAGGTATATATGTATCTATGTTTGTTAATATGACTATATATAATTTTAGAGTAATCTGCTGGTTGTGTTAGTAGGTTCATACAAGTATTATGTTTTTGGGAATATGATCAATATCTGATTGATTTTGAAGTAGATTGAAAACAAAACATACATACATGATTAATCTTTTGAAAGTTGCAATGTTTTCGAGACAATTGAATTTTAATCCCGATTAGTAGCGAGGACGGAATAGAACAAAGCTAGACTCATGCGAAATGAAAAGAAATACAATATCGTCTTTTTTGTCAGGATTTTCGCGTGTTTTAGTAGGAAAGGTGAAAGAAAGAAAAGAGAGAATGAAAGAAAGACAGAATAAATGAAGGAAACGACGAAAAGAAAGAACTAGAAATGAAATAAATAGAAATAAAAAGCTGTAATATACAATGACAGAACAGAGAATCAATTTGAGTTTCCCTTATATAAAGGCGTGTATAGTGCTGAAATAATAATTGTAAAATAAATCAAAGATGGCGACACGTCATAGTTAGTAAGTTCACATTTTGTTCATTTGACCCACTTCAAAACGAGGTACGCTAAAATTATTTTAAACAAAGGGAATGACACTCATTGGCAGACGAAAACAAATAAGAGGTGAGTAGGGTAATGAAACAAATAGACTCTAATTTGTTATTCGCTAGAGTAAGCATGAGTTAGCGATGAAAACAATCATAAAATATAAATGTTGTTGAATTTGACAGACAACTTCTGTCTGGATATTCTTGTGTGAATCCTTCCCATTCGCCGAATCAGGGTTTTTTTTTTTTGGTGAGGAATTCGCCGATGAGTCTGCCATAACTGTAGATGCTCAAGTACTTCCAGGCCCATCCGGGTCCATCATCAGGGGATAAGGTAAAGACCATGGTGTTAATGTTAATATTAATATGTAATTTTCAAGAAAATTATATCATTAATACGGAACTACAGTTAAAACTATAAATATATAAAATATATATGTATATATATTAAGTTAGGTATGTGTATATGTTTATATATATTATTTGTACAGGATTCACTCCTAAACTATTTAACCGATCGTTACATATATGGAAACACAGCTGCTAGGCTTAAGGTGTCTAAATATGGGGTATATTTAATTTAATTTATTTTTAGTCAAAGGGAGTAAACAGGTGGTGGAAGTTTTTTTGAAAATTCAGATACTTTTTTTCACATTTTACCAGAAGGTATTAGACATACATCAAATAATAAGGATTCCCCAAATGTGAGTTTCCTTGTGGTATTTTAAGTGTTTTTAGGCGGCATGATATATATGAAATCTCTCATTTGGAAATTCAGATATATCAGATTTCATTGAATTTGATTCATAGTCATTGGACACTAATTAAGCAGAATTCTTCAATTTAATTTTTTTCTTAAAGCCCAGGAAGCTTAAGCCTATAATTTTAAACATTTTCTAAAATTAAAATCATGTAATAGATGTTGATGAAAATTGGAATAAATGACGGGGCATAAAGTTTAGTAGCATTATATTTTGATGTTAATGTCCATAAAGAGACATAAATATGGTGCGGAACAGTCGTCTTCAAAGAATTTATTTTACCTGTCCTAGGATAGATATTCTTCTAGTATATATATATATATATATATATATATATATATATATATATATATATATATATATATATATTGACAAAAATGGGCTAATTGAAAAAATACACTTATCAAAATTTTGCCACGAAACGCGTGTAAGGTTTAGTAATGAATATTAAATTTAAATAAATTACTTTTGTGTAAAATAGGAGATGAAAAAAATCGAAGTACAGAAATAAAGAAGTTGTTAGAACCAATAAAAATTATGGTTTGGGATTAATTCACCATGATCTATGGAATGCAAATAATATATATATATATATATATATATATATATATATATATATATATATATATATATATATATATATATATATATATATATTAAATTAATTTATTAAATTATATACGTTGATTGGAAAAATTTACCGACGAAGTCTTTTGGAAACTATCTGAATATAATAATCAATAAAAAATATTTTTTTTAAATATGCAGAAACAATTGTACAAATAGAAAAAATATTTAAACAAATTCGGAACATATATTGATTTATATTATATTTTGAACTCAAGTTATGTATACACTATTGGGCTATTAACCCAATGTAAATTACATATATATTGGTAGAAGTTTAAATTATCTTGCGTTTGGTAACAGTAATTTGGTTACTATTTTGTTCACCATTTTTCTGTTAGAAATTCTTGACAATTGCCGTCTCAAAGAATGATGCCAGTAATATGCAATAAATTATCTCACGCCCCTTCCTTCCCTAGATCCGATGAAGACAGTTATTTTTCCAGTATGTTAACTGTAGTCCTATTTTCAAACATAATTCAATTGTTCAGTATGTCTGAAGATCTTGTCGAAAGGCAGATAATATAATGTAGAAAAAAGATGAGTGGAAAAGATACAGGAAAAACAATCTAAGAACAACATAGAAATGAAAAAATGTATCGATGAAATATAAAGAAAATATACATGAAAGAAAAACGAATGACTGAAATAATGAAAGAAAAAAGAACGACTGAAATAATAAAAGAAAAAAGAATGACTGAAATGATGAAAGAAAAAGAATGACTGAAATAAAGAAATAAGAAAGAATGACTGAAATAATGAAAGAAAAAAATTGACTGAAATATTGAAAGAAAAAAGAATGACTGAAATAATGAAAGAAAAAAGAATGACTGAAATAATGAAAGAAAAAAGAATGACTGAAATATTGAAAGAAAAAAGAATGACTGAAATAATGAAAGAAGTATAAATGACTGAAATAATGAAAGAAGTGAGAATGACTGAAATAATGAAAGAAGTGAGAATGACTGAACTAATAAAAGAAAAAGAATGACTGAAATAACGAAAGAAAAAAGGATGACTGAAATAATGAAAGAAAAATTGACTGAAATAATGAAAGAAAAAATTGACTGAAATAATGAAAGAAAAAAAATGACTGAAATAATGAAAGAAGTGAGAATGACTGAAATAATGAAAGAAAAAGAATAACTGAAATAATCAAAGAAAAAAGAATGACTGAAATAATGAAAGAAAAAAGAACTACTAAAAAAGTAAACGAGTTACGAAATTATTACTTAATGGACACATTCTGAAATGATCGCCAGTAAAACTTGAAATTGTCCAAGAATCTTTATCTACAGAAACGCCCAAAACAAAGGAAAAATTTATTTTAATCCATAACAAATTATATATTGACTTTTTCATGGTAAACATTTCAAGTATAAAAAGTTCAAATTAAGTAATTTTATTTTAATATTTGTTTTGAATAAACCTCATACGGTGAAAAAATAAAGGAGAAATTGGTCGTCTCGCTCATTGGAGCTCCTACCGATGGACTTTTGATTTTAGGACAGGTTGAAGACCAGGGTATTTCACTACCGGAAACCAAGAATTATTGAAAAAGTTCGAAGTCAGCATTGATTAAAACTGCACTAGTTTTACGCGTGAGGAACAAAGCTGTGATTTCGTTTTCGCTGCGTGTTGATTTGATGCTGGGATGACAATGTGTAGTAACATTTTGTAAACATTGAGCTGGTGTGTAATACATGATCTAAAATAAATTGAAGAATACTTTTAGAATATACTTATATTTATAAAATATATTTAAGTAAAATGGAAACTCAGCATTAAATTTGTTTTCCTTCGTGTTGGGACATCCTTTATGTATTTTTCCAAGCTGGAAGTGACTAGAGTTATCCGCCCCTACATAAATTTGTTAACAAAACGGGCTGACATATGTCGCCATATTGACTTTTTGTTTGAATATTACTAAAAATACAGTGACATCTAATATTTTTTAAGTAATGTTTTTAGTTAAAAAATTACTTATCTGATTGGGGGATGATCTCTTCTCTCCCTGTAGTGGGAATCGTTCGTTCCTTTCTCACAGAAGAGGCGTTGCTAGTCTTTCTCAACTCTGTCGTCATTTACATGGTAGGATCACCACGTGAGATACTGTCTTTCTGACTAAAAATGCACCAAACATTGATGTTATTGTTTTTTGCCTTTCTCAATCATGTTGTGCAAAGACAAAAACAAAGAATTTTCTTCTAACCAAACAACCAAACGTAACACCATGAATAAATATGTGAAGATATATAGAACTTGAAGCATAAAATCTTTTACTAAACTGACCGTATTTAATATTAAATGAACCGAAAAGGTTAATATGCCGTAAAACAACCAAACGAAACTAAAAAGATTTCAGAGCAAGTACCCCTTTGGCTATGTCCACTGCAAAGAATGTTTCATTCTTACTCTTGTACCTAAAACTAGCGTTGGGACGATGAATCGGAATCGGAATTGGGAATCGGAAAACTTGAAATTTTTCGGGGTACTGAAATCGGTAAAAAGGTTTAGCCTAATTACTGATTCCAAAGACGATTCTTTTTAATTTTATTTTTAAAACTTAATTTTCTATTTTTGCTTTTAATGATACAATGATATATAATTATTGTTTTTTTTAAACTAACAGTGAAACTAAAATCTATAGATAATAATAACATAAAAATAGGATGTAAATTTATTTGACTTGTGTCAAACAAAACAACAAAAAACAATGAAACTTTGCATAAATTCGCTAAGTAACCTTTCAAAGAATCCAGTTGATTTAAAGGGTTCCGAAAAATGTTTAAAAATTAAAAAAAAAACATTTTTTCAAGAAAAATACTGACAAACATCATTGATAATTAAATTAAAAGTAATAATATAAAAAATGTTTTTTAACTTTTTGATAATGTGGGATTTTGTCCGATGGGCTTTTGTCCGGTCTCTCAGCATCGACAAACCCTGGGAGAGATGACCAAAAAGTGTGAATTTTTTTTAACGTTTTCGAAGAATTGGTGTGGATTTTCATGGCTCTGTGCGAGAAGTGACGTCAAAGTGTGCACTTTGGCGTCGGTTCTTCTTTGATTTTGAATGTCCATGTCTGAACTAGTTGTAAAACAACATTTCTAAAGATATAAAAAGTTGATTAGGATGGACATAGAAGGCAATAAAATCAAAGACTGAGAATAAAATAATTCTTGGTTATTAATATTATTGAAACTGTTTGACAAGACACACGTACACTCCTATACCAAACAAGTTTGGGAGTTTGAATTACCTACTAGATACTATCCTCGAGTGTCTTCGGTCTCTCTGTACAAGGGTTTGTCAGGACAACCTGACATGAGGATACTTACCCCTACAAGTAACCCCTGACCAAATATTCAAAATTACATAGAATCCGTAGCACAAATAAGATCCCCTCGGCACGGCTATACACTTGCTCATATGAGGAATAGTGCATCTTCTCCTAGTGATGTTACCTCAAGTAACACCACGTAGCTAGATACTCCACCAGACTAGATGAATTCTTGTCCTGGAATCCGGTAAGACCAACAGACAACAAGAAAAATATACTATGACATACTTGACTGGTCAGTTGGGGAGAGAAGAAATTTATTATTCTTGACTTTTTTACTAACTCAACTTTTGGAAGGTAAAGGAGAACTTTATTGGAATATCTATGTATCACATATAGATATCAAGTGTCAGCCCCAGGAATGGGCCCCTTGATTTCTGAGACGTTCGACTGAAGTAAAATCGAACAAAAAAGATATATAAGCAATTGCGCTTAAAGGGACGGTAAAAATCCTAAACCGATCTTTATATTGGAGTCTCTGATCTCCAGCAAAAAAAAAGATAAGAAAATTGAAAAAAAAAGCGATCAACTACGTGGAAGACATTGAAAATTTGCCAACATAAAAATTTAAGTGAATATATATTTTTTAATCTGTGTTAAAGAAATTTAAAATGTGGTTTATGAATTAAAAATGAATTATTAACATGTTTTTTTTTAATAATTTTTGTTTTAAATTTATTTTAATATATTTTAATGCAGTTTGAATTTTTTTCTTTGTAGAAGTTATGTAGATTATTCTTTTACTGCATAAAGACTTAAAAGTATCATTACTATTATGGTATTTTTACAGATGAACACTCTCAGCAAAATCACCCCTCCCTAAACAAAAATTAGATTCTACGTTTTTAGGCGATTACATGTGAACACCCTCGAAAAATTATTGGAAGGAAAAAATGCAAAAAAATAATTTCTTTTAGAATTTAGATTCGGGGATTAATTTCACATGTCAATTTAATGTATAATGAGTCCCATTTCCGGGTTATTCTAGTATTTTAGGTCAGTTAACAAAAACGGCCCTGGGAGATAAATTATGTGCGTTTTATTTACTTAGGGGTACTTTTTTAAGCAATTGCATGTGTTTTTTTACCTTACTAATCGGACTTAGGGTTAGTGATAAATGATTTAATGAACAGCCCTAAATATTTAGAATGGCCCGGAAATTTGGGTGATTTTACGTTAAATTTATATACGAAATTATCCCCCGCTCTAAATTCTAAAATAATTGTTTGCGAATTTTTCTGTCAGGTTTGCCATGGTTTTCGCCCCAAAACGTAGAATCTAAGTTTGGAGAAGGTGATTTGTTAGAGGGTGTTATTAATTACGTGTGTTCCTATTTATTTGTCTCCCCACGAGGAAAGCGTTAGACACAAGGTCGGTATTTAATGCAGAGATCCATCTATCAGAAAAAGGGGCACTCTAAATTGGGACAAAATTTTAATTGCCTCGGTCTAGATAGATTTCTCGTTCAGTGACCGCGGCCAGAAAGATAAAGTGTAGTATCAGAACAGATACTACACTTTGAATTATTTATTTGCTAAAAACTATGACATATATTTTGACAAATTAGGCACAAGGATGTTGTTTTTGTTAAAATGTTATGTACAAAAGGAAATTATCGCCAAAAACAAAAATGAAAAGCTTATGTTATTTAATTGAGAATATGTTTCTTTCTTTTAATTATAATCAAACCTAAAATATGTCCGATAAGTAAAATTTGTATTTTATTGGCTTTATTTTTTTTTCAGATTTCTCTGTAATTCTTTGTCAAATAATACGTACAATATAATTAAGTTCGTAAAACAAAAACGTAATTCATCTACACTAAGCGCTTTATAATCTAGTTGCACATTTTTCAGTGTCTTTCAAACAATTAAAATTTTCGAAAAATATGAATACTATAATTTCCGTCCAAACGAAGCAAAACATGGCAAGTGATATTTTCTATATTTTCCATCCTTCTCTGTTACTCCCAATAATCCTCCATCTCCTCAATCTAAACTATCAACAATCTTATCACTTCGATAAAAAAAAATCCAACTTACTCGTCTTTTTCATTGGATTTTATACTATCTTTCCTCCATCCCATAGTTCTTCACTTCCCCAAGCCACTTCCGTATATCTTTATCGACTATTTATAAAAGAAGACAAATTTCGTCATGTTTTTATGAGGTGAAGCATCAATTTGAAGGTAAACATTTTAGAGGAGGATCATATTGTTTCAAATCGTCCACGACTATCAGCCCTTTTTATCGCGCACATGTGTAACGATTGCATTAGATTTGGTCCGACCACAGAATAATTACCAAACAATACTTAACAAATATTCGCTGTTTGCTGTATTTAACGTGAAAATTACATAGAAAATAAACATGGCTACGCGTCTTCTCCAGAAAAAATGCGCATCGAAAAGATAAAGTTATCCGCCCTTGCTCATTCTGAGAAATTTTCCTGGTTTTTAGTTAACTAATTCTTTTGTATATTTTTTTAAACAAATATCTTTCAATTTAAGCGTTTAAGCTTCTTTTGAAAATAGTTGATTAAATTTGTTCACGAAGAAATGCTTGCTTCTTTAGAATGGAAATAAACGTTCATTAATTAATTCATCATTAATTTCCATAATATGACCGAAAAATAGCAATAAATTGTTTGCCAATAATTCACTTATTCAGTGTCAGATATCTAATCAATGTCCTAAATGTTAATACAAAAATATATGGCCAAAAAGATCTTCAGATGTGAGACAAAATATCGAGTGGGTTAAACTCTTTGGGGTTGAATTCTTCTTCAGTGGCAGATTCGTTTGAAAGACCTTTATAAGATCGCAAAAACTATCGATAAAATCTTATCTTAGGAAATTAATTCATTTTCAAGTTTACCAATGTGTATTGTTTTCCACAAAAGAATTAACATATTCCAGCGCAAAAAGGACGTAAACAATTTTTTTAACAAGACTTGTGTATATTTACATTTTAACCTCATGAATAAGTATTGGTATTTTAAGGGATAGAGTTTTCGATGAGAAAAGCTCAAAATATCGGAAAATTTCTCTATAAACTACTTTAAATCGACGCCATTTAATGAACTATTCCGATACCGCGGGTCTATAGTTGCGCAGGTGATTACTTTTGTGTTGTTGTGGTTGTGTTCTTTCGAACGATTTTGTTATTGGATTCGGTAATTGTATCGGAATCTGGAATTTAGAACAGAATCGGTAATTGTATCGGAAAAATATTGGAATCGTCCCATCATTAAACCAAACGTAGTATTGTTCCACATCCAATTGATAATCTCATTATCTCTGATACTCGAGTTGCTTTTGAGCCTTGAAAGGTAGGGAATCAATAATACACAATAATTTGTTAAGTTGTCTGGGAGTAATACGAAAATCCATAGGGTGCGACCATTTATTTAGAATTATCTAAATAAAATCGTATAAGAAAGGGAGAAATGTAAAAGAAAAAGACAAAACACAGAAGCAAAAAAATAAAAAATAAACCACAGATAGATAGATAGATAGATAGATAGATAGATAGATAGATAGATAGATAGATAGAAAAAAAGAAAGAATTCGATAAACGTACTTCGATATGTCGATATATATAATATAATTCCGGATCAATAAGAAATAACAGAAAACAGCCTAAAAGAAGAAAGAGAAAAAATCTCCAAACTTTGGAGATAAAGCTGGAACGAAAAAGAAAAAAACTTCTTTTTCTTAATTCAAAGCAAAGAAAAATCTTATTGGAAACGACATAGGATTTAACTTGTGACTTCCAGTTCATTTCATTCTCACATTCAACTCGTTGTCTATATGTAAGCAGAAAAATACAGAGATCAACAGACGGATAGATAGATCATGATCAATAATATGAAAGAAAAATACGTAGAATTGAAAGAAAACTATGAATATATGAAGTCAAACTCACAAAAAATAGGGGCAAAGGGGACAGATTCCAACTGTTTGAAAAAAAAGGACCCATAAAAGCTAATCTTTAATATAATATAATCTGCTTTTATTTATATATATATATATATATATATATATATATATATATATATATATATATATATATATATATATATATATATATATATATATATAGTGTGTGTAGATTTCAATTTTGTGTTGGGAATCTGAATAACAGAGCTCAATGTAATTTAAACAGAGCAAAACAGAATTATAAAAAATAAAAAACTATACACACATTAAGGTTGTATACATTATAACTTATTTCGACCCCTTAATTAGGTCTCCTCAGATGTATAAACAACCACGTCAAAAAACCATTTTTTGACGTGGTTGTTTATACATCTGAGGAGACCTAATTAAGGGGTCGAAATAAGTTATAATGTATACAACCTTAATTTGTGTATAGTTTTTTCTTTTTTATAATTATATATATATATATATAGAGAGAGAGATAGATAGATAGATAGATAGATAGATAGATAGATAGATATATTTATATGTGTGTGTATGTGTGCGTCCGTGCGTGCGCACTTTAAAGTGGAAGTATACAAATTAAAATAGTTATTATTAGGAAACCGAAACCTACTATTATGATAAGAAGTAATTTTAATACATTTGAGACAAAACGACCGCTTACAACCACTACTCCTGCACTGATGAGAGTAGAAAACCTGAACCGACGTCGTTTGTAGGTATATAAACACTTTAATATTTAAAAATATTCATAGTCCATGTTCCTTTAAGATGTAATAGTCTTAATAGTAGAGCCCTGTTTGAAATTGCAAGATTGATGTGATCCTGCGATAAGCAAGCCCCGCTTGAGCATTGAACACTATCGACAACATAACGCTAGCCACCGCCTCCCGAATAAGTGTACATTAATTTCTATCAATGTATGCGGTGATTTCTCGCAGCTGTGTTGGTTTGGGCGTTAGACTCGTAATTCTAGACTGAATCTACGAACTGCGCTCGAGCACATACGAGCGCTTGCAACCACTACTCCTGCACTGATGAGGGTAGAAAACCCGAAACGACGTCGTCTGTAGGTACAAACACACTTTAATATTTAAAAAACATTTATAGTTTATAATATATATATATATATATATATATATATATATATATATATATATATATATATATATAAGCGTGGTCATAGCTATTGTTCTCTGTCTGTCTCTATCTTTTTCTCTCTTTGTTTCTCTCTATATATATTTATATATGGAGAGAGACAGGCAGACAGAAAGAGAGAAAAGGATATAACCAGACTTAGATAGATAGATAGATAGATAGATAGATAGATAGATAGATAGCTATGTAATAATACATATATATATGGGAAAATGCAAAAGGAGAACCAAAAAATGGATGTTTTTTATGTGTACATCAACGTTTCGTCTTTATTTATAAGACTTCATCAGGATGATAATATAGAGAAAAAATGTCATGCAAGTACAAATACATGTAGGGTAGACATATTGGGAGGAAAAATAAAATAAAATAATGGCCACTACTGGGTGGACGTCCGTACAGTAGTGGCCATTATTTTATAAAAAACATCCATTTTTTGGTTCTCCTTTTTCATTTTCCCATCACGTCGGATTACCTCCATCCTTCTCTTCCCACATATATATATATATATATATATATATATATATATATATATATATATATATATATATATATATATATATATATATAATTAATCATGTTCAAATATGCTGATAAAATGAACTTAAATCAAAATTATTTTAAAAAGTGCTCAATACAAAGTAGAGGTTTATAAAAATTTCATAATAATAATATTATTTTTCAAATTATAGATAGATAGATAGATAGATATCAAGAAAGAGATAGATAGATAGATAGATAGATAGATAGATAGATAGATAGATAGATAGATAGATAGATAGATAGATAGATAGATAGATAGATATCAAGAAAGAGATAGATAGATAGATAGATAGATAGATAGATAGATAGATAGATATCAATAAAGAGATAGATCGATAGATAGATAGATAGATATCAAGAAAGAGATAGATAGATAGATAGATAGATAGATAGATAGATAGATAGATAGATAGATATCAAGAAAGAGATAGATAGATAGATAGATAGATAGATAGATAGATAACTAGATAGATAGATAGATATCAAGAAAGAGATAGATAGATAGATAGATAGATAGATAGATAGATAGATAGATAGATAGATAGATAGATAGATAGATAGCTATGTAATAATACAGAGATGGTAAATGAATAAGAAAGATGAGTAAATCACGATCAAATACCGTTTGCAAACAAACATCCCAAAAGAGAACAAAAAACACAATACGTTTAAACCTACAAAGCTAAAGCTGAACAAAAAAAAACAACAAACAAAAAAAGCAATAAACAAAAAAACAACAAATCAAAAAAAAAGCCACAAATCGAAGAAAAATCCTTGAAACAACGCAGGAATTAAGTTGTGAGTTCCAGTTCATTTCACTCTCACATTGAAAATCCGAATCGATCTGCGTTCGGCTAAGAAAAAAAAACTTTCAACAAAAAGCTTTAGAACGAAAACAATAATCAAAAAAGAACAAATAAACAGGATTTAAGCCTTCTCTTTAGAAACGATCGATTTTACTTATTTTGTAGAAACTTTTATACAATATTTACTGTATGATACGGATAAAGTCGCTTAATCCCTTACTGATATATATATATATATATATATATATATATATATATATATATATATGTATGTGTGTGTGTGTGTGTGTGTGTGTGTGTGTGTGTGTGTGTGTAATATGGAATAAAATATTTCCAAATTGTCTTGGAAACGACTGTACGCCATATAATTAGTTAGTTTTGAATTCTTGAAACACTGTCTAATTTTTGTTGATCTCTCCTCTCTCCTTCTCTCTCTATCATATATATATATATATATATATATATATATATATATATATATATATATATATATATATATATATATATATATATATATATATATATATAAATACCTCATGACTTCGAAGCTAATTGACGGTGGTCCACGGGTAGGACTTTTGACTGTGAATCAGTGGCGGTTAGTGATCGGTGTTCGCGTCCGCCGACCCTCGGGAATTAATTCCCTACACTGAAGATTGCGTAAACATGAAACATCGATGTCTGTAAGTAATAAATTAATAAATATATATATATATATATATATATATATATATGGCAGCATTTTAATACATGTTAAATTACACAGAAGTGAAAATTCCTGTGTATTCATTTCCTAATCGAATTTTTCGAGTTGGCGAGCCAACGATCTGATGTTTTGTCCCAGCGTAACTAAGAATTCGACATATTTGCAAACGTTTTCGACTCTCATAAGTCGTTGTAAAGCGCGTGATTAATTTACAAAATTAAAACTGGTGAATTGATTAAAGTCGATTAAGAATATTTTACAAACATTTTGATACGGTCTTCCCCCTATATATATATATATATATATATATATATATATATATATATATATATATATATATATATATATATATAATGAAATAAATTATGAGAATAAAAATTGTAAAAAGAACAATATTTATGGAATCAACACTAGTTTAAACAAGGAATATATCAATAAACAGTTTTCCCTTTCCTTAACCCATGGAATTTCAAAAATGCAAGATTTTATTATCAAAGATCATCAGTAAACACTATTGTACTGTTAGAACAGATATGAAAATATTAAAAAAATATATATAAAAATACAAAAATACACGAAAAGTAAATCCACATTTATATATATATATATATATATATATATATATATATATATATATATATATATATATATATAAAATATATATATATAGATAGATAATAGATAGATAGATAGATAGATAGATAGATAGATAGATAGAGTGAAGACGAGTTTTATCGTTCATGATTAAAAGTTAATCCAGAAAAAAAGCAAGCCGACCGGTTTCGCCCTCTTTTAACAAAGGCTGTATCGGGGGATTTTTTTAAAAAACGAGGGATTTAAAAAAAAAAAAAGGATAAAAAGAGAGAGTGGAGACATTTTTTTACAAAGGGACGTTTTAGACGAACGTAGATCGTCTCCAAGATTTGTAGATGGTATAACGAGTGAGCATGACTGAGAATAGTGAAAGAGTCCATGCTAAAATTCCTAGCGCACGGCTGGTTTTCAAGTAAACGGTCTGCAATGGAAGACCCGCATGTATTTTTTTGAACGTCCGTTGACCGGAAGGTCCCATTTCTAATTTTAATAGGAATGTGTTGTTGGACTCTACTACTTAACCGTAACGTCGTCATTCGGCACTGCAACTATATTTAAAATGATCCGACCAACTTAATTATATATATATATATATATATATATATATATATATATATATATATATGTGTGTGTGTGTGTGTGTAGTTATCCATTGACAGCTGTGCCATTGTTTGACGACTCCTTGATATACAACACATCCCGTAATAAGTCTCGAGCATGACTAATAGATCGAGATATTAATAAAAAATACATATGATGTGTATGAAGTACTAACCTTCAAATTACGCATATCTAAAATTAGGTCCAATTAGTGTACAATTTTTTTTTTTTTAATGGAAAAATCTGAATTTCATGCGTTTATAAAGCATTACTTTCTGATTGGTAAATACTGTTCAAGCACAGCAATGAGTTTTATTTTGAATCTGCTTCGTCGGAAGCAACGCGTAAGAGCTGACTTTAATCATGTTCGTACAGACACGAATGATGCTGAACGTTCGGATCGCTCAATTTCGGAAGTTGACCCGGGAAAAATTCATAAAATTCCACAACCCGATCACAAATTGAAGTTTCCTGAGATAGCAGAGGAGTAGAAGACATCAGAAGGCAGTTTTACATCATTGCCATGAACATTTTTCAATGGGAAAGCTGTGTTCAAACTGTGTGTGCAAAGAAGGCGTCGACGATTCAGAGTGGTATTTGCAGCTGTTTCACCACAACAAATAGGAGGTTTTACGTCAATAGGTGATAATTGATAAAACATGCATCCACCACTTCACGTTGGAGTAAAATCAGCTGTAACCTGAGTGGACAGCATCAGGTGAAAACCGTCAAAATCGACTAAATAAACTTACAAATATTATATAGCATTATCGGTTCGTTTGAAAGAAGGAATATCCAAAAATGACCAAGACTATACACCGTGTAACAATTCGATTGCAACGATGGCAATACTACATCAATTGCACTTTGAATTGCTTCCACATTCACCCTATTCTCCCGATCTGACTTCCGGTGACTACTGACTGTTTGCAGATCTCAAAAGAACGTTTCAGCGATATAGACTTGACTCCAATGAAGAAGTGATATTGGAAACTGGGGCATATTTTGAGGCCAAAACAAATCGTTCTATTAATAGGCATCGAATATACATATCAGCCGAATTAATAAGAAATGTTTTTTCTCCTCACTCTTATCTCACATGTACTCATGCACATGTACTCATGCACTTGTCTGTGCACGGATGTTAGTATAGTCCCAATTATACTCCCATTCTATTACATCCCTTATTTCGTAGTCACCCCTGACCCCTCCCCTATAATATTTTTTATAAGGTGTTTTTCTCCCCCTAAAATTTACATACCTTCCCATCTGCTTTCCCTCCTCCACTCCTACCCTACTCATCTCCTTGCGAGATGTTTTCTTAAAAAACCTCTAGAAAAGGAGCCTTGACAATATTCAACTTTTGTTCGAAACTTTATGCTTCTATCTTATTTTATTTATAGTTCTAAGTTCTTAATTAATACTATTATTATTGATTATTTCTTTTATATTTATGCTATATTCTCATTTTGCATTTCTAATTTTTATTATCATCTCCTTATTTTTATCTCGGTTTTTTATCTTTATTTTTATTTTTCATTATACCTTTATTATTTCTAATTTTACCTTTATTCTGAATTATTAGTTAACTATTTTTATTTCTGTATTTTTACTTACTTATTTATAATTTTATTCATTTTATTCATTTTTTTATATATTCTTTATATATATATATATATATATATATATATATACATATATTTTTTTTATTTCTTTATATTTCTATTATTATACTTAATTTTATTTCTTATTATATTTTATTTTTTATTTTTTTATTTTTTATTTTATTTATTTTTTATTTTTTATTTTACTTTTTATTTTTTTTCATTTTTTTATTTTTTATTTTATTTTATTTTACTCTACTATACTTCCTTTTATTTTTTTATTTTATATATTTTTTTTATATAATTTTTATAGTTTTCCTTTTTTATTGTATAGTTTATTTTTTATTTTTTATTTTATTTCTTATCCTTTTATTTTATTTTTTCTTTATATATTCTATCATTATTTTTTATATTTTATATTATATTTTACTTTATTGTATTCCTTATTTTATTTTTATTTTATCTATATAATTTTGATAATGTTTATAATGTTTTATTATTATTATTATTATCGGTTTATCTTTATATTTTTATTTTATATTTGTAACTTATTCCTTTTTCTAATATTTGTCCCGTCGTCCCCTCCTGTCAATAGATGTTTCTCCAAGACGAACTTGTTATTTTTTCCTTTAATTTTCTGTAAGATGTGCTGCTAAAGGCGCTGATGAAGACACATTTTGTAGTGGCTTTGTAAAAAAAAAATGTTTATTAAAAGATAAAGTATTTCCAGAATGTTTTGGAAACGACCGTACGTCATACTAGACTTGTTGATCTAATTCTTTGAACAATTGGAACGTTCTAATTCATTAAATCCTCTTATATATATATATATATATATATATATATATATATATATATATATATATATATATGTGTGTGTGTGTGTGTGTAACAACACTCTTTCAAATCGAAAAACATTTTTTCAAATGGATTTACATATCTGATGAGAGCGCACCACGCTTGAAACGCGTTATATAAAATTATAAAATTATAAAATGATAAAATAACAAAATAATAAATAAATTTTGAAAAAAAACATTTTACAAATGTTGGTAGCCTTACTCCTTTACATATATACTTTTCTCTCGTTAGAACTGCACTAATACTGCACTACCCTTTTCTCTCTCTCTCTCTCTCTCTCTCTCTCTCTATATATATATATATATATATATATATATATATATATATATATATATATATATATATATATATATACTATAACTTATTATATAAATAATTTACCTTTACTCACATTGCAAATTTCTTACTGATATTTCTTTAAGATGTGTAACCTATTATATATATATATATATATATAATAGGTATGTGTAGATATTGATATGAATAGGTATGTGTAGATATTGATATGAAAAAATTATCGACATAATTAATTCCTAAATTATGTAACCGATCATTATGAATTTTGCAAAAGAGCTGTTAGGCGGAAGGAGTGGTAATGTGTTCTATATTTAGTTTAATTTACTTTTATGCAAAAGGCGTAAAGAGTGGGGAGACTCCGTGGAAATTGAAATAACTCCGATTTTTGTGAAATTTAAACAATGTATATTAGACTTCAATTAATAAATATTACCCAAATTTCAGTTTCTTTGAAGTATCTTAAAAGGCGTTTAGTGGACATGATATGCGCATAACCTCCATTTGAAAATTCAAATATTTAAGATTTTCATTGAACTTGATCCATAGTTATTAGACAACAATTCACTTTCTTTTTATGACCCCTAAGCTTAAGCCTTAAATTTTACACACTTTCTTAGGGTAAAAACAATCTAATAGATAATAAGTTTTAGTAACATTGTATATTTATTCTATTATATATTTATTTTATTATATATTGATTTTATTATATATTGATTTTCTGTTTGGGCATCTGTTCTTGCTTGTCTCGACATTGTTCCAGTCGGTTTGGACTTCTTCTTGCCACTGGACTCAAACAATGTCGGTTCAGGAAAGGTGCAGTTTGGCATGGTACAACATTAGCTTTACTATAGACTATCCGTTCAAGCACCCTTACAGGGAATGTCCATTGTCTCTCGACACTGAAAGGAAGAAAACCGAGTGGACCTCCACAACATTTTGCTACTGAATCTTTCGAATATGTTTTAATGTCTTTTCAAAATTTGTTTATTTACATTTTATTCATCATCATCATCATCAGCAGCAGCAGCAACAGCAGCAGCAGCAGAAACAACAACAGCAGCAACAACAGCAGCAACAACAGCAGTAGCAGCAGCACTCTTGAAGTACAGCCCTTCCTCACCGTGGTAGGGGGAGTGACAACATGGTGGTGTCAGATCTAACTGTCTAACAGGGATCTGGTTAAAATCGAGGAGGAGTCGGCATCAGGAACCGTCGTCCTCATGTCATCTCTGCCTCTGCACGTATCAAACAACCGCTAAGCCTTGCTGTTCTCGGTCTCAGAGGAAAACACCAGCAATTTTGCAAGTTAACAGATAGCTGCGACCAACGACGAGGACTTCATGCAGACCGGACAATCCTGAAACAAGATCATCGTCAGCTAACAAGCACATTAATCATCATCATAAGCAGCAGCATCACCATCATCAACATCATCATCTTCATCATCATCATCATCAATTTAACGTCTATTTTATATGCTGGCACGTGTTGGACTGCTTTTATTGTTCTAGTTATTTCCCAGCAAAAGCAAGCTACATCCGCGAGTATGGTAATTCTTTTTTTCTGATTCGAAGATTTTTTTTTCGTTTTACAAAAAAAAATTGTCTTTTTTTTTGCGATTGTTTTTTGTTTGTTGCTTCTAAACGTTTTTCGCGTCGCTTTTTTCTGCTAATCGTATGCTGAATCCGTTATTCTTTAATCGAAGTTTTTTTTTTTTTTTTTTCTTTATCTTTATCGTTATTTACTTTTTGTTTTTATTCGTACATCGATTTCCGGAGTTCTATGTTGTATGTTGTATGTTGTATGTTGTATGCAACATGTCTACCGCAATAAAGATAACATGCTCTTCAAGGCAGATGTTTTTTATTATTTATTATCCCTGGCACTATTAAATGCTTATTGGAGTAGGAAGTTGATACTTTAAAATGATCCTAATCTTCGTCCAGAATAGGAACGGATAAAAGTGCTAAGTAATGATCAGTTCTAAATGACAGTCTTCTGGAGTTTGAAGGTTCAATTCTCAGTACGGACGATACTATGAATGCAATTACGAATTACTTAAGACCTTTATGGATGATGGAACGAGAGCAAATTATCACCGTAAATTAAATAAACGGTTCTTTTCTAAATTCCGTACAGATTCCCGAGTTCGACATAAAGATTAGAAAGTTCCACAAGAAACAACTGAAATAGATCGCGGATAAAATCGGTCAAAACGTTGTAAGAATAATATCCAAGAATAGTTGGAAAAATCCAAATAATACAAAAATCCTGAACTTGTCACGCTTATAATATAAGCAGTTCTTGAGATAAGGATGTATCGTTTTTTTGCTTTGGTGAAGGTTTACAGACGAAATATTAATATAATAAATAAAAGTAGCAAAAAGAGGCGCAATTGTAAGCGAAATATGATATTGTAACATGTTAACCTTTATGCTAATTATATAACTAGCCAGAAAGATAAGATTAAAAAATAGATTTTAATTATATATGACAATACTTTCATTTTACTTCTCAGAACTCCTGGGCCCCTTCCTGGGCTAACACTTGATATTTTTATGAGATACATAAGTGTCTGAGTGTTCATTTAAGATCCCCTTACCTCTCAAAGCTTAAGTTAGTAAAACTGTGGAGAATAATACTTTCTTTATCACCAATTGACCATCTGTCATAGTTTATCATTCTTATAGTCTTTTGGTCTTTAGTTTGGCCGGATTCCAGGACAAGAATTCATCTGGTCTGGTGGAATAGCCAGCTTAATGCTGTTACTTGAGGTAGCATCACTAAGAGAAGGTGCACGATTCATTGTATGAGCCAGTGCATAGCCATGCCGATGTGATCTTATTTGGGCTTCGAATACTATGTTATTTTGAATATTTGGTCAGGGTTTACTTTTAGGATGAAGTATCCCAATGTCAAGTTATCCTAAAATAACGCCTGTACAGAGAGACCGAAGACACCCGAGAATGGTGTCTAGTAGATAATTCAAACTCTCTCCAGTAGGCATTCAAACTCTCTTTGGTAGGTATTTGTTAGGATAACTAACGAAACGATTTATTTCCCTTGCATCATTTTCGGGAAGGTTAAGAGTTATCGCTCTTGGAAATTAAGTTTTGCCTGGAGTAGAAAAGTAAACAGACCACGTTTGGAGACTGTATATTGCATCTCGCTCACAGCGGCCAATTAACTCATTATTTTATATTGTGTTCAGTTGTAATAAATCTGTTAAAAGTGTTTGCTGATATTGCATCCATTTTTCTTTACAAATATTATTGATTAAACCTAAATTACAAGGTTTACAAAAATATTCAAACTCTCTCCAGTAAGCATCCAAACTCTCTTTGGTGGGTATTCAAACTCTCTCCAGTAGGCATTCGAAGTCTTTGGTGGGTATTCAAACTCTCTTCAGTAAGCATTCAAACTCTCTTTGGTGTCGATTCAAACTCTCTCCAGTAGGCATTCAAACTCTTTTTGGTGGGTATTCAAACTCTCACCAGTAGGCGTTCAAACTCTTTTTTTGTAGGTATTCAAACTCTCTTCAGTAAGCATTCAAACTCTCTTTGGTGGGTATTCGAACTTTATTCGGTAAACATTCCAACTCTTTGGTGGGTATTTAAAGTCTCTCCAGTAGGCATTCAGACTCTCTCCAGTAGACATTCAAACTCTCTCCAGTAAACATTCAAACTCTCCCCAGGGCGCATTAAGACTCTCTCCAATGAGAATTAAAACTCTCTCTCCAATGGGCATTTAAACTCTTTATTTCTCAGATGTGGTGGCGTTGTTACAGGGTGATCCCTCCAAAATGCTTCTTGGCCTTTTGGCTAAGATCAAAGTGTAGTATCTGTTCCGATGGATACTGCACCCCATAGACTTGTATTGTCTTGGCCTTCGGGGCTTGATTTACGCCGGTCTATGGGTCTGTCCTGTGCAGTTCTAGGAGGTCCACCCTCCCAGGCTTTGCCTCTCCTCTTTGGGGAGGAGTAAGTTTATTGCTTACTGTCTGAGGCGCCCCTACCAGGGAATTCCGACGGGGCTGCCCAGGCAATTTTTAAACCCCACTTTCCCGACCCGACCTTGGGTCACATCTTACTTGTGGGAGTAAGATAAAAACTGGCCTTGTGCCTAACTCCTGGACAGGAGTAAATCAATACTTACTCATGGAATTGTTGAGAAAATCCGGAATCCTTTCTAATCCAACCATATTTGATACAAATAAACATAAGTCTACGCTTGACTTTGCCACGAATTTGCAGTCATGAATGTCCAACCCTCTATTTTCTATCGCCGTTCAATGAAGAAATGGAGACTGTAGTGATCGTCCCATCAGTAGAAAGTGGCATTCTGTATGGATTTTACTCATATTTTTCTCTGTGAGGTTATCTTAATGATAATATCTATCAAAACAATCCTCAGACTATTCTCAACTGAACAGGGCGATCACAAACCAACTCAGGGCATTGCCGGAGGAGTGTGTCAGGATTATTGACGGTTTTTCACGTCGTATCTAGATGTGATTATTATTGAACGGCGATAAAACAAAGACTGTTGACATTTAAGCTAGAAAGTTGATGGGCACGTCAGTCAAGAAGATATTCGTTGGCCAAATTGCCAGACAGCTGGAATAACATGAAAAAAGATGCATACGTCTTAGGCTCCATGATGTTAGTAATTTTAAACTACCGACGCCCTATTAGTTCTTCAAATGACACATATATTTGTATATTCACATACCTTCTACGCTAATACTTCATACAGTATGAGCCACAATAGCAACCGGACAAATCTCTTTCACCATTCCTAGCTTCAACCTATATATATAATATATATATATATATATATATATATATATATATATATATAATATATATATAATATATATATAATATATATATAATATATATATATATAATATATATATAATATATATATATAATATATAATATATATATATAATATAATATATATATATAATATATATATATAATATATATATAATATATATATGATATATATATAATATATAATATATATATAATATATATATATAATATATATAATATATATATATATAATATATATATTATATATATAATATATATAATATATATATAATATATATATATAATATATATATAATATATATGTAATATATATATAATATATATATATATAATATATAATATATATAATATATATATAATATATATATAATATATATATGATATATATATATAATATATAATATATATATATATAATATATATATATAATATATATATATATAATATATATAATATATATATATATAATATATAATATATATACATATATATAGTAAGCTATGAAAATATATTTATGGCATTTAAGCTACACAAAGGCTCCCGCGTTTCACCTCCGGAGGGGGGGATCTTCAGGCTAAGATGCGATTTAGCCTAAATGAGTGCACATGTTGGGAGACGAATAATTTACGGTTTTCTTTGATTTTAATGTTGCTTTCATGTTAATATACTCTATTATTAAATATTTTGGTCGCACCTATATAAGCTTAATTACATGTTGTACATTCTAGCACATAGACAGCGGAGGAAAATTCAAAATAATGCCAATTTTCCAAAGCCAAGACTACACTTACTTACTAACACAAGAAAAAAACTTCATATTTAAATTTAATCCAGCATTAAACAGATCATAACTCTAACAACACACACTTTGATCAAACTTTATCCACCTCTAGTTAAGTACAAACATAATTAACTATTTATAGTTATCTATAGACTGGAAAATAATCTTAGTACATAACTTCTTATTACGCACTTCTAAACAGCTATGAGTCAAATAGCAACTTGTGTTAAATAAATCGTTTACAACAGACATTAGATTTGCACATTAAATACCTGACTATGAAATCGACCAAACCAAGTTCGAATCTAGTTGGACCGTTGGCATTAACTTATCTTTGTTAAGTATGTGTGTATATGTATGTATGTATATGTATGTATATATATATATATGAGTGTGTGTGTGTGTGTATTTGTGTATATATGTGTATTTAAACATTTTATCCACCTCTCTGTCACTATATAACCACACGCCTGTGTGTGTGCACGCATGGGTGTGTGTGTGCGTATTTATGTGTGTGTGTGTCGCCCACCTATTTACAAGACTCAAGATTAGACCACACGCATACGGGCGCACACACGCACGCAGGCGCGACATCATTCTTGGAGACGACAAAAGCAATAAAAAGTATTAAATTTCAAAAGAAATTCTACACCCTAAGAAGCTGGGATGACCGATAGGTCATAGATGGGTAACACGTACTTGACCAAGAGAAACAGGAAAAATGGCAAATAAAAATAAAAAATAAAAAGATATAAAATTATCACGCACCCGCAGACCCACGCATGTGCAAAAACAATAACAAATTTCCTCAAATGAAACAACATTCTCTCAAATCGAAAGACATTTCTTCAAATGGATTTACATATCTGATGAAAGCGGACCACCGCTTCAAACGCGTTATATAAAATTATAAAATGATAAAACAACAAAATAATAAATAAATGTTGAAAAAAACATTCTACAAATGTTAGTAGCCTTACTCCTTTACATATATACTTTTCTCTCGTTGGAACTGCACTAATACTGCACTACCCTCTTTTCTATATATATATATATATATATATATATATATATATATATATATATATATATATATATATATATATATATTCCCAAAACAATTGTTCATGTTAAACAACTGATGATCCTGTAAATAAAGTTAAGACAAGCTTAAAGTCTTGGAAGCAAACTAATATAATGACTACAAAAAATTAATTGACTCACAAGCAAAGTAATTTTCCAACAAATGACTTAGGACTAAAAGTATTTTTTTGTGTGTGTCTGTTTTTTTGCCATACAGTTTGGATAGTTGAAAAACTTCCAGACTATATATATATATATATATATATATATATATATATATATATATATATATATATATTCTGTTTTTTCGTGTTTTCGGTGTTGTGTTTTTTTCCCGGCGTCAGAACCAGCACAATAGGCGATCGTATGTAATCGTAACCTCGACTTAATTTCATAAATCCAGAAAGGAAAACTATTTTCAACTTACCTATGCTGCAATTATTCGTAACATGTACTGATGAAAACCCAATACAAGAAAAAAAAATCTGACAGAGGATTGAAATATCGTTACGACCTCACACAGCGCGCAAGTCGCCATTTTCGAAAGCAACAGACAATAACGTATGCTTAAGATAGTGCATAAATCGCGGTCACGTACTCTTCTCCCTTTGTCGGATTTGAAACTGACGGTACCGATGTGTCTATGATTTTGTAATTTTTTTAATTTTTTATTGATAATCAAGCACTCTGCTTAGGTTCTCTCCCACTAATCTTACAAAGATATATATATATATATATAATATTTATAAATAAATATTAAATTAATTATACCTAAAGACGCTAGCGTTTCAAGCTTATTGCTCTCATCAGTGCAGGGAAGTACCAATTTCAGACGGTCGGGAGGCGCGAACCCGGTACACAGAGTCAGCCATATCCACTCGGCCCACGGAAACTGTCACGTAATTTAGGGAAATTAAGATATATATGTAATTAGAAGCGGGCACAGATAGAAGATTAGTCGAGAGTGTTCGACGAACGTATTCGGAAATTTGCATTAGAGCTTTTTGACAGTCTATTTTTAACTTCCCCGAGAGTGCTCAACTTTAATTTCTTAAAGGGGCTTAGTATAATTATATATATATATAGTAAGCTATGAAAATATATTTATGGCAATTAAGCTACACAAAGGCTCCCGCGTTTCATCCTCGAGGGGAATCTTAAGGCTATCTCTTTATTTATATATATATATATATATATATATATATATATAATATTAATTTTTTTAAATATTTTACCTCCGTACGACGTCGTTTCGAGTTTATAGCTCTCATCACAGCAGGGAAATAATATCAGACGGTCATAAGGTGCGAACCTGGTTCACAGATACAATCTGTAGGCGTTCACCTAGTCCCATTGGGCCACGAGAGATTGTCACGTTATAACGGAGAAATTAAGTGATGTTTATACCAAAGCGGCGAGCATAGACATCTAAACATTCGATAGCACTCAACGACAGAGCCGGAGCGTTGTACTCAAGCTTTTAGGTGAATGTTTATTTTTAATCTTTCAATTTTACTGTGAAGGGGCTTATAATAATAATAATAATAATAATAATAATATATATATATATATATATATATATATATATATATATATATATATATATATATATATATATATATATATATATATATATATATATATAAAGGGGCTTATAATGATATATATATATATATATAAAGGGACCTTTCGCAATATTACCTAGTTGGAAGTTTTTAATATTTCCCTTTAATAGTGCTCCTCTGCTTTCAATAATTATTTATAAGGATTATATATATATATATATATATATATATATATATATATATATATATATATATAACTTCTTTTGTAATATAGTAGGAAAACTTCTAGCAGAGTGCTCGATTAAGTGAGAATTAAAATTAAGAGCGTAATATATATTACTTTTTTGGTACAGAAAAGTTAGTACAACATTAGTACCGTCGGTTTCAAGCTCAGAAGGACTTAGCCATCCGGCTCTCTTCAGCTTATGTTGTCACCTGTTTCAGAAATGTGAAGTCACATGTCACTCTGCTTTGGATGCGTTATTAGCTTAGAGTGTTATGTATATTTGTTTTAAATTAGTGCTAGGTAGGTTTAATAGTGTTTGAAAAAAAAGGGAGTTAAATGTAACAAGTGAGATTTAAATATGAAAAAAAATATTTAAAAATGTAAAAATAAAGAATGTTTCTATATAAATCCCGTGAGTCAATGTTTATAAGAAACATATATTCGGCCGTTACTGTATTGAGGGTTAATTAGGTGTCTTCGAGAGAATGTTAAAAAGAGAAAATGGGTTTAAGGATTATTCTTATAAAAATAAAAAAGTTAAAAAACACACATTAAATTCAAATTCAAGGCCTGGATTCAAGGACTTTAAATCAATCCAAAAGGGAATTTAAATAAAGGTGTAACCCGGGTCCGGTCCTAGCAATCGGTCTAAAGGCAGTAACTCTGCAGGGTTCTTAGATGATTTTGTATTCGGGATTTAACACGATTAACTAAGGTATAGTGAAGGCTTATGGGAGTAATAATGTTGGTATACTGATTAAGTCTGGTTTAGAGATAAAATCAAAGATTAGGTCGGCAACATTGGATCTGTTTAGATGTAGGAGGTTAACATTTTACCTAAGATATAGTGGGGACTTATGGGATTAATTATAATGTGAAATGGAGGTGTTACCCTCTTAATAACTGGACGAATTATTATTAGAAAAGTTATTATTTAATATTTACGTGGTGTAAATTATTGGTCTTAAGTAGTGGTGTTGATATGGGCCAAGTAAGATATTTATTCCTATTCTTTTATTTATATTTATGAGGGGTGATAGTTTGAAGAATTTTACGGAGTGGAAGTCGGTATTTAGTGGGGCAATTATGGGGTTATGTATTGGTCAGAAAGAGGTGTGGTTGCTAGGCCTTTATGTGTATCGGTAAGTTCAATTTATAAGTAGTGATTGTCTCCTGTGGATGCATCCTTTAAAGATTTCCTCTCTAATATTCAGACAGATTGTATTTGGGGCAATAATTGCCCTTAATATATGGTATTTTTCTGCATCACAGAGAGGACATCTATTTTTGGCTGGAGAAAAGAATGGTCTTCTTTCTATTACTTTCCATTTGATGGTGAAACGTGTCTTTACATCTTTAAGTTGCCATATCCGGTTCGCAAGTGCCGTATTTGTCTTGTTTTAGTATCTGACGGTGTTTCGGATATGGCAACTATTTGTATATATATATATATATATATATATATATATATATATATAGAGAGAGAGAGAGAGAGAGAGAGAGAGAGAGAGAGATGCGTGTGTGTCTGTGTGTTGATAGATAGATAGATAAATACATAGATTATTTGGATCGATTATTATACTGACTTCAGGGTGATCGGAATAAATTGGACATTTTTTTAGAAATTAAGGAAATAAGTCATATCTTGACCAACAATTGATGTATTCTCAGAATTAAAAGTGAATCCCTTTTAGCATCCTTTTTCTGAATAGAGCTCACTTAGGTCGCCCTTGAGTCTGCATTGCGGTTTCCAGGTTGAAGAAAGCGACCTTGATTGTGTGTTTTCGAGAGATGCCTGAACACCAGTTTGATCCTGGCAATCAGCTCGGCCACGATGTTGCAGGCGGTACGGTTGGTGTCGTTTGTAAACTGCACTTCAAGGAGTTGTAATCTGTTTTATTGCGGGGAAGGGGCAGATGTTGAGACTGATGGAGTCATCGACGTTTTCAGACAGATACTTCTGGATTTTCTCGAGGCTGCGATATGGAGTAATGATTTCCAACAGTCACTTTTCCACTCATAAGGAGCGTTTTCGGCATTTCTTTCGGCATTTCTTTCTTTCGCTGACGGGTGTTCGGCTCTTTCGCTTGTTCTAGTCTAGACGTTGTTCGTGAAACCCCGTGTAGCAGCAGGTTACAAGCTACGACAGCACGCGGTTTACGATTTTGAAAATCTGATTAATTTATAAGCTCGGCGCTAATTGGTGCAGGCATTAAACTTCCCTTCCGGCTTTCCCAATCAAAGACCATCTCTCATGTGAGTTTACCACGTGACAAGAGACAATGAAAGAAATTGCAGGACATGGACTTCCTCTTTTTCTTTTGCATTGCTAACCACACTCACGTTGCTCGGACCAGCCCCCCAGATTCCTCTCTGGGGACGCAACAGAAATCTTCCCGGGCCTTTGGCCCTGTGTCCAGCTTCGACAAGAAAACAAGTATCCAAAATGCTTACTGTCTCATATACATGGGATTAATATAACACACACACATACTTACATACACACATCGACTTGTCCTGACACTGTTGCCGGTGTACAAACATTCTATATTATGAACTATTCTCTCTTCCCTACTCATGGGACATTATATCTATGGACTTCCTTTACTTTCGCCTTCGCCCTTACTTATGGACATACTAACACCTTTTCTTTTACTTCAGATACTAACGAAGACAACCCAATAAAGTTGTGCTATGTATTAGAAATTGACTTCGTCTCATTTTCTATACCCGTATAACTATTATGTAGATTGCATATGAGTAGATTGCATGATTCTATTTAATAATTTATACTCTAGCTTAAATAAATGAGCACTCTGGTTAATTTTACTACGATTACGGAAAGGTAAGTTCATAAATATATATATATATATATATATATATATATATATATATATTTATGAACTTACCTTTCCGTAATCGTAGTAAAATTAACCAGAGTGCTCATTTATTTAAGCTAGAGTATAAATTAATTTTATTAAATAGAATCATGCAATCTACTCATATGCAATCTACATAATATATATATATATATATATATATATATATATATATATATATATATATATATATATATGGAAAGTCCAACGATTGGCTGAGAGAACAACAAAGAATCTGATTGGTAACTAGCTAGCCGTGTATATAAAAACACCCGGCAAAAGTAACTCAATAAATGCATTTTAGCCTGAATATCCCCCCGGGGATGACACGCGGGAGCCTCTGTGTAGCTGAATTGCCATAAATATCATTTCATAGTTTACTATATATATATATATATATATATATATATATATATATATATATATATAGAGAGAGAGAGAGAGAGAGAGAGAGAGAGAGAGAGAGAAAGGAACAGACAGGGAGAATTATTACGGTCTAGACAGTTAATCCAAGATGGATACGATTTAATCGAAAATATATTTCCTTAAATAGAAAAGCTTCAGTTGAACGCTTAGTTTGTCTAGTGTATCACGCTGAAATGGTGATATACATATAATATATAGAGAGAGATATGTACATAGATATATGCTATCAAAATGATACATAAATATATTATATAATAAGACGATATTAATCTACAAAGATGAATAAACTTATTTTCATACGCTTTTCTGTAGTAAAAGCTGCTGGTTCGCTCCAAGGGAGCAATACCTCCTTAGCCACCGAAATGTGTTAACATCCCAGGTTGCCGACTGAAAACAAAAGTCTATTACACTTGCACGAAACGTTGTATTAACAATGCATATATATACATATCAATATATATATAAATAGAGAGAGAGAGCAAGATAGATAGATAGATAGATACATACATACATACATAGACAAGCATATAGATAGATAGATAAATAGATAGATCGACAGACAGATAGACAGAGAAACAGGCAGAGAGATAGATATGTAGATAGATAGTTAGATAGATAGATAGATAGATAGATAGATAGATGTTTAAGATACTTAAGTGATGTAATATTTAACTAACCCCTAAATTAAACCATTCTCAATATTTAATTCTTTCTTTTCTTTTCTTTTTTTGAACGACATCTAAAGTGGACCCCACCTCCACTAGCTCCACCTCTGTTCGACCGAAACCAACGTATCATGAAGTACCTCCCTCTCTCCTTAAAGCTTCTTCCTTATCACCTCATTTTGTGACAAGTGCTCGCTCAGCTCACCAACATTACCTCACGACAACATCCGTCGCGAACAAAATCGCCATCACGTAACAAACTCTCAGCCAGGAAGTTCTACAGACCTCAGTCTTCATTTCTTGCCCGCCCATCACATTCAGGGCCTTCTAACTGAACCTCAAAATACCAAAAAGAAATAATAATGATGTAATATAACAAAAGACAAGGCATTATTATTATTATTATTATTATTATTATTATTATTATTATTATTATTATTATTATTCCCCCTTTTGCTGCTGATTAACTGTGACAGCTCCCCACGAACACATCAGATGCAATTAGCGCCTGTCACGTGACCGGATGTGACCGTTTACGCCTCGTTTTTTTTTTTCTTTCCTCGGTCTCGGAAGCCCCTTACGCAACTGTACTTCTAGTATTAACACCACCATAAGAATAAATGAGTGAGAGACAGTTTCTCTTTGCCCCTCAGTGTGTATTTGCATGGACGCATACCTGTGTGAGCGTTTCGGGGTGTGTGACGAAAGAGAAAGAGAGAGAGAGAGAAGAAACAGGAGAGATTGTCCCTATAGCATGCGATTGTCTACATACATTCTCTCTCTCACGCTCACACACACACACACACACACACGCACACACATATATATATATATATATATATATATATATATATATATATATATATATATATATAAGGTTAATACAACAAAAGATATAAGAGGCAACTAATATCTTTAATTAGTGAATATCCAGATAAAAATAAAGCTCAATATACTGGATAGAGCATTAATAGCAATAGATAAAGTGAAAGAATATAAAAAGGTGCGAATACTTGCAGTAATGTCATTGCGGTAATGGTCCTCTGAGGAGTAGATTTTCTTTGAAAACTCATGAGTTAAGGACTTTAAAGAACTTTGCCTGAACATTGAACTGTAATAAAATTTGATTCGCACCTTATTCTATTCTTTCACTTTATCTATTGCTTCATATATATATATATATATATATATATATATATATATATATATATATATATATATATATAAATGTGTGCGTGTGTGTTTCGAAAAAGGTGTACTTTGTAAAGTCAAAGTTGTGAATAAAAGTTTTCCTGTGTATAACTAGTGCGTTAGTGAGATTGTTGTGTTAAAGATCTCGTTTATGTTCGTAAATTCTGGATTTTATATTTATGGTCGTCTCGCCGATATAAAACATCGGACATGAGGCACATTTTATTTTGTAAATGCCAGCTAGGGCCGAAGCGTCCTAAGGAGTAGGTGAGGAGGGCTTTGGTATTGAGTAAATCCTTAAATGTTTTAGAATAAATAGTTACGCACGTGCCAAACACACACACACACTCCTTGGATACGGTACACTGATTCCAATGCTTCTCTAACAATTCGATGCCTCTTTTGTAGAACATGTATTTAGCTTCAAAATGGGAGGTGACGGTGGTTAAGTGGATATCGACACGGACTGAAGACCTGGGTGTTCCAAGTTCGGTTCCACAGTATCACTTTCACTTAGGAATGTTGGCAACCTTCTCGTGGTCCTCCCCGTATATACACGATGTCTTTCCAGAAAAACTAGAAAAACATCGGGGAAACTAATGCCAACACCAGAATCATCTGATTCACACGAAAGAAGAAGAAGCCGCAAAATACGTTCAAGTTTCGGGTATCACTTTTTCATTGGAGCCAAGTCACTCTCCTGTGGACTTCTTTTAAGATCTGAAAACAGCCACTGGTCGCTGGATGCTAGATCTGGAAAAGAGTGCTGTATGCGGAAGAAGTTCGAAATGTAATTTATGTAGTTTAGCTATGGTTGCGATCGACTTGTGACACTGTGTATTGTCTTGGTGAAAGGGCACTATTTGCTTTTTCATTTGTGGCCAGTTTTGGGGCATGTTTTCCCTTCAAACGCACTAGTATTCCGTTATAATTTTGCCAGTGATGGTTCTTCCTTTTTCAAGGTAATCAATGAACAAAATATCTAATGTTCCGTTAAAATGATAAATACACCGCTGTCTGATATCTTAAACTTATCTGCTATCTCCCACAACTTCAATTTACTATCGGTCAACACAGGTTTCTTGGCTTTTAGAAATGTTTACGGGTCAACTACCGAATTCTGTCGATCAAAGCGTTCAGCTTCATTTGTGTCTGCATGACCGCGTTTAAAATCAGCATGCTCATTTTTAACCATTGTTTCCGGCGGAGCAGACTCCGAATAAAATCTATCAAGCTATTTATCTTCTATTCTGATAGCTTCTTTCCTCGGAATGTTTGCCTTTGAAATTCCCTTCCTGTTTCCGTGTTTTCGTGTTTCCCGTACCAACATTCAGAAATTTAAAAATAATGTAAACATGACATATTAACAGTCTGACGTCATGATCTTTGTTTTCCTTTCTCACTCGGCAGCCGACAATTTCAAGGGCGATAACTCTTAACTCCCGAAATGGTTAAAAGGGAGGTAATTCCGTTTTTTCGTTAGGTGTCCTAACATCTCCCCGTTTTAGTCTTTAACTGTATCGAGCGCACCTGGAGTTAACTTGGAGGTGCTTTGGCCAACTCCTGTGAGGTTTTTGATAATTCTCATTTGCATTTGTCTGCATGGGAGGTGATGGAGATGGCAGTTCAAATGTGTCCATTAACAAATCAAACGGAATGGTTGTTCTGTTGTCCACTAAGTTGTCTACAGAGTATCTGAGACGCAACTGGTTTTTGTGCCGTGCCCAGAATTGACTCCCGACTTGAACATCATACAGGAATTGTCCATTTATTTTGCGGATGATGCCTGGTACCCAGTTTGTTGAGCGGTGATTTGATTTGATGAAGTGAAGGCAAGAAACTACCGTAGTAGCTCACCAGTCCCAGAAATGTGCGTAGACCGCTAACGTCCGATGGGGGTGGCATGTGTTGAATGGCTGCCACATTAGCAGGATCTGGACGACGACCCTGACAATCAAACATAAATCCCAAGTATTTTTGGAAAGTAAATAAAAATGGCACTTTTCAGGTCGGAGATGGAGACCAATGTCTTGGATGCGGGTTAGGACCTTTTTGTGTCTTCAGTGACAAGGAATGATATAAAGCGAGAATCACAACAAGATCCAACGATACAAAGTGTGCAGATTTCTTCAACATACATGGCCTCCTAACCTCGCGGGAGACCTCCAACAGTTCAAACGGAGCAGTGGCTCTCTTTCTGTCATTGATAGTTGTTTGATGTTTGCAGATCGTCTTGCTATTCCCACTAAACTAAGACAAGCAGTCCTTAAGCAACTACATTCGGGTCATCCAGTCATTAACCGAATGAAATCACTAGCCCGCAGCGTGGTCTATTGGCCTAACATAGACACAGACATTGAGCATACTGTTAAACGTTGTATCCAGTGTATGGAAGCGCAGAAGAATCCACCTCAGATTGTTGATTCTCGCTGGACATACCCAGAGCGACCATGGTCCAGAATGCACATAGACTTTGCTGGCCCTATCAATGGCCTTAGTTTTCTGGTGGTTATGGATGCCCATTCCAAATGGCCAGAAGTTTTTCCAATGCAACAGACTGACACTCAGTCAACAATAACGGAATTTCGTTACGACCCAATGGCAAATTCGGCGTTCAATACATGGTTTGCACGTTTCAAGGATATTTTTCGAGTGGATTTCAAGGATCAAGCTGACGACTGGAAGGTAAGACTTCTGCTACGGAAGCTTGGGACGTCGGAACATGATCGGTATGCAAATTACATATTACCAAAGCATTCTTGTGACTACAGTTTCCACAACACAGTGGAAATCCTCACTCAGATTTTCGGTGAGCATATTTCATTATTCAATATGCGATTCAATTGCCTTAGCATAACGAAATCTTCCTCGACTGATTTTTCAACGTATGCAGGCCTTGTAAACAAAGAATGTGAACGTTTTAAAATCTCATCCTCGTCGCCAACTTTTATAACCTCGTAATTTAGGTTATAATAAATAATAACTTGTAAAGAAATAGATCAACTATCAAGAGAAACGTTTAACAGATTTATTAAAACTGAACACAGAATGAATTAATGAATTACTTTGCCGCTGAACGCGATTGACATATTAACAGTCTGACGTCGTGATCTTTGTTTTCCTTTCTCACTCGGCAACCGACAATTTCAAGGGCGATAACTCTTAACTCCCGAAATGGTTCAAGGGAGGTAATTCCGTTTTTTCGTTAGGTGTCCTAACAAAAAGTAAACAAAGTTCGTTTATATATATATATATATATATATATATATATATATATATATATATATGGGAAAATGAAAAAGGAAAACCAAAAAATGGATGTTTTTTATGTGTACATCAACGTTTCGTCTTTATTTATAGTACTTCATCAGGATGATAAAATAGAGAAAAAATGTCATGCAAGCACAGATACATGTAGGGTAGACATATTGGGAAAATAGAATGAAATAGGGGCCAACTGCTGGGTGGACGTCCGTATTTGTTGGAGAAATAGAAATGAATGTAGAAAAGAATGAGTGGGGAAAAAATGGAAGGATGGGGTGAGCAAGGACTACTGTGGCTGGTGGTAAGAGAAAGAGGTGGGGGATGAGCAGGGGTAAAGTGGATGGCAGAGAGGGAGGTAAGGAAGAGGGGGGAGGGGGGTGTTTGACCAGATGGCTGCGGTTGAAGATTGAAGGGGAAAAAGTAAGTTGGAATGTTTGTGTATGGGGGGTGTATGCAGGGAAAGGAGGAAGGGTAGAGAGGAAGGGGGGCTGTGATTTTGGTGGATGGGCGAAAGTTATGGTCTTAGAGAGCGTTTTGAGAAAATGAGGGAATTTAAGAAGGGGTATGGGAGAAAATAGTTGAGTGGGGGAGAGGGAGGATTTGTTGTGATAGGGTGTGAAATATTTGGAATATTTGGAAAATGATAGCAATGAGTGAGGGATTGGGGGGGTGGAGGAGGGCGGTGATTGAAAGGGTGGGTATGGAATATTTGAGATATTTGGAACATGAGAAAGTTTATTTGGACTGCAGTATTAAAAGTGTGAGGAAAAAGTAAGGAGAAAATGAAGATTCAATGAGAAAAAGAAAGGGAAAAGTAAATGGGAGAGTGTTATAGAGGTTGGAGATAAAAATTAAAAAAATAAAAAAAAAAGAAAAAAAAAAGTTTAACCATGATCAGGCAAGAGTCAAGCCCCTATTTAATTCTATTTTTCCCAATATTTCTACCCTACATGTATCTGTGCTTGCATGACATTTTTTCTCTATTTTATCATCCTGATGAAGTCTTATAAATAAAGACGAAACGTTGATGTACACATAAAAAACATCCATTTTTTGGTTGTCCTTTTTCATTTTCCTATCACGTCGGATTACTTTCATCCTTCTCTTCCCATATATATATATATATATATATATATATATATATATATAGAGAGAGAGAGAGAGAGAGAGAGAGAGAGAGAGAGATAGAGAGAGAGAGAGAGAGAGAGAGAGAAAATAATACTAATACTATTTGATTCTATTTTGAAGGAAAAGAAAGGCAATAATTCTTACCGGTGATGCCTAAAATGTCGGAATATTTAAGGAGACAGAAATCTCTCCATGAAGCTTCGCGAAGAAAGCAGCTAAATAGATCGGGGGCGACGCATCGGAAAAATCTCTGGCCGGTGATGGATAGAAGAAATACCATAAGAAAATAGGGATGACAAAGGGAGATAAATGCTAAGGGGATCAATTATACTCTAGACAAAACAATAGATGTGAATAAAGATAAATCAATAAAATTGAATAAGAAATAGATGTATGTTATTATGTCTTCGTTTCGTATGAATCAGCATGTGAAGTTTATTTTTAAATCGGCATGTTTCTGTTGTTGGCATTGGTTTCCCCGATTCATTTGTAAAATTAGGTATTCACAGGCACAACCAAGTAAAAGTTGCTAGTATCCATAGTTAAGGTGTTTTGTGGTCTATTTGAGAATTACATAAGCCGAAAAAGAAGACGCAATAAGCCTTCTAGTGCGTTTATGGTCTTAAATAACCCAACCCAAACAAACAAAAAACTGTTATTCTATTTCGGAATTTAATAATCCAGAATGGGTTGATATGCCGTCAAACAGACAAAAAAAGCTTTTAGTTATATTTCGGAAACTCAGAAAATGGTCTGATATTCTGTAAAACAAAAAGAAGTCTTTAATTTTGTATCGGTATTAAATCACCCGGAAAGGGTTGATATGCCGCATAAACAGACAGAAGATTTTTTAATTGCATATAGGAATTTTATAACACGAAACGAGTTTATATGCTGTAAAATAAACAGAAGAAAGATTCTAATTTGACCCATTTATATACCCCCCTTACGAAAATTAAATTCAATGTATGGTATGCTATTGTATTGTATTTAAATACACCGAAAAGGGTTAGTATGCCACAAAACAGGCAGAATAAGCCTTTAATTGTAGTTCGGCATTTAATAACCTGAAAAGGGTTGATATGCCGTCAAACAAACAGGACAAAGTAAATATTTTAATACTATCCTCGAAGGACGATTATATTGCGCCATATTCCATTATGTGTATGTTAGTCGCGTATCTGTGAAAGTATATGTGTATATGCGTTTATGTATTTATGCGTATAAATGTATAATGTTTTTTAGTATGCGTGAAAGTATTTATTTTTATGTAAATGGACAAAAGATTACAATTAAAAATAAATTAAAATAAACAAGCATCAAGAAATCTTTTAAAAGACGAAAAGATAAAATAAAGGGAGATAACTCGACAGTACAGAGAAAACAAAACCAGCAAAGAAGGTGATGGAAGTTTTCAAAAGGTGGCAGTCGGGTGGCAGCTAGAATGGTACTTGAGGTGTCGAGTTGGAGCAATTGAATATGAAAAAAAAGAAGATTGAGGGGGGTATGTATCTGGCAGTTGGTTGATGACGAGGTCCGGGGTGCTTAGGTCAAAAGGCGCAAGAACAAAGAGCGTTTTGATGAAGTTCGACTACCTAGGTTGGTGACGGGTGGAAGTGATATTCTTGAGGGTAGCAGGAAACGGGCCAGTCTGCAATGGTGTATTATTAGTCAGAAGACAGCAAACATCTGGAAGTGAAAGAGGGGTTCGTACCTTTGTGTGTATTCGATTATTTAACAAACACGGGGCTGCGTCTGTTCCGGAAGAGAAAGGGACAATAGTTCGCGCGAAATCGTCATGATGCAATTTGTTGATAAGAATGTGCATTAAGATTACTAAATTAATTGGTGAAAAAAATCATGCATTGGTTTGGTAAATAGGTCCGGTTGTGTGGGTAGGTATTTTAATAGATAGATAGATAGATAGATAGATAGATAGTAAGTATTACATAGTATTACCCATCATTTTTGTCGACACTCACGGTTTTCGTGGATAATGTTATTAAATAAACGATTAATTTTTCCCATTGGTCTGGGAATAAACAAGGAAAACCACAAAGTGAAAAATGAGACTCGTATAGGATTCGACTAAGAAGAAAGGTGCCTCCTAATACGAGTGTAGCCTTTTAAAATATTATATATAGACAGAGCTTCATATGGAACACATTACTGCGGAACTGCTTTCCTGTTGCTTACAACTTGGTCGTCGTCAAATCCAACGTCAACAAAGTCTTGTCAAAAACCACCTCCTAAGTAATAATCAGCTCATACGATCGATCAATGTTAGTACTCCCATAGTTTTCCTCATCTTTCAGCGAAATATCATTCCATCTCAGTAACCTTTATCCTCGGGTGGCTCTTGGCTTTGATAAATGGTAACTCGATAAATTTCCTCTGTATCACGTGATAATGTCCGATGGCCGCGGGGATAGGGCGAACGCGTACAGAGTCTTAGTTGACTCTGTAAACAGGGTTCGCACCCTGTGATCGTCTGAAATTGTCACTTCCTGCACCGATGAGAGCGTTAGCTTGAAACGCCGCCGTATGTACGTATAAATAATTTAATATTTCTTAGTATATATATATATATATAGAGAGAGAGAGAGAGAGAGAGAGAAAGAGAGAGAGAGAGAGAGAGAGAGATTTTGATGTTTCACTGAGAATATTCAGTAAAGTCTGGAATAAGACCAATAAAAACAAGCTGGATGAACCCCGATTATACGGTACAGAGCATTTATACGTATATTTACAGAGTTTACTAAGATATGTTTCCCTTTCTTCCAGAGAGGATTCATCACAACGAAAATAACTTTTATTTTATTATTTATTTATTTTGTAAAGTTATAGTTCCCTACACGTGTTTCGCTACCTTACAAGCACCTTGCTAGGCCGTTCATCAGGGGAGATACACATCCTAGATATTGACCTTAACAACTGACAATACTCCACAGGGTATTGACCCAGTTGAAATCACTTAAGAAGAAAACAAAAGGAAAACAAGTTCAAATGACAGCTAAAACAACTCGGTAATATGCGGTATTTGTGATGTGCCCCCACAAGAATCAAGTCCGGTGCAATCCAAAAATGGGGGAAAATGGGGGAAAAAGAAAGAAAAACGGAAACCCCCACATCTGGCGGAATAAATATCCTAAGGTCAATATTGCCCCCCCCCCAACCCCGAAAAATCAAACCGTCCACAGCGCAACCTCTGAATAACCTTCAGGGTTCCAGAATTGGCACATGTAACCTGGTATTATTCCGTTAAAGAGTCCAGCATCAATTTCTGTCGATAAGCACGAAGCAATACAGATAGGCTATATTAAGGTTTCCCTTAGGATATGTATTCCACCGGATGCGAGGGGTCCCTCTTTCTTTCTTTTTTCCCCCATTTTTCCCCATTTTTTTATTGCACCGGACTTGATTCTTGTGGGGGCACATCACAAATACCACATATCACCGAGTTGTTTAAGCTGTCTTTTGAACTTGTTTTCCTTTTTTTTCTTAAGTGATGTCAACTGGGTCAATCCCTTGTGGGATATTGTCAGTTGTTAAGGTCAATATCTTAGATTTGTATCTCCTCTGATGAACTACCCAGCAAGGTGCTTGATAGGTAGCGAAACACAAAATAAATAAATAATAAAATAAAAGTTATTTTCGTTGTGATGAATCCTCTCTAGAAGAAAGGGAAACTATCTTGGTAAACTCTCATAATATATATATATATATATATATATATATATATATATATATATATATATATATATATATATATATATATATATATATATATACAGGGTGACCCCCCCAAATAACGGGCCCAAACTCTAATTAGGCCCGTTTCTTAGTGTTTCGTCCAAATGAAATGAATTTTTGGTCATAACTAGTTTATATATTCAAAACATCACATCAAAACACTATGGTCTTTGCCCTTTTTTCTCCGTTCTGCAGCATGTGTTGTAGATGGCCTCCATTTTGCTCCGTGCCTTTCTTGAGGCGCAGAACGAAGTTGTCACTGACGTTCTTACAAACTGAATTAGGAATGACTCTCATCTCCTTCCTGATGGCTTCCTTGAGTTCCGTGATGGTTCTGGGTTTCCCTGCGTACACTCTGTCCTTAAGATAGCCCCAAAGGAAAAAATCTGGGGGTCTTAGGTCCGGACTATGGAGTGGCCACTCAAAATTAGCCTTGAGACTGATCACTCGGTCTCCGAAGTGCTCTTTCAGCCAATCTCCGGACAGGTTTGAGGTGTGAGAACTTGCTCCGTCTTGCTGGAACCAGAACTTGCTCATGAGCGACGGGTAGAGTGTCTAGAGCTCACTCTTGAAGGTTTTGAGGACCTCCACATACCGCCTCTTGGTGACTGTCACTGCTGCGCCAGATTCTTCGATGAAGATTGGTTCGATGATGCCTCTGACCGAGATTGCAGCCCACACCGTGCACTTAGGAGAGTGCAGGGTCTGGAGGGCCCCCAGAAGACATTTGTCTTGGAGTTCGCCTTTCCGTGAAGATGGAAGTGGGCTTCATCTGAGGTCCAAAGGAGGTTAAGGAAACCCGGTGTCTCCTTGATCTTATCTAGAATCTTGACTGCCATAGCACTCCTCAGCTTCTTGTCTGAGCCCTGATATCGTTCACCAGCACTCTGCTGCAAGTCTCACGGGAGATACCGAGGGACTGACTTTGCTTACGCATAGAGCGTTTCGGTCTCTCCTGGAGAGACTCTCTCACACTTTCGACCAGCTCGGCTGTCCGCTTCGTGGGACGTCCCGAGTGACTTGGACGGTTCTCACTGGCAGCGTTGAGGTTATCCACGGTCCCATACTTCTCGAAGTGGTCCACCCAGTTCTGAATTCTGCTTTTGGATGGAGCTTTTTAACATTCGAACTGATGCATGAAACTGTCCTGGGTTTTCTTAAACGAGCCTGTCTTGTAGTAAAATTTAGCACAGTGTATTCTTTGTCCCAGCTCCCACTGAGGTCTTAGTGTACTCACGGTCGTTGATTCTGCCATGTCTTGTAAAATAAGGGCAATCGGTGAATAAATAAAGGAGATATCACATAAAGTGTACACGGGGGCCCTTTTTTTGTGTATACATATATATATATATATATATATATATATATATATATATATATACATATGTATATATATATGTATATATATATGTATATATATATACATATATATATATGTATATATATATATGTATATATATATATATGTGTGTGTGTGTGTCATCCACAGACCGACTGTTTCGCTGTATCACAGCTTTTCCGTGCGGCTAGACTAGCACCCATCTCTAGACAGGGTGCTAGTCTAGCCACACGGAAAAGCTGTGATACAGCGAAACAGTCGGTCTGTGGATGACACACACACACATATATATATATACATATATATATATACATATATATATATATGTATATATATATACATATATATATACATATATATATACATATATATATACATATATGTGTATATATATACATATATATATACATATATATATATATATATATATATATATATATATACATATATATATACATATATATATATATACATATATATATACATATATATATATATATACACAATTTTTTAACACTATTAATTTATAATTATTTGGGTTTATGGTAATACATATTAAACATAATTTAGTAACTAAATGTACAAGGAAGAATAATGAAAGGGAATGACTTTAGTTTTTATGCTTTGTTAGTTAATTAAATGTAGTACATTTTACAATGAAATAGGAGTGATGGAAGAGCAAACGTCTTTACGTCAAAATATTCTGTTATTTAGTTATGCACTCTCTGTTGTATATAGGTTGTTGGGGGGGTTGAATCACCTACTGGGGAGTTTGAATTACCTACAGGGGAGTTTGAATCACCTACTGGGGAGTTTGAATTACCTACTAGACACTATCCTCGAGTGTATTCGGTCTCTCTGTACAAGGGTTTGTCAGGACAACCTGACATGAGGATACTTAATCCTACAAGTAAACCCTGACCAAATATTCAAAATTACATAGTATCCGCAGCACAAATAAGATCCCCGTCATACGAGGAATAGTTCATCTTCTAGTGATGTTACCTCAAGTTACAGCACGTAGCTGGATACTCCACCAGACTAGATGAGTTCTTGTCCTGGAATCCGGTAATACCAACAGACAAAAAGAAAGATATACTATGACATACTTTACTGGTCAGTTGGGGAGAGAAGAAATTTATTATTCTTAACTTTTTTACTAACTCAATCTTTGAGAAATAAAGGAGAATTTTAAAAGAATATTCGGGTATCTATGTATCTCATATAGAGATCAAGTGTTAGCCCCAGGAAGGGGCCCCTTGATTTCTGAGAACTTCGACTGAAGTAAAATTAAACATTAGAGTTTAATTATTAGAAATATTTGATTCGATAATATTTATATTTGTTTAATATTTACGCACAAAAACAAAACAAGACTAATTAACAAGTCATTAAAAAAAAAAAAAACTAACAGAATTATCTTCTTGGTTCTTTATCTCATAAGATCCACGGAAAAGCCTCAGGTTACGAAGTATTATCGTTAGTCATCGGTAATTTCCGTTATATCTAAACACGCTAAACACGAAAACTAAACATGTGAACAACGCCGAAAATAGAAACATTGAAACAGAAACAAAAACAAGAAATATTTGTCTTTTTTTCTTTCTTTATAACTAGTTGTCGCCACCCGGCGTAGGCCGGGAGTATTTTTATTTTCATTTTTGTTTCGCTTTTTTAAACTATGTCAGCGATTTTTAACCAAATTATTATTTTTCTAATATCATTTTTAAAGTTTAATCTAATTATTAGAGTTTCGTTTATTTAAAAAATACTAATTGAACCAAATTGTTATGAAGCTATAACTAATTTTATTAAAGTAATATTGTTTTAATTTCCATTTATAAAATTATTAGATCTAAATAGCTTCCAAAAGTTTTAATCTTTTAATATATGGAGGTTTGCAAAGAATCTTACAGCTAGAAATGGCTTTCTATTCGACAGTTTAAAGTTTTCTAAATTCCATTCAAAGTTTGAAGAGTCACAGATAAATTCATTCTTTTTTTGTCACCTATTAGCAGAAGATTAAAATAACTGAGTTGTTTATAACGAAACCAAAATGCAGTCTGGTTAATTTAATTTCGGAATTAAAATATTTTTAAAATGATAGTTTTTATAATCTCATTTTAATTTACTCTATTTCTAATTTTTATTTCGATAAATGTTCGAGTAATAATAAATGAAATAATAATTCGGTGAGTCACTTAGGGGCGGGAAACACATACATACACAGACACACGAGAAGTTGTTACATACTTTTATAAATATAGAGATACTTTAAAATAAAATTTACCATTACTGAGTTCCACCTTCTCGTGAAAGACTCTACAGATTGGATCTGTGCTGTTTTAGGGACCTTTTCAATTATTGAGGGGCTGACGTAAGGTCCTGAGACGCTTGTAATAATGACGTCACACACAAGCGTAGGAGAAGTCTCTCTAGTTCAATGTGTAGGCTTCGACAAATGTAGACGGGGAAGATAGTACCTCGTAAGCTACCCCACCCATTTCCAAATCGATGGTTCGTGTGCAATGATGGCTCGAGCGACCATCTCAGTCCACTCCCGGAATTCATGACACCTGAGGAATAAAAAATCTTTTTAAAAAAACAATTATCTTTGTGTGTGTGTGTGTGTGTGTGTGTGTGTGTGTGTGTGTGTGTGTGTGTGTGTGGCACTGGCGTAGCTAGGGGGGGCGAGGGGGGCGGGCCGCCCCGGGCGGCACACCTGAGGGGGCGGCATTTTTAGAGGGTAAAAATAGAAAGTAGAGAAAAAAATTTTTAAAAACAAAAGTTAACAAAAAATATGAAATTTTATACTATAATTTTATATAATAATAAATTTAAATGAGAACATTTGAAAACCTGAAAATGTTATGAAATGATAAAATCATTTTTATTTACTTTTTTGTCGTTGTTGTTAAAGTCCGAATTTTCCGGGCACCCAAATGCGGGGGGGGGGGCGGCAAATTTTACTACCGCCCCGGGCGGCAAAAGGTCTAGCTACGCCACTGGTGTGTGGACACTTCAGAGTGATACACTGAAGAGAAGCGTCCATGCCAGGCCAAACAAGATGTTAGGATGAAGCCGGCCAAGAACATCACATTGGTAATTTAAGGGAATATGTTTTGGCCCTCGACAGCAAGAATAAATCCCCTTGTTTGCGTTGGGGGTTTGTGGCTATTGATTTGTTTGCTGTGAATCTACATGAGAATATTTAGTACGAAGCGGTGTTACGCTGAGGAAGAGTTGTTTCCCTTTGTTCTCGTCTAATCTCGTCTAATCTAGTATTGCCTTGATGCATTCTGTGTGGTGCGCATTCGTTCTTTGTTTATCTCTATCCATTTGTTGTTTGCAATAATCTTATCTCGAATCCCTTATATATGTAGTTCCATTCTGCATTATGATGCTTTGTTTTATATATATCGACTATATAAAATTAAGTCTGTCTTATTCTCGAAAGTTGGCATAGAATGAATCGATATTCCCGAAGTCTTAAATAAGGACTTGTGGCGTAACGGATAGTTTTGTTATCCTTCCATCGATTTTCGGAGTTGGATGCTATTTACCGTAAAAAGAACACATGCTCTTAACGCAGTTTGTTTATCATTCCTGACACTATTAAATGCCTATTGGAGTAGGAAGTTGATGATTTACAACGATAATAATCTACGTGTAGAATATAAACGGATATAAGTGCTAAGTAATAATCAGTTCTAAGTGACAGTCTTCTGGGGGTTGAAGGTTCGATCCTCAGTGCGGGCGATACTAAGAATACGTTTTCGAATCACTTAAGATGTCTACTCGGTCATGACTGACGAACCGAAAGCAAGCTACCTCCGTGGTTGAAATAAAGGGTTCCGGTTGAAATTCCGTGCAGATTCCCGAGTTCGACATAACAATTCACGAGTTCGACACGATGCATCTGAAGAAGGTTGGGGGTGATAGTAGTTCGAATAATCGAAATAATACAAATTGTCCATCCTCATCTAAAAACTTCCGAAACATTGCTCCATTGTATTTTCGAATTTTGTATTTTATTTATAAAGGAGATAGGTTCTTTGAAAATTTTCACTCCGCAATGAAAAAAAAAGGAACTACAGATTTAACAATACGTTAAACCATACTTCCTAAAAGTTTTTTTTTTAAATGGCAGACTAATTTAATAACCAAAGCAGTGAATTACAGTCATCTGTAATTTATTTGTTTTGGGTATTTATTTCCTCTAATAATATCTAACAAAACGAACTTAAACATACGTGGACATACATTATGATAATTTAATATTTATTTAAATTAATATATATATATATATATATATATATATATATATATATATATATATATATATATATATACGCAAACAAACAAACTTTATGGAGGGTTCAATTGTGTTTCATTTTTTTTAAGATCTTCAATTTGTGTGTCCTCGGGAAGAAAAATTAGAATGTCTTCAATATATCTAAAATATTCAGTGTTCGAAGGTAATCTAAATTTGAATTAATGTACAAAACAAACTATACACAGCTAAGACGTAATATCTTTATATACTAATATCCCCATTACAAAAATGTTTAAATTTACTCCATAGTCACCTACAAAAGATCAACATCAATTTATCGTTTCCTCCCAACACTAATAAAGATAATTAGACTTATCACTGGCATGACGTATTTTCAATTCGACAATAATTTCTACAAGCTAAAGTTCGGACTCCCTATGGCCAACTCTCTGAGTGCAGTACTAGCCTTTCTATTCTTAGACTTCCTAGAATCTGGCCCATTCAAATATAGATGCCCTCCAAGCACATACTTTAGATATATTGATGACATTTTCTCTCCGAAGACACACAAATTCAAAACCTCAAAAACAAATATATATGTGTGTGTGTGTCTGTGTGTGTGTGTGTGTGTGTGTGTGTGTGTGTGTGTGTGTGTCTAGGCAGCAGCTTCTCTTGCAGGCAAGTATTGTTGAATATAAGAGACAACTCATGTCTAGATATCCTTTGATAGATCCTTTCAATAGTCCGAATCAGGATCTTAGTTTCGGAGGGGAATTGGCTGATGAATTTGCCATAATTTGGATACTAACACATGGTCTATACTTGATTAACCTCATTCCCCCGAAGATGGACTCAGATGGGTCCGAAAGTTCTTGGGAGACAAATCAAAATTATGGCAAATTCATCAGCCAATTCCCTCCGAAACTATTATCCTAATTCGAACTATAGAAAGGATCCACTAAAGGATATCTAAGCATGAGTTGTCTTTTATATTCAACAATATATATATATATATATATATATATATATATATATATATATATATATATATATATATATATATATATATATATACTTCTTTGTAGAATGGTAGGAAAAATCCCAGCAGAGTGCTCGATTAATTAAGAATTAAAGTTAAAAATTAAGAGCATAATATTTATTTATTCTGGTACAGAAAAATTAGTACAACATTCGTACCGTCGGTTTCAAGCACGGAAGGTCTTACCCATCCGGCTCTCTTCAGCTTCTGTTGTCATCTGTTTTGGAAATGTTAGGTCACATGACACTCTTGTTGGGACGCGTTATTTGCTCAGTGTGTTGTGTGTGTTTGTTTAAATTTGAATTTAGTGTAATAAGACCGTTGAGATTTAAAACACGGGGGAATTCAAGATTAAAGGGAATAAAAAAAGGCGGGGTAAAAAATATATGAAAATATATATATATATATATAAATAAATATAAAAAAACCTATATATATAAAAACATCTCAATACTAAGAATAAAAGAATAAAAAAATAAAAAGAGAAAGAGTATAAAAAAGGTATAACAAAGAATAAAAAAAGAATAAAAAAAGGGAATTAAAAAATAATAAGAAAATATAGAGAATAAAAATGTAGAGAATAAAGAGTGAGAGAGAGAGAAAGAATAAAAATAGAAAGAATAAAAATATATAATATAATAAATAAAATAAATAAAAATAAAAATCTTAAAAAATATTATAAAATATTAATAATAATAAAAATTATTAATAATAATAAAAAATAAAATTAAAAATTAAAAATTAAAAATTTAAGATTAAAAACAAAAATAAAGAAAGGGTTTCTCTGAAATTCCCGTGAGCCAAATTATGAATTTGTATCATTAGCCGTTATATTTTTGAAGGTATGCGTTCTAAAAAACGGTTAGTAAAAATCTTTTCCCCAGATTGGGGTGATTTTAATGAAGAAATTCGGATCTAAGGGAGCTAACTTAGTTGGAAATATGAAATATTTGAGTTTGTTAAAATGGGTTTGTAGATTTAGATTAATAAGTTAAATGATAAATAAATTAAATATTTTTGCATTATTGTATTTTGGTGAAAGTCGAAGTTTTTGCTCTTGGAATTTATGTGGATATAGTTTGTTTAAACTAGTAACTGATAAATAAATTAAATATTTTTGTATTTTTGTGAAGGTCGGAGTTTTTGCTCTTGAAGTTTAAGTGAATATAGGTTGATGAGGTATTTGTTCGTTTTTATTGTGTTTATATTAGTAGAGGGGGGGGTAGTTAGACATTATGTGAATCGGTCAGACCAGTTTATAAGCAATGCTTGTCTCTTGTGGACACATCCCTGAATATTTCATCGCGGACATTTAAACAGGCTGTATTCGGATCGATGATGGCCTTTGAGATGTGGTATTTTTCAGCGTCACATAGAGGACATCTGTTTATGGCTGGAGAGAAGGATGGTTTTCTCTCAATTATTTTCCATTTGATGGTGAAGGGTGTATTATCTTCTTTAAGCTGCCATATTCGGGTCGCGAGTGCCGTATTAGCCTTGTTTTTGTATCTGAAGGAGTTTCTGTGTGCGTATTGCCTTTGTTTGAAGCTTCCCTTCGTCATCCCAATATATTTTTCTGCATTACTGGTATTCTGGTCTGTGACGGTTGCTTCATAAATGATTGAATTGATTTTGCAATTTCCCTCCAGGGGGCAGTTGTTTTTGTCTTGGCATGAGCAGCCTGCGTTTGTAATTGTTTTGGGTTCTGCAGAGATAATTTTTCTTATTGAAGGGGCAGTGGAATAGCTGACCTTAACAGAATTTCTGTTAAAAAGTTTGTGTAATTCATTTGTGGGTGGGAAGTGTTTGTCGAGTAACTTGAGGAAAAGTTGGCCTACCTTTGTTTTGGTATTGGTCGAATAGGGTGGGGAAAACCAGATCACCGATCTCCTTCTATTGCGGGTCCCCCGTGGTTGGTCTCGGTTGGGGGTGTATGAGATTTCTTCTCTGAACCCGCTGTCGCGGAGTGCTTTGTTGTAATATGGTGCTGCTTGGTTGAAAATTTCGGGACTGGATGAGAGGTTTGAAATTCTTTGGCTAATATTATTAATTAAATTTTTAAAGATGGTGGGGGGGTGGCAGGATCCCTTGTGTATGTATTGGAGTGTTTCATTGGGTTTGTGGAAAGGTTTGTGTGTATTGTTTTTAAGGTTCAGTGTGGTATCTAGGAAGTTTACTTGGTCTAAATTTGTTTTAATGGTAATTTTGAAGCCGAGATTATGGAAGGTGTTTGTTAATTCTTTTCTAAATCTATCTAATGTGTTTCCGTTGTGGTTGCGTGACAGACAAAGTCCATCATCTCTATAGAGACCAAAGAAATGGTCTGGAAATTTATTTTGGAGTGTATCTAATATAAGCAAGCCGACTAAGTCACAGATGTCTGCACTGTCGTAGGCCCCCATTGCAACATCAAATGGGTCCTCTGGGTTTGATTTTTTAACCCAAGCCCTTCCCTCGAAGAAGAGAAGGGTTTGTCTTGCTTGCAGTATTGTGTCCCTTTCTAGTTGACTGATGTTTGTGTGTGAAAGTGCAAATGTTAAGGCCTTATCTAGGGTGTCTTTTGTAATGGATGGGTAGAAGTCTACTATATCTAATTGTGTGAATTTGCATCTGTGTTTATCTTGTATGTTATGGAACCAATTTAGGACTGAGTTAGTATTGCCCCACAGACTTAGGTTTATTTTTTCCTTAATTTTATTAACTATATTTTTAACAATGGATTTGCTTGCTAGTCCTAGTTCGCTTTTAGCTGGGTTGATAAGTCTGCATGAGGGTTTATTTGTGAAGTTTTCTTTGTGGTCTTTTAAAGTAACAAAGGCCTTCCTCTTATCTAAATAATTAATTCTATATTCGACGCCTAGTCTAGTAGCTATTTCAGTAGTATCATTATTAATAGATTTATATGTATCTGCCTTGGCTAATTGATATTTATCGGTAATGGAGCTAATTTTTAAGTCTGTTTTTTCCTTTTTGGTCATTTTATAAATATTTTTAGTTTTGTCGGAGAATACAAGTGCGTTATTTTCTCTTTTAAGTTTTTTTATGTCGGCGGTAAGTGTCTTCTGAAATGGATTTTGCTTGTTTGTAAAAACTAGGTTGTGAGTAATGTTGAGTAGGTCTTTTTCGAAGTTGTCTAAGGCCTCTACTTTTGGCGGGTATTTACCAGATTTTAAGCCGTAGTAGTTTTTTTCCGTTTGCCTCTGTTCTGTATTCAACACTTTCCACCTCATTCTTCCTATGACGTCCACTATTTTTGTCAGGAGTATCCTGGTATATGTTTGTTTTTTGGGGGTTGGGATATTTTTGGTAGAATATCCGAGAGTGTATAGTTCCATTTCCCAGGGTATAGGTGGTAATCCCTGTTAATTAGTTTTTCCGTGGTGTTGGTAATTTCCCGAGAGTGCTCGACTACGAGGCTAACAGGGTTTAACTGTAATTCCTGGTAGGGGCTGAGTAACTTCTTTGTAGAATGGTAGGAAAAATCCCAGCAGAGTGCTCGATTAATTAAGAATTAAAGTTAAAAATTAAGAGCATAATATTTATTTATTCTGGTACAGAAAAATTAGTACAACATTCGTACCGTCGGTTTCAAGCACGGAAGGTCTTACCCATCCGGCTCTCTTCAGCTTCTGTTGTCATCTGAGCAAATAACGCGTCCCAACAAGAGTGTCATGTGACCTAACATTTCCAAAACAGATGACAACAGAAGCTGAAGAGAGCCGGATGGGTAAGACCTTCCGTGCTTGAAACCGACGGTACGAATGTTGTACTAATTTTTCTGTACCAGAATAAATAAATATTATGCTCTTAATTTTTAACTTTAATTCTTAATTAATCGAGCACTCTGCTGGGATTTTTCCTACCATTCTACAAAGAAGTTACTCAGCCCCTACCAGGAATTACAGTTAAACCCTGTTAGCCTCGTAGTCGAGCACTCTCGGGAAATTACCAACACCACGGAAAAACTAATTAACAGGGATTACCACCTATACCCTGGGAAATGGAACTATACACTCTCGGATATTCTACCAAAAATATCCCAACCCCCAAAAAACAAACATATACCAGGATACTCCTGACAAAAATAGTGGACGTCATAGGAAGAATGAGGTGGAAAGTGTTGAATACAGAACAGAGGCAAACGGAAAAAAACTACTACGGCTTAAAATCTGGTAAATACCCGCCAAAAGTAGAGGCCTTAGACAACTTCGAAAAAGACCTACTCAACATTACTCACAACCTAGTTTTTACAAACAAGCAAAATCCATTTCAGAAGACACTTACCGCCGACATAAAAAAAACTTAAAAGAGAAAATAACGCACTTGTATTCTCCGACAAAACTAAAAATATTTATAAAATGACCAAAAAGGAAAAAACAGACTTAACAATTAGCTCCATTACCGATAAATATCAATTAGCCAAGGCAGATACATATAAATCTATTAATAATGATACTACTGAAATAGCTACTAGACTAGGCGTCGAATATAGAATTAATTATTTAGATAAGAGGAAGGCCTTTGTTACTTTAAAAGACCACAAAGAAAACTTCACAAATAAACCCTCATGCAGACTTATCAACCCAGCTAAAAGCGAACTAGGACTAGCAAGCAAATCCATTGTTAAAAATATAGTTAATAAAATTAAGGAAAAAATAAACCTAAGTCTGTGGGGCAATACTAACTCAGTCCTAAATTGGTTCCATAACATACAAGATAAACACAGATGCAAATTCACACAATTAGATATAGTAGACTTCTACCCATCCATTACAAAAGACACCCTAGATAAGGCCTTAACATTTGCACTTTCACACACAAACATCAGTCAACTAGAAAGGGACACAATACTGCAAGCAAGACAAACCCTTCTCTTCTTCGAGGGAAGGGCTTGGGTTAAAAAATCAAACCCAGAGGACCCATTTGATGTTGCAATGGGGGCCTACGACAGTGCAGACATCTGTGACTTAGTCGGCTTGCTTATATTAGATACACTCCAAAATAAATTTCCAGACCATTTCTTTGGTCTCTATAGAGATGATGGACTTTGTCTGTCACGCAACCACAACGGAAACACATTAGATAGATTTAGAAAAGAATTAACAAACACCTTCCATAATCTCGGCTTCAAAATTACCATTAAAACAAATTTAGACCAAGTAAACTTCCTAGATACCACACTGAACCTTAAAAACAATACACACAAACCTTTCCACAAACCCAATGAAACACTCCAATACATACACAAGGGATCCTGCCACCCCCCCACCATCTTTAAAAATTTAATTAATAATATTAGCCAAAGAATTTCAAACCTCTCATCCAGTCCCGAAATTTTCAACCAAGCAGCACCATATTACAACAAAGCACTCCGCGACAGCGGGTTCAGAGAAGAAATCTCATACACCCCCAACCGAGACCAACCACGGGGGACCCGCAATAGAAGGAGATCGGTGATCTGGTTTTCCCCACCCTATTCGACCAATACCAAAACAAAGGTAGGCCAACTTTTCCTCAAGTTACTCGACAAACACTTCCCACCCACAAATGAATTACACAAACTTTTTAACAGAAATTCTGTTAAGGTCAGCTATTCCACTGCCCCTTCAATAAGAAAAATTATCTCTGCAGAACCCAAAACAATTACAAACGCAGGCTGCTCATGCCAAGACAAAAACAACTGCCCCCTGGAGGGAAATTGCAAAATCAATTCAATCATTTATGAAGCAACCGTCACAGACCAGAATACCAGTAATGCAGAAAAATATATTGGGATGACGAAGGGAAGCTTCAAACAAAGGCTATACGCACACAGAAACTCCTTCAGATACAAAAACAAGGCTAATACGGCACTCGCGACCCGAATATGGCAGCTTAAAGAAGATAATACACCCTTCACCATCAAATGGAAAATAATTGAGAGAAAACCATCCTTCTCTCCAGCCATAAACAGATGTCCTCTATGTGACGCTGAAAAATACCACATCTCAAAGGCCATCATCGATCCGAATACAGCCTGTTTAAATGTCCGCGATGAAATATTCAGGGATGTGTCCACAAGAGACAAGCATTGCTTATAAACTGGTCTGACCGATTCACATAATGTCTAACTACCCCCCCTCTACTAATATAAACACAATAAAAACGAACAAATACCTCATCAACCTATATTCACTTAAACTTCAAGAGCAAAAACTCCGACCTTCACAAAAATACAAAAATATTTAATTTATTTATCAGTTACTAGTTTAAACAAACTATATCCACATAAATTCCAAGAGCAAAAACTTCGACTTTCACCAAAATACAATAATGCAAAAATATTTAATTTATTTATCATTTAACTTATTAATCTAAATCTACAAACCCATTTTAACAAACTCAAATATTTCATATTTCCAACTAAGTTAGCTCCCTTAGATCCGAATTTCTTCATTAAAATCACCCCAATCTGGGGAAAAGATTTTTACTAACCGTTTTTTAGAACGCATACCTTCAAAAATATAACGGCTAATGATACAAATTCATAATTTGGCTCACGGGAATTTCAGAGAAACCCTTTCTTTATTTTTGTTTTTAATCTTAAATTTTTAATTTTTAATTTTTAATTTTATTTTTTATTATTATTAATAATTTTTATTATTATTAATATTTTATAATATTTTTTAAGATTTTTATTTTTATTTATTTTATTTATTATATTATATATTTTTATTCTTTCTATTTTTATTCTTTCTCTCTCTCTCACTCTTTATTCTCTACATTTTTATTCTCTATATTTTCTTATTATTTTTTAATTCCTTTTTTTATTCTTTTTTTATTCTTTGTTATACCTTTTTTATACTCTTTCTCTTTTTATTTTTTTATTCTTTTATTCTTAGTATTGAGATGTTTTTATATATATAGGTTTTTTTATATTTATTTATATATATATATATATATTTTCATATATTTTTTACCCCGCCTTTTTTTATTCCCTTTAATCTTGAATTCCCCCGTGTTTTAAATCTCAACGGTCTTATTACACTAAATTCAAATTTAAACAAACACACACAACACACTGAGCAAATAACGCGTCCCAACAAGAGTGTCATGTGACCTAACATTTCCAAAACAGATGACAACAGAAGCTGAAGAGAGCCGGATGGGTAAGACCTTCCGTGCTTGAAACCGACGGTACGAATGTTGTACTAATTTTTCTGTACCAGAATAAATAAATATATATATATATATATATATATATATATATATATATATATATATATATATGCATTAGTATGTGGGTGCATGGTATGTATGTATTCGCGTGTATGTAGGTGTGTGTATGTGTGAGCTTATGTGTGTGTGCACGATTATTTAAAAATTTTCGAAACAAAAATAAAGCATTATATTTGGACATAAGAAAAAATGGTGGAGGATTTTCAAAATTGATGTAAGCTTTTTTTGTTGTTTTTTACTGTTGAATATCAGGTCGAAGCTACAAGTATTCTTCCGTGTCTTTTCTTATTTTTTATTATTATTTTTTTCGTTCATTCATATTATTTTTTTAAATAAAATGAATTTGTTTTATCCAATAATATCGATAGACTTATATTTCTGAAAGGGCATCTCAGGAAATGTTGAGTAAATCATCTTATGTTATCTCAGTCTACCCCACCCCTTCCCGACCTATCTCTCATCCCATCTACCCCAACACAGTCACCATTTGGAGAGGAAAAAATTATCCGCTCTTTATAGATATCGATGTACCTCGTATTTTGATTCCAGTCTCTCTCCCTCTCTCTATCTCTTTCTCTCTCTATTTCTTTTCTCTCTTTTTTCCTCTCACTCTCTTTCTATTTTCTGTACTCTCTATCTATCTATCTATTCCTCATTTTTTTTCATTCCTTTTCTTTTCTTTTTTCACATGCTCTGGCTTCTTTTTCATTTTTCTGATTATTCTCTCGCTTGTCTTTCCCCTTTCTTCCTCTTTCTCTTTCAATCTCTTCTGTCTCTTTCTGTCTATTGCTTTCTTACCCTCCTATTCGCTCTCTGATAGCTTATACTCTCTTTATTAGTTTCGCTTTCCATCTCTCTCTTTTTTCTCTTTCTCTCTCTCTCGATATATATATATATATATATATATATATATATATATATATATATATATATATATATATATATATGCCATCGACATTTTCTCCCCGAAGACACACAAATTGAAAATCTCAAAAACAAAACAAAACTAAAACAATATGGTTGAGTTTAAATCCAAGCTTGAGGCACAAACTGGTCTAGCCGCACTGAAGAGCTGTGATACAGCGAAACAGTCTGTATGTGGATGACTATATGAAGCTCCCTCCTGGGTAGAGCTTATTTTGTAAGGTTATCGCCAACTGCCATTAGCTTTAAGGCATAGCTCATTGGGTAAAACTAATTCGAGCTCCCGGCACTTGACAATGTTTACATTGAGATATCACTTAGATTCAGTCAGTGGCGTATGATAGCGCAGGGGTAGTGGCACCGACTGTTAGCTCGATTGTTGATTTTCAATCCCAGTTTGTAGGCACTAACTGGTCTAGCCGCACTAAAGAGCTGCGAAACAGTCAGTATGCATATATATATATATATATATATATATATATATATATATATATATATATATATATATATATATATATATATTTATATATATTAGCAAAAAGTCTACCCGACCTCCGGCAGCTTTTAATCTCGCTGTAGCCGTATCTGCAGAAAAACAAAGAAACAATTTTCTTTTCTCGTTTTTGTAATTTAAATAAAAGCAACAAAAAGATGATTGTCATGGTGTTATTTGATATATTCCAATATGTATATTTGATTTTGTATAAGAATAAAAATGAATTTTCAATAATGAAAGGAATAAACGAATATTCGGGGCGATTGTCAAGAATAGCCAACAGAAATGAAGGGGTGATAAAAGCAAATAATCAACAAATAACTGTTACCAAGTGCAATAAAGTTATTTTTCTACCTACCTGCCCATTTTTGTGTGTGTTAAAAAATTTTAAACGTTTTTATTGCATTTTTATAATTTGTCCCAATCCGATTGCATTACAGTTTCATTTTCAAGATGGCGTCAGCGAATATCCCCGAAGTTTGTTTAATAAGTTTTTCGTCTTCAGGGCGTGAAAAACTAGCCCACAAATAACTGCCCCAAACGCTTTAAAATTTACTTTCTACCTAATTGAAAAAAGAAAATTACAAAAAAAAAATCTTCAGACTTCGTAAGCGGTCGGCGATCGACTGGCAGCCATCTTTATTTTTCAGTCTAACATAATATATTTGACTGAACTTTTTAGTTGAAATCAAAAAACGCTTTAAAATACTTTAAAACAAAAAATAGGCAGGTAGGTAGAAAAGTACGTTTCATTGCCTTTGGTAACAGTTATTTGTTGCGCCCCTTTTCTTTCTGTTGATTTTTCTTGACAATCGCCAAAAGCGGAACGTCAATTAATCAAATAAAAGAATTATATATTCCTGAGTAATTTAAAATAGTTAGTTTGTGCTTTTCGCTTTTATTATTAAACACAGAAAAATAAAAAATAAAAATTTAATGACGATTTTTTTTTTTTTTTAAATATGAATCTAGTTTTTATTTTTGAAATTTAAAAATTAACAACAAACTTTGTTAAATTTGTAGATTAACACCCTCAGCTAAATAATCTGTCCCTTAAAAAATGAGATTTGACTTTTTAGGGTAATTCTAACTTACTAAAGCAGTCAACTAATATATTTTCAACACTAACCCTAAGTCCGACTGTCGTAAAACTACACGTAATCGCCTGAAAAGTAGACCTCCAAAAAAATCACACACAGAATTTATCTCCAATAGCAAAAAAATAGTTCCAGCTCGCTATCGCTTCGCACAGATAAATCATAGAATTAATGCGGTATTTTAGTGAGCGTGTCTAGCGTAGAGTAAGCCAAGGGTATTTTGGAAAAAAATATATGACTATCGAGCCCACAAACAAATATTTGTTGCCAGCGATTCGGGCTTCATGCCTAAGTGAAAAAGTTAATGCATAAGAGTCTTGTAAACCCGGGACAAAAACTTTCGCATGTATTCATGAAATAGTAAAATATTAATATTCTAGTAATTTGATAAAAATTTATTTATCTTTTAAATGAGAAATAAATAGATAGAAAAATGAATTCAATTCGCTTGGACGATGATGCGAAGTTCTTTTAAAAATATAATAACAAAGAAATGTGGCTTTCGCGTCGCGACTAAGAGATAGAGAGAGGGGGGAAAGAGGAAATGAGAGTGAGAGAAGCACTCACCTCAATCCGCCGAAATATATTTTTCTATAAAGTAATAAGTTTCATTTAAATGATGTTGACCTTCTTTGAAAATGAATGAATTTATCCTTTTCTTAATTAAATAAATTTAATTAGTTACTGTAAATATCGATGAAACTATTGCATATATTTAAGAGAAATGAGACTATATAATTTTAAATCAATAACACCAAGCATTAATTTATTAGAGACTGGTTAAAAATAGTTATGCAAATTAGGATTCCTAATTTGTGTGTAAGTGTGTCTCATCAGTACTTTATATATATCGTATTTAATAATATTATGTTTTATTATTGATTTAAATAACAGCAACCTGTTTTGATGGTAATAAAGGAGTGATAAATGAAAAAACTATCGAATTTATTCATATATATATATATATATATATATATATATATATATATATATATATAGCAATAGATGATTTGAAAGAATAGAATAAGGTGCGAATCAAATTTTATTACAGTTCAATGTTCAAGCAAAGTTCTTTAAAGTCCTTAACTCATGAGTTTTCAAAGAAAATCTTCTCCTCAGAGGACCATTACCGCAATGACATTACTGCAGGTAATAAAAATTAAACTTTGAAAACATATAAAAAAATATATATAAAAATACATAAAGATATATAAAACATCAAATATAACGGCCCAATTTAATTAATTAATTAATTTATAAATTAATTTTATGCGTGCATCCGATTAAGGGCGAATGAATATTCTTAAAAAACAAACCGCTTAGGGTTAGGTAAGGATTAGTTTAGGGTTAGTTATAGTTTAGGGTTAATAAAAACAGTTCAGTTTTTGTACGGTTCAAGGTATTTTTTCTTTTTGGACATATTTTTTATTTAGTTATATTTGGAAAATTTTACAGATTTTTTTTGGGGGGGGGGTAAGAGTTTGCACAGACGTGGAAAGAGATGTTTTAGACGTTCCTTTTGAGTACTGTCGACAAGAAACCCCCTCTTCTCTGCGAGGCCATGTCCTCCGAAGACCCAGAGTTGTCGTCTGCTTCTTGAGCCTTCTGATTGGGTAAGCACTACGGCATTTTCCGGCTGTTTACGTAAACGACCGGAAAATGCCGAACAAAAAATCGCTTTTGTCTGGTACAAAAGCAGTACCAGTACCAAATAATGTATCTCATATAGTGACATTAAGCAATAAAAAAAATGTAAGTTCACCCCCACCACAGAGAAGAAGGTATGAGATAGTAATTATAATGAGAACCAGAGTTAGCTTATTAATCACAAACGTCGGTGCGTAATTATAAACGAAAAGTAATATACTGGGTTGACTATCACTCAATACAAAAATATGACCATTTTGAATTAAATCCTTCGTAAAACGAATAGTTGGCGAAATTCTATCAAATATATGCTGACCCCTAATTTGGTGCAAACAATGCGTACATATATGTGTGTGTGTATATGTATTGCCTTTATGTATAATTACACACATATATATATATATATATATATATATATATATATATATATATATATATATATGTTTCATTTTCTTCAGTCGAAGTTCTCAGAAATCAAGGTGTCCCTTCCTTCTATATGAGATACATAAATATTCGAATATTCCATTAAAGTTCTCATTTAGCTCTCAAACGTTGAGTTAGTAAAAAGTGAAGAACGTTAATTTTCCTTTGTTCCAATTGACTAGTTAACTATGTTATAGTATATCTTTCTTGTGGTCTCTTTGTCTTACCGGATTCCAGGACTAGAATTCATCTAGTTTGGTGGAGTATCCAGCTTAGTGTTGTTACTATAGGCAACGTCACTTGGAGAAGGTGCACCATTTCTCGTATTAGCCAGTGTATAGCCATGGCTAGGGGATCTTACTTGTGCTGCGAATACTATGTTATTTTGAATATTTGGTCAAGGTTTACTTGTATGGTGAAGTATCCTTATGTCAAGTTGTCCTAACACACCCATCAGAGACCTTAGACACTCAAGGGCAGTATCTAGTAGTTATTCAAGTTCTCTCCTGTAGGCATTCAATTTATCTCCCTAATGTTTATAGATGTGTATGTGTGTGTGCGTGTGTCTGTGTGTCTAGTACGGTTGCTTGTGTCTCTTTATGTATAGCTAGTTTACATATATGCAACGGACAAATGTGTACGATATTATCCATAGATCAATATATATATATATATATATATATATATATATATATATATATATATATATATATATATATGACATATATATAAACATTATTTATCTTCTATACTTTATATAAAAAATGGAGTTGATTGTTCCCCTCCCAACCAAGACTATCTTATAAAAGTAATGCATTAAACGCATTGAAACACATCAATTCAGTCGCCTAATATCTTCGTGCGTGTTTCAAGTAACTATAAATTAGTTTAATAAGCTAAACCAAAAACATTACTTTCATTCCGCAATGTAAGCCTCTCCCAACTATTTGAACCAAAAAGAGGGTAGCACGCTAATTTCTCTCTGTGAATGGATAACTCTTACTCTCCTCAAACACCGTTTGGCAATTACTTCACAAGGAACTGTAATCAAGTTGCACTGTTTCAGAATGTGTTAAACATCCAATCACAACAAAGTAAACATCGACATATAGTGACATTATTACAAATCGTTTGCCATAACAAACTAGATAAGTATTTTTTTCTTTCCAATGTTTAAACACCTAACTTTGGTTTATTTATTCGAAAATTAGATTCTATTTTAGGCGATTACGTGTACACAGTAAACACCTTGCTACAATTAGCAGAATAGATAAAAAATAATATGATTAAAAAAAAATTATTGGAAATCAGCTTCACGCATAAATTTTACATAAAATGGCCCGACATTCTTGTCCCATCCCAGCGTTCTAGGTGCCAGTAAATCACAATTATTACTTTTAATGTTTCTTCGGTGAGAGGTATATTCCGTTGGGGTTGGAGGCCAGGGGTATTTTTTATTATTAAATAAACTTAAATTAAAAACAAAATAGCAATAACAATTCGCCTAAAAACAAACAAAAACATGATTTATGAATAAAAATATATAAATATTTCTACGTTTTATTTATTAAAAAAAAAAACTTTGTGGTTTTACAGAATTTGAACCGAACTTTTCTTGGGGGGGGACAATAAAATAAGCCTAAACTAATCCTAATCAAAGTTTTCAGTTTAGTTCGGCAAAAGTCTGTTGGGTTCGGTTCAAATTCTGTAGAAGCGGTCATTGAAGGAAATATCCTTCTACACTGTAGCGATATGTATTTTTGTTACACTCCAAGATACACGTTTTCTTCAGATCATGGATTTTCCACAATTCAAAAGCGACATGTGTTTATTTACATTAAAATTATCCGTTGTGACCTATTTGCGTTCGGTCGGATGTTTACACATTTTATTTCACTCTTTTACATATATTCCGGGCAACGCCGGGCGACGGATACCCGCTAGTTGTTTATAAAAATGATACATCTATATTCATAAACATACATATTTGTAAGTGTGATGAGACTTTATATATATATATATATATATATATATATATATATATATATATATATATAGTAATCACCCGAATAGAAATGAAAAAGTTAGCAATGAAGAGAAAAGATGTAACTGTATAAATCGTACACTTTGTCCACTACAAAATAAATACTTAACCAAAACTATTGTTTACCAAGCCACAATATTTGCCAAGGAAAGACCGAATAACAAAAAGTACTACGTGGGAAGGACCTCCCTAGATTTGAAAACCAGATATTATGACTACAAAAGCACATTTAAAAACAGAGAACGTCGAATTAAAACAGCACTAGCAAACCACTATTGGGAGCTCAAAGAAAATGGACGCTTACCAATCATTGAATGGAAAATAATACGACAGGCCAGTACATGTAAAAATTTAGACGACCCGTGTAGATTATGTCTGAATGAGAAATTTGAAATCCTAAACTTTAAAGACCCCCAAAATCTATTAAAGTGTAGAAGTGAGATAGCAAACAGCTGCTTGCACAGAATAAAATGTACCTTAGGCTAACAATACATAAATAAATAAATAAACAACTATGTAAAAACAAACTAAACTAAATTAAAACCTGAAAACTTAAAAACTAAAACCTAACATAGAAATACAAGGAACCACGTGTTAAAATAAGGTTACTTATTATATTGACACAACAAAGAAACAGTATATAGGCCACTCTATAGAAAACAGAACAATAGAATAGGAAATAAGAAGTAAAACTAACCGGACCTTTGTTCGTGAAAAACCCAACAATTGGCTAAGAGAACATCAAATAATCTGATTTGTTAACCAGCTAGCCGTGTATATAAAATCACCCGGCAAAACTAACTCCATGCATTTTAGCCTGAAGATTCCCCCGGGGAATAGACGTACATACATATATTACATTTTTTTGATGAACAGTGTATTTTAGTTACCTCCTCTCCAGGAGGTTAGACACAAGGTCAGGTGTGATGAAAGTGTTTATGTAGAACAAACTGGATCCATGTTAACCACTTAGCCACCGTGCCACTCCTACAGTGTATATACGCATATATATATATATATATAGAGAGAGAGAGAGAGAGAGAGAGAGAGAGAGAGAGAGAGAAGGAGAGAGAGAGAAAGAGGGAGAACGAGAGAGAGAGAAAAAGAGAGAGTAAAGGGTAGTGCAGCATCTGTGCAGTTCCAACGAGAGAAAAATGTATATTTAAAATTGAGGCTACCAACATTTGTAAAAAACTTTTTTCAACTATTGTTTGTTATTTTTTTATTTGATAATTTTATAATTTTGTGATTTTTTAACGCGTTTCAAGCCTCGTGCGGCTCTCTTCAGATATATTTTCTATTTGAAAAAAAGGTTTTTAATTTTAACAGTTTGATGTTTCTGCACATGTGCGCGCGTATGTGTGTGTGTGAGAGAAAAGAGCCGCACGAGGCTTGAAACGCGTTATAAAATCACAAAATGATAAAATGATAAAATAATAAAATAACAAACTATGGTTGAAAAAAGTTTTTTTACGAATGTTGGTAGCTTCACTTCTGTAAATATATATGTTATATATATATATATATATATATATATATATATTATATATATATATATATATATATATATATATATATATATATATATATATATATATATATATATATATATATGCAGATGAATGAAATTGTATATAAATCAATTTATATATGCATCAATATATTATGCATGTAGTATGTATGCTTACAAGTTGTCTTTTAATAAATATATATATATGCAACAAACTTAACTTTCATACTTAATTATACATAAAAACTTACATATGTGCATACATATATATGTTCAATTATAAATTAAATTATATATATATATATATATATATATATATATATATATATAATCCCTTGCAAGGAAAAAGTGTTTTTTTCTGAGAGAGAGAAGGAGAGAGAGAGAGAGAGAGAGAGAGAGAGGAGAGATACAGTATTAAAAGTCTATAAATCGGCTTGTGTGATTGATCCGAGTCACTTGAATCTGTGACAGATGTCAATCAGAAAGAAAGTCGCAATGCATGCCGGGATAGCGAATCTCGGATTAACTTCCTCTGTTCGACTATCAGGTTTTCTTGAGGCGTTTTTTTTTTATTTGTTTTTTGTTTTTTAATTTTATGTTTCATCTACAGATTAATCTTAACTCCCCCACTCCTGCGCCCCGATTTCGGGCCTTGTTGCTTCGGTGCGTTGTTATTTAAATTTCCCTGTTTTTTTTTACCTATCCTTTTCGGAGGGTGAAGAATAATGGGTAGTCTTTTGTTTTCTTTATTTGAATAAATATTTTAAGTTGATCTTAGACCCCATTGTGTATTAGCTCTCTGCTTCGTCTTCTTTAACCTGAGTCGACATTTTAATTTCTTTCTTCACGTTCGTTTATTCTGCATAAAAGTCTTCATTTTCCTTCCGTTTTATTCGTTTTGTGTTTTATTCCAAGTTTTCTTTAGTATAATACTATCTCAAACTTTTCTTCTTCTTTTACTTCTTCTTCTTTTTTTTCTTCTTCTTCTTCTTCCCAATCTTTCTTCTTCTTCTTCTTTTTCTTCTTCTTTTTCTTCTTGTTTTTCTTCTTCTTCTTCTTCTTCTTCTTATTATTATTATTATTATTATTATTATTATTATTATTATTATTATTATTATTATTATTATTATTCTCCATCCTTCTTCTCTTTCTCTTTCTTCGTCTCTTGTAGTATTTCTTTTTTTTTCTTCCCTTTCTGTTTTTTCTTTTTTTTTTCTCAAACTTATCCTTATTCTTCTTTTTCCTTCAGCTTTCTTCTTCTTCTTCTTCTTCTTCTTCTTCTTCTCAATCATTCTTCTTCTTCTTATTATTATTATTATTATTATTATTATTATTATTATTATTATTATTATTATTCTCCATCCTTCTTCTTCTTCTCTTTCTTCTTGTCTTGTTCTTTTTCTTTTTCCCCCTTTCTGCTTTTTCTTTCCCAACTTCTTTTTTCTCAAACTTATCCTTATTCTTCTTTTTCCTTTCAGCCTTCTTCTTCTTCTTCTCTTTCTTTTTCTTCCTTTTCTGTTTTTCTTTATCTTCTTCATTTTCATTTTCTTTTTCCCCTTCTTCTTCTTCTTCTTCTTTTCATCCTCATTCTCTTCTTCTTTTTCCTTCTCCACTTTCATTTGCCCCAAACACACCCTTATTTTCTTCTTCTTCGTTGTTCGCCCTCATTCTCCCCATTCTTCATCTTTTCCTCTCTCCTCCCCCCCAATGCTCCTACATCATCTTATTTCTCTTCCGTATTAATCTTCTCTTTTATCTTCTCCATATTCTTTCTCTCCCCCTCCTCCATCTTTATTTACTTTTTTATCTACTTTTCGGCATTCTTCATTTTCTACTCATTTATCCTCATCGTTCTTGCTCCTTTTCTCTTTTATCGTCTTCTTCCTCTCCTGTCTTCTTTTTTCCCTCCTTTTTTCTTGTGCGTTATTCTTCTACATGTCATTCTTACCATTTCTTCTTCTCTTTATTTGTCTTTTTCAGATTATTTTTCTACTTCTCCTCATTCTTCTCCGTTATCTTCTTATTCTTCCTTTTCTTTTTCGCTCTTTTTCTTCTTCTCGTCTTATCTTTTCCATTCTTCTTCTTTTTCATCTCCTCAGTCTTCTTCCATTATATTTTTCATCTCATTTTTTTTCGTTCATTTTTCTTTTTTTTCTTCTTCTTCTTCTTCTTCTTCTTCTTCTTATTATTATTATTATTATTATTATTATTATTATTATTATTATTATTATTATTATTATTATCATTATTATTATTATTATTATTATTACTCGTCGTATTATTTTATTTCTCTTCTTGTTTTTCCTTGTGTTTCTTTTTTCTTCTTCCCATTTTTCTTCGTCATCTTTTTCTTCTTCAGGTTTACCCTATTCTTTCTCCAATTTTGTGCTGTCATATACTAGCAATAAGGTCTTTAAATGTTATAGGAATGATCCCCTATAACTTTCTCAGATTATAATAAAGGGGCAAAATATAACTTTCTTCTCATGAATTGGTTCAAGTGCAGCATTGTTTGTGAAAAGAATGTGAGGTGCATTTCAAATTGTTGTGGTGCCTGTAAGCATTGGGCATACAAGAAGTATAGTGGAATAACTAGTATGTTGAGAAGGAATGACAAATGTGTGTGCAAGAATTGTAAGACAATGGGGATGGTTGAGAAGTCAGACGTGAAGGAAGTATATAATGATGGTGAGACTATTGAGGTGTTCAGAAGTGTTGTTACCTTGGTGATACCATTGGACCACAGGGACGAGTTGGTGCTAGTGTGATTGTGTTAGGGGTGGATGGAGTAAATTTGCTAACTTGGAGCACAGGGTGGATCAGATGCTAGTGTGATTGTAAGAATTAAAAGCGGATAGAGCAGGTTCAGAGAACTTCTGCCATTACTAACCAGCAGAGCGTTACCACTGTCGACCAAGAGAAGACTCGATCAGGCATGTGCACGCAGTGTGATTATGTATAGAAGTGAAACCTGGCCAGTGTTGAGGACATGTGTTGCATGGAGAGAAATTATATGAGAATGATACGATGGATGTGTAATGTGAGTCTTAAAGACAGGTTTAGTTTTGATAACCGCAGAGGAAGATTAAATTTGAACAGTATAGAGAGATGTGTGCAGAAGAGTAGACTTCGATCGTATGGCCATGTCGAAAGAATGGGTGAGAGTTCTTGGATTAGTAGATGTAGAACAGTGGAAGTAGTAAGTTCAGTTCACAGTGGAAGGCCAAGGAAAACACGTGATGAGGTGATAAAAATGGATGTGATGGAAAGAGGGGCAAATAAAGACCTGGTCAGAGATGGGTTACTTAGGAAGTCAATTTCTTAAGCCGTTCAACGCATGCCAGTATGTAAAAGTTGATGATGATGATGATGATGATGATGATGATGATGATGATGATGATGATGATGATGATGATGATGATGACGACGACGACGACGACGACGACGACGACGACGACGACGACGACGACGACGACGACGACGACGACGACGACGACGATCGCCATATTATTGATGCATCGATTTCTCGACGCATATTATTTTTTGTGTAATATTTAACCATTTTCATACTATTTTTTAATTCCTTATTTAAACTGTACATTCTTCCTGGAACTCCAGTGTTTTAATAACTTTTTTAGAAAATCATATATATATATATATATATATATATATATATATATATATATATATATATATATATATATATTCGATCAAAATTCTCCATTTTAAAATTTTGTTCAATTTAATCCCGTAATTCTGTTCGGTGCATCTTTTTTGTTAAGGATGAGGAGGAGGGAGAGGGATAGAAGGCTGATTCTTTTTTTCCCCGCGCTGAAGGAAGAAATGTCTCTATGCAAACGGAGTTTTTTTTCTGCTCCATCATTTTATTGGTTTAATTTTTTTTATTTAATTTAAGTTTTCATCCAAAATTCCCAGACCATAACAAAATGTTTAAAACGTCTCGCACAAAATCTTAACTTAAATATAACCCTAGCCCTAGATCATTTAAAACCGATTAGCTTATAAGATGACTATGCCATTTATATTTGCACTCATGTCTGGATGGGCGCACACATAATCAGAGGTCTATTGTACGCCTTTCGCCAAACAGAATAGTCATGCAAACTAATGGTTCAATAAAAGAATGAATAATGCTTCAGCAGACATCCCGAATCACGCTAAGTGTGAGTCTACCTGTGGTATTGCTTATTTATTACACAATTATGTTAAAAGAAGTCCGTCCCATAGCCTGTTAGTATTTATAAATTTATGACTTAGATAAAACAAAGTCTAAGTATTTATGTGTTTGACATTTAGATGTTTCGTAATAATACTTATATGGGAGTCAGGGATTATGGCAGGAGTTTCTTGGGTTCGACAAGTTTCCTAAGCAACGCTGGGATACAGATCCTGCCAGTTATTTTATAAAATTGTATTGTGCGTGTTTCCTCTTTATCGATAACCTGCATGTAAAACATTTCTACCGACTACATAATTATCATTAATATTAATAATATTATCTCCGATAAATTAAACAATCACTTAGTTTATAGTGGAAAGTGAAATCCCAAGGTTTGCGGCGATTTGACGCGTATTAACTCGACTTTCATATTAACCTATAATATTGCTTCCTTGAATATCTGCGAATTATAATGCTTTTTCGTCACATGTCATACTTAAATGGAGTTAGGTTTAGGGTTAGAGTTAGAGTAAGGGTTTAATAGTGATGTATGTTAGATATATTTATATCTGAAAAAAACAAAAACAAATGTCAATTAGTATAAAATATTGATATTTTAAATTTTTACTGCTGCTGTGTACGACTCCGAGTGCTGGCCGTGGACGAAGGAAGCATAAATTTTGTGGTTGAATTATTTTTGCAGACTGTCTATTTACTTCTCTCATGTCTGTGTATATAAAAGAGTTCAAATATATTTTATATCTTTGAAAGATTTCCCAGCCAGTTCACAGACATGGAAACTCAAAATCTAAGAAGAACTGACGCGGAAGTATACACTTCTCACACACAGACGCAGACACCGTTTAATTCACTCATGCAATAAACACTAATAAGATCAGAAATTCCGGTTTCATTTAAATGTGATTATTATTCTTGTAATCAGTTTTATTCTTCGCCGTTTGGCTAGGATCAAAATGTAGCGTCTGTTCTGATACAACAGTTCATCTTTTTCTCTCCTCCATAGACTGAAGCAATTTTTATTTTTGTCCCAACCTATAATCCGGCATAGTCACGTTGACACACCGGTTTTCGTTAGATGACTAAAGTTAAGCAACGTTGAGCCTGGTCAGTACCAGATGGGTGACCACTTGGGAATACCAGACGCTGTATGTAGGAGGATGTCAACATCTCTCTGCAAGAACTGCAAAAACTTAACGTCATTATCTTCCTTGACCGGAATATACATGCAACTGGTGATCGCTTGTGAATTTGATATTCCTTAGAAACTTCCTCCTTCGAAGGAAGCTGATTCAACCCGCTAGGATCAATTCCACTTCGTTACGCTTCATCTTTTCTGCACTCTAAAGACTAAAACAATGTTTAGTTTGTCTCAATCCAGAATGCCCGTTTTTTGGAGAGCTGGATGCTAAGCACATTAAAAACTGACCTTGTGAGGAGACAAGTAAATATTACTTGCTAAAATGGCACTTATAAAACTATCACCTCTCTCCCTCTCTCTCTCTCTCTCTCTCTCTCTCTCTCTCTCTCTTTCTCTCCCTCTCAGACAACGGGATAAGTGATCATCAACGCGGTGGGAGGTTCAAGCCACGAGATAAAATTACTACAGCAATGAGCAGATTGCAACAAAATGAGTAAATGTTAAATCCTTCAGCGTTCAAGTCTATTCACCTACTGGTTGTAACCACAGAAATATATCTTATACAAAAACACCCCAACGTCACGTGGCCAATCCAATAAAGTACAGGTGTGTCTAGACTAACCATTAAAAGTTCATAATTAAAAACGCTCTTCAGTGTTGTTGTTTTTATATACAATCAACCCAGGTGATTCAAAATTCGTATTTTGCCCGTCGCTACACGTACGAGATGATACTTCACAGGATGTTTTAACAAAACTTATACTGTTAGTTGCCGTTTGAAATCAACTATGAACACTGGCCATTTCTAATAATACCTAAACCAGCAGTGGCCATTGTCTCAGGAGACAATGGAATCCCGCACCTAAGATTCGTCTGGCAAACTTGCAGCGTTTGCTGTAACTGTGCACAGCTATTATAGATCGGCAGTCCCTGTTGCAGTTGACGCAGATATAGGTGGTGTCTGGTTTTGAGAGTTCCGTCTGTGCTCTCTTCTATTCCTCCGTTTCTGGTTTCACCATTCTTCCCTCCCATTGGAGAATGCTTTCACAGGATTCCCCTAGCGGTTCCAGGCTTCAGTCACCATCTCCCAGCCTGGAATAACATATACATAAACTCCCACCGCTATATCCTAGTCTTTTTCGCATTGCCTTTCCAAACCTTATCATGGCGCTTTGTGTATCCTATTTCTGAGAACGCTTTACCGTTTCGTTGCTTTGTCCACAGAGTCTACATTTATTCTTTTTCAAGATTTGATCTATCTTAGTTTTTATATAGTTCGTTATGAATGCGTTATTTTGTGCGGTTGTCCGTAGCGATTCCGTTTCTCTGTTCAAGTGTCCTTTCCGTAGCCATGTCCATGTGTGTTCACGCACTCTTTCTTTTATAAGACTTATAAACCACCTATGTAGCCGCTTATTTTCCCATTTTGTTTCCCTCAACTTTTTTATTTTCGTTCCCCTCCTTATTGTCCAGCTTGGCGGCACTAATCAGCCTCCCCTTATTTTTCTTTTACTTCTTTTTATAACGTCGGGCACACAGTCTCCAATACTTAACAGTTCATTTTCCACTTCTTTCCTTTTTACATAGTCCTTTGGCTCCAGTACGTTGTAGATTAAACTTCTGTTATTTTTGTGTCCAGTTTATGAAGGGTCATGAGTATACTGCCCAGGAATTGTTTTCCATTTATTAGGTTTCTACTATATACTTTTGCTTTCATGTAATGTTATTATTATTATCTCAGTAGGAGTTCTCACACAGCACATCATCAGTGATTGCTCACTGGCAATAACCCATGATGTTCCCTGGAATATAAGGGACAACGAGTCTCCCCAGATTTCCAGTACTCTCCAACTCTTTCGATAACCATGGCAAATGATTTTGCGTTATCGCAACTGCTGCTTACCATTTATTTCTCGCTGGCAAAGACTATCGGTTTTCTCTGGTATTTGGGTAGAAATGATCCCCCAAGGTTCCAGTACTCTTCGCATATTCCAGTAGAGGTCGGGTCAGTGTTCTCCATGCTCGGTCTTTCGATCTTTCTTGGTCTTTCACGACTATTTTGTGTGGTATCAGCCACGTCTGGTTCCATCACATTGCGTGTGTGTTGGCGGAGGGGGGTATTTTATAAAGTGTTTTGCCGTTTCAGTCTCCTTCGGTTCATGTGGTGATGTCTTTTCTATGTTTTTGTTTTATTTTGTTATTTCTATTGCAACTTTATTATTATTATTAATAATAATAATAATAATAATAATAATAATAATAATAATAATAATAATAATAATAATAATAATAATAATAATAATAATACGGAACAAGATCACGGACAAGAAACAAGTAAGTAAATTCTCTAATTCTGGATATAACAAGGAAACAAACCAAACACAGGAAATCAGGTATGAAAATAAAAGACCAAAAAGCTATAGAAAGAAATTGACCACAAAATAGAATAGAATTGTAATGGAATGCTACTACAGAAGCTGCCACCCACAGAAAAAGGCTACCGAAAACAAATCAACAATCTATGGGATATTTGTGCTGGCCACCATACAACGGAACAAAGGATAGTACATCAAGCAAGACAGCTCCTCAAGAGAGGATGTTTCTTGGAGCTGAAATTAATAGAAATCAAACAAAAGACAAATGTTGAAATAGATCAAGAAACAACACTTGGCAAAACCCTACAGGTAGAAGACTGGTAAAACATAAACAGTGAAACTGAGGAGGTTGAAAACTACGAAATAACAGAACTCGCTGATAAAGAAGCGAGAGAAGTGGAAAACATCAAACGGTTCATGACCGAGAAAAAACAAAACTCCCATCCCTAAGGAACGAAGATTGGAAGAAATTAAAATTAGAAACAGAAAGTCAACAGACTTCTCGCGTACATCTGAAGATAAACTATCACATACTTAAAGAACTTGATATATGTGGGGGCAAAATCAATAAGTATGAAACTAAAAAGAGAAAAAAGACTGGTCAAAAAAATTGACCTACAAAGCCTGGATTGAAAATTAGACTGGAAACCCAGATCACCAAACTTCGAAAAGAAGCTAAAACCGTAAACTGGATGAAAAATAATAGGAAACGATGGAAGAGCGGAACTCTGTCTAAATAAGAAACATGTAGAACTAAAGAAAAAATAGTCGCAAAAGAAGGAAGGCTGAGACGATACAGATACAAATCAGAACAGCACAAACAGAACATGACCTTTGAAAACAATGAAAGACAGTTTTACAAAACACTTAAACTGAGAAAAAATAACAACAGAACAATCTGAACTGACTGAGACTAAACACTTCTGGGGCAAGATATGGGAAAAGCTTCAAAAACACAACAAAATTGCAATCGTTGAAAAACATGACAGATGAACTACAGGAAATTGAAAAAGGAACAGAAACTAATAAAGAAATGATTAAGACAACCCTAAGTAAAATGGCAAACTAGAAATAATAATAATAATAATAATAATAATAATAATAATAATAATAATAATAATAATAATAATAATAATAATAATAATAATAATAAAAACAGCTGAAATTTTAAGGAAAATCCTCGAATGCGGAAACCAACCGGCTTAAGCTACGAACGGTAACCAGTTACATAGAAGTTGCAATAGGAAGAAAACAAAACTACAAGAACACCACCACATGAACCCAAGGAACAGAAACTGCAAACTCCGCCCCCCAAAAAAAAATAAATGATGCCACCAAACTAGGCTGATACCACACAAAATATTCGTGAAGGGTCAAGGAGGATGGGAAGACCGAGGAGTGGGAGCACTAACCAGACCTCAACTAGAAGAGTGCGGAGAGTACCGGGACCTTGGGGAGGCTTATAGCCGCCCAAATCCCAGATAATACAAATGGTCGTTGCAAATATATGCTCCCTCCGGTCGCATATTTTTTCCGCGTCAGAAATGAATGCTCACCCGTAAACCGATGAAGCCCCAGTCGTATTTCTTGGGTGGTTAGACATTGATAATAGAAATAGTTTGTAAATAAAAGCTTTACGGCCTAAAAAGTCAAGTCGAAATCCTAAACACACTTAAGGTCATTAAAAAATGATAATATTGGAAGTTTTTTAAATCGGAGAAAAGGTGTACCTAAAATAAAACAGTAACAAAATCAAATACAGCGAACACGATTAGTTATTTAAATGCTCTCGAGGAAAAGTTTACCTAAATTAAATTCATTTTTTAAATCAATTATTATTTTAATTAAACAATTTGATTCAATAAATTTGTTAAAATCAACAATTTAAAAATCTAAATACAGCTAACAGTATTTTTCAAATCGGAAGAAAAGGTGTACCTAAAATAAAACATTAAAAAAATCGGTACTCTTTTACTGTAGGACCCGCGCTAACTTTGACCATGACCCTAACCCTAACTCTAAACCCTAACCCTAACCCCCACTTTGACCCTGACCCTAACCCTAACGACGATTAGTTATTTAAATGCTATCGGAAAGAAAGTTTACCTAAATTAAATTCATTATAATGAGTGTGTTTGTGTGTGTGTGTGTGTGTGTGTTTGTTAAATGACCTTTTTTAGTTAAACTATTTGATTCTAAAATCAGTTATATAGTTTTCCAGTACAATGTGTTGATTATTTTGTTGACAGAAAAGAAAAAAAATCACATCTTTTATTTTAATAAATAAAACGTGGAATAATAAAAACAGTTTGTAAATAAAAGCTTAACAGCGTATAAGGTAAAATCGAAATCATAAACGCAGTTAAGGTCGTGAGAAAATGATGATATTGGAAGTTTTTCAAATCGGAAAAGAAGGTGTACCTAAAATAAAAGTATTAAAAAATAAATTACAGTAAACACGAATAGTTTTTTAAATGCTCTCGAAAAGAAAAAGTTTACCTAAACTAAATTCATTATAATGTGTTTTTAAATAGTAATGTTTAAATCAATTATTATTTTAATTAAAATATTTGATTCAATAAATTTGTGTTTTAAAACATAATGGCTAATAAGATTTAGAAAATAAACAAACTATGAACGTTTTAATAATAAAAAATCAGAGTAAAAGTAACACGATAAATGCCAGCGTTTTATTTACATTTGAAATAACGCGCCCGTCTTACGTCCATACTGAATAATCAGAGGGGTTAACCGATTCAATGGAGTAACGCTGGCTGTTCAATCAGTTTCGCAGTAGGTAGATTAACTGCGTAACTCATTGCATATATATATATATATAGATTTAGATTTTTCACTTATAAAATAGATCATTCAGTGAAGACCGGGGTTGTTCCAATAAAAAACAAGCTCGATGATACTCGATTACAGAGTACAGAGCATTTATATGTGATTTTATGAAGGCTTACCAAAGCATTCCTTTCAGGACACCAATGATCACCATTAAAGATATTTTTTCTTACAAATACTATTTATTCAAATTAAATGTTTTTTCCTACACGTGTTTCACTACCAAGCAGTTACTTGCTTGGCAGATCATCAGGGAAATTAAATGTCTGGAATACTGGTTTCAACTGCCGACAATACACAATGTGGCGTTGCAATAGTTGAGGTCACTTAAGAAGAGAAGAGGAAAAAACTAAAAATAAAAGTCAAAATTAAAAAGCAAGGAAGAACAACGATAAATAAAGAAAGTCCTAGAAAAGTCTTAGAAAAGTAGCTCGTGCATTATTTCTTCCACCAAGCCAACAAGCAAATAATCGGTCCCAAATACATTCAATCAAACCATAAAACCGGAACAATGTGCGATAATACACTTTCACGTCGGCCGGCACAATGATGAACAACCCCCCCCCCCACAAAAAAACAAAAGAACTAAATCATTCAAGACCGCTCACAAGTTACCATTCCAATCCAATGATAGTATGGGAATTCTAAATCCAACTTCTCACAAAGAAAAGTCAACACAAATGTTCGTCCGAGTTCAAAGAGTCTTATTTCAATGGTTGATTTATTACCCTTCGAAACAAACACACGACGAGTTGAATGTCAATCCCGCAGAAAACTCCCTTACATTAAGAAACAATCTTAATTAGTAGATAGAAACTATTTATTCAAAATACTGTTTCTAAAAATATTTATTATTAAACCTATTCCTTATAGAAATTAATTATCTAGTGTCTGGGACGTCATTTTACATTTTGGGAAAATATCCTTCATTTAATTAACTGCCGAATTATTATCGTTTTGTTGTTTAACGAAGCGAAAAAAGCCCATCCCGCAGAATTTGTTTTTAAAAGATTATTCATATATCAAAAATAAAATGTTATTACAAAAAAGTTTTCTACAAAAATCTAGTTATTATTTTAAATCATTTAAAATATTTCCTTAACGGCTGTGTCTGTTTGCAACTCTCTGTGGAGAATATTATTCTATATTCCATAAATAAATGTTACTACGGAATATCGTTATCAGAAATCTATTTTCTATTTTGAAAAAACCTTTTTTTAATGGATCGGTTTATTTTTTTGTCAACTTTACGGGAAAATATCACTCTAACTCGTTAAATGACAGGAGACTTTATTATTACTAATTTAAAATCCCGTACAAAATACTTTTTATAAAAATCCAATTGTTTCTATTTTTAGAAATTAAGTCCGTGTCGGCATGCATGTTTTTTAAATTATTTTTTCCTTAATTATTTTTCCCCATTCCTGCCACCCAATTGTTTTATTTATTTTAATCTAATTAAAAACTAATTTAATTTAACCTAATTTAATTAAATAGCATCCAGGTTGCTATTTCTTATTTTTCACTTAAAATTACTTGAAATTCCCAATGCATTTCGTATAATATATCTATTTCTGAGAATAAATTGTGATTTATTATTTATTATTCCACTATCTTTTTATATGTAACAAAATTTCCCCCTTCTATTCCGCTGAATAAGTATTTACTATAGTTGACTTTCACTGGGCCTTATTCCGATAGAATATTCCTACCTTATCACCCCCAACCTAAGTCCCGAGCCTCCGCTAATAATTGAATCAAGACATATCTTAGCATAAGTGCGTGTTACTAATTCTCATCCTCCATATTATACACTAATTATTGCCCAGATTGCCTCAGGAAGTGTCCATCCTGCCTATCTCTGCTGTAAGTTTATACTTCCCCCAATTCCCCTCCTATCCAGGTTTTAGGCTTGATAACAGGTAACGGTTTCTATGCAGACAGCATTGTAGTATTTCCTGCCTAGCGTTCAGTAAATTATCTCTAGATGTCATGATGTGGTACGACTCCAATGCACATAGGTTGCATCTCTTCTTTTTGTTCGGTTTATATTTGTTAGCCCTCCCTAAAATTGACCATTTCAGTTCGAAAGGGTCTTGCCTAGCAATGAGGTTTCTCACAAAACGGCCAACAGAAGTGTTAGGCCTATCTATGTCTTCCCTTTGGCCTCCCCTGAAGGAACTCATGTGGTTTCTGAATCTATCTTTGAACTCACCCCCGGTTGAACCGATATATGATTTCCTACTACTCTCTGTTATCACATCGCATTTGTAGACAATGCTTGAAACTCTACAGTTCCCCCCCCCCCAGTGGACAGATGTTAGAAGCTCTGCAGTTACAGTTGTGTGCTGGGCCGTTGCTGGATGTTCTACTACTATGGATATTTATAATGGAGGTTCTGACTGAACTGGTGTTACTGGTATCAACACCAGAAGAGAACATGGCTTCCCTTGTTTTAGTTATCTTAGAATTATTATATCCTATGATGGATGTGGCTATATTTCTACAGGTTGAATAAGACAGTTTTACAGTATTTTTGTTAATGATTCCCCCCAATCTGCTATCCCTTGGAAAGTTATTTTCCACTATGCTATAAAAAATCTTTGGGATATTAGTCTTAATATGCTGGCTATAGGGGGGGTTGAACCATGTAGTGGTCCTTCTCCTATTTTTCTTTCTACCTTCCCCCCCGGTTTGGGTAGCATGTGAGTTCAATTCGTTACTTCCAACTTCACGAATATTATCATCAACCGGTTCCCTCCCTACCTGGTTTACATTACCGTGGGATACACCAGGTCTCCTATATCTAGCCTTTCCCATTGCCCTATTATATGAAACCATTGATCGAGAGGCAATCGGTCTCCCGTTTAGTCCCCCATTCCCAACCGAAGGAGGCACAAGGTAATTAATTTTTTCCTTGTATCCTGATCTGTTTAAAGCTTCATTGTAGAATTGCTTACTGCTGTCGAATATTTGTTGATTCTTGGACAGCTTAGATATCCTACTCGATATTGCAGGAATAATGGCTCTTTTCACCATCGGTGGGTGATTCGATTTAGCGTCGATATAGTAGAGTGTGTGGTTGGGCTTGTGATAAGGTTCATATGTGTTGTTGCATAGATCAAGCGTAATATCCAAAAAATTGACCCTCCGGTAGTTTATATCTATAGTTATGCTAAGTTGTATTGAGCTGAAGAATATATTGAGTTTTTTCTTCTTAGTTTCAAGATTCCTTATACTTGTGTTGACAAAGAATAAAGCGTCGTCCCTATATAGACCGCCCGCCAGTTCAGGTATTTTCATACCAATTTCTCTGAGGATATATATCCCTACCAGGTCAGTAACCTGCGGTGAGTCCGGTGCCCCCATAGTAATATCGAAATTGTTTTCCCTATCCTTTCTAGTCCATAACTTATCATTGTAGGATATTAGTGTCCTTCTGGCTAGTCTAATTATATCCATTTCTAAGTTTGTAATGTTGGATTCGTTTCTAGCCATGGTAAGCGCCTTTTCAAGTAAAGTAGAGGATATGGAGGGATAGTATGAATCTATATCAAACATGATCAATTTACTTTGATTAGTAATGTGTAATTCTTTATACCACCTTAGCACTTCTTCTGATGAGGTCGACAGATTCAATTGAGTTCTGCGTTTAATTCCTGGCAATATTCTGTCTAGTATTTTTTTGCTGATTACACCCATGTCTGAAATACACGGCGAGATCAGTCTAATGGATGGGTTATTACTAAAATCTGGCTTATGATCCTTAAGAGTGAAACGAGGGCATTTAGGGGTATAGATCTCAACATTACCTTCTATACCAATCTCAGAGCAGATCTTAAGAGCGGCCAAGTTAATATCCTGTAGCACCCCTTTCCCTACGGTCTTGTAGTTTTTATTCAGTTCCTTCAGGATTAGGTTGTTGTATGTTTCCATATTCATGGAGTATGTGTTTAAAGTTTTATCCGCCGGAACTGTGATGTTAGAGTTATTCCTAATCCGTGTCTGTGTCCTATGGATATGTTCAATGGTAGGATTCCAATATTGTGATCTGTTTTTGGTTTTGATGTTTTTAACCATATTATGCATATCCGCTTCGAAGCTTTCTAATGCAGGGATGTGAGGTGGGTTCTTGTGAGTTCCTATTTTATAGAATTTTCTATATGAGGCTGTTGGTAAATTATCCTCAGTGTCAGATGCATACTCAGGGGGTTCAGAGACGCCAGAAGGTGGATTCACGTTGCTCAACTCCCTAGTCGATCCCAGGTTGTGGTGAATTACCCGCCATCGGACTCTCTTCAAGAATGCATGGACCGCCTGGACCATGTCCATTATGTATGCTTTGTGGTTTGGTATGGAAATGTTTTTGGGTGAGAAAGTTATCTCCTCTTTGGCAAACATCCTGGTCACTCCGGTATTAAATAGCAGCACACTTTGGGGAGGAGAATATAGATTTAGATTTTTCACTTATAAAATAGATCATTCAGTGAAGACCGGGGTTGTTCCAATAAAAAACAAGCTCGATGATACTCGATTACAGAGTACAGAGCATTTATATGTGATTTTATGAAGGCTTACCAAAGCATTCCTTTCAGGACACCAATGATCACCATTAAAGATATTTTTTCTTACAAATACTATTTATTCAAATTAAATGTTTTTTCCTACACGTGTTTCACTACCAAGCAGTTACTTGCTTGGCAGATCATCAGGGAAATTAAATGTCTGGAATACTGGTTTCAACTGCCGACAATACACAATGTGGCGTTTTAATAGTTGAGGTCATTTAAGAAGAGAAGAGGAAAAAACTAAAAATAAAAGTCAAAATTAAAAAGCAAGGAAGAACAACGATAAATAAAGAAAGTCCTAGAAAAGTCTTAGAAAAGTAGCTCGTGCATTATTTCTTCCACCAAGCCAACAAGCAAATAATCGGTCCCAAATACATTCAATAAAACCATAAAACCGAAACAATGTGCGATAATACACTTTCACGTCGGCCGGCACAATAATGAATAACCCCCCCACACACACACACACTCTACTATATCGACGCTAAATCGAATCACCCACCGATGGTGAAAAGAGCCATTATTCCTGCAATATCGAGTAGGATATCTAAGCTGTCCAAGAATCAACAAATATTCGACAGCAGTAAGCAATTCTACAATGAAGCTTTAAACAGATCAGGATACAAGGAAAAAATTAATTACCTTGTGCCTCCTTCGGTTGGGAATGGGGGACTAAACGGGAGACCGATTGCCTCTCGATCAATGGTTTCATATAATAGGGCAATGGGAAAGGCTAGATATAGGAGACCTGGTGTATCCCACGGTAATGTAAACCAGGTAGGGAGGGAACCGGTTGATGATAATATTCGTGAAGTTGGAAGTAACGAATTGAACTCACATGCTACCCAAACCGGGGGGGAAGGTAGAAAGAAAAATAGGAGAAGGACCACTACATGGTTCAACCCCCCCTATAGCCAGCATATTAAGACTAATATCCCAAAGATTTTTTATAGCATAGTGGAAAATAACTTTCCAAGGGATAGCAGATTGGGGGGAATCATTAACAAAAATACTGTAAAACTGTCTTATTCAACCTGTAGAAATATAGCCACATCCATCATAGGATATAATAATTCTAAGATAACTAAAACAAGGGAAGCCATGTTCTCTTCTGGTGTTGATACCAGTAACACCAGTTCAGTCAGAACCTCCATTATAAATATCCATAGTAGTAGAACATCCAGCAACGGCCCAGCACACAACTGTAACTGCAGAGCTTCTAACATCTGTCCACTGGGGGGGGGGGGGGGGGGGGAACTGTAGAGTTTCAAGCATTGTCTACAAATGCGATGTGATAACAGAGAGTAGTAGGAAATCATATATCGGTTCAACCGGGGGTGAGTTCAAAGATAGATTCAGAAACCACATGAGTTCCTTCAGGGGAGGCCAAAGGGAAGACATAGATAGGCCTAACACTTCTGTTGGCCGTTTTGTGAGAAACCTCATTGCTAGGCAAGACCCTTTCGAACTGAAATGGTCAATTTTAGGGAGGGCTAACAAATATAAACCGAACAAAAAGAAGAGATGCAACCTATGTGCATTGGAGTCGTACCACATCATGACATCTAGAGATAATTTACTGAACGCTAGGCAGGAAATACTACAATGCTGTCTGCATAGAAACCGTTACCTGTTATCAAGCCTAAAACCTGGATAGGAGGGGAATTGGGGGAAGTATAAACTTACAGCAGGGATAGGCAGGATGGACACTTCCTGAGGCAATCTGGGGCAATAATTAGTGTATAATATGGAGGATGAGAATTAGTAACACGCACTTATGCTAAGATATGTCTTGATTCAATTATTAGCGGAGGCTCGGGACTTAGGTTGGGGGTGATAAGGTAGGAATATTCTATCGGAATAAGGCCCAGTGAAAGTCAACTATAGTAAATACTTATTCAGTGGAATAGAAGGGGGAAATTTTGTTACATATAAAAAGATAGTGGAATAATAAATAATAAATCACAATTTATTCTCAGAAATAGATATATTATACGAAATGCATTGGGAATTTCAAGTAATTTTAAGTGAAAAATAAGAAATAGCAACCTGGATGCTATTTAATTAAATTAGGTTAAATTAAATTAGTTTTTAATTAGATTAAAATAAATAAAACAATTGGGTGGCAGGAATGGGGAAAAATAATTAAGGAAAAAATAATTTAAAAAACATGCATGCCGACACGGACTTAATTTCTAAAAATAGAAACAATTGGATTTTTATAAAAAGTATTTTGTACGGGATTTTAAATTAGTAATAATAAAGTCTCCTGTCATTTAACGAGTTAGAGTGATATTTTCCCGTAAAGTTGACAAAAAAAATAAACCGGTCCATTAAAAAAAGGTTTTTTCAAAATAGAAAATAGATTTCTGATAACGATATTCCGTAGTAACATTTATTTATGGAATATAGAATAATATTCTCCACAGAGAGTTGCAAACAGACACAGCCGTTAAGGAAATATTTTAAATGATTTAAAATAATAACTAGATTTTTGTAGAAAACTTTTTTGTAATAACATTTTATTTTTGATATATGAATAATCTTTTAAAAACAAATTCTGCGGGATGGGCTTTTTTCGCTTCGTTAAACAACAAAACGATAATAATTCGGCAGTTAATTAAATGAAGGATATTTTCCCAAAATGTAAAATGACGTCCCAGACACTAGATAATTAATTTCTATAAGGAATAGGTTTAATAATAAATATTTTTAGAAACAGTATTTTGAATAAATAGTTTCTATCTACTAATTAAGATTGTTTCTTAATGTAAGGGAGTTTTCTGCGGGATTGACATTCAACTCGTCGTGTGTTTGTTTCGAAGGGTAATAAATCAACCATTGAAATAAGACTCTTTGAACTCGGACGAACATTTGTGTTGACTTTTCTTTGTGAGAAGTTGGATTTAGAATTCCCATACTATCATTGGATTGGAATGGTAACTTGTGAGCGGTCTTGAATGATTTAGTTCTTTTGTTTTTTTTGTGGGGGGGGGGGTATTCATCATTGTGCCGGCCGACGTGAAAGTGCATTATCGCACATTGTTCCGGTTTTATGGTTTTATTGAATGTATTTGGGACCGATTATTTGCTTGTTTGGCTTGGTGGAAGAAATAATGCACGAGCTACTTTTCTAAGACTTTTCTAGGACTTTCTTTATTTATCGTTGTTCTTCCTTGCTTTTTAATTTTGACTTTTATTTTTAGTTTTTTCCTCTTCTCTTCTTAAGTGACCTCAACTATTGCAACGCCACATTGTGTATTGTCGGCAGTTGAAACCAGTATTCCAGACATTTAATTTCCCTGATGATCTGCCAAGCAAGTAACTGCTTGGTAGTGAAACACGTGTAGGAAAAAACATTTAATTTGAATAAATAGTATTTGTAAGAAAAAATATCTTTAATGGTGATCATTGGTGTCCTGAAAGGAATGCTTTGGTAAGCCTTCATAAAATCACATATATATATATATATATATGATAAAAGAAATAATTATAATTTATAAGTAAGGTTATTAGCGAGCAAAATAGCGTAAATACATGTGGAAATCTTACGAAAACAATCATGAGTGTATATTTGCAAATACTAATTTATTAGAAGTTCAAAAGCAATTATGTAAATTGAAAAATGCGCAAAGTGTTTACGGCGGTATTTGTAGTAGTATATATAGAAGCTGGCAGACTGAGTAAATAGTAATATTACTCCGATGGAGTTTCGGCTTCAGACAGACAGACAGACAGACAGATACATAATCTCCATTATTAATAGATTTCATAACATTTAAACTTGTAGCAATAAATCTTTTTATCAATTGTAACACAAACCAGCGTTTGCTAAAAAAAACAAAAAAAGACAGAGAGGATGAAACAAAATAGATGAAATCAGAAATTTATGGAAATAAATCTCGTGTAATTTCATAGCAGAGATTCGTTTTTCACCAAGGAGGAAACGTACAAAAGTAATGGGAGAAACAATGAAATTTTTCTGAAATAAAAACGAAATAAATAGAAAGATTTGTCAGCGAAATATTAGAAATGCAATCTTATCTGAATAAATGGGGATTTCTAAAGTCGAAGATTATACGTTCGCTTGTTGTTGATTTGTTGTTTAATTTTTAAGATCGCTTTGTTACGAGAATAAAAATAATCCAAAATGGCTGACGTAAAAAAAACGCAATTGTCACCTATGAAAGTTAAACGAGAAGTTATAAATTATTACACTTGTTCAGTGATAAAGAAACACAAACGATAAAGTATGGAGATTAAGGTTGAATGAATGTTCTGTTTAAAAGTACAAGAGAGATTAATGGGATGAGATGAAGTAATAATGAAAGAATGAAGATACAGAGCTGTATAATAATATGCTTATTCATGTTCGTATGTGCATTATAACAATCTACCGCCATTTTTTGAAACTGAGATCATCTGAAATATCTGGTATCTCTGTGTCCACAAAATTAAGATTATGTTGTAATAACAGATTATATTAAGCGATTAGGAAGATATGTGAGGTTTTTTTCTGTAACTATAGTTGTTTCGTCTGTTTTTTCGTATGTGACCGACTAAAACTCCCAGACTAAAATATTTTGACCAAAGAAATGCATGTATACGAGGTCTGTCTAAAAAGTATCCGACCTTAAGGCAAAATTTTTTTTTCAAATAACTGACGTGGAATTGTGCATCACGAATACGCACCGGAAGGACAAACAGGGTTGGGATCCTAATTCCCTTCAAAGTAGGCCCCTTGTGTTTTCGCACACTTAGCCCCCACCGATCCATCCACTGCCGGAAACACCTCTGGAAGTCTTCTTTTTGGAATGGTGTTCATCTTCGCCGTCGCGTTTCGCATTATCACTTCTCTAGTTTCAAAACGGGAACCTTTCAGTGGCGTCTTCAATTTTCGAAACAACAAGGAGTCGCAAGGAGTTATGTCTGGAGAGTAGGGAGGTTAACGAACGACTGGAATTTCATGTTCGGCCAAGAAATGTTGGATCAATTAGGGTGAATGCAGTTGCCAGTTTTTCGCCGTCCGCATGTCTGTTTTTTTGTGCCGAACTGCATCACGGATACGCCGGAGAACATCTTGATAGTACTCCTTTGTCACTGTTTGTCCTTTCGGTGCGTATTCGTGATGCCCAATCCACGGATATCAAAGAAAACAGTCAGCATCACCTTAATTTTGCTTCGCACCTGTCGCGCTTTTGGGGGCCTTGGAGACTCGGGATGCTTCCATTGACTGTCTTTTTTGTTTCTTGGTCGTACCCGTACACCCATGACTCATCTCCAGTTATCACGATGTTCAGAAACCCAGGATCAGTGTTGGCGGTTTCCAAAAGGTTCTATGCAACTTGAAAACGGAGGTACTTTTGTTCCTGCGACAACAACTTGGGCAGTAATTTCGCAGTCATCCTGTGCATGTTGAAATCATCACGGAGAATTGGATGTGCGGGATCTTTACTTACTCCGACGTCTTGGGCGATCTCCCGCACGGTTGACCGACGATCTTCCATCATCAAATTTCGCACCCTCTCAACAACAGCTGCACTCCGATCAGTTTGGGGCCTGCCAGAACGCTGGTCACTCTCTGTTGATGTGCGGCCATTTTTGTAATCGGTTGAACCACTCCTTAATTTGTGTTACACCCATCGCATCTTATCCAAACACCTGTTGAATCTTACGAATTTTTTTGCTTTGAGAATCACCAAGCTTTTGACAAAATTTTATGCAGTACCTTTGCTTAACACGTCCAGTCGTCTTGAGAGAATCGGTAATCCGACGAACACGTTGTGTAGCACCTCACTCAGCGACCGACAGGCAGCAACTAACGCGCAGTAAGGCGGTGATAAAATTGACACATGCGTATGAAGGTGTCCCCCTGACTGTTTAGAGAGGCGCCGCTCTATCGTTTCTATTTCGCACGGAAAATAAAGGTTGGATACTGTTTAGACATGCCTCGTATCGTAATTCATCATTCTGTCAGCTAGGTTTTGTCGAAAATAATCAACTTTACATAAGGGAAGGTATGTTCATATTAAAAAAATATGTAATAATGCATTTATAAATAAGCTAAGTAACGCAGCATTACGGGAGGGTGTTCTAGACAAAGTTGATGATTTTGGGATATATGTTTTTATCTTCTTTCATTTCAGAAACATTTGAAGTCGTTAATAGCAGTAAAGAGCAACAAATAACTGATTCTGCATTAGTGTTAGAACGATTAATCGGAATCGGATACAGAATCAGAAAAATCGGAACTTTTTGAGCTATCGGAATCGGAATCAGTATCGGTATCGGAATCGGAAAAATGTTTGCCCTAATTTCCGTTTCCAAAAAACGATTCTTTTAATGTTGTTTCTTTATTTCAAACTTAATTTTCCATTGCTGGCGCAAATGAGAAAAAGAAAAATATTTATTGATAATAATCTATCAATGAAACAAAAAATGATCAATCATAATAACTAATTTCAGTAAAAATGTAATCGGAGAAATCGCCCAGTAGAAATGGCACAGGTAAAATGGCACGAGTAGATAAATAGAAAAATAGCACAAGTGAAAGATATAGATTAAAATCTGACAATAAGTTTCTGAAAATCTTAGATACAATATTCAGAAGAAGATTATATCAACATGTAAAAGTAAATGAGGACTCTCCGCTAACTAAATCCTCCCAAAAACAATAAAATCCTACAGTATTAGGCGATTTTAGAATCGGAATCGGGATCGGTAATTGTATCGGAATCGAGAATTTAGAAAAGAATCGGTAATTGTATCGGAATCGTGAATTTAGAAAAGAATCGTTAATTGTATTGGAATTGAAAATTTAGAAAAGAATCTGTAATTGTATCGGAATTGATAATTTAGAACAGAATCAGTAATTGTATTGGAATTGAGAATTTAGAAAAGAATCAGTAATTGTATTGGAATTGAGAATTTAGAAAACAATCAATAATTGTATTGGAATTGAGAATTTAGAAAAGAATCAGTAATTGTACTGGAATTGAGAATTTAGAAAAGAATCAGTAATTGTATCGGAATTGATAATTTAGAAAAGAATCAGTAATTGTATCGGAATCGTGAATTTAGAAAAGAATCAGTAATTGTATTGGAATTGAAAATTTAGAAAAGAATCTGTAATTGTATCAGAATTGAGAATTTAGAACAGAATCGGTAATTGTATTGGAATTGAGAATTTAGAACTGAATCTGTAATTGTATTGGAATTGAAAATTTAGAAAACAATCTGTAATTGTATCGGAATTGCGAATTTAGAACTGAATCTGTAATTGTATCGGATTCGAGAATTTAAAACAGAATCGGTAATTGTATCGGAATCGAAAATTTAGAAAAGAATCGGTGATTGTATTGGAATTGAAAATTTAGAACTGGATCTGTAATCGTATCGGAATCGAGAATTTAGAAAAGAATCGGTAATTGTATTGGAATTAAGAATTTAGAACTGAATCTGTAATTGTATCGGAATTGAGAATTTAGAACTGAATCTGTAGTTGTATCGGAATTGGGAATTTAGAACTGAATCTGTAATTATATCGGATTCGAGAATTTAGAACAGAATCGTTAATTGTATCGGAATCGAAAATTTTAAACAGAATCGGTAATTGTATCGGAATCGAAAATTTAGAAAAGAATCAGTAATTGTATAGGAATCGAGAATTTAGAACAGAATCGGTAATTGTATAGGAATCGAGAATTTAGAACAGAATCGGTAATTGCATCAGAATCGAGAATTTAGAAAAGAATCGGTAATTGTATCGGAATCGGGAATTTAAGAAATGAATTGGTAATTGTATCGGAATCTAGAATTTAGAAAAGAATCAGTAATGGTATAAGAATCAAGTATTTAGAACAGAATCGGTAATTGTATCGGAATCGGGAAAAATATTGGAATCGTCTAATCACTATTCTGTATATTATTGGTAGGTTTGAAGGGAAGAAACTATGGAAGACGGGAAAGCACAAGAATATTGGTAGAGATTGGCCTACATTCTGATGATTCACCGGATTTAAAAGATCAAAAATCTTTGATGCAGCTCAGTCCTCTTTGAATACTATGAAGGACGTGAGATGTGAGCTGGAGAATTGCAACGGGGATGTGGAAGCAGTGGCTAGCAGGAAGGATCATAGCAGACGTTCTGTTTGTATCCGCACATGGAAAATTCGCTGAGAAGCTGCGAAAAAGTTACGGCAAGATCCAGGCAAGGTAATGTGAACCTTGGCTAGAGATATGGCCATCGGAGTGGCAACTAGGGAGAAGTACCGAATGAGGATCTTCGTTACTCCTCATTCAAGTCGTTAGGAGCAACTACCGCTAAGTCTCAGTAGAGCTGTCTTATGAAAGTCAAGAAACTACTTAACAAGGTCAAATACGCAGTCGAGCCGGGAATGCTCTGGTTCTAGGTTGTACAGTGTTTCAGGACAATAGGTGGTTAGCCTTCGGTCCGCACGAAATTTTGCGCGTTATAAATACATTTTTCCTCAAACTTTGATGGTCTTTTATGTGTTAACTATAACCCTAACCCTAACCCTAACCCTAACCCTAACCCTAACACAGTTCTTTGAAAAAGAACTCTGACTCAATTCAAATTGCTATATAAAGTTGCTTAACACTGTGAATCTATACGTGTCTTAGCAACACAGTTCTGGGTCACACATCCAGGAAAACTCTGAATTTGATATAAATAATTGGAAGTAAAAAATGGATATAAATAATTAAAAGTAAAAAGTATATATAAATAATTTTAAGTTTAACAAAGTAGATATAAATAATAAAAAGTAAAAATGTTATATGAATAATTGGAAGTAATACGTTGATATAAATAATTGGATTAAAATGTTGATATAAATAATTGAAAGTAAAAACGTTGATATAAATAATTGAAAGTAAAAAGTGGATGTAAATAATTGGAAGTAAAAAGTGGGTGCAAATAATTGGAAGTAAATTAAAAATTGAAACATGAAAATAAGTTTTCCATTAAATACGATTTCAAACTATTTTTAAAAGACGTAAAATCGATTAATAAATTCACAAAAATGGTATTACAGTAAAACATTTAAAAATATAGGATGACCCCTCCACAAAACCCCATCCATTTAATTATTAATATACTTGACAATCCTTTCTACAATCTAACCATATTTGGTCAAATAAACTCCCATCTATGTCTGACTTGTCCACCAAGTTTCACTCATTAATGTCCAATAGTATTTGCTTAATAGCTGTTCAATAGGGTTGGTCGATTTTTCACTTTTTGAAATAATACTTTAAGCAGGGAAAGTTGTGTATTAGTATAATAAATACTCATACTAAAACTTAGATATTTTACTTGCATTTGAGGAAATGATATCAAATATCGTTTACATAAATGTACTTAAAACTCATCGTTTTTTAAACATTTAGCATATAAATTGGTTAGAAAATTCATCAATTTTAATATTTAAACCAGAAAAGGTTCAATGATATGAGCAAAATAAGTGGTTATTATTTGTATATAATATATGAACCAGAACTAGCTATCCTTTTAATAGCGTCTAGCACACAGACTCCAATACTTAACAATTAATTTCTTCACTTCTTTCATTTATACATCGAGTCGGCCAGTATCGTCCATTGGCTGCAATGCGTTGTGGATGGCCATTAGTTTGCCGTTACTTTGACCCGAGTTTTTTTGTGTTCTGAATGTTTCTACTACTTTTGTAGCTATTTATAGGAAATTAGTTTACGGAAATGTGGATAAGAAAGACAACATGCTAGTAGAAATAATGACCTCCGTTCAGTTTTTAGAGACAATGGATGCCTCCTATAAGGGTGCCTGAACATGTAATTGCGAAACATGGGTTGCGAATTTCCCAACGAGACCTTTCCTGGGTCGGTACTGCTTGGCAAGAAGAAGTTCAGGACGACTGGAAGCAATGCAGAGATAAGCAGAGAGCACATACAGCACCTGGTATTCCCAAATGCTCCCCGATTTAGTACCGACCAGGCTCAACGTCGCTTAACTTTGGTGATCTAACGAGAACCGGTGTGTTAACGTGATTATTCCGTACATAATATAGTACAGTAAAACATGATAAAATAAAGGATGAGCCCCCCCCCCCAAAAAAAAAATACCACCTACGAAATTGTTAGAAATAAGGACACAACCACATCATTAATGGCTTTTGGCCTTTATAAGTGGTGACTCATTAGTATAAAAAAAGAATAGAATCAATTATAAAGAACAACAAATTACCCCATTATTTGCTCTGGGAGTTCATTTACTTCTTACATTGACTTGCAGCAAGTACATCAAGAAATAGGATTTTAATTTTTGGAATTTATGAAAATTGGTGCATCAAAGAAATACGATGTTTTTCCTGTGTGTGTGGGGTGGGGCTTGAATTTAAAATAGCATTTTCTTTGGCCTGTCACGCTTTAATTTTAAATATTATTTGCGTTGTTTTGTCACCCTTTAGTTTACAAGCGCATGTTTTTCGCCTATCGGGTTTAAGTTTGAAATAGCATTGGTCTGTCATGGTTCAGTTTGAAATAGCATTGGTCTGTCATGGTTCAGTTTTAAATAGCATTTTTTTTGTTTGCCAGGCTTAAGTTTGAAATAGTATTTCTTTGGACTTTGACGTTTTCGTTTGAAATAGTATTTACTTTGCTCTGACAAGCTCAAATTAGAAATAGAATTTATTTTGGTCGGTCATGCTTCAGTTTAAAATAACATTTTCTTTAGTATATCATGCCTTAATTTCCGTTTCCAAAAAAACGATTCTTTTAATGTTGCACTGCCACGTTTAAATTTTATATATTTGTTTGGTCTGTCAAGCTTCAGTTTGAAATAGCATTTACTTTGGTCTGTCACACTTAAGTTTGAAACAGCATTTTCCTTAGTCTGGCATGCTTAAATTCTTGATAGTATTTTCTTTGGTTTAGCAGGCTTCAGTTTGAAATAGCATTTTTTTTAAAGCTGCCACGCTTTAGTTTTAAATAATATTTCGTTCGTCATTCACGTTGTTTTAAATAGCGTTGTCATTGTTTGACCCGCTGATTCAATGGACGTATCTTAAAAGTACCGGTTCTTGTCTAAATCTGCTCTCATGTCAGGCGTCACGAGTTTCGCGTTCCATTGTTTGTCTTGGCTGATTTGTTAGACATACGAATACGTCATCCGCAGATATTTTCCCTTACCTAACAAACGATCCTCCACCCCCACCCACCGGGCTTATCTTGGACGCCACACCTCTCAGACACGGGACGCGCGTGTACTGATTAATATATGGGGTCCAGCGTCCAAGATGTCGAAAGATAGGCAGTATTAAAATAGAAAAGATGGCGGGCGGGAATGTGGATCCGATGAAGAGTGGTGGTCGCGAGAGATGGGGGAGGAGGGAGGGTAAGGGTACGAAGAGAAAAACGTGAAATGTGGTAAAATGAGGAGCCAAGGGACGTAAATCTTTGCGGCTTCCGTTAACCCGATAGCCTCGTTTCCACATCGTTGCAATATGGAGGACGGGAAAAGATAATGGTTGCTAGAGATTTGATATTTAGAGAAGAGGAACTGGTTTGGATGAAATGGAAGGGGGAAATGAATAAAAGAAAATTAATCAGAGAAAAGAAGAAATTGTTGTCGTCCATCTTATATTGTGTTAAGTGATCTTTAAGATGATGTAGAATGATTGTGGAATTTTAAGCAAACCGTGACAGTTATATTACATGGCATCACACTGTCTTCAAGTTCTTGTTTTATTCTAATAAAAGTGTAAGTAATAATTATTTTTGTTCATTCATTTTTGTAAAAAAAAACCTACTTTATTCTGTTCATGTTTAGCATTTTCTATGGTGTGTCAGCCTTAACTTTGAATAAGTATTTTCTTTGGTCTGTCAGCCTTAAGTTTGAAAGAATATTTCATTTGGTCTGTCAACCTTAAGTTTGAACGAGTATTTAATATGGTTAGTCAGCCTAAAGTATTAAAGAGTATTTTCTTTTGGTCTGTCAGCCTAAAGTTTGAAATAGAATTTTCTTTGGTCTGTTTTGATTCAGTGTGAAAGAGCGATTTTATGGTCTGTCAAGCTTCGGTTCGAAATAGCATTTACTTTTTAGTTTTTTCTTTGGTACGTCTCGCTTAAATTTGAAATAGTATTTCGTTAGTCTTTCACGTTCCCGTTTGAAACAGCATTTTATTTGGTCTCAAGCTTAAATTTTAAATAGAACTTATTTCACTCTGTCACGTTATAGTTTGAAATAACATTTTCATTGGTCTGTCAGTCGTAAGATTGAAATAGCATTTTATTTAGTCTGTCAAGCTTAAATTTGAAATAGAATTTATTTTGCTCTGTTACGCTATAGTTTCAAATGACATTTTCATTGGTCTGTCAGTCGTAAGATTGAAATAGCATTTTATTTAGTCTGTTAAGTTTGAATTTGAAATAGAATCTATTTTTGTTTGCCACATTTAAGTTTGAAATAGCATTTTATGCTTATCTATCGACCTATCTATCTCATTCTGGTCTTATCTGTTTATCTATTATTCTATATCTGGATTTTCATACCTATCTACCTTCAATATCTATCTACCTTCAATATATATCTTCTATTTCAGTATCCCCCCGCACACGCACTTCTATATATCTCTATCTTTATAAAGTTAAGAATGTTTATATGTTTACATATTTGTATGTATTGAGTTTACTCCTAACCTAAATTAATCGACCATTGTCAATTTTGGAAAAAGATTGCTAGGCGTAATGGGTTAAATGTAGGTTCATCATCATAGACGTCCCTGCCTTCGTAATTTTCTGAAAAAAATATTTATTTTTTGGAGGAAGAAAATAAAATAGAACAACCGTTATAATTGTTTTTCACGAGAATGTTATGGTTTGTTCATTATTTTCTTTTTTTTGTTTCGTTTATTTTTTTGTACTTGTACAGCTTTTGGACTAGGCTTGGGTTTGTTTAGGGTAAAAAAACACACACACACACAGTCTTTTACAGTTTCTTTTCTAAGGGTGTATGGGTTAGGGTTAGCGTTAGTGTAAGAGTGAAAAAGAAAAAAACAATTTTTTACATTGTTTTTAGGGTTAGGGGTTAGAGTGAAAAAAAACCAGTTGTTTACACTTTTTAATCATTCGGGAGACTGAATTGTCTGTCCTAAAACGCTGGAATTGATTATCACTTCAATCAATTGTCTTAACTTAATGAATTTTACGATTTACCCAAATCGCAATTGAAATTGTCGTCTGCTACAATCTGATCTAATTAGTTAAGCGCGTCGGCATTTTCCGGCTGTTTACGTAATTGCCGGAAGATGGCAACGAAAAGTCGGTTGCAGCATGGGTCACAAACTGTACAAGTACCATGAAAATCTCAGTATTTATTTGATTAAAAAGTAAAGTGGTAGTCATTCTCATCATCATGAACGACCCTGCCTTCGTAAGGTGTCGGCGACTATGGTCCTCCACATTGTCCTATTATCCATTGAACGAAATAGTCCAATTGCATTCCGGTTTGTCCACCTACACACAATATCCATAAACTTATATCTTGGTCTGCCCATTGGCTTATAGCCAGCCACTCTACCAGTAAGAACTAAATGTTAGAGTCTTTTGTGTCTGTATATGGCCAATGAAAGTCGGTTGTCTTTTCGTTAAAGTCTGCATTAATTGCCAGGTTTGTATCCAGATCGCCTCCACACCTCCTCATTGGTTACATGCTGCTTTCAGTTGATATTTAGAATCCGGCACATAAACCGTGTCTCGACGGAAAAAAACGTTTAGTTTCTAATTTAGGACATATAGTCCAAGTGTCGCATCCATAAAGTAGAGTAAAGCTAACGTACGCCTAACGTATCCTCAATCTGGTCCCTAGCGAGATAGTACGAGACTGGAGAACAGAACACAGCTTCATAAACAGCTTCATGTGGGTTATATTTAGTTTAATTGTGTTTATGCAAAGGGGTTAAGAATTGCAAACATCTCAAATGAAACCAAACCATCTTCCTCATTTCGGGGCTGGGATTAAGCTCTAACTTCTTTAATTCTCGCCCAGAAGAGAAATCTCTAACGACTGGGCAGTTTTTATTTTTGTCACTGTGGTCTATCCGTAAGATAAAGTTTATAAAAAAAAGTTTTACTCGCAATCCAATGTTCAACAAACTTCCAACTCCACCTCTCTGCACTTCACTCTGCTGTCTGAAGAACTCAATACTTCAATCCAAAGAGTACAATTCTTATACTAATCAATCGATCACCTATACAAATTGACTATCAGTCAGAACCATCTATGTTTAGAGTCTCCAAACCGCCAATCTGCAAAGAGGGAATAACTCAATTGACGACTAAATCACAGTCATTCCACTATGCTCGATTTTTAGGAGCCAGATATCTCTGATATTAAGCCAATATTGTGTCACACGCGATTTTTATGGAAAGGCGGTAGAAAGGAATAAACATACATTGTAGCACATAAACAATGCTGTCATCAATTTGATATTTTAAGTCAATGTGACGTGTATGACGTACTTCAACTTCTAGTGGGATATATTCGGCTGGCCAAAATGTTCGTTCGTTTTTTTTTTTCATGTACCCTTTCCGACCCACTAAAAATCGTTTTATATTCCTATTCTTCAAATCCTGTATTTGGTTTAGCAAGTAATTTAGCGTCAGTGTGTAATAAACCTCCGATCTGAGGAGTTCTTGCATTTTTACTTGTTTTTCAGACCATAAAATGGAAGATCAAGCAGAGCACTACCGACATCTGATGCTTTTTTTACTACATAAAAGGGGGAAAAAACTACAGAACCCCGCATAAAAATATTGCATGTGTATGGGGAGAATGCTGTTACAGAACGAGTATAGCTAGAAATGGTTTGCTCGATTTCGAAAAGGAAATTTTTACAGTGAGAGATGCTCCTCGCTCTGGCCGGTCGAAGATGATCGACAGTGACCAAGTAAAAGCTGTAGTTGAACAAAATCGCCGTTTGACAACCAGACAAATCGCAGACATTCTCAAGATTTTCAAATCGAGCGTGGAAAATGACTTGCATTAATATCCACTTTAAAAAACGAACAAGCTTTTTATCCAACCTAATACAAACTAACCTAAGTTATCTATTATGATACTAAAGCTGAGTAAACGTTTGTTTCCCTAAAGCCTTCTATATACTTTAATAACACAAAATACATGCTAAAATATTACTTAGTTCTGGGATTGAGTTATGTTTGAATAAGATGTCTGTTTGAATTGTTCTCATTAGCCGTAATTTGCAATTAACTGCACTGATAATAAATCCTTCACTTAGCTATCTATATATTTCTCTTCCTTGACCACCGTGTTGATTTAACCATTCTCTAATATATCTTAATGTTTCTGTGAGCAATTAGAGAAAGAGTGATTTTTTAAATAGTGTTTATACGAATGTAAATTACATACGTGTGCCTGTATGCACCACAGACGCATATGTACATTAGATAGTAAAATAAGTATTTTCACTTCTATATTATACATAAGGATTATATCTCCATATCTGGGGCGAACTATGTAAAAAAAATACCAACTGAGATTTTCAAATCCCGCTAGATCGAAACAAAAAATCTCTAGAAAATCGCTAGATTTTAACTTTTTGTACCTTATATAAGATTTTACGAATATATGTAATATTCCGTGTTTATACATATTTTTTATTCTATTGTTATTTAAATTATTTGTCACCTTAAGGTTATTTTTACTTAACTTAAATATGAAAAGAAAATTACAAACAAAGGACGTCATTCATGAACAGCTGTGTATCTGACTAATTGAGAAATGTTAACTTGAACAAAGAATTTATAAAGTCGTGGTGATTGAGGGTTTATAGGGTCGAGTGACCCCGGGGATATTGTAAAATATTGAATTTTTTATTGAAATGTACAACTAATACTGTTCTGCATATATCATGCATTGAAATATAGTTTAAGAAATAATCTCATATGATGACTAGATAGGAAATGAATACGGAAAGAAGGTTAAATGAAAAGCGAAATCTTAAGATTTTACAGAAAAAAAAACGCTAGCCGCTAGATCCATATTTTACTAGCTAGAGTTCAAAAAATATCTCCAGATCCAGCGGAAAAACGGCTAAATTGGTAACACTGAATATATTTCGTAAAATAGTGTTACAGCCGGATTCTCTTTCTCTTCCACGATTCGGAAAGGCGAAACGCCTTCCAGTCAAATCGGCTTTGAAGAACTGACACGGAGACAAATAGAAAATGAATATATGTAGAATGATTTTGTTTTTAATGAGAGTTTGTCAGTTCTAATTTAATTCATAAAGATTCTTTTCGAATGTTTCTTATATAATATGTACACGTGACCCGTTTGGTCACAACCACTATCATCATTTATTCTATTTTTATTTCATTCAGAATTTGATAAACTTTAACATATCCGTTAAGAGATTTATTGACCCACATCGTTAATCTAAAACGAGAGATCTTGGATGCATGTTAGCATAACATGTGTCTAATACTGTTATAGAGTAAAATAATTATATCCGTGGCCCATTGGGTCACAACCACTATCACTATTTATTCTACTTTGATTTCATTCAAAATTCTATAAACTATAACAAGATATTCTTCTTATATGACTAAAAATTATAAATCTATTCATTTCTATACCATATGTCCGCTGAATATAAAGACATGAGTGTGATGTTAAGCTATAAAACTTAAGCAATGTAAAATCCTTTCGTTTCAACTCTTCTTTGTGTTCTGACCTGTTGGAGAAAATGCTGGCTGAAATGACTAAACGAACAACTGCCGAAAGATGCTAAGTAAGAAAGTCTTTTATACATGGCATATTGACAAGTTACAAAAGAATCCCCTCAACGAAGATAGATAATGGGTAGTTAACACATAACCATAAGAAGTAACGTCACGCATAATCATTTGCAGTACGTTAAAGACAGTCATATTTGTAAAACCCTTAGGAAATTAACAAGGGGCTACGTTACATATGTCTATTTGGTACCCTTGAAGAAAACAAATGAGGGGTTTCTACGTTACAGAGTTCTTAGAGCATAAATGAAAGCAGAAAGGATATTCTATAAAAAGGAGAGGGATCTTATCTCCGAAACGGGAGGTGTTGTAATGAAAACAGGTTGTTATTTATGAAAATCGGTAACTTTATTAAAATAAACATTTGGCGTTGTTGTTTAGAAAGGAATGTGTCAATGAAAAGAGATTTTGATACTGGGAAACAACAGCAGAACGAAGACTGACACCGAATATCGAGGGCGTCCTGTGCTTTTCTCTCTCGGTGGGACTCTGACAGGGAGGATACTGTACGTAAAGCACAGAGAGAGAAAGAGAAAACGAAATTATTGAGAGTGATGGTAGTTAGACACGAGCTTTTACTGTGAATGTTTTACAAGGGAAACCATAGATTGAAGCTCAGTTTAGCACCTTACATAAAAATAACGATAGAGTAGAGAGAGACTATCAACATCTCTTCTGTGAGAAATGAGCAGTAGGGAAGAGAAAAGGGCATCGCTCACTAGATTTCAAAGTCGGTTTTTTACTCTGTCAAGGCAGGAAAAGGTGCTCTGAGCAGCACCTCCCCAGATATGGCAACAGTACCTCCCCATCTTAGGACATATTTGGCATTTATACAGGTAAAGGATTTCGTCATGAGTTAGATAACTTCTAGAGCGAGAGAATAATCCAACCATTTTTCCAGCGACCTTGACAACGGATTTGATCTAATTCTTCCATTTCAGCTAAAACTAAATGAAACTTCCATGAGCAAAGTTTCTGTCCTAGAACTACTTGTGAAACACAATATCGCGGGGGGAGGGGGCTTCCCAGCTGACTACAACATGGTTCTTTTCCAGTCCAATGCAAACAAATTATTGTTGCACAGTCCTCTTAAATAATCACATTCTGGCCAATTTCCATCATCATTACCAATTATCACGGTGTTGTCTCACCATCTATCTAAAACTCATTGACCCTTATCCTCGAGTGGCCTTTGAGCATTGATAAGTGGTGACCTTTTAGTAAAAAGAAAAATTAGTGTGATGTATGTCAGCATTATCTTATCATCAGCAATAAAATGTCACAACGAAAAATCTTTTCTTGATGTTTTTGTTTTCATGTCTCCATTTGTGGTCAAACCTGCTAAAGAAAAATAATAATGCTAGACGTAATCACCGGATGAAGATAACAAATATCGATTCCCACTTTCATATAATGCGGCATCTTGACGAGTTACAAGCGAATTCCCTTAACGAAGATAATCGCTACGTGACACGTAACCATAAGAAGCAACGACACGTATTAACGTTTAATGTACATTATAGACATCCATATTCGGAAACCCCTTCGGAGAGAAATGAACGACTACCAGGCTATACACAGTCTGTTCTAATATCATATTGGGTTGGCTTAAGTTGTTAGTATACACGATGAAATATTGGTACACTTGGATTATTGCTCCTTTTCAACGTAAAATAGCAGTAAAAAAACGCTATGTTTAGAACCTCTGAAAAGCACTTATATATTTTGTTATCTCTTTGATGGAGTAGCGTATTCCATGTTGCAGAATTTGTTTTGATGAGGATTGATAATGTGTACGATTTGTATTATTCGGACTACTGTTCTCATTTTGGATGTAAGTTTCACAACGTTTCGGTCGATATTACCTCCGACATTCTTCGGCTATGTTCTCGTCAAACTCGGTAATCTGTACTGAATTTCAATATATATATATATATATATATATATATATAATTATTTCCACAATCAGACAACGCCGCAACCTACAACCTATGTTTCTTTCATAGGTTGTAGGTTGCGGCGTTGTCTGATTGTGGAAATAATTATATATATCATCTCACATTCAAGAAATATATATATATATATATATTTATATGTATATATATATATATATATAATATTTGTTTTGTTTATTATCTATGTGTGTATACGTTTCGTCTTTTATAATCGACACTCATCAGCATGGAGATATGATAATTCTCTGCTGGTAATGCGATTCGAAACACCGGATTCCGAGTATTTTGCAACTCAAATCCCGACATCTAGAACTACTCGGCTAACGCTGAATAGCGAATAAACAGTGATAGTTTTACCACTTTGTCCGGCCGCTTCACGTCATGAGAGCATTCTACTTAATGAATAAATATATATATATATATATATATATATATATATATATATCTTCTAGAGATGAAAGATGAAAATAAAAAATTGTAAAGATACAATATTGTATCTTTACATTTTTTAATTTTCATCTTTCATCTATAGAATTGATAAAATACATGATATATCATAAAATGAAAAGTCGTGAACACATAATGCATAAGAGACAAAAGAAAAAACAATTAAACACAATAGGAAACCCTACCGGTAAAATGTCCCGTTTGTTTTTATTTCTTTTTGTGTTTAGTTGTTTTTCCTATTGTCTTTCATATAATATCTATATATATATATATATATATATATATATATATATATATATATATATATATATATAGAGAGAGAGAGAGAGAGAGAGAGAGAGAGAGAGAGAGAGAAAGAGTGTGAGAGAGGGAGCGAGAGACAATTAGACAGAGAGTCAGACAGACAGACAAACAGACAGACTAAGAGGGAGAGAGGGAGAGAGAGAATAAGGATCTTAGCGAATTATATTTATTTTCAAACCACGGCATCCATAGACCAGAATCTCGAGGTTAGACCTCCTTCGAGCTATTTAGTAAGTCACTCCGAACCTAGGATTCATAATCCGGGCTACCTGTATGTGAGGCTACAACCCTACTAACTTAGCTATCGTGCTGCACACACAAAAGTCGACAGACATATCATGGAATGCGAAAGCTACGGTGAATGGCCGATTGTGGGTTAAACCTACCTTCTCAACAAGGGATACTGTCATCCAACTGTTAAGAACCCATGCCAATGATTTAAGTACTACCTGTGGTGTCATCCAACAACCTTTATGCGCAGTACGCATAACATAGAATAAGGCTTTCTGATTATAGTAAATATATATATATAAACCCTGTGTATCGCTTTATTGCAGGTCAATATTTTTTTAATTTTGAAATTGCTATGAAACGCAGAGAAGTGAAATTTGGTACAATGGAAGAGCATAACAAAGTGCCTTATTTCCCTGATTTTTGTGGAATTTGAACAAATATTTTGAAAGTTATGCTAATTTTTCTATTTTCTGGTAATTTTAAGTGTGTATCACTTTATTGCAAGTGTCTAAAAATGTATATTTTCGGTAATAAAACAATATTCTAACTTCATATTTCTATTTATATGAAATAAAGAACATAGTAACAATATTAACCAAAAACAAGAACGAATTTCACATTATTTTGTTTAAGGAAATATTTATTTATCAACATAACTCCCATGCTTCAAAATCACTTTGAATAGCCTCTTGTCAACTGATGATGTCAATCGGCGGATTTGAGATGATGTGATGCTATAGGAAACTTCCAAAATCTTCCTCCAAAGTTCATCCTTCGACGAAAATTGAACACCTCCTTCATAAACTTTCATCTTTATTATTGACCAGAGCTGCTCAATTGGATTTATATCTGGAGAACAAGGTGGCCATGTCATCAAATTTTCTCCACTAATGACTAATGACTTAAGGTAGGATGCCGTAGCCTTGGCTGAGTGGGATGGCGCATTGTCGTGCATAAAAATCAATTTGCGGTGACGCGCCAATGGAAGGTCATCAAGCCATGGTGACAAATGCTCATTTAAAAATAAAATATAAGACTGGCTTGTCAGTTTGACACCTTCTGGCACTCGAAATGGTCCAATTAGTTCATCGCAGATTATTCCAGCCCAAAACATGCCACCTCCACCTCCCTGTTGACGACGGAATCGATGAGGGGTAGGGAATCCAAGAGGACTCCAAACTTTGGCCCACCCATCTGGTCCATCAAGGGTTGCTCTGGCCTCATCGGTGAAAAGAACATTTTCAAAGCTGGTTTTCATGTATTTCTGAGCCCAAGCCAAACGTTTTTCCTTATGAGTTTGGTTTAAAACCGGTCTTGCTATGGGCTTAATGCTTCTTGCAATTTCGTTTAAGACATTGCAGCGTGTCTTTCTGGACAAGGAAGATATTCCAGCCTTGTCAAATATAGCAGCACTGTTGCTGCCCGGCTGCTTGATAAGTTGACGGCGAATCTTTCTAACATCACGAGCAGAAACTGACTTTCTTGTGTTTTTGTCCTTCCTTGGTTTGATGTTTGGATTTTCAACGAATGAAGACAATGTTCTTCGATCTCTTCCAAGCTCCTTGGCTAGATCTACGAGAGATAAACCTTCTGCAAGGCCTGCAACAACACGTCCTTTTTCACTAGCTGTCAATCGACCCTTTCGAGGCATTTTGGGAGGCCTGCAATAAAGTGATACACACTTTAAATTAACAGAAAATAGAAAAATTAGCATAATTTTCAAAATATTTGTTCAAATTCCACAAAAATCAGGGAAATAAGGCACCTTGTTATGCTCTTTCAGTGTACCAAATTTCACTTCTCTGCGTTTCATAGCAATTTCAAAATTTAAAAAATATTGACCTGCAATAAAGCGATACACAGGGTTTATATATATATATATATATATATATATATATATATATATATATATATATATATATATATATATATATATATAATTAAGTCTATGGCTGATGTGGTCTACGCTGACTGTGTTGTTTGTCAGATTATAGTATATATATATATATATATATATATATATATATATATATATATAATTAAGTTGGTCGGATTTTCCATGTTAGACCTGAATAGCAATGCATCTGGCGCATCGATATTTTATTCTGAATAGAGATTTCTATTTTACAAACACTCTATATATGATTTTGTAGGCCTCCAGCCTATTTTAATGTTATTAGTTTAAACTGGTTATGATTGGTCACCCGTTTTGGTAATCCATTCTAAGCAATTTAAATATTCTTCCTTTTTTTAGTTCCATTTCATTTTATTGCAAATTATGGTATCTTATTAAAGGCACGTGCGTATAATTCCATTTACATAAAAGAAGCAACCACATAGAGTTGAAATCTGTAAAAGTCAGGTTTTTTCTGTTATTTTTATGTTCTTTTTAGTAGCTTTAATTTTTTTTTTTCATTTAGTGGGAGGGTGCACAAATGGAAGATAGGAATATATTTTCAGAAGTAAATCATGGGTGAAAAAGGTTTATGGTTTGAGGCGAACCGTGACGTAATTTTAATACCGTTGAGACTTCATAGCTAATGTGGTGGGGTGCAATATATAACGCATGAGTTGAAGAAAGCAAATATTGTTCGCGGGTTGAATGACTAAACGGGATGAAGGAATACAATTATGTAAATGATATAGAAAAGAAGAAAGAGGGGAAGGTGAAAATGGTTGAGGGTCAGGAAAGCTAGTACTATCTGGACTGAAAAAGGGGAAAGAATGAAGAAAGGAGGAGGGAACAGGCATATAAGATGATGAAGAGAAGAAAAAGAAAAAAGGAAAATGAAAAAAAAAATGAAAGAAAAAAGAAAGAACAGAGAAGAAAGAAGGAAAATAAAAGACAAGAAGAACGGAAAGAAGAAAAATAAAACAGAATAGAAAGTAAGGACAGTATAGAACTAATGTAAAAAAAGAAGAAACAATTTAAATAAGTAGAAAAAGAAAGAAGAGCAAAATACGACCAGAAAATGATGAAAAAAAAATCAAGAATGCAGAGAAAAGAATAAAATGAAGAAAATAAAAAAACGAAAGCAAGAACAAAAAAATAAAGAAAATGTAAGAAATAAAAGAAGGAAAAAGAAATAAAGAAAATGAAAGAAATTTAGGGAAAAAGAAACGAAAAATATAGAATGAAACTGAAAAAAAATCAGAAGAAAAAAGAACAGAAAAGGAAATGGTAGAAAAATGTAGTAAGAAGAAAATTTAAAGAAAGAAAAGAAGAGAAAGAAAAAAAACAGAGAAAAGAAAGAAAGGGAAAAACAAAAAGAATAGAAAGAAGGAATAGAAAGAAAGAAGGAAAGAAAGAAAGAAAGAAAGAAAGAAAAAAAAAGAAAGAAAGAAAGGATAGAAAAGATAGAAAAGAAAGTAAATAAAGAAAGAAAGAACAGAAAACGAAAAAAAGAAAAGCAAGAAATAAAAAGTAAAAATAAAAATAAAGAAAGAAAGCAACAAAAAAATCAAAGAACAGAAATAATTACGAAAAATAAAGGAAAGAAAAATGAAAGAAAAAAGGAACATTAAAAAAAAGAAAAAAGGAAAACGAAAGAAAAAAAACACGAATAAAAATAGAGAATCAAAAGTAAAAAAAAAACATAAAAAAAGAGAACAAAAATAAAGGGAAAAAGAAATAAAGAAAAAACTTCTGTAGATGATATATTAAATGATAAACACAGAGGGTAAAATATTCTAAAACTGTTTTTTGTTTTTTTGCACAATGAATGACGTCACAGAGCGATAAAGCCACAGAGCGATGAAGTCACAAAATGTATTGATTGCTTGTTATCTCGTATATTTATCTCCGTGAACACTGGATGACGTCACAATAGAATGATGTAATCTACTAAAAACAGGTGGGAGACATAGCGAAGATTATTTATGACGTCACAAAGGAATTGCGTCATAAAAAGGTAAGCATCTACTAAAAAAAGAGTAAAGGCACCGGGAAAATTCTTTATGACGTCATAAATTCTAAGGTCACAAATGCATAGCGTCATCCATAATCTCAGAGAACTGGGTACGTAATAAAGGATCTTTCCCACCTCTGATCTGATGAATGGCGTCCGACCGCTGTTTCGTCGTATCACGACTCTTTAGTGTGATTAGAGTGTTTCACGTTAGGATTCGAAATCCGATATATCTTACCTTTATGCGATCACAATCGCAACAAAATTAAGAAAAATTATGTTTTTTAAATTTTTTTTCATTACCGACTACCGAGAGAGCTCAATTCTTTTATACTCTAACTTACAAGCGTTAATACCCGTAATTGAGACGTGTTGGAGACAAATGTAGAGAGAAAGAAGTAAAAAAATATATATAAATATATAAAGAGAAAAAGAACGAAAAAAAAAAAGAAAATAAGATATAAAGAATGAATAACGCGTATTCTTAAGCTTCCATTTTAAGCTTCGGTGCGACTGACCAAACATAAGCCTGGTCGATGCACACAGTCTTTTATAGGCGTTTTTATTTTTAAATAAACAATACAAACAATTTTAAAAAACTTAGGAAAAATCAGAGAAGAGCGAAATGTACCTAAAATAGTATAAACTACAAAACAAAACAAAAAATGAAATCTTTTTTTTTAAAGAACTCAAGACTAAAGACAGGAGGACTATGGCTGCTTTACACGCATTAGTGAAGACGCAAACGCCGTGACGAAACAAAGTTTCCTTCGAGTGTAGGCAATGGTCCGTAGCTTCTTCTGGAAAAGTTTTCCGACAAGGATAAAATATATATATATATATATATATATATATATATATATACGATACAAAAGATAAAACGCGGATATTTTAAATTGTTATTTTTGAAATGGAGTCGCGTAATAATCGATAGAAAATTTAAATAATAAGTTAATTCTTTAATAACGTAAATAACATTTATTGCCAGCTTTATGAATTTAAAGGGCAAACCAGAAGAGTACCCGACTCAAAGTCAGCAGCAAACGGTGTTCTGTCAAATTTAGTTCCTGATATTAAACTTCATCATTAATATAACTTACGGCGAGAGTTTCATTTTCCTAAATTTATTAATTTATTTATTAAATTGTTAATTGAAACTACAGAATAGTTAACAAATCTCCCTTCCCCATGTTAAGAACTGCTTTCTAAATTTAACGTTAATATTTCAGCACCGTCTGTAAACGGCAGCACATTATTAAGAAAGCCATTCTTTACATACGGAGGGGGCTTTGTTAACTATTCTGTACTTTCACTTAGCAATTTAATACCTAAATTAATAAATAAAACTTTAGTACAAAACTTGGCAAACAAGAAGAGCAAGCGACCCAAAAACAGGAAGTCTTTAATATCAGGAACTAAATCTGACCGAACACCGTTTGCTGCTGACTTTGAGCCGGGTATTTTTTGTTTGTTTGTTTGCCATTTAAAGAATCAGTACTTTTTTACAGTAGGACCCGCGCTAAAAGTGCCTCGTCATCGGTGCTTTCCGGATGTTTATGTAAAACGCTGGACAGTGCCGGATGAAAAATCCGTTGACTTACCTGCGTCCAAAAAACACAAACGAGGCTGGATTTACTAGCGGGATAAAATAAGCAACAACATTTTGTATGAAATAAATATTTTTTAACGAAGATTCAAATAAGTGTTTGAATTAAAAAGTTGTTTTTTTTACGTTTTTTTTTTCTTATTAAACATGACATAACGAATAAAAAACAGTGATAATAGCAGTGAAAAGTTAATCAAGTAAGTGTTGTTTTACATTATTTTAACGAAATTTCTTCTTTTTTACTTATTTTTACTGTTGATTTTTGTTGTTTTCGTTAGGGTTTAGGGCAGGGTTAGGAATTAGGGTTAGGGCAGAGTTTTTAATTAGGGTTAGGGTGGGGTTAGGAATTAGGGTTAGGGTTAGGGTTATCGTTCAGGAGTTTCAACAGTCAGTGATACCATGTAAAAGGTCATGTTACAATCAGTTTGCAAGTTCAGCGTTTCAATGAATGAGTGTGTACGAAGCTTAGCCAATAATTGAAAAAAAGGGGAATAGGAATTAGAATGTTGAAGTAAAAGCGGCTAAGGAGTAGTGGAGTGGAGGAGAATAATATTAGTTCTCAATTTACATTAAGTGTTATGGGTTAATAGAGTTATTAGGTATACGCTATGTTATTGGGATGGTTATTTGTAAGGTTCGAAAAGTTAAGAATTAAAAAATTAACAAATTTTTAAAAAGTCATGTTACAATCAGTTTGCAAGTTCAGCGTTTCATTCAGTTTGAAAGTTTACCTGTCGTCTGCTTATTCGTCTCACTTCGGGCCTTTCCGGCGTTTAACATATACCGACGGAAAGCACCGACACCAAGGGGCTTTTAGCGCGGGTCCTACTGTAAAAAAGTACCAAAAAATCTTATCAGTAGCTTTGACGAGTGAATTTCAAATAATGAAGCTATTCTGTTATTATTATGGTGAACGTAATTAGCTAAAACCGGAATCGAGTAGTAGAAAAAGGTTCGACTTACCTTATCACCACCATATGTGAGAAAAAAACAACTGCACGCAAAAACAGGATTATGTATCTATATCGACATCGTGTGACTGGCGTCCTTACCGTGTATAAAAGACGAGCCTAATAGAAGTTGTCATTTGCGTTTTAGCACTCTAAGGGATAAGATCATTGAGCGAGAGAGATCTGTATTGAAAACAATGTTGTCAGAGAAAAGTATACCACATAACGAAGTTCCAGTTGCTTTTGAAATTAAATGTAGATATAATATGGCAAGTGCATGAGGTGTGATTTCCAAAGTTTCACCACAAGATCAAATATGGCCTAGTATTCTGTAGATATTTGATTGGTTGATTCAGGGCGAGTAGAAGGTGGACCTTGGGTTTACTTTCGGCAGCCTCGTAACTCTCGCTTACTTTATTTTGTCCTTTACTCCTCACATTCCATGGGTGATGTTTCTGACAAAGGGGAGAGAATCGCTGTTTTCTGTGTCGTAATCTGTCCATATGATACTTATCGTTGACTAGGTTTTGACTTTGAAGTAGTATTTTAAGCCCCTCACATCAAGTGACTCCATGCCTTGTCTGGAGCAATTTCTATTTAAAAAATATAATGTTTATTCAAAATGATTGCAGACGTTAATTAAGCTGTTCACTGCGAAGGTATGAATAATGATTTGCGACAAATATAATCCTTTACAAAAATCATTTATTTGTCTACAAAAATAGATTCTGTGAAGTTTTATCCTGTGGATGTCTACTTTACCTGGATTACTATATATATATATATATATATATATATATATATATATATATATATATATATATATATATATATATATATAGTAAGCTATGAAAATATATGTATGGCAATTAAGCTACACAGAGGCTCCCGCGTTTCATCCCCGCTTACTATAGCTTACTACCTAGCTCTACTAACGTATCGAGCACTGTTGAAGTAAATACTGAAAATTGATACATAAAAAATTATATCTTCTTATAAAATGTTATGTGGATACATGAAATAGTAATATATATATATATATATATATATATATATATATATATATATATATATATATATATATATATATATATATATATGGGAGAGAGTAATGAGATTACTTCGTGGTGATCGAAAAAGCAGGAGAGTCATTAAGAATTCTAACCTAGATGTAACGAGATGTAAGTCAGGGGTGTGGGTAGACGCCATATTTGGAATGCATTTGCATTTGTTTTGATAATTTCAGGCTTGAGACGTCAATGAAAGTAAAAACATTTTATTGTTTGTATTTTGGAGTATGCCGATTTGAGGAATGTGTTAAAAACAATTGCCAGAATTACGTCAGCGATCATGTAAGGATCAAAGAAAAACGAGTGAGACATGATTCCGAAGTGAGCGGATGTTCAACTTGCTCCCTCCAGCGGGGTCTATGAAACGTTTTTTTTTTCTTACTTTCTTCTCACGGCAAAACGATGTGACACGAGGACGGAAGATGAGAGAAAAGGCCAGCGCACCAGTGGAAGAGCCAGGCTGGCCTCTTAAAATAGCCCGGGCAGCACCGTCAGCATTCCTCGGTAAGAGTGCTTCAGGCAATTGGCCATAAACCAACCACTTTCTCAAAGAGGGAAAGAAAAGCCTGGGAGAGTAGACTCCCCAAGACATAATACGTCAATCCGACAGATAACGGTCAGCGAAATGGCCAGTTTCTGTCGGACTAACTGTCGTTGGTATTTAGGCGGTACAATAATCAGCCAACTTTTGCAGACAATCATTTTGGAATCTGCTTGCTGATTGTGTATGTAATGCTGTATGTTGTGTTCAAAAACCCCATTTTAGCACTTCAAATCACTCAATTATGACATCTAAATGCGGAGATATGGCAAATTATCGAAAATTGGCGGCCATCTTGGACTTATGCAAATTAGACATATTTCCTCAACGTTGATTTCTTAGGACTTTTAGTATGATGTTCTAGACACCTCATGGGTATGCCTGGTGGTGAAAAAAATTCTGTTGCAATTTGTTCCAAGTTGGGCCCTAAAATGTGCTATATTGCCTGGACTACTGAGGGTTCTATGAGAATGTCGACATTCTACTACAATAAACTGTAATCAATGGAAAACCATTTCTCCTATACTTACGAGGCTATATATATATATATATATATATATATATATATATGTAATTTATTTAGATACTGTATATTACATATTTCAGCAATGTACCGCGGTTTCATCCAAAAGGGCAGATTTAGACATCTTTAGTAAATCTCCGTGTCCAGTGGAATCATCGGCAAGCTGAAACGATTGTAGCCATGCCCGACAGGGAATGGCGTCAACAATGACAGAAAAAGGTCAGCGTATATAGATATATATGTATATAGATAGATAGACATGTATATAGATAGATAGATAGATAGATAGATAGATAGATAGATAGATAGATAGATAGATAAAAGTTTTGGCAACATCGTTTCATCTTGATTAGATATAAGATAAAAAGATGTGATATTGTATGTGATACTCTTCATTGTCGATATTTGTGTTATTTGACATCCATTATAATCTAAAATGGCGTTAACTGGTAAAACAAATTATCAAATCGCAGAAATCAGAAATTCGAGAAAGTGAATAAAATAGACGAAGGAATCGGTTTATCCGAAATAACCAAGTAACAAAACTTCGCCCTGACAGACCAATGAAAATGCTTTTTTCAAATTGAGCGTGACAGTCCAATGTAAGTGCTATTTCAAATTGAGCGTGACAGTCCAATGTAAGTGCTATTTCAAATAGAGCGTGACAGACCAATGAAAATGCTTTTTTCAAATAGAGCGTGACAGACCAATGAAAATGCTTTTTTCAAATGGAGCGTGACAGACCAATGAAAATGCTTTTTTCAAATAGAGCGTGACAGACCAATGAAAATTCTTTTTTCAAATAGAGCGTGACAGACCAATGAGAATGCTTTTTTCAAATAGAGCGTGACAGACCAATGAAAATTCTTTTTTCAAATAGAGCCTGACAGACCAATGAAAATGCTTTTTTCAAATAGAGCGTGACAGACCAATGAAAATGCTTTTTTCAAATAGAGCGTGACAGACCAATGAAAATGCTTTTTTCAAATAGAGCGTGACAGACCAATGAAAATGCTGTTTTCAAATAGAGCGTGACAGACCAATGAAAATGCTTTTTTCAAATAGAGCGTGACAGACCAAAGAAAATGCTTTTTTCAAATAGAGCGTGACAGACCAATGAAAATGCTTTTTTCAAATAGAGCGTGACAGACCAATTAAAATGCTTTTTTCAAATAGAGCGTGACAGACCAATGAAAATGCTTTTTTCAAATAGAGCGTGACAGACCAAAGAAAATGCTTTTTTCAAATAGAGCGTGACAGACCAATGAAAATGCTTTTTTTCAAATAGAGCGTGACAGACCAATGAAAATGCTTTTTTCAAATAGAGCGTGACAAACTCACACAAATGCTATTTAAAACGTAAACGTAACAAACCGACTGAAATGCTTAAATACGATGCATTAATTCAATCTGCAAGTTTATTATTATTTTATTATCGTCTTATTATTTTTTTAAATTATTTTATTATAATTTTATTATTATTTTGTTATTGGTTTTTATTATTTTCTTATTATTTTCTTATTATTATTTTATTATTTTATAATTTTTTAATTATTGTTTTATTATTTTATAATTATTTTATTATTATTTTATATTTTATTATTTTATTGTCATTAGTTTATTATCATTAGTTTATTATTATTTTATTATTTTATTATTATATTATTATTTCATTATTTTATTATCATTTCATAATTATTATATAATCATTTTATTATTATTTTATTATTATTTTATTATTATTTTATTATTATTATTTTATTATTTTATTATTGTCTTATAATTATTTTATTATCATTTTATTATTTTATTATTATTATTATTTTATCATTGTTTTATTATTAGTTTATTTTTATTATTATTTTATTATTATATTATTATTATTTTATTATTTTATTATTATCTTATAATTATTTTATTATTATTATTTTATTATTATTTCATCATCATTTTATTATTATTTTATTATTATTATATTATTATTGTTTGATTATTTTATTATTATCTTTTATTATTATTGTATTATTATTTATTATTATTTTATTAATATTATACTATTTTAATTTTATTATTTTATTATTGTTTTATTGTTATTATTTTATTATTAGTATTTTATTATTATTTTATTATTATTATTTTTATTATGGTTATTTCCAAATTCAACGTGCAACTTAGAACTGTATCCGTGGCGCAGCGGATAAAGCCTTTATTTACAATTAGTTCTAAATGATAATCTACTTGAGGTTGAGTGTTCAATCATTCTGGATAGTCTTATGGGAGTTCAATCCTTGCTGTAGGCGATAATAACTATGAATGCAATAATAATTCATAAACACTTCTACCCGATCATAGCTGACAGAACCAGAACAATCTACCCACGTGGATTAAAGAAAGGGTTGAATTGGAAAGTCTGTATAGATTCCCAAGTTCAATGCAAAGATACGCAATGTTTAATAGATGAACCTGAAGAAGGTCGGAGATTACATCGGCATAAAAGTTGTGAAAATAATAACCAAGAGTGTTGCTGTTTACTAGATTGTAAAAATAGGTGTTCTTTTTACTATTTCTAGCGTTAGACTTACGATGTCTCTCTCTGGCTAATATATTTATATAAAAAAAGTCCATTTAAAAATAAAGATTGTGACAATAGGGAAAATAAGTTCTTACATTGTAGAAACGAATCCAGAAACATAAATGTCAAATTAAAAAATACGGTTAACTCTACAAAACAACAAATGCATTTACTACGATGAAAAGAAAATTCGTAACTGGGCAAATGAAATACAACAATGTCAAATTTCAGGGATTGACTTGATAATAATAAAATAAAATAACTGTAATGACAAACGAGAACAGACGTAACTTGAGAAAGCTTTATTCGGCATACAATGTCGGTACAATATTAGTGATGCTATTTATATGTTAGTAAAAGCAAAAGAGTTCTCCAAAGGGGAGATAATTCAGAATACAAAAAATTATTCGTAATTGTTCATTACACTAACGTGACTAAAAGCTAATTTCGTTTTTAAAAAATGGCCGCCGAATAATAATTAAAAGATTTAAATTTTGTGCAACTGTATGATATTTTAAACAAAGATTTAAACTGAAAGGATATTATTATAGATCGATCACGAATCGGGTTCGGATCAGGCTAGATAGAGTATTGATTTACTCCTCTCCAGGAGTTAGGCACAAGGCCAGTTTTTATCTTACTCCCACAAGTAAGATGTGACCCAAGGTCGGGTCGGGAAAGTGGGGTTTGAGAAGGTGAGCACTCTGGCCATTAAAAATTGCCTGGGCAGCCCCGTCAGCATTCCCCGGTAGTGGTGCCTCAGGCAGTAAGCAATAAACTTACTCCTCCCCAAAGAGGGAAGGCGAAGCCTGGGAAGGTGGACCTCCTAGAACTGCACAGGACAGAGACAGACCCATAGACCGGCGTAAATCAAGCCCCGAAGGCCAAGTTGATTCATAAATATGTTTTGTAATAGTGAAAAGGCAGACACGCCCATTGCAGAAAATTTAAAAAGGGGGGATAAATCAAATTTTACCAACATTTTTTTTCTGAAGGTATGTGCTCATAGGTAAAACTAACATTCGAATTAAAAAATAATGCACAATTAATTTTTAGACCAAAAAAGACAAGTAGTATTTGTAGCTCGAGATATAATTGAAAAGCATGTAAGTTTTAAGTAAAATCGATTATATTGAGTCCAACACTTCATGTAAAAAACTTAATACTAAAATTCAGGTGTTTGCCAATTACTCAACTGGATTTTTAAAACTTTTATTTACTCCAAACAAGACACATTGCAACTGCAAATTAAGGGGCTACTGTGAATTTAGGTGATTTGTGCAGCGAGATGTTTGTTCACATTACATTTAAATTTCTGCTTGTTGGTACAGTCGGGAAAACAGGGAGCAGAGAATTAATTCAAAAGGTTTTAGGAAAAAAACTATTAGGATCTGGGAATCTCTACAGTGAAGCGGTGGGATTTTGCTGTTTGTCAGGTTGGCCGAGGGTATTTACGTTAAGGGGACAAAGTGCAGCAAATTCGTCATAGCATATTCCGTTGAAATACTTGTAAAACAAATACAAGATGCAATATTGAGGGATGGAGCTTGGTAGACAGTATGGGAACTTTTCTAGACCTTGTTTAAGAGGGAGGGACTAGTTGTTGGTGTACCAGTCCTGATGTGGTAACAATACGAGTGTTGGGTTTATAGATATATGGAATACTGGCATGTGTGATAAGGTATCTCTACAAAGCCACCATCCGCCCGTGCATGGAGTATTGTTGTCACATCTGGGCTGCTGCACCATCCACTAGTCTCTCCCTCTTAGACAAGGTCCAAAAAAGAGTTGCTAATCTAATAGGTCCATCGCTATCAACAAAGCTCCAGACTCTGTTTCATCACCGCAATGTTGCATCCTCGAGCTTGTTTGACAAGTACTTCAATGGAATGTGCTCCGATGAACTTGCTGCTCTAGTGCCCCCTTGACATGAATACACTCGACCAACCCGACAATCAGCTAAATCCCATCCATTCACTATGGAGAGGCTCACCTTATTTGCAGCAGACTTGACAATATATTTTATGTATTTGATCAAATTCATGTTACCAGTGAATGTTAGGCCTAAGAGTTTGAATGCTGGACTTTCGGATAGAGTGCTATCAGCCATGGTAATTAGTGATTAGACAGATTTCTTATAATTGTTAAAGAGGTTAAGGTTAGATAAAACGATTACCTAGTTTTGAAGAGGTATTTTCATACTTAAATGAAGAGAAAATATTCTCAAAACTTGATTTATCGGATGCATACCTACAAAAATATCAGAAGAGTAATATACAGAATTATTAAGAGCAAACGTTCACAAAAGTTTGCGCAAGTTCGATAGACTGTGTTTCTGGTATAAAGGTCGTGCGGAGATTATTGTCAACGGCAAAGCATTAGAGCCAAATAGAAAATGAAGCACTAGGTATAATATTTGCAGAAAAAAATCATAAATTCTTACACTAAAAGAGAATTATTTTGCAAACATTGTTAAAAATAACAGAATCCGTCTGTTTAATTATACCTTTTTAAAAAAAAATTCTGATTGCATTTTATGTATTAAAATCCAAGAAATTAATAAATGTTTCATAGGTTTCACGAACGTTTTCGATTTGTCGAATCATTCTCATGTGTCAAAGGCAAATGAACAAAAACGCTGGAGAAAGCAAATATTTTTTTAAGACAGCGGAATGTTTTCGCATTGTTCCAGGAAAGACGTTGACAATTTAAATTCAGCGACGCCGGAGTGGCATCACACAACAAAATCGCATTACGTTAAGCATTTTAAAATGTTGCCACTGGTTTCATGCGTGATGTTATTTATTGTAGGTTGTTTTTTTGTGTGTAGATAGCTTCCAGTATTTTTAATTTTTTAATTGGTTTCGGAGTGAATTTTAGTGGTATTAACTGGAATTTGTCTTAAATCAGAGGGAAGGCAGTTATGCTTTTTTTTAATGTTGGTAAATTGAGCTAGAGTTTACAAGATGCATGGTGAGGCGACGGAATAGGGTAGTGGTTGTAAAACCAATGTAGCTATTAGCTTTATTATTATGGGAGTAACATTCTCCCGAAGGGCATGTAAATGTATAAATCACATTGGTTCTTTCTAGGGTTTTTTTAGTTGGGGAGGAGTTGTTTTTACTACAGGATTTTGAGTTTTAAATTTCTTATAATAAATAATGAGTCAAATTTTATCATTACTGTAAGTTAGAGATATTTTTACAATTTTTTGATTTTAATACAAAAAAAAACATCAGAAAATTTTTAAAAACTGAAAAGGGAATAATCAAACAGATGAATTCTTTTATTTTTAACAATGTTTGCATAAATGAGAAAATGCTGCCTAAATACACTATGTATATGTATGTATATATATGTATGTATATATATATGTATGTATATATATATATGTATGTATATATATATGTATATAAACTGTGTTTCTCGCTTTATTGCAGATCATAGTATTGTTAATAACTTCAATAATATAAATCGCATTTTGCACACTGAAAGAGTGCTCCTAAGTAGGTAAGATACCAAAATATTTTGCCAATCAATACGATATTTCTAAAGTTATAGACATTTATGTATTTGTTAGCCATTTTTACTGTTTCTCGCTTCATTGCAGGTTTGTTAAAATACAGTCCATAGATGATAAAAATAAAATTTTACTTAGCAGGGTTTATTATTTTAATCATTTAAATCATAAGTAACAATATGAATGAAATGTAAGAAATCACCAGTTATGCACCACAAAATTGAATCATTTATCAACAAATCTCCCATTTCTTGACATTACCCTCTGCAGTCTCCCATCAACAGATGAAGTCAATCTGTTGATTTGGGAAGGTGTTATGCTACTAGCAACATCAACAATTTTATTCCAGAGGGCATCTTTTGACGTAAATTGTTGTCCTCCTTCATAAACTTTCCTCTTTAAAATTGACCAGAGCTGCTCAATCGGGTTTAAGTCAGGAGAACAAGGCGGCCAAGTCATGAGACTCTCTCCCTTGATGCCCAGAGATGCGAGGAAGGTAATCGTAGCCTTTGCTGTATGAGATGGAGCATTGTCGTGCATAAAAATCAGCTGACGTAGACAAAGTAAAGGCAGGTCGTCCAGCCAAGGTGACAAATGCTCATCTAAGAACGATATGTATGCTTGGCTTGTGAGTTTCACACCCTCTGGCACTCGGAAAATCCAATTAATTTATCACCTATGATACCCGCCCAAAACATAACTCCCCCGCCATCTTGTTGGCGACGAACGCGATGTGAGATAGCAGCTCCGGTAGGACTCCAAACTTTAGCCCATCCATCCGGACCATCAAGTGTGGCTCTAGCTTCATCTGTGAATAGAACCTGTTGGAAGTCCGTTTTCATGTATTTTTCTGCCCACGCAATGCGTTTTCCGTTATGGGTTTTGTTCAAGGGAGGCCTGGAAATGGGCTTCACGTTCCTGGCCGTCTTATTCAAGACACTGCATCTGGTCTTCCTGGACATCGGAACAACGCCAACTTTGCCAAAAATGGAGGCGCTAGTGCCATTTGGTTCCCTAATGATCTGTCTGCGTATTTCTCGCATATCGCGAGGGGAAATGCTCCTTCTTGTACTCTTATCTTTCCTTGGTACAGTGTTGGGCTTCTCCACAAAAGAAACCAAGGTTCTCTTACCCCTTCCCAGTTCCTTGGCTAAATCCAGAAGTGTCAGTCCTTCAAAGGCCAGCTACAACCCTTTGCCTTTCAGTAGCAGCCAAACGTCGATTTTGGGGCATGTTTACAAAGCTGCAATAAAGCGAGAAACAGTAAAAATGGTTAACAAATGCATAAATGTCTGTAACTTTAGAAATATAGTATAGATTTGCAAAATATTTTGGTATCTTACCTACTTATGACCACTCTTTCCGTGTGCAAAATATCAAACTTGTGCGATTTATATCATTGAAGTTATTAACAATATTATGATTAGCAATAAAGCGAGAAACACAGTTTATATATATATATATATATATATATATATATATATATATATATATATATATATATATATATATGAAGAAGAATGGAAAGGAATTAGAGAAGCAAAAGCCAAATCAAATTTCAATTCAATTGCTCAGAGCCAGGTATATTCCGCAAAAAGGCAATTTATTCAAGTTAAATTTTCCTTAAGCCAGGCTTTTCAAAGATCAAAATCTTATCATCAGAGGAAGTCACCGGGATAGATAAGTTGGCAAAGGTCAAGATTTAAAATTTGAAAAAGTAAAATAAAAGTTGTAGGGAAAGAAACACAGGGCAAAACTCTGCCCGAATGCAAGCAAATCTCCGATTGCTAAAAAGTCCGATGTCGAAAAGTCCAGCGGAGAAAATGAAATGTAGATATGTAGGTCGTTGTTTACATGTCGGTTTTCTCAACGGGCAGCTTTTAAATATTGTCCGCTGTCTTTTTCCCCCATTTTAAAACATATTCCATGATATTTTGCCCAGGAAGTCTTTTTAATGGCGAATACTTTCCACCTCACGTTTTACTGAGCCTTGCCTGCATCCACGAACGTACCTCTTATTGGACTCTTTACCCTTTGGATTCACTCTATCTTCGCCGCACCTGAAGTTGTGGTTTTTGGAATTTAACCTTGAATCCTCTTTCACCACCTCTCGTGCCTTTTAACGACCTACATATCTACATTTCATTTTCTCCGCTGGACTTTTCGACACCGGACCTTTTTGCGGAATATACCTTGCTCTGAGCAATTGAATTGAAATTTGATTTGGCTTTTGCTTCTCTAATTCCTTTCCATTCTTCTTCATATCTACCTACTCTATCCTGGATATTGAGCTGTATACTTTTCACAATAGGCTTTACCTTTCCTAAAAGTTCGCTTTTAGTACACCACTTTATATATATATATATATATATATATATATATATATATATAAAATAAAATATAAAATGAAATAATTGTGTACTAGCGAGTTTGGGCGTGCTAGTGAGTTTTTCCCCACATTTGAGTTTACTCATTTGTTTGTTTTTATTTGTTTTCACCAAAAATTGCCCATTGTATCGTGTAGTATGTTTTTTAAAACTTGTGAATCCAAGAACCTTTTATTCTTCATGGATTTTTCTGATGATTTTGGAGTGTTGCAGAGACGATATTGACATTAAAATGTTGTTTGGCTCACGGCAAATGAAACGGACCGTAAAAATTACATCTCACGGAAGTTTTTTGGAAATGTGAAAAAATAAAAATTAAAATTAAAAAATTTAAAATAACATGGTTATTAGCATATAAAATGAACATGAGTTATATAAATATATATGTTTACGCGTGTGTGCGTTAATTCACGTATTTTAAAAGAGGACCACCCGATATCAGGGATGTGCAAAATCATGCTCATAGGTTGACGCCAATGTCCGAGGTATTTAGCCATCCATTTCCATGACCATGATTTATAAACAGCTCAACTACATTTAGGGAAATAGACAATCATACGCGAACAGAGTAAGGGATGGGGAAACCATAATATGAATTTGTTCCGAGTGACACAGTACATTGAAAAGGGGTTACTGTATAAGGGACACTATCTGGACGTAATGGGGTCAGCCAGGTCAGAGATGCAAATATGGGTTGGACGCCGGAGGGAAAATTGATATTGTGGAGGTCGAGAAAGCCAAAGAGAAACCCTTTACATACCGAGTCGAGAGTGTGGGGGTCTTTAAGGGGAATGACGAAAGAGAGTTTTTCTTATCCATCGGGGTTGGGTGACGGCGTTCTATAGATTGATTAATAGCAGTTACATAATTCAGTAATAATCATAATTATAACCCCAACCTTCAGTTAATAGCAGTTACATAATTCAGTAATAATCATAATTATTACCCCAACCTTCAGTTAATAGCAGTTACATTATTCAGTAATAATCATAATTATTACCCCTACCTTCAGTTAATAGCAGTTACATTATTCAGTAATAATCATAATTATTACCCCTACCTTCGATGAATAGCAGTTACATAATTCAGTAATAATCATAAACATTACCCCAACCTTCGATGAATAGCAGTTACATAATTCAGTAATAATCATAATTATTACCCCAACCTTCAGTTAATAGCAGTTACATAATTCAGTAATAATCATAATTATTACCCCAACCTTCAGTTAATAGCAGTTACATAAGTCAGTAATCATCATAATTATTACCCCAACCTTCAATGAATAGCAGTTACATTATTCAGTAATAATCATAATTATTACCCCTACCTTCGATGAATAGCAGTTACATAATTCAGTAATAATCATAATTATTACCTCTACCTTGAATTAATAGCAGTTACATAATTCAGTAATAATCATATTTATTACCCCAACCTTCAATTAATAGCAGTTACATAATTCAGTAATAATCATAATTATTACCCTAACCTTCAATTAATAGCAGTTACATAATTCAGTAATAATCATAATTATTTCCCTAACCTTCAATTAATAGCAGTTACATAATTCAGTAATAATCATAATTATTACCCCAACCTTCAATTAATAGCAGTTACATTATTCAGTAATAATCATAATTATTACCCCTACCTTCGATGAATAGCAGTTACATAATTCAGTAATAATCATAATTATTACCCCTACCTTCGATGAATAGCAGTTACATAATTCAGTAATAATCATAATTATTACCTCTACCTTGAATTAATAGCAGTTACATAATTCAGTAATAATCATATTTATTACCCCAACCTTCAATTAATAGCAGTTACATAATTCAGTAATAATCATAATTATTGCACCTACCTTCAATTTAAGCAAATATGTCATCTAGTTCGAATTATAAACGTAGAGACGAACACACACACAGCAATTTTTGTGAATAACGGATACATTTTCTTAGACACAGACGATAAACACAGGTAAGGAGGACATTTTTTAATAACAAAATAAGTTTGCAAAAAAATTAATCTGGAACAAAACTTAGATCTAATATATGGAAGGGAAGTGGGGTTTGATCAACCCTGTTGGAAAGCCATGAGATAAAATACTGCTTTGTTTTTAACTTCTTGAAACAGTTATTCATGGTAAACAACTGATGATCCCTTAAATAATGTTAAGACTAGCGTAAATTCTTGGAAGCATACTAATATAGTAACTGTAAAAAGTAAATTGATCTACAAATAAAGTAATTTTCCACCGAAGGACTTGGGACTAAAAGTGTTTGTTTTTTGTTTTTGTTTTACATATAGTTGGAATGGTTGAAAAACTTCCAAAACTATATATATATATATATATATATATATATATATATATATATATATGATGTGTATATATATATATATATATATATATGATGTGTATATATGTATATATATATATTTAAGCAAACATTATTGAATAACACGGAGTGGTTTTGTTTGATGCGACTTTTTTTATATTTTCAATTTTCCGAATTGTCCTTATAATGTTTGCTTAAATGAAAATATGCTGCCTAAATACACACAATATATATATATATATATATATATATATATTGTAGATCAATTTACTTTTTACAGTAATATATATATATATATATATATATATATATATATATATATATATATATATATATATATATATATATATATATATTAGAGGTAAAAGATGAGAATAAAACATTGTAAAGATAAAATATTTATTAAAAACCTCAAAAGTTCAGAACAAGGAGCCTCATATCCTTAATCCATGGATTTTAAAAAAAAAACATTTCTTCTCATCAGAGGATGGGAAAGCCGACAATCCGATTATAAATATTGTCGGCAACAATTAACTTTGAAAATTTAATATAAAGTAAAACAATATAGAAGTAAAGAACAAAATTAGGGCCAGAGGTGAAAAGTCTTATTTTGAGGTGTGAGCATAAAGTCAAAGTGGGTGTTATCTAATAACACGTCAGGACAAAATGAAATAAAAATTAAAAATAAAAGAATCCGTTATTTAGAGATGAATGCTTGAAAAAGAAAGCGATACTTAAATTGTTCAGGAGTCCAAAAGTTTTTGCAAGATGTTGGTGGTCTTTGGTAATTGGTAAATTCCAATTTATCCTGTGTAGTATTTACATATATATATATATATATATATATATATATATATATATATATATATATATATATATATATATATATATATTGTGTGTGTATTTAGGCAGCATATTTTCATTTAGGCAAACATTATTAAATAACACGGAGTGGTTTTGTTTGATGCGATATTTTTTTATTTTTTCAATTTTCCGAATTGTCCATCTAATGTTTCGGTCAAATGGATATAAATATGATCCATGAGTTTCTTGTTCCATTAATAATGGTTTTCTTTCTCCTATACTTACGAGGCTATATATATATATATATATATATATATATATATATATATATATATATATATATATATATATAGAGAGAGAGAGAGAGAGAGAGAGAGGGAGAGATAGATAGATAGATAGATAGATAGATAGATAGATAGATAGATAGATATAAGCTCGACGGTTGAGTAGTTTCAATCCCGGCTTGAGGCACTAACTGGTCTAGCCGCACTGAAGAGCTGTGATACAGCGAAACAGTTTGTACGTGGATGACTATATATATATATATATATATATATATATATATATATATATATATATATATATAGATGATTCCTGGAAAAAAGGATGAAACGCATGTGTCTGTGAATAAGAACTTAATATTTATTGTAATATTTTTAGCCCCTTTAATACTAAGACGAGTGCTTTAAGAGAATTACAAAATTGGTCTGTCAAATTTAAATGCTTAATACTAAGTTTCGGCCACCGTGTTCTTCAACACTGCTGCTGACAGCCTTCTATTTGTGTCCCCTTGCTTAGACATAAATAGTCTTGATGCTCTTTATTCAACGTGGTTGGTTTGGTGCCGCATCGTTCTAAGCGTTCAGACAAAAGTTAAAATGTTGACTTTGGTCTGAGGGTTTTGTAATTGTGTGACCGGTAGAGCAATCACCCTCCACATTGTTGATTGCCGGAAAAAATATAATCATCATCAACATTGACGATTCCTGAAAGAATAAAACGTATACGTATGTAGATAAAACAAATATTTATATAATTATTTGTCGCCCCAAAATTTAGGTTGGGCTCTGTAGTGAGTAGTATTAGCACAGCTGTTCAATGCATGTTCATTTTAGTAATCTAACACTTTAAATAGGTTTAGTATCTCGCGTATTTACCGGGTTGTTAATAACGGCCGCGTGGGCTAAGAGGTCGGAATTTGAGTTTAAAACATGACTCGTTTTCCGGGGTTCGAGTCCGGCGACCGGTATGAATGATAATCTGTACACTGACGATTCCCGAAAAAATGAAATATATATATATATATATATATATATATATATATATATATTCTGTGTGTATTTAGGCAGCATTTTCTCATTTATGCAAACATTCTTAAGAATAACAGAATTCGTCTGTTTAATTATACTTTTTTTTTAGTTTTTCAATTTTTCTGATGAAAAATGAATGAATGTACCATAGGTTTCACGAAGGTTTATATATATATATATATATATATATATATATATATATATATATATATATATATATATATACAGGGTGACCCAAAAAAAAACGGGCCCCAACTCTAATTAGGCCCCATTTCTTAGTGTTTCGTCCGAATGAAATGAATTTTTGGTCATAACTAGTTTATTATATTCACAACATCACATCAAAACACTAGGGTCTTTGGCCTTTTTTTCTCCGTTCTACAGCATGTGTTCTAGATGGACTCCATTTAGCTCCGTGCATTTCTTGAGGCACAGCACGAAGTTGTCCATGACGTTCTTACAGACTGAAATGGGAATGGCTCTCATCTCCTCCCTGATGGCTTCCTTGAGTTCCGTGATGGTTCTGGGTTTCCCTGCGTACACTCTGTCCTTAAGATAGCCCCAAAGGAAAAAATTGGGGGTGGGGCTTAGGTCCGGGCTATGGGGTGGCCACTCAAAATTAGTCTTGAGACTGATTACTCGGCCTCCGAAGTTCTCTTTCAGCCAATCTCGGGACAGGTTTGAGGTGTGAGAACTTGCTCCGTCATGCTGGAACCAGAACTTGCTCATGAGCGACGGGTATAGGAGCTCACTCTTTAAGGTTTTGAGGACCTCCACATACCGCTCCTTGGTGACTGTCACTGCTACGCCAGATTCTTCGATGAAGATTGGTCCGATGATGCCTCTGACCGAGATTGCAGCCCACACCGTGCAATTAGGAGAGTGCAGGGGATTGGTGGCTACTTACTTTGGTCTGGAGGACCCCCAGAAGATATTTGTCTTGGAGTTCGCCTTTCCGTCAAGATGGAAGTGGGCTTCATCTGAGGTCCAAAGTAGGTTAAGGAAACCTGGTGTCTCCTCGATCTTATCGAGCATCTTGACTGCCATAGCGCTCCTCTGCTTCTTGTCTGAGGCTGTAAGTGTCTGCAGCGTCTGTATTCTGTATGGGTAAGCCCTGATATCGTTCACCAGAACTCTCCTGTAAGTCTCACGGGAGATACCGAGGGACTGACTTCGCTTATGTACAGAGCGTTTCGGACTCTCATGGAGAGACTCTCTCACACTTTCGACCAGTTCGGCTGTCCGCTTCTTGGGACGTCCCGAGTGGCTTGGACGGTTCTCACTGGCAGCGTTGAGGTTCTCCACAGTCCCATACTTCTCGAAGTGGTCCACCCAGTTCTGAATTCTGCTTTTGGATGGAGCCTTTTCACATTCGAACTGATGCATGAAACTATCCTGGGTTTTCTTAAACGAGCCTGTCTTGTAGTAAACTTTAACACAGTGTATTCTTTGTCCCAGCTCCCAATGAGGTCTTGGTGTACTCACGGTCGTTGATTCTGCCATGTCCTGTAAAATAAGGGCAATCGGTGAATAAATAAAGGAGATATCAGATAAAGTGTACGCGGGGCCCGTTTTTTTGGGTGACCCTGTATATATATATATATATATATATATATATATATATATATATATATATATATATATATATATATACATATATATACATATATATACATACATATATATATATATACATATATATATACATATATATATATATACTACTGTATATATATATATACATATATATATATATATACATATATATATATATACATATATATATATATATATATATATATATATATATATATATATATATATATATATATATATATATATACTAAACGAACCAGCTTAATCCAGAGGGTCTAGTATCGTACAAACATTTTATCTCATTTGTTATTTCGTTTGTTTGTTACTTTGCATTTTGTTTGTTTGTCCCAGTGCTCACTGGATGACGTCATAAATTATTGCCTCACAAAGTGTCAGCGTCATCTAGTGGAAATCCTTGTGAATATCTTATATGACGTCGTAAATGGATTTCTTTTTTGACATCATAAAGGATGACGTCATAAAATGATGGCGTCATCTATCAAGCGATAGAGAGAGGGAAGAAATCCGCTACCGCGTTTTATCTAGAGGCCCAAGACCCGTACTTTTAGGTGTCTAATATACTAGTAACAAAAAACGGTGGATAGTGTTTGCTTCTTTGTTTGCTTGGTTTTTTGCTCCCGTGCACAATAGATGACGTCCCAAAAAGATGACGTAATAAATGATGACTCACCAAAAATATCATAATCTAATAAAACGGAGGATAATCATAGTCATTGGATGACGTCACAAAAGGATGACGTAATAAATGACGACTCACTAAAAGATGGCTTAATCTAATGAAAGGGAATAATCATGGACAATGGATGGCGTCACTGAAGAAAGACGCCATCCATTAAAACAGAGATGGGATATTTATTTACTCCTTCGCTAGGAGTTAGGCACAAGGCCAGTTTTATCTTACTCCCACAAGTAAGATATGACCACAGCTTGCGTCGAGTAAGTGGGGTTAAAAGCCAGCGCTCGAGAGGTGAGCACTCTGGCCATTTAAAAATTGCCTGGGCAGCCCCGTCGGCATTCCCCGGTAGGGGCGCCTCAGACAGTAAGCAATAAACTTACTCCTCCCCAAAGAGGGGAGGCGAAGCCTGGGAGGGTGGACCTCCTAGAACTGCACAGGACAGGCGTGCAGTATCCATCGGAACAGATACTACACTTTGATCTTAGCCAAATGGGATAGCCGTGCACAGAGTTGACGTCAACAAATGTTGACGTTATCAATGAAAGGTGGAATATGTCCTTTATTACGTTTTATCTAGCTGACCCGTGACCTGAATCTCTAGATCCGTGGTGCTCTAGTATCCTTAAACACTGCGGATTTTGGTCTGTCATCGTGCACACTGGATGACGTCGCAAAAAGAGATGTATTACGTCATAAAGCTATCATTCAGCTTCTTGGTATGTATTAAGATGTTCTGTCTCGTTTAGCTTCACACGATAAACTGCTGGGATGCCGAATTTTACTATATGACAGGTTGTTTTCATTCTCTCTCTTTTTTAAAAATTCATTTTCATTTGTTTTTGCTGAAGATATGGTATTTTACCAGATGCCAGACATTTACCCCCTATTTCAGTGACTCCAACGGATAGATTTTTCTAGAGTTCTAACCGTCCCTTAAAGTTCAATTGTTTGTATATCTCTTGCACTTGGTTCGCTGGGTATATTTGTTAGGTAGCTTTTTCTAAGTTCTTTTTAATGAGCTCAGTGACTCCTATGATTACTGGAATGATTGAAATCTTCCTTCCGTTCCAGATTCTTTTCATGTCGTAGATGAGATTCTCCATTACTAGTCGCATGTCTGCCTTTTCAGATTAGAGTGTTTGTATTTCATAATTCTGGAGAATTGTATCCTTTTCATAGTCCAATTCTGCCTTCGGTTTGTGTTTGTTTAGATAGATAGATAGATAGATAGATAGATAGATAGATAGATAGATAGATAGATAGATAGATAGATAGATAGATAGATAATTAAATATGAATTGATAGATAGATAGATAGATAGATAGATAGATAGATAATTAAATATGAATTGATAGATAGATAGATAGATAGATAGATAGATAGATAGATAATTGAATATAGATAGATATCTATATAGATATATAGATAGATAATTAAATACAGATAGATAGATAGATAGATAGATAGATAGATAATTGAATATAGATAGATATCTATATAGATATATAGATAGATAATTAAATACAGATAGATAGATAGATAGATAGATAGATAGATAGATAGATAGATAGATAGATAGATAGATAGATAGATATAGATAGATAGATAAATAATTAAATATAGATAGATAGATAGATAGATAGATAGATAGATAGATAGATAGATAGATAGATAATTAAATATAGATAGATAGATAGATAGATAGATAGATAGATAGATAGATAGATAGATAGATAGATAGATAGATAGATAGATAACTTGATGTATCGTGTTAAAAAACTGATTGGTTTGCGATTAAAATTGAAAAGTCAACGATGTAAAAAATATATCTATAATACATGTATTTATTCATTTACATTTTCCCTGTTAACTTCTTACCCGTTGCCTTATCTTGACCTCTGACCTGAGAACGTGCTGATCTCAACACTTGTAACTTTAACATTGCGACTCTGACCGTCAAACGCATGACGAGTATTGAATATGATAGGATGACACAATCATAATTTATGGCAGTGCACGTACTTATTACGAAATCAATCGATAATTACGCCTATACATAAATAGACACATAAACCCCCCCACACACACACACATATATAAATAGTCAACAACATAAAGCTGTTTCGCCGAGTCACGGCTCTTTAGTATGGATAGACAAGGCGAATGTCTCAAGCTCAGATTCGAAGATCGACCGTTTGAACAACAGTCATACATCTTACCCGCATCCTTTCATGCTAGCCACGAAAGTAAGAGACATTATTTTTAAAATATGTGTTTACATTACCGACTGCCGAGAGAGCACAATTCTTTTTATTACAAAGAACATTGTTTTACACTTACTGGCAACCGCTACCTCTCTTAAGAGAGAGCAGTGAGAAAATGTAGCCATCAACGTATAATTGTGGCAAAAATTATATATATATTCCTAGTTTCTAGTTTCGCTAAAACCAGCCACGCTGATGAGCCGTAAAACGGTTAAACACGAAATATGGGGGAGCGTCTATATTTATAAAATATAATTATCAACGGACACATGTTTCTCCGTTGTACGGCTCATCACGGACTGACCCTACCGAGATTCGAAACTTGGACCACAGTGGATGTGTTCCGGTGCGATTACTCGTGGACCACGAAAAGTCGCTAGAAGTAGAGGAGGATACATCGCACATAAATGGTATCATTTTGTTAGTTGTTGTTTTTGCGATATTTTTCACCAGTGTTATGGCCTCATATTAGGGGAGTGTCTATATCTATAAAGTATAATCATCCAAGGACACGTATTTCGCCGTTTTACAGCTCATCGGCGAGGTATAAAATGTATACGAAGTTGATTTACAGTCGTTTCAAATCCAATTTTAATTCAAGTTTTTTTTTGTACTTTTATTCACTACAGACAAGGCATATTGACACTGAGAAAGAGGCCAGATGTTTGAGGAAGCAACCTGTTACGTCTTGATGTTTATACGTTTCGGTTCAATTACAACTCAGAATAATAAAAGAAGTACGAAGTAGAACCGTTAACAGATTTATTTTACAAACACACTGATAAAATTAAAATGTAGAAACACCGCTGAACGCGAGGTACCTGTTTTATTGTGAGACCGTTCTGTTTACTTTTCACTGTTCGGCAGACGACTTCTTTCATCCAAGGGCGATAACTCTTACTTTTTGATCCAAGGGAAATAACTCGATTTTGTTTTGTTAGGTTAACCTAACACAACCTTAGTGAGAAGTTGGTCACAAAATGTTTGTTCATATTCCATTGAAATTCCGGCATGTTGGTACGGTCGCAAAAGCGTGGAAAATTCCAAAAGCAAATGATTCAAGACAAGAAGCTATATAAGAGGGGGGAAATTTTCAGCCATCTAGGAATTGAAGGGGTGGGATCTGCTGCTAGTCGAGTGGGTCGGGTCCAGTATTAAACAATACAAGTAATCACAAATATATTGTTTTTTTTTGTTTTATTTTTCTATAATTTATAATCAAAATCACTTGTCGTCAGAAAAATAAGAACAGAAAAACATATAAAACCACCAAACGATGACAGACAGATCAATTAACAGTCACATAAGCGTTTCAAATATTTTTTTTGTATAAATCAGAACAATTTTCGAATATTTCAATAGCTTGGTAGACATGTTTGTTAAACCAATAGCGTAGATTATAACAAGAAATCTGTTCAGGGGAGATAATTCTATTCATAATAGGGCTTATTAGTTAATTTGCAATCAACTATCCGGATTTACCTTCATTTTATTAGAACAGCAAACTATATAATTTTATTTATTTATTTAAATTATTTTTAGAGATTAAATTAATTATAGGTAGTTTATAAAAGGCATTTTAGGCAGTTTAGGCAGTTTAGGCAGTTTATAGTTTATATATATATATATATATATATATATATATATATATATATATATATATATATATATATATATATATATATATATATATAGCCTGAAGATTTCCCCCGGGGATGAAACACGGGAGCCTCTGTGTAGCTTAATTGCCATAAACATATTTTCATAGCTTACTATATATATATATATATATATATATATATATATATATGAAAATATTTGTTGTTGTTTATTATCTACGGACGTATACGTTTCATCTTTTTTCAATCAAGACTCTTCAACGTAGAAGTTTGACTATTCACTACTGGTCACACGATTCGAAACCCTGGATTATAAGTATTTTTCAACTCCAACCCAACGTCTTAAACCTCGCGGCCAATATCTGATAAACTGTGGTAGATTAAATACATTTATAAGCGGCGATGACGACACAGACATTCTACTTATATTAAGGAATGATGCATTATAAAGCAAATGACGTCACGCTGTATTTGCACTACTACTAAAGTGCTCTACTAATAATTAAGGAGCGACAAATATGAAAATATTTGTTGTTGTTTATTATCTACGGACGTATACGTTTCATCTTTTTTCAATCAAGACTCTTCAGCGTAGAAGTTTGACTATTCACTACTGGTCACACGATTCGAAACCCTGGATTATAAGTATTTTTCAACTCCAACCCAACGTCTTAAACCTCGCGGCCAATATCTGATAAACTGTGGTAGATTAAATACATTTATAAGCGGCGATGACGACACAGACATTCTACTTATATTAAGGAATGATGCATTATAAAGCAAATGACGTCACGCTGTATTTGCACTACTACTAATGTGCTCTACTAATAATTAAGGAGCGACAATATATATATATATATATATATATATATATATATATATATATATATATATATATTACTATTTCATGTATCCACATAAAATGATATAAGGAGATATAATTTTTTATGTATCAATTTTCAGTATTTACTTCAACAGTGCTCAATACGTAAGTAGAGCTAGGTAGTAAGTTATGAAAATATATTTATGGCAACTAAGCTACAGAGAGGCTCCTGCATTTCATACTTCAACAGTGCTCGATACGTAAGTAGAGCTAGGTAGTAAGTTATGAAAATATATTTATGGCAACTAAGCTACACAGAGGCTCCTGCATTTCATCCCGGGGGGAATCGTCAGGCTAAAAGACCTGGTGTATGTAGATAAAAATAATTTAATATCATTTACTTAAAATTAATATTGTTATAAACCTCTTTTCGGGGAAGTTAAAAATAGACTGACACGTAGCTATAAGGCATATTCCGACAACATTCGTAGAATCTTTAGTCAGTCTTTCTAGATATGCCGCCATTCGCATAAATAGAACTTAAATTCCCTTCTTGAATGTGGTAATATATCGTGACCTAATGATTACGGAGTCAAGGTTGATTCTATTGCAGGGGTACAAAACGTGCGACTGTCTGAGATTATCATCCCTACACTGATGAGAGCGAAAGCTTGAAACGCTGGCGTATGTAGGTAACACTAATTTAATATTATTTACTTAACATAATTATATATATATATATATATGTATGTAAAAAGTAAGGCTATCAACATTTGTAAAAAGTTTCAAAGTTTCTTCCAACATTTATTTATTATTTTGTTATTTTATAATTATATATAACGCGTTTCAAGCGGTCGTCCGCTCTCATCAGATATGTAAATCGATTTGAAGAAATATCTTTCGATTTGAAAGTGTTGTTTCATTTGAGGAATATATATATATATATATATATATATATATATATATATATATATATATATAAATGATAAATTGTTATGCTTTAGATGTATCATAGAAATTGTGATTATTATATTTTAGAAACCTAATGTTTCTTTACTAGATAACGACCAGCATTTGGCCTAACTATAACTAACACTTAAGTTTTCTTAACTTAGCTGGCCTGCACTCAAAATAATCATCTGTCTGTACAAGCCCAGTGGGAAGGGCGTCCTACAAGACATTACCTTCTCCTTTGTTAAAGGGCTAGGGTGGCTTATGGACGATCACCTGACTTGGCCTCACTGGGGAATGCGGACGGGTTAGATCATGGATATGTGTGTATCCATCTATAGTTATTGGGAATCCCACGTTAAACTGACCCTATGTCGCACCCCGATTGGTTGAGAATCGGCAAAATATCCTTAATGGTTTTTATCCAAACGAAAAAAAAAGGAGCTCGCTATTGAATATATCCGCAGACAAACCTCATCTATCAGCGTTAAGTTTCGCGACGCGTCAAGCCAAGCTTAGCTTGTAGTCTCTTTTCTCATAAGAGAGGTTGTTATTGTTGTTGTTGTTTTGTTTTTTTTATCCTTAATGAAAACAGAACATTGTTTACGACTTAGAAACACAAGTAAAATAGACAAAACAAAAGAAGAAAAAGAATAATAAAAACCCACAAATCCATTGTCTGTCTCGTTTGCCCATTTTTTGATGACGACAAAGATCTCGCTTTTCGGAGAGAGAGAGAGCGTGTGGCCGGTTGACGCATGCGAATATTATGGCTCCTATTGGAGAAAAACCATGCGCCGATTCTCTTTCTTTTAGTTGCGACCTTTCTTTTTCTTCAACTAATCTGGATTTATAAGCACCACTAGTCCTTCCTCCTATACGCAGTGAACCGTGTTCTGTGTAGTCAACGAGGCTTGTCTGGACTATTCTCAGCTGTTCGGTCGAAGGGCGTTGCAATGACAGTTCGCGTAATTTATAATATTTAAGGGGTTTTGTCTGGCTAGGGTCGCGTGTGCTTATAGTTTAGAGGGGTGCGGTCGCCAACTAAAACACAGGGACGGCACTAGGGAGATCGGCCCTGGGGTGTTGACTGTGACATGTTCGGTGGATTTTTTTTATTTATTTAACTTTTTTTTAAGACGGATATGCTTTTTTTCGGTAAAGGGTAAGGTATCTCGCCAGCATGTGACAGACTTTTGAAAGGAAAAGGGCATAAAATAGGGGGAAATAATACGAAGTCGTTGTCGAACAAGAACGGATATTCGGAGGACGAACAATAATAGGTTCCCTCCGTTCCCATACTTTTGCTAGTATATACTACGAACGAACATATACTACTCTGCCTCCCAAAGGAGGATGTAATGCCTGGAAGGATGGTATAATGACTACTCCCAAAGTAGGGGGTAATGTCTGGGAAGATGGCTTAATGACAACAGAACAGATAGTACACTACCTTGAAAGGAGGAGGTGATGTCTGGGACGTGGATCTCAGGACAACAGAACGGATACTAAACTACTACAGAAAAAGAAGGAGCTAATGCCTGGAGGTATCATGACAACAAAATACGACACTAACTCCCTGAATTAAGTATTGAAAGATGGTACATGAGTCTGAAATAGTATAGTAAACTGAATTGAGCATTAAAAGATAGGAATAATATAGTTTAGGCTTCAGATATGGAAGTAATGGTATAGTTTCGGCTTCAGGCAGACAGGTACTAAATCTCCATTGGTAATAGATAGTATATTAAACTAATCAATAAAACATAGTAATATTATAGTTTAGACTTCAGACGGATGCCAAATCTTCATTAGTAATAGATGCGTCAATTCAGTTTGCGCATTTAGTAAAAAAAAATGGAAGGCTCTTATAGAAATGCATAGACGCATATAACAATCATATTTCAATATTAAGCGTGGCCGATAGACGAAAATACTACGTTGCGTAGACGTTGCAAAAAGCGTTACTATAACGAGGGTAGACCACTATAGTATTACATACACCAAATCAATATGTGATTATGCTTAGCCAGTGAAGTACGGAAATCTTCAGTCTGTGATTTTCAAAAAAGAAAATGTTGTTATTCAATTCGGTTTTACAGTTCCAGATGATAACGTAGCACAAAGCAAGCTACGATATTTCTACTAGCTTCGTTCTGGTTTGTTGCCATTGGTTACTCACCGTATGGACCACGTAAAGGTTGACAACATCAATAATGAACGTGGTGCCATGAAACTGAAAGGACGCGAACACGAAACGTCAAATCACCAGTTCGTGTCTGTATCCACTTCATCTCCGACAACATCTAAAAAGTCACTGACTACGATAAAAGACATATGAAGAAGGCCGGTGAGTGCAACGAGCGGGACGTTGTGACATAACGACTACCAGGTTGAGAAAAGCAGTCCAAAACAAATGCATGATGTAAATAGCAATAATAATATTTAATGATGATAATTTCAACTAGTTAGAGTGAATCGTCTGCGTGCTATTTGCCGGAAGGGATCACGTGGGATTGACCATCTGAAAGGGCGGCTTGGCTTGTTCAGCTAAGATCACTAGCAATCGTATGCAGAATTGTATGAGTAGTTGTGACTAATGCGGGTTTAATAAAGGTGAAAATAACGTATAATAATTATAAACAAATAAAAGAAAGAAGTATTGAATAGTAAAGAGGTGTTGATAGATATGAAGCGTGAGAAGAAGAAGAAAAAGAAGAAGAAGAAGAGGAAGAAGCAATATTAGAAGCAAAAAGAAGAAGCAATAGAAGAAGAAGAAAAAGAAGAAGAAGAAGCAATAGAAGATAAAGAAGAAGAAGAAGCAATAGAAGAAGAAGAAGAAGAAGAAGAAGAAGAAGAAGAAGAAGAAGAAGAAGAAGCAATATAAGAAGAAGAAAAAGAAGAAAAAGAAGAAGCAATAGAAGAAAAAGCAATAGAAGATAAAGAAGAAGAAGCAACAGAAGAAGAAGAAGAAGAAGAAGAAGAAGCAATATAAGAAGAAGAAGAAGCAATAGAAGAAGAAGCAGCAATAGAAGAAGAAGAAGAAGAAGAAGAAGAAGAAGAAGAAGAAGAAGAAGAAGAAGAAGAAGACTAGGGTGAAGATAAAGAAGAAATATATAAAAAAGAAAAAGTGAAGAAAAAGAAATAGAAGAAAAGAACGAGAAGAAGAAAACCAAGAAGAAGAAGGAAAAGAAAAGGAAAAGAAGAAGACGAAAAATGACCAATAAAACCAGGAAGAAGAATAACAATAATAAGAAGAAGAAGACCTAAAAGAAGAAAAAGAAGAAAAAAAAAAGACAAAGTAAAAGACGAAGAGGAAGAAGGGCATGAAAGAAATATCTTTAAAAAGATGTGAAAGAAAAAGAAAGGATAGTTGGCAAAGTGGAAAGAAGACAAAAAAGAAAAAGAAAGAAAGGACTTTCAAGAAACTTTTTAAAAGATACCAAAATGGAAGAAGGAAAAACTAGGAAATTTGAACAAGAAGAAGAACAACAACAACAAAAATACAAAAGGACATGATAGAAATACCTCTAAAAGGTATAAAAGAATAAATCAAATATTTATTACATATATATGAAAGAAGAAGAAAAATAGAAGAAAATTGTTAGCATGTTAAAGAAGAAGAAGAAGAAGAAGAAGAAGAAGAAGAGGAGGAGGAGGAGGAGGAGGAGGAGGAGGTAGGGAATGATGCGGTCAGTGTGCGACGGCCATTAAAAATGTCTTAACGAAGCGACTTCTGGGTAAGAGATGGAGGCTGCTGACTAACAAGAAGGATTCTGTCCAACAGTGATAATGTGGCCGAAAAATTAATGTACGTACCAAAAGAAAAGAGATAAAAACAGATGATTGTGTTTGGAAGGTCGGGTGGATAGGGGGCGGAAAAAGCGGAGGGGTTGGTGCGTCTATGGGACAGGAATCTGTGCATAAGGGATCCGAAGGTATTGGAAGGAGAGTTGGGAAATATATAGCCTCATGACAATATCCTGATGTAACCCAAAGAAACACAATGCCTGCTGCGTGTTTGGGGCGAACATCTAATGTTCTTTAGGCGTTTATACGACCAGGAATGCGTATTGGTGTTGATTTATACGTATAACAAACGTTGGCTAGGAGCAAAGTGTAGTATCTGTTCTGATACTGCACTTCATCTGTTATGTCCTCGGTCAGTGAAGGATAAATCTTTCTAGACTGAAGAAATTCTTAATTTGTTCCAATCCAAAGCGCTTCTTTTTGGGTAACTGGATTTTTCACAGATTAAAAACCGACCTTGTGTCTAACTCTGCCCTCATTTGGGAGCAAGTAAATAGGAATAAGCGTCTGTATATATCATCTATTATCATACTGACGTTGAATGAATCTACGTTTGTTTACTAAATGTTTTTTTTTTATATTTACTTTAATGACACAAAATATATGCTAAAGTATTCCTTAGTTTGGGGATTGAGTTATGTTTGACAAAAATCCGTGTTGATTGTTCTAATTAGCTTTAATTTGGAATTAACGCATCAAGTGACCTATTTCTTACTTAGTTACTATCTATCACTCTCGGCCTCTCTCACTGTATATTGTTTGACCCCCGCGCGATTTTATTTTAATTCTTCTCCCCATCATCTTCTCTCCCTCTCTCTCTCTCTTCCTCTCTCTCTCTCTCTCTCTCTCTATATATATATATATATATATATATATATATATATATATATATATGTTTATTAACAGTCAACCCTAATAAAGAAATAAAATTATAAAAGGATATAAATAATCTATCATAAACAAAAGAGCATAACACCCTAGTAGTAATACTATTTATTCTGTAGCTTAGAAAGAAAGAGAGAGGGAAATGAAGAAACATATAACAAGCAGAAACGACTAATTTCGGGTGTTGTCTTTTTATTTTCTTATATTATGTAATGTTATAAATTTGCAAACTCACTTTTTCTTTAATCAAACAATCTAAGCTGAACTCAATGGATGACCCAACGAGTCACATTTTTCTGTTAGTTATTATACTAACAGTTGAGTGAATCAATGGTTGTGTCCTAAAGGATATTTTCCTTTAATTGCACAAAATACATGCTAAAATATTCCTTAGTTCTGGAATTGAGATTTGTTTGGAAATTTCCCATTTTGATTCTTCTAATAAGCCGTAATGTTGATTTAATCGGTCTCTAATATTTTCAAGATTTCTGTGGGCATTTAGAGAAAGATTGACTCTCTTTTTTAAGCGTTTCTTCTTAATGCGTTTATTTTGGTATCTAATTTACATAATGTGTTCGTACACACCGTAAACAAGCATGCAAATGATTTAACGAAATAATAAGTCGCTTTAATTTTATATTATCAGTATCGAGACGAGGAGAGTCAACTGAATAGTTGAAAAAATCCTGGACGGAGAGCCTGTGCAATTGGGTGAAGTGTCCATGGAAGTGCTCCCGAAATCCCTCTCCAATCTCCCAAGTAGGTACGAGAATTCGTCCGTCCGGGGGTCTTGATTTTCTGAATGTATCCATCTGAACTACTCCCTATCGCTCATCTGCGCCGAAGTTCACGAATTTGTTAAATGTTTTCTTTAGGCTAGCTCTAATTATTTGGCCCCGATATCGTTTGCTAACCTCGCATTGTAGGCCCCTCTTAGCTAACTATGATTAGGGAATATCGCAGTCACCACCAGAGACAGTTTCGTCGTCTTGGCTCTATTTAGTGCGAAACGCTGGATATACTTGTTGGAAAAACTTCTAGTCGTAGCTTTTAAACTAACCACTACTAACTCCTGGTAACCGACCCACTAGATTCCACTAAATAAGGGTTTCTAGCTGTTCCAGGAAGTTACGTATCTTCAGCAATGCGGTATTAAACGTTACGTCCACTTTATTCAAACGGTTAGTTTAGGCTTATAGGTTGACTGCAACCGGCTATAACCAATGTATGGAAGGATTATCCTAACCAGGGTAACGTAGGACACGATACAAATCCTACATTCTCTCTTCTAACAAGACAAATAAGTATTCGGACATAAAGGTACACAATTGGTCAATGTCCACATCTTCCGATGATCGAGATGAAATCTATCGACTCGATCGCGTCTAGCCTTTTGGCTGAGATCAAAGTGTAGTATCTGTTCCGATGGATACTGCACGCCTGTCCTGTGCAGTTCTAGGAGGTCCACCCTCCCAGGCTTTGGGGAGGAGTAACTTTATTGCTTACTGTCTGAGGCGCCCCTACCGGGGAATGCCGACGGGGCTGCCCAGACAATTTTTAAATGGCCAGAGTGCTCACCTCTCGGGCGCTGGCTTTTCAAACCCCACTTTCCCGACCCGAGCTTGGGTCACATCTTACTTGTGGAAGTAAGATAAAACTGGCCTTGTGCCTAACTCCTGGCGAGGAGTAAATAAAGATCGCGTCTGGCCGGTAGGTCTGATGGACAGCTTTCACAGTTATCTCACCCACTAGTCCCTCCGACTTTATCTACGTTGGGTTCATGGATGGCATTAAATTCACTCACTAAAACTACACACTTCGGACATGTGATGAACACTTAACCACCACATTTAGCTGGGTGCATGAACCGCGATCACCCGAAACTTGCAATCTTTTACAGCAATATCGGCCATGACCAGCTGGCGTACTGCGTATGAACAACATTCATCTTCGCAGAGAGGGTTCGTTTAACAAGTAAGGAGACACCTTTATCCTGGGATTCCCATTCTCTGAGAGAATATCAAACTAACCAGTTGTAGCAGTTACCTCCTCCTTTCAAAACATAACTACACCGGTTGGCCGTTAGGTGTCGCTTTTTCACCAACAGGTGGCGCTGGAAAGCGACACCAGAGTTATCTGCCCTTCGGACTATACAAGCCGGTGCAAAACGGAAATTCTCGCTCTTGTTCACCAACCAGCCTCGGCAGAACAACGCTGGCACCAGGGCTCCGTTTCACTCGCTTTTTCCTACTCAATTGGCCTCGACAGAACGACACCGACACTAGCGTTCCGTTTCACTTTTCTCTTCTGGTTGATTGGCCTCGGCAGAACGACGCTAATACACTAGCGCTTCGTCTCACGCTTTTCTCTTCAAATGGCATCGGCATAAAAACTAACAACACACGTGGTCAAACAACGGTAAGAGTTCTCAACTAATTTTCTTTGTGTACGGCTTTCAAAGACTTTCCACACGCCGGATTCATTTCTTATACCTTTTTAAGAACTGTTTTTCCATCGACACACATGCATACATCACACACTTCATCATTTCACATTACACACACGTTCAATAAACGTTATTTGAACTACCTCATTTTGTTTATTAATTATTACTCTGTCTTTTGCATGCAACATTGCTTGAATCAACGAACACGCTTATAATCGGGGGACACGACCCTCGATCCTAATACAGTCAACACCTGACAATATCTAGACTAAACGTAGTGGGCCTCTTCAATCGCAGTAGCATCTATCTCAAGGGACCAAAGATCTTTCCGGGCGCAAACACCACGACTTTGAGCAAGTGCACCCCTTACATTAAGACAAGTCAGATACAAGGCCATTATAACACAACCTATTCACTGTAACACACGTCCTTAAAGTCCGACGAGTTTAGAACAGCATAAGTCTGTCAAATACTGCCGTTCAAGATTTCGGTTGTAATCTTACGCCTTGGGCATTGTATAGTCTCCGACATCTAGAAGAAATGTAAATTTTAAACCCATATAAAACATGAATGACGACCCTCCCTTCGCACATCACCACAATTTACTTTATAGAACGGTGTTTCTTCTCCATGAGCTTCAAATCGGGGATCTCTTCCTTTGTGACCACCGCCATCTTCCACATATATTTTGTATAGCCGCATTTCTTTGGTCGTACAAAGTGTCAGGACGGGGGCGTTAGGGATGTTATTTTATGTACTGGACCTGACTCAGAAGATCTTACAAATCCTCCACTGCAGACAGAGGATCCGCTCCACAAATCCGGTCAACAGGTACGAAGAGAAGGTATCGTTTTGTTTTTGTTTTTGTTTTTCAGTTCTTGTTTTCGCAGGGGTTAGGAGCGCAGACTGGCCTCCTTCGCTTTTCTCATCTTCGCAAACCTTTGATGTTTGCCTCGCTCTTTTCTAAACCAGAGTCTTCTATTGTCATGAGCGTCCATTCCTCTTTACTTCTGGACTTCCCTTACGATAATGAAGAAGCGATACAGTGCCTTCTTTTCACGGCAGCCGTCGTCGATGTTGCGGTTTTATGTTGAAGATTACGATTGTAGCTCCTTCTCGGCTAACTCCTTCGGTTTTGTTGACATCTTGTTAGCCGAAAGTGAACAAGTTGCCATCTTGCTTGCTAGAACTCTTTCTCGGGGGCTATTTTACTGAGATTGCCGGTTTCGGGGAAACATAGCTGGGGAAGACATCTGTTGATTTTTTTGTTCTTGGAAACAACAGAATTCCCCCCCCTCTCTCTCGCTCTCTCTCTCTCTCTCTCTCTCCCTCCCTCCTTGGTTGTTCTGCTCCTCTCTGCTTTTCAAACTGGGGAGCTGGTACTGCATCAGCACAACCTTTTCCTGACTGCAACAGCAGCCCGCTAAAGTCGAACGTTTCTTTACCGTGGTAGAGGCGGTGACAAGGTTGTAGTGTCAGAGCTACGCGTCTAACAGGGCTCTGGTGAAAATCCTAGAGGAGTCGGAATCAGGACCCGTCGTCCTCTGGTCATCTCTGCCTCTATTGCAAATTAATAGAGTCAAAGTGGCAATGTTGCTTTTGTGCTTTTCCTTTGTGTGTGCTAGTTAAAACACTCTCTGAAAATCCGGAGACACGATCTTTATAGGATCTATGCAGAAGTACAGCTAGTTTGATAACAAGTAGACCTCTTTGGGCAGAACTTGTCTATATTTCCCACTGCTAGCAGTGCTTGTCTTCCGTCCACGATCTCTGACAGGTCAAGGGACTAATACCTGAGCAGCACCAAAATCAAATCAAATTCGGCTCGACAAGCCTTATTTAGATATCGCTGTCCCAATTAATAATGGTTCGAGGTTCATCTTTACTCAATCACTCCTCCTTTAGAGGTCACGTAAACCAACCTATATAGACTCAAACGCTACGGGCTCTTTTTCTATCTTCATTACGTCGATTTACGATTGGCTGCATCATGATACAAGCCCAAGTAAGCAAAGCCGATCCACCTACGACGCAAAGAGCCAGCAACTGTTGGAGCCGAAGTGTGCGCACATGTTAAAAAAACACCAATCTACATGAGATTGTGGAAAAGAAAATAACCCTTTTGTCGGGGTTCGTTACATTTATAAGCCTTGCGCCAGACACTATTGCCCTCGTAAGGAGGCAAGTAGAGAAACAAGTAACATTGAAAACAGCGGACTTCCAATGTCACTACGGAAAAATGTTTGCGTCAATCAGACTTGAGCCGACCGAATTTGACAAGATGTTTATGAAGTCGAGGGTTCGTAATACATTTAATGGTCAAAAAGCTGACCCGATGAACCTGTCACATGCGCATCAGTGACTTTCTCTTTACCTCCATTTCTTTTTCATGCATATGGTGTTTCTCTCCCTTTCTTTCCCTCTCTCTCTCTCTCTCTCTCTCTCATTCTCTCTTTCTCTCTTTGGCTCTCCCTCTCTTTATCATAACGAAGGAAATACTAACAGTTTGATGTTCAACTTCACACGCGATGGGTCGCGCAAAAGCAAACTCAACGTGAGCTTCGAGTTACTATGTTTGTTTTTCGGAATGGAAAAATAAATATATCTTTCATATAAAAAGTAATGTTGTTCCCTCATTACAAGCCTTCAATTCCAGCTGATGGTCCTAGCCAGATAAGTAATTCTCTGAATAGAATTAATGAAGCCAGAATTAATGGCGCCGCCGAAGATCCGTCTACACTGCAAACCGGTATACCCCTTCTGTTAAAGGGGTTGTGCCTATCGTTTGCCCCTACGCAGGGAGCTGGTGTACAGTGCCTAAGACGTTAGCATCTCTTCCAGAAACGTCTCCGCGGCGCATACACACATCAAGTTACACTCCCCGGCAAACAATCGTGTCATAAGTTAAATACAGGGGATGCACGTATTTACAAACCCTCTTTCGTTATATTTACCTTTTACTGCTTTGTGGATCAGTCTTTCTTTATTACCTTAGTGAAATATTTCAATTAATTTACACGATTGTTGTTTCTTTTCTTCAACCGCTGTCGCTCCGAATTCAATTTTTTTTTGCACTTCTCTTCAAGTACAATTCTTATTCCTCTTTCTCGTGCAAAAACTGAACATTCTTTCAAGAAAAAGTAAACCTCTATAATACTGTAACACTGTACATTACTTAAAATACCTTTATACGTGACTATTTGTTGTCACTTCTCTTTTACGCGTCTTTCGCGTACATTAGTTTCTTTTTCCTCTACTTCTTTTTTTTTACACGTCAAGCGACAACCTGAAATGTATTTGATAACTTGTGACAATAAAGATGAACACTTACCGACAGGAAAAAGAATGAGGTGCTTCGCATGTTGTATCTGCAGGGTAAAGAAGGGTTTCTCTTCATAAGTGCAGGTTTTATAGTGGGGTCTGATTTGCATATGTGGAGATCAGCTGATATGAATGAAAAGGGTAGCTGGGAAAGCTAGAGAAGCGATTTCTCAGTGCACAAAGAAAGGCAGAGAGAAAGTGGTGGTATCGAAAATCGGTTGAAAGTTTAATTACCGTCAAAACTTTCTTTTTAAATTTATTTTTCTGGCACCGTTATGTAACATAACTATAGTGCGTGAAATTCTTTTTCCTCTTCGTCGTTTCTTTCTCCTTCCTCGTTGTAATGGCCGCATTGAGTATTATCGTCTACCGGTCGCTGCTTCCATGGTATGGCCGTTGATCGTCCCATCATGGTAACTAGACAAATATAACTTTTTATTGTGTACAGAAAAAGAGACTAAGACGGCCACTGAGAGTTTCAGGTTTTATTTTGGATAAAAATAACTCACACATGAGAAAGAGAGTAAAATTCTAACTTAACTCTTTATTGGTTATCGAACAGACATCTGCGGTGCAAGATTTTCGCCTTCTGGCGATTTTAACTTTTTAAAAGTATTACAGCATTATTGGCGATAACCTGGACCAGGAAAACCTGGCTTGAAAAGCGATTTGATTGCATGGAGCATGACTGATATCAATCGTTTGGATTGAACCGCATAGTGAGCAGGCGTGAGATATTACCTACCCCAGAATCTAGGACACTCACAGCACCTTGAATACCAAAATCAGACGATGATGACATTATACCACAAAATATGCTAAATATAATTGAGAAAACATTAAGAGAAAAAATGTCTTTAATCTCTCTTCATAAAATATAGCTAGACAGGGAAATAACAGTATAATTTAACATCAGTTCAGCTAGTTTTCTATCAACACATGAAAATCAAATTATGAGACAGTAACGAAAATCTGGCATGCAAGGATTTATATACAAGAAGATCATCTCTTCCTGCTAATTTTTCTTGGGAACTAATTTTTCTCCCAAACTTGTTGTCACCACAATCTGCACCAGTCCGCACTTTGTCTAAATTAACACTAGCTGATGTAACCACCCTGCGACTTACGTCTATCACGATGTAAAAAATAATTCTGTTGTCCCACATGGTAAATAACTAATTTTGGTCCCATATGACAAGTAAATTAATTGGTTAGTTTTAGCATGTGATATATAGAAAGATTTGAAATTGGAGTTCAGTTGCAGCAGTAAAGAAACGTGTTATGCAATATCCTAATAGATAGATGCGTTTAGATAGATGTGAAGAATGTCCCAGTGAGAAGCAACTCCTAGTTAATGAAATATGGATATCTATTAGTTAAGTGAAAAAATATATATTCAAGAGTAAAGTATAGTAGACTCTGTCATTAATATACTAAGCCACATGCATAAAGGGTCTCCACATCGGCCTCGTCAACATTGGCCCAACATTGGCACAAGGGTCTCGTCAACATTGGCCCATGTAAGACTGATAACAAAACAGACCTTAACATGGAAGGTGTATGCAACATTATTGCGTCCGTCTGTTTAAACATTAGTGTGTATACGTATGCAGGTATGTTGTTGTTGTTTGCCTGTAGAAACATCGGTGTTTAACTCTGTCTGTATATTAATATGCATCGTGCGTGTGTGTGTATTTATGTGTATGTTAATTTAATCTGTTTGCGATCTTTGTTTGTATCTGTGTGTACATGTAAGTGTCGTGGGTCTCTTAACGTCTCTGTCTGTGTTTGTATCTGTATGTGTCTGTGCATGTATTGTGTACCTGGTACCTGGTTCCTCATAGCTGGTGCCGCATTCACCCTAGGCGAGTTTCGCCGGCTTCTTCCGAAAAAGGAATGTTCTAGGGAATATTAAATTCACAGGCTCTCCCCAGTCGCATATATATCCCAGTCAGAATAAATGACGTTGTTAGTTTGCAGGGTTTTTTTGTTTTGGTTTTTTTTCCAGAGAAGTGTCGCCATCTCCCCAGATATAGCACCTGATCTTCCCAAATCATCACCCATCTGATACTGATCAGGCTTACAGTCGCTTAACTTCGATAACACTACCGAGATCCAGTGTGTCAACCTCATTATGCCATACACGTGTGGTTTGTACGTCTTTGTGTGTGTTGTCTTTGTAAATGTTTTCGGCGATAAAACATAAAGCAATCAGGAATAACGACACCGGAAGTAGATACATTGACGGCCATGACACTCGGACAACTTACAAGACCGATGGATATTAACCGTGTTGTTACGTAGACGACACGGAATCAGGTTACAACGAACGACTCTGAAATTTTCCGACATGATATAAAATATAAAATAAGAAATGACAAAAGGAAATAAATAAATAAATAAATAAGATAGAAAATAGACAATAGACAATCGGAGACTGATTTACTGAAGTAAACATTTCAACCAATAAAAAGCTCGTTGGTTAATGCTGTCCACTCCCTTAAAAAAATTGCCACGTAGTTTCACGTTCAATTTCCACTCTGCTTTTAACGACGTTGTTAAACGAGGTTTTGGGTGGCCGGGTTTCCGTCATAAACTGGAACCATTAGTGAAACGCCCGGATGCTGCTGCAATTTTCCATTTCTGAATCAGAAAAAGCTCTTCTCCGAGGCGCCATTTCCTGCCATATATTATTTACTACAAATATTATATCTTCATAAGTTGATCCCCAAAAAACAGTTTCTCGGGCGGGGGGGGCTGAAAGGGGTGCATTGTCATGATACACATTCCGAGAAGAACAGTTATATCTTACAATCACTATGTCTCGATGCAGCATAGCGTGGATGAATTCGTCGAACCCCACAGATATGTTTCGTCGACAGAGACGGCTGTTCGTTTCTCTTAAAGTAGTTGTAAATATGACCGTAACGGTGATGCGGCAAGCGTAGAGATGTTGCAAGTTTCTTTTTCCTTTTCTTGGTGGCTGAAATAATAGAAGATATTAAAAAGAACAACAAACAAATCCATTATTTGCTCTGAGGTTTGATTTACTTCTTACGGTAATTAGCAACAAGTACATCAAGACGAACTGCATATTCTACTCTCAACCCCCGAAGAGTGGAGGAGAACTCGAAATCCCCGTCTGATCACTTCGACATGATTAAATATAGGATGACCAAAAGAATACTATCCATTGGAATCATTAGAAATAAGGACACAAACACATCATTAATAGATTCGGGCCTTGGTAAGTGGAGACTCATTAGTATAAAAAGAATGGAAAGCAATTAAAAACAACAATGTCGGTGCGAGAAATCTCACTGTTCTTAATGAATTAATGAATTATTTGTCAAACAAAGGGTTTTTTTAATAATAAATTCTATGAAAAATTAAAGCAAAGAAGAATTCCACAGTAATCACTCTCACTTTCGTTTATCGTCCCTACATAAAACTATTACAGAATTGCTAATCACGGCTGATTAGAAAAATTAAAATGGAATTATTTACAAACTGTTATCTTAAAGCATTTCTCGCGAGAAAAATGAGACATTCAGAATGGACATATTAAAGGGAGATAAACTTGTCAGGGTTACTTCCCTTGCATTCGATTTGAAGAGTTAGATCCCCTTAGATTTCAACGAGAGACAAACATTATGCGATTACGTTATCGTTATCAGCTCACACTATAAATGCTAATTAATAAGTAAATCCTCTTCTTCCAATTGTAAAAAATGAATCAATAATTAATTCATGACCATACTAAGTTTCCTCAGTCAAATTATTTCTCATATTTTTGTTTGTTAACTCACATTCACATATTCAAAGTTACACCCACTTAAGCATCATTGAATAACAAAGACACGGTTACATCACAAACAGACCCAACCTTAACACAAGGAACAGTTTAGCAAGCAGTTTATGTGATAAAATATACAGAAAGAGACTTGGAGAGAAAAGCCGTTCATTATTTCAGCTTTAGTACAAACAGTGAGCAGTTCATACTTAGATAGATTTGGAAAACAGTGAGGGCACCAGACACTCCATACCCCTGAATCTAAACCATGCTTTTCTCTGTTTTTATCCCCCAAATAACCGATGAATTTGTACATATATTTTTGTAAATAAAAAACATTGAACCATTGGCATAAGTAAGTTTTAGCCATAGAGTGAATGTGGTATTTTGGTGACAAAAACTAGTTTAGAGAATAGATCAAAAGGACAACAGCCGCTCCCCATTCCAACCCACCAAAATCCGACCTTGTGCCACATCTTATTTTATTTTTAAAAATTACTATACTGTGAACTTTTTTGTGAAATTTTAAAGATATATACAATCTCATCTTTAGTATGACATCAGTGCCCGAATCGACAAAAATGACGTCATAATGTTCTCATTGCTTCTGTTCATGGCAGAATCCAGTAGCACGCAGGCGTGCGTGGGTTGTTGTTTTTTTTAATTTATGAGATTAAATAATGTTATTAATTAGCTTGAACATCCATAAAGGTGAAGAAAAACATTACTAATGTAAGCTTGTTTAATAATTAATTAGCTTCTATTTACATAACTTAAACAGGAGACGGTAGTTAAGTGTGCCTGGTTCGAATCCAGTCGATATCATCACACCATTTTTACTTAGGGATGTTGGCAACCATTGATGTTGGCAACAATTACGTGGCCCCTCCTGCAAGAATGCCGACAACAGAATCAAACCGGTCAACAAAGTTGGACCATTCTGATTCATACGGATTTACTTTAACAGGAGACAATTCAAGAATTCAACAATATTTGTTGAATGTGTAGTTCCGTCAAAAACGCACCACCTATTTTCAAATATTAACTTCTACGTTGTTTCTGTAAATCAGTTGTCTTGAAATAAAGAAAAAACGTTGATGAATATATAAATAATTTTCTTTTTTTTTCTTTTTCATTCTCCATCAAGTTGAATTATTATTTCTATATAGTAATATATATATATATATATATATATATATATATATATATATATATATATAGTATTATTATTATTATTATTATTATTATTATTATTTTTTTTTTTTTTTTTTTTTTTTTCTTAACTTTGACTTTGGCTGAGAGTAAGAAAATATTTACCCGATATATAAGTAAAAGTAAAAAACTGGTAAATAAAGATATTACGTATACCTTTAAATTAGAACCTATGATGAAAGAATCGATACTCGATATACAAGATAGAGCAATTATATAGGAGAATAAAGATCGTAAAAATACAATATCTATTACGTTTTCAGTTGCTCAAAACAAGGTGTTTCAAATAAAAGGGATTTGTTTTTGCTTCCTTGGAAACTGAGGATGTTCATTTTTACAATCTTTATTCTAATATTTTACTTACGAAACATTGATGAATACATAAACAATATTTTGGGGGTTTCTTTTTTCTAATTTCCATATATATAAAAAAAAAAAAACTAATTCAAGCTCTTGGCACTTGACAATGTTTACATTGAGATTTCACTTACATCCATCCAGTGTCGCGTGATAGCCCAAAGGTGGAGGCACCGACTGTCAGTTGGATGGTTGTGTTTCGATCCCGGCTTCAGGCACTAGCTAGTCTAGCCGTACTGAAGAGTTGCGATGCAACGAAACAGTCTGTATGTGAATGACTATATATATATATATATATATATATATATATATATATATATATATACATATATATATATATATATATATATATATATATATATATTTGTTGTTATTAGGTGATAAATATGAAAGTATATTATGGTGATTAATTTTCTAATTGATTGCGATCACATCGCCCTATTTAGGGGTGTATATACCTATTTATAGATAAAATAATAGATAGATAAAATGTGTTTCGCTGTATTTATAGCTCTTTAACGTGACTGACTATGGGAAGATTCGAACCCACAACCAAATTGACTGTAATCTGTGATGAAACTGCTGAGCTTCGAAATGTTTAATTATTTTACTGTTGTTTTTTTTCGATTATGACAGCATATGAAAGCTATCTTATTATGATTGACTTCCTAAGTGATTGAGAGGTAACTTCCTTACATGCATTACGTTGCCACATTTAGCGACGTATATATTTATTTATAAAACATAGTTATCCACGTACACATGTTTCGCTGTATCTTCAGCTCTTCAGCGTGGCTGACTATGGCAAGATTCGAACCGATTATGTAGTCCAACTATGAGACTTGTCTGAAATATGTACGATTGTTATTGCTTAAATGTCTAGTTAAGTTTGTTGATGTATTTTGGCCATAATGACAGCTTATGAAAGCTATCTTATGCTGATTCACTTCCTAAGTGAGTGAGGGGCAACTCCCTTATATGCATTAGCATGCATTACGTCGCCTCATTTTAGAGGCGTATATATTTATTCATAGATAAAAAATATAGCCATTCACATATATATATATATATATATATATATATATATATATATGTGTGTGTGTGTGTGTGTGTGTGTGTGTGTGTGTATAAAAAAATCAATGTGAAATGTATATGTTTTAATATATCTTTTATTTATTTTCTATTTTTTGACGTCTAGGAATATCAATTGTACCTTATGTATATATTTTTTTAATTTCATAAAAGGAGAACAAAATTTTCGGCCGCGACCCTTCGAATGCGACAAGCAGTCAAACTACTTAAGCCCCTTGCTCCAACAAACATCGCCACTATAGATATATCTTTATGTTCGATGGGGGGGAAGTATACAGAAAATCTGCGTCGTCCTGAATACATTTTACTTAACAAAAACGGATGACTATCCTGTGTAAATATGTATGCGGAGGGCGTGCGTAGGTCTTTGATTAGTGCGTATCGATCTTTGTGCACGCACGTCAGATGAAGAGAGAGAAGGGGGAGATCGAAGAATCACGAAACTCGGGTGGAATGCTTCACATCGATGTACGAATCTCGATTTTAATTTCCGCCCACAATCGTTCTTCTAGGAAGCACGTCCCTCAATCGTTTACTCCTGTCCCTTTTTTTTCTTCTTCTTCTTCTTCTTCTTCTTCTTCTTCTTCTTCTTCTTCTTCTTCTTCTTCTCACTATCCAGCGTGTCCAAGCAATTTGCGGAGCTTTTAAGCCTCTCACCAGTGTCCAGTTAATGGTCAGTTGATTAATTACGGGTGGGGTGGTCTGACAAGACAAAGGCAATTAAGACCGTATTAGCGGGGCACCTGCAGACCCGAACTGCTGGGGGTTAATAGTACATCCGAGTCCATTCAGAGTATAGACGCTAGTTAGTGGTTGGGGGTAGCGTTTCGGCTGAAGGAAGATAGAGTGGGGGAGAGGGAGGGGTAATATATGTTTTTCTTTATTTCTTCTTTTTGGGTATTTTTGTGAAACTATTTCATCCCAATCAACAAAGGCTGCAGCAGCAGTAACATTAAATTATGGTTAGTCGTTGTGTTTTATGGCATGTCAACAATCGTTGGGTCATTTTATACATGTTTTTGTATACAATTGGTTTGTATACGTAAAAAATTAGTTTATGACGTAAGTCAACGGACAATGATAATTTTTAAAAATTAGGTTTTCAAAGTTGGTTGGTTGTTGCGTTTTACGGCATGTCAACCATCGTTAGATCATTCTATTCCGAAATCGTATGTATGTGTTGTATATGATTAGTTTGTAGATTCATTTTGTTTTGTAAGCGTATATTTTGTAAATTAATAAGTCTGCAAAAGGAAGATTCCATTTCAAATCAAATCAAATTTATTGGCATAAAATATCAAAGTGTTACAAGTCATGTAAAAGAACAGTTAGAAGACGTGTACATCTATATAACGTCTGGGTGGTTTTTCCAATGCAAACTATAAGACTGGGCATGATAGACATCCTAACTACCTCTGGTAGGCTGTTTCGCGAAGCAGAACCACGGGCAGTGAGTGCTGCCTTTCTTCTAATGAGAGGAAAATGACTAGTGTACATCCTTTGCTAGGTTCTGTGGAGACCATAAATGAGGAAGGACGAAAGACACTAGTATACTGGTGACAATCAGTCACTCCAACGGCACAGCACACCAATATTAGAAAATGTGGGGGTGTGTAGATGGACCTGCGGATATCATAGGTTTCGTTTTTTTAATATATTCTAGAAGGCCCACCCGGCATTAATAAATGAGGGTTCTGTATACCTCAACTTCCAGCCCTGATACCTATATTATCATCGTTATAATCTTCTGTAATTTTAAAACTTACTTTTTCTTTTATATTTACGTTATTTATTTATTTACGTCATCCTCTTTACGCCGTTGCTTTCACTACTACTTTATTGTCTTCCGTTTCTTCTTTATTCATGTACTTTATTTATTTACACTATATTCTTACTATATCATCATCGTTATAAACTTCTGTAATTTTTAAAATTACATTTTCTTTTTTATTTACGTTATTAATTTATTTACGTTTTTATTTACGTTATTTATTTATTTACGTTATCATCTTTACGCTGCTGTTATTACTACTACTTTAGTGTTTTCCGTTTCTTCTTTATTTATGTCCTTTATTTATTTGCACCAAATTCTTACTTGCCCTCGTGCTACTGCTACAACTTCTTCTATTCTCCCCCTTCCACCACGCCACCCTCCATTTATTCCTGTCTTCCCACTTCTTATCGTCCCTTTCTCCCATTTTGCTACCATCTAAAATATTTAATTGGGCAAACATACAAGCAGGGTTATCAGAGTTTATCATTTTACTTGTTTCACATCAGCAGAAGACGATCTCATGGAATTTACTCGGAGTCGATCGACAACAAGTCACCTCAACGCTTCAGCACACACATAATGGATATGCGTGTATGTAGGTTGGTGTATGTATGTGCGGATCCGTGTTGCGTGTATGTATGTATTATGTATGTATGTATGTATGTATGTATGTATGTATGTATGTATGTATGTATGAATGTGGGAATATATATGTGGTTGAAATTCGATAATTATTATTATGGTAGTAGTAGTAGTAGTAGTAGTAGTAGTAGTAGTAGTAGTAGTAGTAGTAGTAGTAGTAAAAGGAGGAGGGTGTGGGGAGTAGTAGAAGAACAGTTAAGTAGTAGTAGTAGTAGTAGTAGTAGGAAGAGGAAGAGGAAGAGGGTGAGGGGAGTAGTAGAAGAAGAGTTAAGTACATCAAAATGCAATTATGATTTTTAGATATTTCCTGGATATTTTTATATCAAGAATTTGGAAAATTAGTTAAATATACTAGCCAAAATAGCCTCCATACGGTCGTTTATTTTTGCTAGGGTGCCACGTCAGAAATGAACGCTCACCCGTAAAACGATGGAGCCCCAGTTATATTTCTTGGGTGGTTAGACATTCATTTTCTTTGTTTCGGACCAAGAATATGTTTAGTTAAAAACAAAGGAAAAAAAATTTCGACACCACCCCATAAATAGAAATATTTTTAGTCAAAATAAAATTATTTTGCCCAGCCCCAATTTTTTTAAAAACTCTTCCCCATACATAGAAATATTTTTAGTTATGAAAAGAAAAAAAAAATGTTTGACCCCCCCCCCCCCAATTTTTTTTTTACCCTCCCATACATAGTAACATTTTCAGTTATAAAAAGAAAAAGAAAATTTTACCCCCACCCCCCCCAAAAAAAAATTTTTTTACCCTCCCCCATACATAGTAATATTTTCAGTTAAAAAAAAATGTTTACACGCCCCCCAAAAATATTTTACCCTCCCCCATGCATAAGAAGATTTTTAGTTAAAAAATAAAAATAAATAAAAAATTTGCCCCCCCCCCTAAAAAAAAATTTTTTACCCTCCCCCATACATAGTTAAAAAAAAAAGAAAAGGAAATTTGGAGGCGCCTCGGTCATATCCAAGAACTCATGTTTAAATATGCTATTGAAGGCGCCTACGTTATATCAAAGAACCAGTATTGTTATTCTTCCAAAATGGTTACCCATTTAATAATGACCGAGATATTTGTTGCTTAATTTCAATTTACAATAAAACACCTAGTCTTATTGACGTAATGAAAATAAAGAATGATAATGTGAAAACTGTGAAAAAATCCTCTCACGATGACGTCACTTCCGGAAGGACCGGAAGGATGAGTCAGCAATTTATTTTTCCAAAATGGTCAACCATTTACTAATGGCTGGGATATGCCTTGTTTAAGTTTAATTTACAGAAAAACACCTTATCTTAACAATGTAATGAAAATAAAGAATCATAATGTGAAAAACATCCTCTAAAAATGACGTCACTTTCGAAAGGATGACTTTGCAATTTTAACTACTCGCCATTGAAAGTATAGTTTAGAAAACACGCTGGTTTATGAAGAAAATGCCTTTAATTAATTGTATGAATAATTTTTATTAATATCACCTTATCGGAACATATTGTAAATACATATGTAATTTTGATAATAGCAGTTATAAGTTCAGCCAGGGTTTTTTATCCCGCCTAATAAACTGGTATTGTCCGGGCCTTCGGGTCTGGATTTACGCCGGTCTATTGGTGGTTGTCGGTCTTGTGCAGTTCTAGGAAGTGCACCATCCCAGGCTTTGCCTCCCCTCTTTGGGAGGAGTAAGTTTATTTCTTACTGTCTGAGGCGCCCCTACAGGGTAATGCCGACGGGGCTGCCCAGGCAATTTTTAAACAGCCAGAGTGCTCAAATTCTCGAGCGTTGGTTCTTTCCCACTTTCCCGACCTTGGGTCACATCTTACCTTGTGGGAGGAAGATAAATAGAAGCAGTTATAAGTGTATATTTGTAAATATGAATTTAATTGAAGTTTAAAAGGAATGAATTATGTAAATGACAGAACCCGTCTAGTGTCTGAGCGACTTTTTGTAACAGTATATAAGGAAGTTGAAAAAGTATTAGTTTAAGTAAGAGTCTTGACACGTTTTCTGTTCTAATCGCAGCCTCGTCTTGAAATTTCGTTCTTTGTTTATATGTTATCTAATGTTATTTAATGTTATCTAATCTAAATTAATTGATTAATAGTTTCCTAATTCTAAATGTATACACATATTATGAACGCTGGCTGACTTAGTAAATAGTCATACTACTTTGATAGAGTTTCGGCTTCAGACAGACAGACAGACAGACAGACAGATACATGAACTCCATTATTAATAGATACCTCTATTCATATAAACTTAGCTGTTTGTATATGTTTGTATATTTGTATGTAAAGGATTCACTCCTAAACAAATTAACCGACTTTTGGAACACAGCTGTTAGGCGTAAGTCTGGGTAACCTGGGCTATATTTAGTTTAATTTAGTCTTATGCAAAGGGGGTAAAGAGTGCGGTGGAAGCCATTTGTGAAAATTCAGATACCTTCGAATGTTGTGAAATTTTAACGAAGGGTATTAGACATCAATTTTAAAATGTTCACCGAATTTTAGTTGATTTGGGGTATTTTAAAGGGGTTTTACCGGCATAACATAGGTACACCTTCCTATTTGTAAAATAAAAATATTTCAGATTTACATTAAATTTAATCCATGGTCATTAGACACCAACGAAGCAAAATTCACTGAATGTCAAGTTCTTCTTAGGACCCCTTAAGTTTAAGCCTTAAATTTTAGACATTTTCTAGAATTAAAATTATGTAATTTGATCAAAATTCGAAATAAGGATTATAAATATAAGGTTTAGTAGTATTATATCCTGATTTGAATCTTTGTGAGAGAAAATAAAAACAGTGCAAAACTTTTCTATTCGGAGAATTAATTTTACCCGTCCTGGAACGTGTATTTTCCAAGTATATATATATATATATATATATATATATATATATATATATATATATATATATATATATATATATATATATATATATATTTATATTTTGAAGCTCCTCGTTAAAAAGTAGAGCACTGTAAATGGTAGTACTAACACAGCGTGACGTCACTTGCTTTATATGCATCATTCCTTCACTTATAGAAGTTGAATGTCTGTATGTCTCGCCGCCTTAAATGTGTTAAAATTATCATTGTTTATAAGCTGTTTAGAATTGGCCTATGAAAAATACTTGTAATCCAGGGTTTCGAATCGTGTGACCGATAGTGAATAGTCATACTTCTATGCTGATGAGTCTTGATTGAAAAGAGACAAAACGTATACGTCCATAGATAAACAATAACATATATATATATATATATATATATATATATAATGTGAGTGTCAGGTTATGTTGAAAAGAAATCAATAAAGTACAAAAAAGTGAGAGCTAAATGCAAATAATTTATTTCAGAAACTATACGTACCGCGGTTTCATCCAGATGGGCTGACTTTAAAAAAAAATTTCAATCGTCAATATGCCCATAAGGAATTTTAAGCGTCTCGGAATGAAAACCTAGTAAGCCGCAGTACGACTCTGAAATATTTAACGCATTTTTTTTTTAAAATAAATTACCTTAAATATATATATATATATATATATATATATATATATATATGTATATAAGACTGAATAATATCCTAAAACAAAAGAAAGTTACATAATGTATTATAATCAAATATTGCAACAAAGAGTAATTTACGTAACAGTGTTTTACCTCATAGATTTTCAAACAAATATCTATGTTCCTCAAAAGTATAAAACCAATAAAATACTCATTATTGGTAAACATTCAATTGAAAAATGTAAAGAACAATTAAGATTTGTGAAGAAAAATATATTTCACGTATTAATGAGCCGAAAGTCTTTGTAAGGATTAATGTCCCAATACATCATGAGTTGCTGAAAAAAATCCATTGGAGTAATGTAGTGTATATTAGGTTCCGATAGAATTCAAGTATAGTCCAACATTAAATGTATTTGAACATTAATAGGTATGTAGATGCATCAGGCCTCGATATGTCTTATATATATATATATATATATATATATATATATATATATATATATATATATATATATATATATATATATATATAAAAGAGGTGAACTAAAAGCGAACTTTTAGGAAAGGTAAAACCTATTGTGAAAAGTATACAGCTCAATATCCAGGATAGAGCAGAAAGATATGTAGAATGATGAAAAGGAATTAGAAAAGCAAAAGTCAAATCTTTTTTCAATTCAGTTGCTCATAGCAAGGTATATTCCGCATATATATATGTATATATATATATATATATATATATATATATATATATATATATATATATATATATATATACTAATTGATGGCCTATCGATTTCTATAACAGACAAACAAAACTTGACTTTTATAGAGAGAAGATAGAAGATTGTATGAGTCTCGTGTTAGAAGAAAAACTTCACACAAGTGCAAAATTTTTTGTGCAGACCGCTTAGAACATGTGACCGCTCAAATTTTTTGCTCAAGTGGCCGATGGTTCTGAGCCGGCTGCCAAAACATTTTGTACTTGTGTGATGTTTTTTTCACACAAATCATCCTGAGGAAGTCTTATAATGAAGACGAAACGTTGATGAATACATAAATAATATTTTGGGGGTTTCTTTATTCTAATTTCCATATATATATATATATATATATATATATATATATATATATATATATATAATTCGAGCTCCTGGCACTTGACAATGTTTACATTGAGATTTCACTTACATCCAGCCAGTGTCGCGTGATAGCCCAAAGGTGCAGAAAGGGAGAGGGGAATAAATATAGTTAGTTAGCTTGCTAGATAAGTAAATAGATAGATAGATAGATAGATAGATAGATAGATAGATAGATAGATAGATAGATAGATAGTAGAACCACTATCCTTATGTTTACGTCTCTCTCTCTCTCTCTCTCTCTCTCTCTCTCCAACTGCTTCCCATTGACTGCAAACCCTCGAATCCGTCGCCAAATTTTATTTGCATATTTGTAATTCCTCTTAATGTGATTACATGTAAATATTGAAAAGACAAAGGTGAAAGAAGTACCCCAGGTCCTGAAGGGTCTCACCGGGGCCACCATTTTGTCTTCACTTTAATTCTTTTCCTTTTTCTTTTTCTTTTTCTTTTTCTTTTTTTTCTTTTTCTTTTCTTCGTTGTTAGTTCCACCTGTAAGGCTTCGTAATGGCGTACGGGCGGGAACATGACAACGAAACGGAAGGAAATCTTTCTAATGAGATGGATTCAAATCTGCATTTTAACGAAACATTAAAACTGCCCCTCTTAAAGTTTTTGTCGTTATTCGTATTTTGGGGGGTATTTTTTTTTTCTTTTTTGTAATTTTCTTATTTTAAAAGATAATGGACGAAATTGGATTTTCTGCGAGTTAGAACAAGGAATATTGGTTGTCTTGGGGGTTGTTTAATTGGATTTAAATTCGGATTATTAGTGGCCGTTAGATTTTTCGAGAGATTATAAAACAAAATGTTTGAGAAGGAAAACAGATACGTCTATTCAATCTGCGCGTTTAGCGATGAGAAATTATTCTTCAAGCCCATTAATTCTCATGGTCCCGTTTAAGGACTAAAAGGTTAACCCATTAGCGTCTATGGTACTTTTTTAGGACCAGAAGTGTAATTACCATACCCTAGACATGCAGCAACGTCAAAAGAGGACCACAGTAAACAAGGGTAGATAGATAGATAGATAGATAGATAGATAGATAGATAGATAGATAGATAGATAGATAGATAGATAGATAGATAGATAGATAGATAGATAGATATTGAGAAAAAAGACTGGGGAGATAGATTATTAGAAAGAGAGAGAAATCAAAATCTCCCGACCTTATCGACAGATTTGTGTTCCAACCGATTACCGAGGGGACGAGTGGAAGGATAGGCCCTCGCCACGCGCGACTTCCCTAACAGCCTTGGTCTGTTAATCACGCGCCATACCGGGGACCATCGTGAATTGATTTGGCTTCACGGGCGTTTCTCCATCGCCACTATTCTTGAAAACGCATTGAGCCTGCTCTTGGCCTGTAAATCCAGAATTACACCGGATGAAACGTCCCAATATTTGCATGTTGGTTTTGGAAAAGGACATTTTTATTCATTAACTATTATTTGTTGTTCCTATTTACTTGCCTCCCCACAAGGGAAGAGTAAGACACAAGGCCGGTTTTTAATGCGGGGAAAATCTAGCTTCCGGAAAAGAGGCACTCTGGATTAGAAACAAAAAAAAATAATTGCCGCTGTCTAGAAAGATTTCTCCTTCAGTGACCGAGGACAAAAGATGGAGTGTAGTATCAGAACATATATTACACTTTGCTCTCACGAAAAAAGACCAAACATATTAATTGTTATTCTTAGTTATTAAATAAATGTTGCTGTTTTATTTCAATTAAAAAGATATAAAAATATTGCAGCAACATCTGCATTTTTCAGAGATATGTATAGTTAGTCATAAAGAGTAGAATGTATTTTTTTTCAAATATTACACTTACTATCTGATGTATATTGGCAACACTGATGTCTCAGTTTTCAGTATACTGTGATAATCTAGAGTGGAAAAATACAATTAGTTTCATCTATTATCCAATCAAAACATTTTTAGTTAGTAGTCATTATAAACAACCCATATTTTTTATGTAGTATAAATGAATGCTCTAACTATCCTATGAAGTCAAATAAATATCTGAAAGTAATGTCGTTCAAATATAGTAAGCGCTAAAAGTTTGGTGCTAAAAAATGATCAGATTAAAATTGGTGTTTTTCTTAGAATATTGTAATAAATATATTTTTGCATGTTTAGTATCAAATAATTGTTAAGGCGTCGTTCAGAGTCGAGAACAACATAGGCGATAAAAATTGAAAAATGAGGAACAATTTTGAGTTAAAATCTAATTAGTTTTATGCGTGTAAGCTTAAGAAGAACACGCTTGAAATGTGTAAATAATCGCTAATCCCCCCCCCCAAAAAAAATAGTCTTCGTAGACCATTACTTCTGTTACTTCCGGTTCTGCGAAGACTCAATTTTTTCTGCTACCGATTATTTACACATTTCAAGCGTGTTCTTCTTAAGCTTACATCCATAAAACTAATTAGATTTTAACTCGAAATTGTTCCTCATTTTCTAATGTTTAACAAAAAACAACAGGAAACCATATTTATTGCCTATACACACAATTTTTAATCGCATTACGTTCTCGACTCTAAACTACGCTTTAACCAAAATAAAATAGTATTTACAAAAAATTGTTGGTAATAAATGAAATATATAAAAGTGGGTTAAGCGTGAAAGATAGCGACGGGCATTAAAAATAAAAGTTATTTAATTTTTAACCAAATAGTGGGGCGGCTAGTGAAAAAATCATGCATTTGATGATACAAACACTAAAATTGGCATGATGACTCTATAAGGTATACTAAACATATCTGTCCGATTAGCCACCTCAAAATCACAGATAGTAGCCATTTTTTCAAGATGGCCGCCATCAGGAGCTCGCGATAACGATATTCCTTATAAATTGGTATCTATTCAAACGATTGGAGTGATCTTGGTGTCAAATTGTATGTTTGGGGCATGCTGAATTCATTTATGACAAGGAAAAGAATATCGTTATCGCGAGCTCCTGATGACGGCCATCTTGAAAAATGGACGCCATCTTGGATTTTTAAGTGGCTCGTCGGACAGATATGTTTAGTATATGTTATGGAGTCATCATGCCAATTTTGGTGTTTGGGTCCCAGAATTACCGACTAACTCACTGAATAATTTACAAGTGTAAAGTCATGATGTGACTACAATGGATGTCGGAAGTCGATAAATGACGTCATTTCCGTCGGAGAGTAACGTCATCTCTTCTCTGCCTAGATTTGACAGCCATCGGACGCGTATTCTGGTACCTCTCTATCTATCTATCTATCTATCTATCTCTTGGTTAGATATACTTCTCTTTCTTGGTTGTCTGTAATATTGAGTAAATGTCTATCTTTCTCGAACGAATAAAACCTCCATTTTAAATAAGACTTGTGTTCCTGTAATCGATTAAGAGAAAAGACGACACGCGTGGGTGCTAACAACGATCATGTATATTAATACACACGACATCATATCACAACAGAAGCATTTAAACTGGTGAATATAAATTCATTTAAATGTGCTTATAAATTGTTATTAAACGTTCAAACATTCGAAATGAGAAACTATTCTAGAATGGAAGAATAACGGATTGTTTAAACAGGTGACAAAATGAACGACGAACTCGCTAAATTGTTGACAGGTGTGAGGTAAAATTAGGATCTCGTGAATGACGGAAGTCGGGTATTGACGTCATTTCCGTCAAAAATGAACGTGCTTTCTTCTCCAGCTAGAATTGACAGCCATCGCACGTGTGAACCGAGAGCTCATTCAAAATCTCGGTGCAAGTGGAGAGGGACAATCACGAATTGATTCTGATAGCTCCGTGTCTGTCTGTTTGTCTGTCTTTCTCTCACTTGGTGTGATATATTTCTCTCTCTCTTTGTTGTCTGTATTATTTATTAAATGTCTATCTTTCTCACACGAATAAAACCTCCATTTTAAAACGTACTTGTGTTGCTGCAATCGGTCAAGGGAAGAGACGACACGCGTGGGTCCTGACAACAAACGTATATATTGATATTATACGCACTACATCACATCTCAACGAATATCATGAGAGGATTGAAAGTAAGCCAATTCAGTGAGTTCATTTTACGATGACTAAGTTGTGATCGACAGACCGATGACGGACGGACAAAGCCTCGCATACATATGCAAGGACGCAACTAAACAATTAACATTTAAGCATTCTCTAACAAAGGGAATCTTTTGTAGTTACCCTTGGAAGTCAAATTAAGGGTCCCCGTCAGGTTTTGCAAATTTGATTTTAATAACAACGGAAACTACTGCGAAGTATTTTATTTTTAGTTTTTAGTTTGTTTGTTTTTTTGGGGGGGGGAGGGGGGGTTGTAGACTTCAACAACGGTTACCGATCCACACTAAGCTACCATTCATGTATACTAATGGCCGAAATAGTAATTTGCACTAATGGCCTAAATAGTAATTTGCACTAATCGCTTTAATCGGACAAAGCGGAGCCTGTAATGATGCAGTGAGGATTTTCTAGCGTCAGTCAGATGATCTTTTAGGGAAAGGCAAGTATTTTTATGGGCTCGCCATCGTGGATACACGGGGGGGGGGGGTTAATAGAGTATTTCGCCGCCTGTGCACGCGGCTATTTCATTTAGACAAAAAAAATTACATTACTAGCAAGGTATTTTTGTATAAAAAAAAAAAACAATGATCTTAATAGTCTATTCTTTACCTTAGGCATGCCGAGTTCAAATCCACGCGGTTCTTGTTTTTTGTTTTTTTTCATTTACACAGTTAAAACGCTGTGGAATGGTATGAATTCGCACTCTCCGGCTATGGGTCAACTTGCAATATCTGTGCATTTAATCGTACTGGCGATAGATGGTGCGACTCTTGGGTTTGCGTATAAATGTCGCAGGATTTTTTTTTGTAGAAGAGCGCCGGTGAAAAATATCCCCGCCACCAGAAACAAAGACGTTTTATTATTTACCCAGGAGGATAGAATCCATTAATATCATTGTATATTTGCTTAAATAGCTCATTTTCCACATAAACTCACACAGATAGCTGTCAACTATTCCGCGATGCGTTCCACAGTGGCGTTTATTAATCATTCTGTATAGCCTTATCGTAACTCAATCAAACCCTAATAGTAACCTTATGCATGTCTAGACAGGATTTTTTAAATAGGTCAAGTGCGTGTGCGCACACTGGGAATGACTGGAACGATATTTTCTTTTCTTTTTTTTTCAAAACAATTTTTTTCATTAGTGACGGGGCTCTTTTACAAATTAAATATATCGTTTCCCTTATATTTCTGTTTCCACATAAACTCACGTAGATAGCTGTCCACCATTCCGCGATACGTTCTTCAGTGGCATTTATTCTGCATTTGTACGGAAAAAATAAGGGTTTCGTCGATATCAACATGGAGACCTATATCCTAACCCTTATTCTGATCTTGCAAAACTATAATAGATTATGTTGCTGGCCTTGTGCCATCTTTTTTGTCAAATTCTGATAAAATTGATCAGTATTTTACGTGCCCTAATATTTTTTTGACTGATAAGTCACCACTTATCAAGGCTAAAAGTCACTCGAGGATAAGTGATAATGACTTATGAAGATAGTTTATTACAAATGTTTATTGACATTAGATTTGAAGATGGCCATGCCCCTATTTACTCGTCTCCTTACGAGGACAGAGTTAGACACATAGTAAGTTTTTAATCTGGGAAAAATAAAGCTCCCCCAAAAAGGAGCACTCTGGATTGTAACAATTAAAAATTTCCCATGTCAAGAAAGATTTATCCTTCACTAACCGAGGACAGAACAGATGAAGTGTAGTATCAGAACAGATACTACACTTTGCTCATAGCCAAAAGGACAAGGAACTCACATAAATTCACACAGATATATGTCCACCATTCCGCGATGCGTTCTACAGTGGCGTTTATCCTGCAATCTGTATAGCCTTGTCGTAACTTAACCCAACCCTAATACTAACCCGATGAATGTCTAGACAAGATTTTTAGAATTAGGCCAAGTGCGTGTGCGCACACTGGGCATGACTGGAAGGATTTTCTTTTTCAAAACAATTTTTTTTCATTAGTGACGGAGATCTTTTATAAAAGACATTTGTCACAGACAAACAGACCTAGAATAAAAACTCCAGTTCAGACCCCGGCTTTGAGTGAATAAAATGCAGAAGAAAAAGAAAGAATTAATTGTTTCCAATGAGAATTGTTTCGAGATTAAACAACCCCAAAAGGTTGTGTTCTATCTTATACTAGCTGTACGTAACAGACGTTACCCGGGAGTCTTAAAAGTTTCGTTTTTTTGTTTAGCTTTTTAATATTTATTTAGGTAAAACTATAGTCCTATACCAGAACGCTTAGCATAATGGTAAGAGTGTTTGCTAATGGGCCGGAACACCAGGGTTCAATCCTTGATCGAGTCATACCAAATACTTGAAACTTGCTAAACACGTAGCAGTATACTGTTAGGATCAAGGGTAAGTTGCGTAATCTTGGGAAAGGAGTAGCACCGTCTCCTACACCTCGGCGTAGTAGCTAAAGAAAAGGGAGCCTTCAGTTCGCCCTCGACAATGGTCAACCACTTTACTATTTATGCTTCATACACATCATCCACCCACTCCCAAAGATAAATATCTATATATCCTACTATATTTAGGCGATTACATGTAAGCAGCATGGCTAACTTGGCGGTAGAAAACGAACAATTATTTTTAGAATTAGGTATCAGTTTCTCATATGAATTTGACGTAAAATTATTACCCACTTCCGGGTCTTCAGACAGTAATGATCACTCCCATTCTGGACGAAAAGATCACCTCTTTCTGAAAGTTAAATTGTGTGTATTTGGAGAAAAGGTAACAAATCTTAGACATTTTTGTCATGCTGAAAACTGGCACATGGCCGCCCGTTGATAATTCAGAACTGACGGGGGTTGAGGAGTATAAGTATGATTAATATTCTTTCCTAATATTGGTCCGTAAGAAAAAAAAAGGGTGAAGTTGACTTTTCACGGTCCCTAACATTTTATTCTATAGCGTATGTTCGTGGTCAAACTCTATTATAAAAAAATGTCAGTGTGTAAAATCATAAAAAAATCACATGCATTTTCTTAACCCTACCACTACCCCTAAGTCTGAGTGATAATACGATTTTTTTTTAACGGGAAAGGTACGTGCGACGTGGATAGAATGAGACAGTTAAAAGTCAATTTATAGTCTAATGGATCGTTAAAAGTCAATTTATAGTCTAATGGATCGTTAAAAGTCAATTTATAGTCTAATGGATCGTTAAAAATCAATTTATAGTCTAATTGATCGTTAAAAGTCAATTTATAGTCTGATGGATCGTTAAAATTAATTTATAGTCCGATGAATCGTTAAAAATCAATTTATAGTCTAATAAATCGTTAAAAGTAAATTTAGAGCTTACTGGATCGTTAAAAGTCAATTTATAGTCTAATAAATCGTTAAAAGTCAATTTAGAGCCTACTGGATCGTTAAAAGTCAATTCATAGTCTAATAAATCGTTAAAAGTCAATTTAGAGCCTACCAGGTCGTTAAAAGTCAATTTATAGTCTAATTGATCATTAAAAGTCAATTTATAGTCTGATGAATCGTTAAAAATCAATTCATAGTCTAATGGATTGTTAAATGTCAATTTATAGTCTAATGGATTGCTAAGCGTCAATTTCGGCCCACTCCCGAAAGTAAATAATTATTGTATTTATAAAATGTTTCAAGATATCAAAACAAACACACACAAAATTGATCTTTAAGAAATAAGAGAAAATGGCCACGATTTTTTTTAATATTTATACGTTGTTTAAGACATTATTTACTCGCCATATATCTTCAAGAATTTATGTGGAAAACACCATCCTTTCACAGATTTCTAATTTGTACCCGTTTGGGGGAATAAAGAAAATTACCTAACTTCTTTTTTTTCTTCTTTTTTTTCTTCTTCTTCTTTTAATATTTCGTAAATATGTCTAATTTTAATTTATACACCTACCTCATCCATTTGAAGTCTTTCGTCCCCAACACAAACAACACTGGAACCCTCATTTAACCCTATCACTAATCCTTACCCTAAGTTAAGGTGGCAACAGACCCCCCCCCTCAAAGAAAACCGAAAGAATAATTAATTTTAATAAAACAATTTATCGGCATCTCCTTCATTAACAGTCTTCCTTCTCCCACAAACAAAACCAATAGAACCCTTCCTTAATCCTACCACTAACATTAATGCTTACCCAAAGTCCGGGTAGCAACAGACCTCCACAATTTATACCGAAAAAAAAATCAGAAATCAATTTAGTAGCCTCCGTCTCCATTTTCTGCACAGAAAAAAACATGAAAAATAAAAAATAAAAAACAATTCAAAATAGTGTCCCTTTCTGGGCACTCCAAAAAAATACAAAATAAATTGTTCTCTTCACCGGAAATTTTCGTAAGTATTAAAATTTATTCGTGTGTTATTCTGTACAAGCACCCAAATACTTTAAGCCGGAAGTAAATGAAATGAAGAGAACAATTTAAATGTAATGTTTGTAATTTTCCTTTAAAAGATTATGATTAAGAAGCAACGCTTTATGAATGATATCACAACGTGTGTATGACGTAAATCAATGAAAACAGACGTATTTTGATTATGCCAAACTTAAAACAAAGTTGAAGACAGACGCGAAGAATCTTGGAAGCCAGCTTTAGTTCCAGGAGATATTTGAGAACACGCCTATTTCTTTTTACGATAACCAAATTTTAAAGACATTTTGAAGACATTCGCCAGAAATTCTGAATAGATTTGCACGAAATTCTGAAGATATTCGCCAGAAATTTTGAAGACATTTGCAAGAAATTCTGAAAACATTTGCAAGACATTCTGAAGACATTCGCAAGAAATTCTGAAGACATTCGCAAGGAATTCTGAACACATTTGCACGACACTCTGAAGACATTCGCAAGAAATTCTGAAGACATTCGCAAGGAATTCTGAACACATTTGCACGACACTCTGAAGACATTCGCAAGAAATTCTGAAAACATTTGCAAGACATTCTGAAGACATTCGCAAGAAATTCTGAAGACATTCGCAAGGAATTCTGAACACATTTGCACGACACTCTGAAGACATTTGCAAGAAATTCTGAAGAAATTCGCAAAAAAATTCTGAAAACATTCGCGAGAAATTCTAAAGACATTGTCAAAAAACTCTGAAGACATTCGCAAGAAATTCTGAAGACATTTGCAAGACAATTCTGAAGAAATTCGCAAGACATTCTGAAGACATTCGCAAGACATTCTGAAGACATTTGCAAAAATCGGTTTATGTGATAATTTGTTTTGTTTAAATTTTACATTCTAAATTCAAGAAATGACAAACAAGAAACTCTCAGTAGCATTCCTTCGTAACATCCGCGAGTTAGCAAAAGTTGACATCATAGATTTTTTTCACAAGCGCGTTGACTCGAATTTGCAATGCATCGAGGACCTCGGAACGGGTACTGACTTCTGTTTGGGTATGAACCTATTATTCCCCAATTCCTGCGACGCAAGTAAAATCAAAAAGGGCACTAACCTTAGCGAAACCGACAGACGGATTAATTTTACCCTCCTTAAGAAAGCCTTCAGAACATTGGGCATTGATAAAAACTTCCCATTGGAGAGCATGATGAAGAACAACTTCCAGTCAAATTTCTTCTTCGCTCAGTGGTTCATCCGATTCTTTGAGGCCAACCAGGAATCGGAGAAGGTGAAGAACAATGCTAAGAATGGAGAGATGACGAGGTTCAAAAAAGGAGGAGCCAGATCAGTGCCGAAAGATGCCGCTACTGCGATGAACGATGAACGGTCCTTTGGGATAGAGACTCCGCCCGTTTCCTTCTCCAAGATCGTAAGCAAACCTCAAATTCCTAACCAGAGTCTTATCTACGACAAATTTGGCAACGTTTCAGCTGTTAATATCATCAGGAAAGAAGAGACGTCGCAGACGGATAAAAACACGACGGACAACGAAGAAGATCAAATCAAGGGTCTCTTGGAAGTGCAACAACTGTTGAAGCGGATCAATATAGAACGGAAGGAATACGTCGCGAAGCTGCAGGAGGAGAATGGCACGATTTCTAAATCATTGGAACAGGACACCCTGAAGAAAACTTATTTCCACAAAAAGTTGAATCTGATTGAGAAACTATGCGATGACTGTGATTCTGACACTCTGCGCTTGTCATTGAGACGGGTTTTGTACCATGAAGGTCTACCAATGTAACATCCCCGTTTTCGAATTTTGGATTGAACCAGCTATTTATTTACCTTCTTTTAAGTGGGGATCTTTTTCTTTTGTGGTTGATATAAAAGCGAACAAGAATGACTTACGTAATCTATATATCTATCATTAAACTAAAGCTAAGTTGATCAACGTTTGTTTTCTTAAGTCTTTTTCTATATACTTTGAACTGGAAAAATACCCGTTCCAGGACAGGTAAAATTAATTCCCCAGACAGAACAGCGTTGCACCATTTGTATGTTCCCCTTATGAAAATAAAAATCGAGATATAATGTTACTAAACCTTATGTCTAGATTCCTTATTCTAATGTTGATCGAAATCCATTACATTATTTGATTCTAGAAAATGTCAAACTAAAGCTTAAAGGGTTCTTCAGAAATAATTGGGCGATATGGAATTATCTGATCTAGACGCCGCTATTCCGAATTAACAACAGCAAGCCGTAATCAATAGACTGCCTCTCCTTCGCCAAACGCTCATAATTAAAAACTTTAAAAGTCACATAAAATCTTCTTCAGATAAAATGTGATCATTAAAATGTATTAAATTAACTGGAATAATTGTTTGAATAAAAATTAAGTATTCAGTTTCGCTCGTGTAAGATCAGGATAAGGATTAGGATATAGATCTCCATGTTGATATCGACGAAACCCTTATTTTTTCCGTACAAATGCAGAATAAATGCCACTGTAGAACGTATCGCGGAATGGTGGACAGCTATCTGCGTGAGTTTATGTGGAAACAGAAATATAAGGGAAACGATATATTTAATTTGTGAAAGAGCCCCGTCACTAATGAAAAAAATTGTTTTGAAAAAAAAAAAAGAAAAGAAAATATCTTTCCAGTCATTCCCAGTGTGCGCACACGCACTTGACCTATTTAAAAAAATCCTGTCTAGACATGCATCAAAATGGAAATGTCATTTGATTACTGAAAAACATCAATTAATTTGAATTTAAAAAAATCTATTTCTTTTAATGTAATTATCTTTAGTGTGCAATCATTTATATCGGTTTGAAACCGTCTAAATTTAACTTTAAACGTTGTTTATGACCGTTTTGTACAAGATAAACAGTCCAGTGAAGGCGGCCTACGGCCACGAATTCGCAATAGATGAGTTTAGTTTAGATAATTCAATATCGCCAATAATTGAAATTCACGGAATCTTGCTTAATTGGTTCATGAATCAAATTAAATACAAATTTTAAATATTTTAATTTTCAAATGGGAAGTTGTGCCAACATTATGTCCCTAAAACTCTTTAAAATACTCAAAACAAACTGAAGTTTGAAGAACATTTCTTAATTGATATATAATACCTATTGCTAAGATTTTACATAAATCCGAGGTATCTGAATTTTCACGAAGAAATTTAACTCCCTTTTTGCGCCCTTGTATAAAACTAAATTAAACTAAATATAGCCAACATTACGACCTCTTATGTTCCAAATTTTACAGACAAATATATAAAAATATATTCGGTGCTTTGTTACATTTGGACCAGAGCTAACTTTGACCCCATCGTAAGGGTTAGGGTCAAAGTTAGTGCTAGGGTTAGGGGTTAGGGGTTAGGGTTAGGGTTATGGTCAAAGTTAGCGCGGGTCCTAATGTAACAAAGTACCATATATTCATACCTAAGTTTATATAGATAGAGATAACACACAATACATACTTAAATACAACTTAGTTATGAGATTGAGTTATGTTCGAAAACATTCTGTTTAAGTGTTCTAATTAGTCGTTATTTATAATTAACTTAACAAGTCACCAATCTCTCTTTTAGCTATCTATGTATATCTCTCGATTTTCTCACTTTATGTTGATTCAACCATTCTGTAATAATGATTATGGTTCGAGAAGTTCGAGAAAGAGGCACACTCTTTTTTCAGCGAGGTCATCTACTTTACATACGTGTGCCTGTACGTACCACAAACGCGTAAATGAGATGGCAAAATAATAAGTCTCTATGAAAATAATAAAGAATAATAATACTTCTAAATAATAATAATAATAATAATAATAATAATAATAATAATAATAATAATAATAATAATTAATAAATAATAAATAATAATAATAATAATAATAATAATAATAATAATAATAATAATAATAATAATAATAATTCAGAGAAAGAAACATCATCAATTCAGACTGCAAGAAACATCATAAGACTGAGGAGGAACAGCACTAACCAGACCTCCACTGGAAGAATGTGGAGACTGCTGGGACGTTGGGAAGACTTATTGCCACCCAAATCACAGAGGAGACCAATGGTCGTTGCCAGCGAGAAATCAATGGTAGACGGCTATTGCGATACCGCAATGTCATTTGCGATAGTAATCAAAAGACGTGGAGAATACTGAAACTCTGTGGAGGCTTGTTGTCACCCAGAATCCAGGGAACACCACTGGTTGTTGTCGGTGACCAATCACTGACGATAACTTGTGTGAGAACTCCGAGTACAAGTAATAATAATGATGATGATGATGATGATGATGATGATGATGATGATGATGATGATGATGATGATGATGATGATGATGATGTAGTAGTAGTAGTAGTAGTAGTAGTAGTAGTAGTAGTAGTAGTAGTAGTAGTAGTAGAAAACTGATAACGGTATAAATACCTGGTCAGTGTCTCTAGTCAGATATTCTGAGCCATTCATAGGCTGGAAAAAAAGAATAAACACCAAGGCAGGAGCATTAATAAGATACTCTGGACCATTCATAGGCTGGACAAAAGAAGAACTTAAACATCTTGACCAGAAGACTAGGAAACTAATGATCATGCACAATGTCCTACACCGAAAGATTACGACTCTACGTAAAAAAGGGAGAAGGGAGGAAGAGAACTAGTAAGGATAGAAAACTGTGTGGATGACAAAAAAATGACTAAAAAATACGTAAAACAAAACTACAGAAAGGTTGAATATCGCAGCAAGGGGCACCGCCAAAATGAACAACGTAGGGAGACAGAAAAACAAGAAAATAAAAATGAGAAGCAGTTACTCGGACAATTTACAAGATTTGCAAGAGAAGATACGCACGAAAACACCTGGATATAGCTACAAAAATAACAATTGAACAGAGAAATAGACAGCGGCATAGAACATAATGTTAATGTTATGTTCACGGTTAGTGTTAGAGTTAGGATTAGGGTTAGGGTTAGGGTTAGGGTTGGGGTTAGGTTTAGGGTTAGGGTTAGGGTTGGGGTTAGGGTTAGGGTTAGGGTTAGGGTTAGGTTTAGGGTTAGGTTTAGGGTTAGGGTTAGGGTTAGGGTTAGGGTTGGGGTTGGGGTTAGGGTTAGGGTTAGGTTTAGGGTTAGGGTTAGGGTTGGGGTTGGGGTTAGGGTTAGGGTTAGGGTTAGGGTTAGGTTTAGGGTTAGGGTTAGGGTTAGAGTAAGGATTAGGGTTGGGGTTGGGGTTAGGGTTGGGGTCATGGTTAGGATTAGGGTTGGTGTTTTGTTAAGGTTAGGGTTAGGGTTAGAGTTAGGATTAGGGTTAGGGTTAGAGTTAGGGTTAGGGTTAGGGTTAGAGTTAGAGTTAGGATTAGGGTTGGGGTTATGGTTAGGGTTAGGGTTAGGGTTAGGGTTAAGGCCATGGTTAGCTTGGGTCCTAATCTAGAGATGTACCTAATTTTCTGTTCTGACTGGCTGTGGCTGACCACTGCAACATTCAATGGTATCCTGTAGACTTCCTGTGTACCTGAATTTGTCCAGGAGTCGCTTTTTTCCAAAATGTTCGTTGAGTTGTGACAAGCGATTTTGTCTCTACAATATGGATTCTCTTCTGTACGCAATATCTTGTTACTTGTTCCATTTCACCTGAAAAGAGAAGCCTTGGTTAATTTACAAAGAAATGATTGCGATAATAAAATGGATACATCTTTGGGGGCACCTTGTCGTATATTCCTTTGATCACCTTAGACTGTTTTTTTTTCTGCAACGTAGGAAGCTTTCTTGAATTTCACCCTCATTGATAAATCTTAAAAAGCTACAACATAACATTTACTGGTTAGATCTGTTGACCAATAAACCCGAATAGGAAATCTGCTATTTTTCAATTTGTCACACAAAACCCTTTCAGTGTCTCTCGTTATATCATCACTATGTCGACTTATTTTACAGTTCTACTGCATTTTTTCTCTAAGCCTTTTACCGACTATAATTTTAAACGCTGCCAATAATATTTTCTCTCCAACTACGAAAAAAGAGAAGAGATAAAACTGTGAACTTTCAGTTGTCCGTTCACTGGCTGTGATCGTTCAGTCGTGGTCTTCGTCCGAATTAAGTGCTACACGATTTCGACACTGCCCGTTGTGTCAATCATGTAGTTTTCGGTCGGCTCTGCAACAAATTGAGTTTTTCTCCAAATCAAGTAAGAACTCTGAGTGTGTAACAAGTAACAATGTTCTATTTTATGAAGTCAAAATAAAACATTGATTCATCGACTAGTAAAAGACTTGTTACGAAGAGAACCAAATCGCCTTTCAGTCAACCAGCTTGTCAGACTAGCTTTCTTGATATTTTTTCAAATGTTGAACTTTGGCTTTTCTATTGCCAACTTATCTATCTGTATAATTCCTCTGATGATAAGATATCGATCTTTGAAAAGCTTTGGCTTAAGGAAAGAACAATAAACATAATTTTATTACAGAATATACCTTGCATTGAACATTTGAACGTTGAAATAAATTTGGACATTCGTGCATGTTTATAATGCACACTGAATGACGTCACAATATATGTTTACTTTGAAATTGATAATGTCACAAAGTATGATGTCATAAGGTATGACGTCATGAAGGTTTAATGGTAGTTTCCGAAAGCTTTCTTAATAACATTGATTCAGAGAGGAGGTAATCTAAAAGAGAGAGTGTGAATAAGAGAAGGAAGGGGAGGAAAGAGAGGAAAAGTGAGGGGGGAAAGGAAGAGATGTTTAATAATGTATATAACAAATACTGAACTAACGGGTCACGAGTGATCTAGTATCTTATTAAAACTCTGATTGATGACCGTGCTTGCTTGCCGTCATGCGCACATCATCTGAAGTGGTGAGAGAAATGGATGACGTCACAAACAGCGAATGACGTAAATAATTAAAACAGAGATATTGAAGAGGACAAAGAGGAGAGAAGGGAAAACAGAGAGAGAGAGATGGAAGAGTTGGTGGGTAGAGAGAGGGAGAGAGAAAAAAATTAGAAAGAGGGAATAAAAATGGCGTTACAAAATTACCTTTATTTATTTCAAAAGTTCCCAATAGTAGAGTAGAAAGTGAACCTGATTTTGTCCTTTAGTCCTCACATTCCATGAGCGATGCTTCTGACAAAGGGGAAAGAATGGCTGTTTTCTGGGTCAGAATCTATTTATATAACACTTATCGTTCGCTAGTTTTTGACCTTGAAGCAGTATTTTTAGCTCCTTACATCAAGTGAATGCATTTTATCTATTATTAATGGAAATTTGCTGTCTGTTTATCTGAAGCGGAAACTATACTATTACGTGTATTAGTTGTACTATGTTTTAATGCTCAATTCAGTTTACTATACTATTTCAGACTTTTACGGGTTTTTTTTTACTAACTTATTATTTTAATAATATTAATATTTATTTCTAATATTTAGTAAGGTATTAGAAAGGAGAGAAAAAAGTAGACATTGGGTTTACTTTCGGCAGCCTCGTTGATATGTGTGTATGTACACGCCACAAACATTATGTAAATTAGATGGCAAAATAACAAGTCTTTTTACTTCTATATAAGAATAATAAAGAATAATGATGCTTCTAAACAAAAAATACTACTACTACTAATAATAATAATAATAATAATAATAATAATAATAATAATAATAATAATAATAAAAACTTAATAAATTCATCAGCTGCAATCTTAAGGAAAATCATCGAATGCGGAAACCAACCCGCATACGCTACGAATGGTAACTAGTCACATGTAAGTTACAACAAGAAGAAAACAAAAGCACAGGAAGAACAAAAAAATAAAAATAAAAATAACTGCGCCGGCCTAGGCTAACACCACACAAAATAGTCGTTCAGGGTCAAGGACCGAAGAGGGACAGCACAAACCAGACCTCCACTGGAAGAGTGCGGAGAGTGCTGGGACCTTAAGAGGCTTATTGCCACCCAAATCCCAGAGAAGATCGATGGTTCTTACCAGCGAGAAATCAATGATAAGCGGCTGTTGCGATACCGCAAGGTCATTTGTGGTAGTTATCGAAAAGAGGTGGAGAGTACTGGAAATCTGGGGAGGCTTGTTGTTACCCAGACTCCAGTGAACACCACCGGTTCTTGTCGGTGAGCAATCACTGACGATGACCTGTGGGGTAGAACTCCTAGTGAGTACGAATAATAATCTATATATTAATACGATAGCGTGTGTGTTCGTGTGTCACGTTTAAATCAAAAGTCGAGATTAAAAAATAACGTTAACTTTTTTCTCTAACGTGACTAGCTACTTTTTTTGTATATCTACCAAAAAGACGTCTTCAATCGATACGCTAAAGAGATTTTAAATTATTATTATTATTATTATTATTATTATTATTATTATTATTATTATTATTATTATTATTATTATTATTATTTACTCACTAGGAGTTATCACACTCGTCATCGTCAGTGATCGCCCACTGCCAACAACCTGTGGTATTCCCTGGAGTCTGAGTGACAACAAGTCTCCTCAGACTTCCAGTATGCTCCACCTCTTTTCGTTCATCACCGCTGATGACCTTGCGGTATCGCAACAGCCACCTACCACCGATTTCACGGTGATAAGGGTCATTGGTCCACTCTGGGGCCCGGGTGGCAACAAGCCTCCCCAAGGTCCCAGAGCTGTCCGCGCTCTTCCAGTGGAGGTCAGGTTTGCGCTTTCCCTCCTCGACCCTCTGTCCATATAATTTTCGTGGCGTCAGCCTATGCTTGCGCCTCTCTCGTGCGGTTGCATTTTCCTCGGTTCTGTTATCTTGTGCTTCCATGTGTTTGTTCTCCATTATTATTATTATTATTATTATTATCATTATTATTATTATTATATAGAAAAAAAGCCTCATTATTTTAAGTTATGCAAGAAGAATGTCTTAAAAGATATGTCATATTGTATAAATGAAATCAAAGTGGAATAAATAGTGGTTATGCTTGTGATCCAACGGGTCACAGGTACGACTAGTAAATATTTTTTAACTATTTCAACCACTCTGTATTTTATTTGTTGGTTAGTTACTAAGTCTGACGGCATATCAAGGGTAGGGTCATTTTATGCTTGAACTGTACATTTTGGGGGCATACGATCGGCTTGTAAATTAATTTGTTTTTTAGTCGTATATGTTGTAAACAAAATAGTCTGTAAACGATAGTTTCTATTTGACCCCCAGATGTGGGTCCTTAACAGGTACTACTATTTGTTCGGGTCATAGTGGACCTAGGAGTAATGGTAACCAATGGGTACCTCCAAACTCCTCAAAGTTCTCAAATTCGGGACCTCACGACCGGATGCAAAAGAGAATTTTAATTGCTACAGGAGAGAATTTAAATGTCTACTAAACACTGTTCTCAAGTGTCTAAGGTCTCTTTGTACATGGGTTTGTCAGGACAACCTGGCATGAGGATACTTCCCCTACAAGTAAATTCTGACCAAATATTTAAAATAACATAGGATGCGAAGCACAAATATGATCCCCTCGTTATGGTTACTCCACACTGGCTTATACGAGGAATGGTGCACCTTCTCCAAGTGATGGTGCCTCGAGTAACAGCACTTAGCTGGATTCTCCACCAGACTAGATGAATTCTTGTCCTGCATTCCGGCAAAACCACGAGACTACAAGAAAGATACACTATAACATAATCAACTGGTCAATTGGGGAGAGGAAAATTCATGTTCTTCATTTCTTTACTAACTCAACGCTTTAGAAGTAAAGGAGAACTTTAATGGAATACACGGATATCTATGTATCTCATATAGAGACCAAGTGTTAGCCCCATGGAAAGGCCTTCCCTTGATTTCTGATAACTTATACTGAAGAAAAATGAAAAAAATGCAGTTTTATCAAGGACCTCGCCAAGTAGTAGTAGTAGTAGTAGTAGTAGTAGTAGTAGTAGCAGTGCTTATAACTGAATTGAACCTTATCCTCGGAGGGGCGTCCCCTTACACTAGTACCGAAACGACAGTCATAATCTGGGCGACGAAGGCGGAATGTTTAATCGTTCTTTGCTGATTACGCTGAAAACCAATTACCCCGTCGGGAGAGGTCGCTTCTTTAAATTATCCTCGGTGTACTAATTAGAACTACGTCGTTTCAATTTAAATAAACGGATGCTCGCAACAAGAAGAAGGACGTAGTATGCGAGGCGTGTGTAGTAAGTTGGGTCGACGGGAGATGCGAACCGACGCACACGTCCACCCGGTACACACCCTCTTGGGTCTTAGTTATCCGGAAAAAGGGACCAATCTGTGCATAAATCTATCGATTAAGATTAAGAACGGACCCTTCGACTACACCGACCCCTCCCTCAATGATCCCCCCAACCTATTTTCGAGGAGACCCCATTCTCCTACCTTCACTTTTCGCGTGTCTCATGTTGTAATACCTAGAATATGCGGCTGTTTACTAAATTACGACCAGGTTGACCAAATGTGACTCGCGGTCTATTGTCGTCGATCGTCCACTTCACCACCATCCACGAAACCGACGATTCCTTGCCCCTATTTAAGTCACCTCTTCATCTACTTTAACACACCGATCCTCCTCCTCCTCCTTCCTCTCCTCCTCCTCCTACTCCTCCTCCACGCCTATAATGACCTTCCGGTCAAAGTTACAGCTTAACCATATGTCCGACTGCCGCCTTTCGTAAATTATGAAATCGGCCACCAATTTTGCCGGGTCTGACCAAGTGTGACATATTAGACTCATTTTAACCGGGAGGCTAGAGACATTTGCATGACAGGAAGCCCCTCTCGGACGGCACCACGCAAGACTTCGGCCCCTGACAGCTGGACGGTGCCTAGATCTCATCGTAATACTACAAGTTTGTGCTAACAGCTCCTAATTGTGTTTAACCATGCGACGTTTATAAGTCTGAGGTTTCCGTCAAATTAACTTTACCGCGATCTTTAATTTTCCCGCCAGATTTAATTTTCCCGCCAGATTTTCTTCATTTTTTTTTTAATGCGCCATCGAGGATCGGTAGATAGGTCTGTCGCGCATTGGTTTGAAATAGCATGAGCAGAGCTAAGCGCGTAGATTGAATGAACGCGTCTTAGTTTAGTTGCGACTAAATGTTAGGTTTATAACGCTTAAGTTTGAATTAGCATTTACGATAGAGTTTTCGTTGATCTGTCATGCTTGTCTAAAATATCATTTTCATCTGTCTGTTACACTTAACTTGAAAATAGAATTTTCATTGTTAAGTTCGAACGAGCATTTTTGTTAGTCTGTTTCGCTTAAGTTTTATAACAGTTGTATCGGTCTATGACATTTAAGTTTAATAGCATTTTCGTTGGGCTGTCATGTTTCAATAAGATTTTTGTTAGTTCAAGTTCCAAATATAATTTCATTCTCATCGCTAATTTATTTTTTTATTATTATTATAATTAATGTTATTTGATATGCAAATTACTATATCATACGGTAGTCTTAAGGGTAAGATATTATTATTATTATTATTATTTTATCATTATTATTATTTTTTATGTATATATTAGTGATATTTTAAGCTGAATTATTTCGACACTTGATTATTTGGGAAATGGTCGTATAATCAGTACCATTGGAGAGCCATGAATATTAAAACTGTCCTGTTTTTAAATCTCCGAAACAGTTACATGGTAAACAGCTGATGATCCCCGTGTTAATATTAGACGCTTAAGGTTTCCTGTTTTTGTTTCACTCTTAGATAATTAACCCCCCTTTTTTATTTTTATTTTTTATCTTTTTTTTATTTTACTTATATTTTTTTCATTTATTAATTTTCCAACGAATGTTAAGTCTGCAATATCTTGGATTTAGTTAGTTTTTCTGGGAATTTAAACTGCATTTTACTTGTTTTAATTTTTTTTTTTTTTTAATGACTCAAAGCTTCTTTAGAATATATATATATATATATATATATATATATATATATATATATATATATATATATATATATTTTAGATTTTTGAATGTGAGATGATATATATAATTATTTCCACAATCAAACAACGCCGTAGCCCACAACCCATGAAAGAAACAAACCGGAAGTCCTAGACTCAAGTTTCGCCATCCTTTGGGCTACAAAAGTAGTAGAACCTGAGAACCAAAATAGTAGAACCTGAGTTCGGATGAGTAGAACTCATCCGAACTCATGATTCGAAACCCGAGTCAATTGATTGTTAGGCGAGTACTCTGCTACTAAGCTACCTCACCACATAGAAGAATATCAATTAACTTACACAGATTAAGCAACCGTGGAATACACCTACTCTTTTCAACAAGGGGTGTAGTCATCCAACCACTTAGAACCCAGGCCGATGTCTCATAAGTAGGATTTTATACTCGCTAGGACGATGTCATCCAACAAGCTAACCCAGCGAGCAAATAAATATTAGATTTTTGAATGTGAGATGATATATATAATTATTTCCACAAATATGGGTCGTTGTCTGATTGTGGAAATAATTATATATATATGGAACAACAAAACTACGGAAACTTCATACACCAGTTTGATCGAGGTACGAAGTTGACCATTCGGAAGATGGAAAAAATTTTTAAAAAGATCACAAAGCAGAAACACTCCGTGCTATTCAACAACGTTTGCCTAAATGAAAACTTGCTGCCTAAATACACACAATATATATAGAGAGAGATATATATAGATATATATAATTATATATATATATAGAGAGATATATATAATTATATATATATAGATATATATATATATAATATTCATAAATAAATATTAAATTATATTTACTTACAGACGACGTCGTTTCCAGCTTTTACTCTCATCAGTGCAGGGAAGTGATAATTTCAGACGGTCACGAGACGCGAACCAGGCTCACAGAGGCACGTTTGACTTCGCACGCTTTCACTCTATCCTCTCGGCCATATGGAAATTATCACCTAATACAGAAAATGTATGTTATAGTCATGCAAACACTGCGTAAGCATCACGATAATCTAAAGGACTCAACGAACTTACTCGGAGCCTTGCTTTGTAGCTAAAGTGAATGTCTAATTTTTAATATCTCATAACAGTGCTCAACTTTAATTTTCTTAAAAGGGCTTTATAATAATATTCATAAATAAAACTTAAATTATATTTACCTAGAGATGGCGTCGTTTCGTGTGTTTGCTCTTATCAGTGCAGAGAGGTGATAATTTCAGACGCGAACCCGGTTCAGAGAGTCACTTTGACTTCACACTCTTTCACTCGGCCATAGGAAATTATTACGTTATATTTATCCACAGACACGTGTTTCGTCGTCTCTCCAACTCATTGGGGTGGCTAGCAACTAGATTCGATACCCGGATCCAGTGGTTGGCATCCCGTCCGGTGCTCTACATACAGCTATCAAATCTATTACTTAGATCGGGGTAAATGTATCCTATTTAAATAGTGTATATATATATATATATATATATATATATATATATATATATATATATATATTTATATATATATATATATATATATATATACATATATATATAACTCTACTTTAGACTCAGGTAACCACCCCTCTCCCTGAATTACCATTGCGGACTGAAGCCACACTTGATAACCTGGTCATCACCCCATCCCAGGTCAGAGACATCATAAAAAGCCTTGACACCTGTAAAGCTTGTGGGCCTGATCTCATACCTGTAATAGCAATAAAGAAATGCTCTGCTGAACTGGCCCCTGTCCTCTCCAAACTTTACAATAAATGCCTAGCCGAATCTTGCTTCCCCGATAGCTGGAAAAGTGCCTCTGTGGTACCAGTCTACAAGAGTTCTGGGAATAGAACCGACCCTCAGTACTACCGCCCAATCAGTCTACTGTCGATCTTTGCCAAAATCTTTGAATCCTTAATCAATCTAGCGATAGTACGTCACTTAGTTAATGCTAAACTTCTATCTGACCGCCAGTATGGATTTAGACAAGCACGATCTACTGCAGATATCTTAACGGTCATCTCTGAACGCATGTATCATACTCTCGACAAGGCAAGTGAAGCTAGGGCAGTAGCGCTTGATATATCCAAGGCCTTTGACAAGGTATGGCATAAAGGGCTTCTCCTGAAAATACGCTCATACGGTATTACTGGGCAACTACTTAATATAATTAGATCCTTCCTAAACAAAAGAAAAATCCAGGTTGTCCTCGATGGCCGTTCATCTAAGCAACATGACATAAATGCTGGTGTGCCCCAGGGATCTATTCTTGGACCTTTGTTGTTCCTGATCTATATAAACGATCTCCCTGATGACATAGTGTCTGAGATTGGTTTATTTGCTGACGACACCACGCTTTACTCTCGCCATGTTGGCAAAACAGACGCGATCATATCTGAGGCAATGGCTGGATCCTTAGAAAATGACCTCCAGGCTGTAGTGGATTGGGGCCATAAATGGTTGGTGACTTTTAATGCCGCAAAGACTAAGCTCCTTTCCTTCAACAACTACAAGAAGCCTCTCCATCCACCGATTGTCATGGCAAATAACACCCTACCTGAGAGTTCATCATTCAGACTCCTTGGCCTAACATTCACAGGTAACATGAATTGGAACACATACATTGAAGACATTGCCAAGGCTGCCGCAAAGACGGTTGGCTCCCTCTACCGTGCTAGTGGACTCCTTACACCTGACATTATCCTGTATCTCTACAAAGCCACCATTCGCCCATGCATGGAGTATTGTTGCCACATCTGGGCTGGTGCATCATCTACTAGTCTCTCCCTCCTTGACAAAGTCCAAAAAAGAGTAGTCAACCTAATAGGTCCCTCACTGTCAGCTAAGCTCTAGCCCCTGTCCCATCGCCGCAATGTGGCATCCTTGTGTTTGTTTTACAAATACTTCAATGGATTATGCTCCGATGAGTTGGCTACTCTGGTGCCCCCTCGACGTAAATTCACTAAACTAACTCGACATTCTACTAAATCTCATTCATTCACTGTGGAGGTCCCCAGATGCCGGAGAGCATTCTCTCAAATAGCTTCTTTCCTCGTGCTGCTGGCCTCTGGAACTCCCTCCCTGCCCCCTGTTTCCCCGACAATACTGACATGCAGAAATTTAAAACTAATGTAAACAGACATCTCGCTGCTCAGATCCCAATTTAAGCTAAACCACTAATCCTTCTCCCCTTTTTCTTTTTCTCAGTAGCCCCTTACGTTTACAGTGGCGTCCTGCCTTGTTTGGGGTGAATCATGTAAAAAAAATATATATATATATATATATATATATATATATACTCGAAGCTATCTACATAAAAACACAACAACCTAAAATTAACAACATCACATATGAAACCAGTGGTAACATTTTAAAATGCTTAACGTAATGCGATTTTGTTCTGTGATGCCATCCAGCGTTGCTTAATTTAAAATCGTCAACGATTTCCTGGAACAATGCGGAAAACTTCTATGCGCGTTTTTCCACCGTCTTTTTGAAATCATCTTTTTTCTCCAGAATTTTTGTTCATTTGCTTTTGACACCTAAGGATGATTCGACGAAGAATCGAAAACGTTCGTAGAACCTATGGAACATTTTTTTTTTAATACAATAAAGACCATCCAAAAAATTGTAAAAATAAAAAAGAAGTATAATTAAACAGACAAATTCTGTCATTTTTAACAATGTTTGCATAAATTATATATATATATACATATATATATATATATATATATAGAGAGAGAGAGAGAGAGAGAGAGAGAGAGAGAGAGAGAGAGGGGGGGAGAGAGTAGTAAGTTATAAAAAAATATTGATGGCAATTAAGCTACACATACTTACGTATTGAGCACTTTATATTAAAGGCATTTCAGTATGCCTCATCATATCGAGCTTGATTGATGGTGGTTTTCTTTGTTCGAATGCGTAAGTCTTCAATTATCGGGAGGCGCAGGTTGCAATGTGAGACAGCAAGGATGGCTGTGTTTTTGACTAATATGTCCCTGCAATCTTTTTTAGGGTGTCGTGTTCTACTAAGTGTTGGTAAATAGAGCTAGGGGAGGAGAGGTGACATGTAAGGCGACGAGAAATACTAGTCCTAGTCATACTAATGTATGTTTTGTTTTTGGAGACACATTCTCCCATTGGACATTTAAAAACTAGTAATGCTGTATATGTGTTTAAATGCCCAATGGGAGAATGTGTCTCACATTGCAACCGCTGCCTCCCCATAATTGAAGCCTTACTCATTCGATCAAAGAAACCCACCATAAAAACTGCTCAATAACAAATAGAGCTGTTTTTTTAGTATAATGTTTTTATTTATACAACAATTTTTTGGTTACATATGTGCATACATGTTTCAGCTGCATTCTCTTTGGAAAGCCAACTTCCTCATACCTTTAGAAGAAAAGAAAAAGGCTGAGAAAGTTGGCTCTCGACAAAGAGTGCAGCTGAAACATGTATGCACATATGTAACCAAAAATGTTTGTATAAATAAAAATGTATACTATGTATAGAGAGAGACAGATAGGGGAGAGAGGAGGAGGGGGGAGAGTAGATAGATAGATTGATAGATAAATATATAGATGTGGACTTATATAGTAGTAGTAGTAGTAGTAGTAGTAGTAGTAGTAGTAGTAGTAGTAGTAGTAGTGTATATTAGTTCAAATACTTTCTGAAATAAGGATCAGGGTACTGTTCAGACTTCCAGACAATACACCCGCATCTGTTTCGATATTCACCGTGTATATTTTATAAAATATCCATCCTATTCTTTTGATATTTAACACCTGGAAAACTGAATCGGTTTCTCAGTAGTAAACAATAACAAATAACTAATAAAATTATCTAGACTTTTTTTTTAATTATGTAATTACCAATCCTACCGTGATTAATATTAGGATCCCTAAGGAGATTTACTGAGTAGAGAAAACACGGAAATACCCTCGAAAGACTTGGATGGGTGTTTGGAGATAGAGGGGAGATGGGTGTATGGTATGTGTCAGACTTGGTTAGAACAACTCGAGTAATTATAAATATAGTTGCAAAAATTGTCTGGAAAGAAAAATATTCAACAAAAAAAAAACGAACAAACATTTTGCTTCCGGGCTGGAATCACATATCTGTTTAAGATCGTCTCTCTCTTCAATAATGTCCGCCAGCATCATTTGAAAATGAAGGAATAGAAATAATGTTTTTTTGTTTTTTATTATTATTATCATTATTATTATTATTATTATTATTATTATTGTTATTATTATTATTATTATTATCTATGGCCTGAGTCTGTGGTTTGCGGCAGTTTTGTGTTGGTTGAATTCAGACATCTTTTTTTTTCTCTTCTGTTTTTGTATGAGAAAGGAAGTTTTACACAAAGAAGACGAAGTCTCGAATTTTGTTACAGGCGAAGCGAGAACAAAACGTGATTTGAACGGAAGATGGTGGAACATCGCAGGAATACTGTAGTACAGCTGATAGGCTAAAACAAAATTGTTCACTGCCTGCGGCGATGGCGTCGTCACTCAGTGTCACCTTGTATGCTGAGTCTGCGATGGAAGTGGGGCAATGGCTTTCCCCTAACAAGCGAAGTCCGAATTAAATTTCGCCCGTTTATATTACGCAAATACCGTCAGTGATTTGCCGTCGACAAGACTCATCTGCATTGTCGGCGACACGGATACTCGACAAACCTGAATATTTCTTTACATCCAAACGTTCCCGGGTTTGTGCCGACTTTACTAGTTTTGGGGAAGTTTACCGTCCTACTTCCAATCGCAAACGCAACACACAAAGTGTCGGCGTTTTGACGGCTATTGCTACCCTACCGGAGGCGGTGAGCAATTTCTTTTTCCGTATCAGCTTCGTTACAAAACCAAAAAAAAATCGAGAGGGATGAAAAGGCTAAATAGTCAGAAAGAAAAGAAGACAAAATTAGCGGAAATGATGGTGGGTGGGGACTGAAAGTAAATTTTTTTAAAACGCTAAGTAAAAAAGACATCCAAACAAGCGACAAATAAAAATGAAAGTCTAAAAAGAAAAAAGATTGAATCATCAGATAGTTACGATAGTAGTAGTAGTAGTAGTAGTAGTAGTAGTAGTAGTAGTAGTAGTAGTAGTAGTAGTAGTATAAGGCAAGTAACAATTCTATAGGTTTTTCTTCAGTATTATCACGTATTTTTCAATCGTGCTGTCGTTTGGATAATCCCGATATTTTCTCCAAGTACTCGAGAGTGACCTGAATCAAACGTCATATCACTCTATTTATCCCTCTTTCACCTCTTCCTTCTCACCGTCACTTTACTCATCTGCCCCCCTCTCTTCCTCTCTCTTTCTCTCTCTCTCTCTTCCTCTCTTTCTTCCTCTCTCTCTCTCCCTTTCTCTCTCTTTCATTCATACTACGTCACTCTATTTGCCCTATCTCTCTCTTTCTCTCTGTGTATCTACCTCTCTTTGTATATTCTCTCTCCTTCTGTCTCTCGTTGTCTATTGCCGCGCTCCCTCTCACTCACTCTGTCTCTCATTATCTTGTCGTCTACACGAGCGCAATGTTAGGGTTAGGGTTTTAATATTGAAAAAATCCAGCTCCTCAAAAATGGGCAGTCTGAAGGGGAACAAGAATAATTGTATAGACAATGAGAGAGTGGTGGGGGGCTTTTTTATCCCCCCCCTCTCAATCTCTCACTCCCTCTCTCTCTCTCTCTCCCTCTCTCTCTCTCTCTCTATTTCTCTCTCTTCCTCTATTTATCTATGTCTGTCTCTTCGTCCCTTTGTCTATTTTCTCTCTCTCTCTCTCTTTATCTCTCTCTCTCTCTTTCTCTCTCTCTCTCTCTCTCTCTTTATCTATCTCTATCTTTTCATCTTTTTGTCTATTTTCTCTCCTCTGTCTCTCACTCTCTATTTCTTTCTTTCTCTATCTCTTTATCTATCTCTATTTTTTCACCCCTTTATCTGTTTTCTCTCTCTCTCTCTCTCTCTCTCTCTCTCTCTCTCTCCTTCGGCTCTCTTGTTTATTCTATGTCGCTTTCTCTCTTTCTTTATTTCTTTCTTTCTCTCCCGCTTACTCTCTCTTTATCAATTCTTTTTCTCTCGCGTTCGTTCTGTCTGTCTGTCCGTCCGTCCGTCCGTCTGTCTGTCTGTCTGTCTCTCTCTCTCTCTCTCTCTCTCTCTCTCTTCCTCTCTCTCTCGTTGTCTCTTTTCTCTATCTCTTCTTTATTCTCTCGCTTTATGACACTTTTCTTCTCCCCCAACCACCACTCACCACACCCAAAAGCCTTGTCTGCTTTTCCTCCAGAGGCTATCAAAATTTCATAAGCGGACATTTCCGGTCTAATACCGGAAATGCCTCAAGACAAGTAAATGCACATAAAAAACACACACACATGCACACTTACTTTCAACCAATAAATGCAGGTGTGCATAAGACGCACTTGCGTGTGTACAAGCCCTACACACACACCACACTACACCACACACACCACACACATCACACACACCACACACAAAGTCCATACACAATATCATATGCTTATACGTAGGCATTGGTATGTATGAATTTAGTGATTATAACAGTTACATAAAGAACCATCATAAGAATAACATGTAAAATTGAAAGTAACCACTTCATCATGGCCGCCGTATCTGAAATCGGAAATTGCGAACTGGTGTTAACCCCCATAAATTATATTTCATACCGGGTGTTAGGGGGGTAAAGCAAATAAGAATTTGTATTCAACAATTTGCTTAATTATTAACAATAATAAAATACAAATGTTTTTTATACTTGGAAATCTTTTAATTATTTTTTAATTTTGAAAATATATTTTAACAAATAATCAAATCAAACAATTTGTATAATTGGAATGTTTTTTATATATTTTTTAAATAGTTTAATTATTAATTATTAACCAATTATAATTATGTTAAAAAGTAACAAACAATTATGAAGAAATAATAAATTCAAACTGTTTTATTTCGTAAATGGTAAAAATAAACATTCCGTAGTTTAAAATAATTGGGTATTTTGGTTTCGATTAACATCGTTTCGCAAGTTCTGATTTCAGATACGGCGACCATGATAAGTGGATACTTTCTATTCTACCGAAAAACGCTTATTAATATGTGATACTTGTTGGAATACGAGTCTGACGACGGAATACAAATACAGAGGTATCATTAGAACCTTTTGAAGTAAATTCGGTAATGTTGAAGAAGTATATAGATCAATGGCGGCCGGATATGACGTCAGCACTTTCACGCGGTGATAACCCGCCAAAAATACGCTGTATTATTTTGTTCGTTTTTTTGTTTTTTTTTTGTTGCAGTAACTTGGCAAGTCGAAACCTGGTGGCACTTTTTCAGGTGTGTAATGCATTATTACTAAACACGTGAGTAACAAGCATAAATAAAAACTCTGCCAAATCAAGCAGCGTTAAATTAACAGTTTGTTGGGAAATTGTCTATTTAATTTGATATATAAGTAAATGAATAGCGAATACATTTATAAACATAATAAAATAAACGTAACAAAATAAACTTAATGAAATAAACTTAATAAAATAAATTTAATAAAATAAACGTAATAAAATAAACTTAATGAAATAAACTTAATGAAATAAACTTAATGAAACACACTTAATAAAATAAACTTAATAAAATAAACTTAATGAAATAAACTTAATGAAATAAACTTAATGAAACACACTTAATAAAATAAACTTAATAAAATAAACTTAATGAAATAAACTTAATGAAATAAACTTAATGAAACACACTTAATAAAATAAACTTAATAAAATAAACTTAATGAAATAAACTTAATGAAATAAACTTAATAAAATAAACTAAATAAAATAAACTTAATGAAACACACTTAATGAAATAAACGTAATAAAATAAACGTAACAAAATAAACTTAATGAAATAAACTTAATAAAATGAACTTAATGAAATAAACTTAATGAAATAAACTTAATAAAATAAACGTAATAAAATAAACTTAATAAAATAAACTTAATAAAATAAACTTAATGAAATAAACTTAATAAAATAAACTTAATGAAATAAACTTAATGAAATGAACTAAATAAAATAAACTTAATGAAATAAACGTAATAAAATAAAATAAACTTAATGAAATAAACTTAATAAAATAAACTTAATGAAATAAACTTAATGAAATGAACTAAATAAAATAAACTTAATGAAATAAACTTAATGAAATGAACTAAATAAAATAAACTTAATGAAATAAACGTTATAAAATAAACGTAATGATATAAACGTAATAAAATAAACTTAATAAAATAAACTTAATAAAATAAACTTAATAAAATAAACTTAATGAAATAAACTTAATGAAATAAACTTAATAAAATAAACTTAATAAAATAAACGTAATAAAATAAACTTAATGAAATAAACTTAATAGAATAAACGTAATAAAATAAACTTAATAGAATAAGCAGAAACAAAACAAAAACTATCTTAAATCTTGTTTTTGTCTGTTTTAATCAAATTGTTTTAAAAGTGATTCTTTTTGTGGTAATTTTGGTTACAGGGCTAAAATAACCAAGCGAATAAAACACATTCACATACACACTTACTTTCAACCAATAGATGCAAATGTGCATAAGACACACTGGCGTGTGTACAAGCCTTACACACCCATACATACACACTACATACACCAGGTCTATAACAAGATATACACAATACCATATGCTTATACGCAGGCATTGATATGTATGAATTTAGTGGTTATAACAGTTACCATAAAGAGACATCATGAGAATGACAGGTAAAATTGAATGTAACCACTTCATCATGGCCGCCGTTCTGAAATTGGAAACTGCTTAATTTTATTTTAGGTTAACATCGGTGTGAAAGTGATGACACTTCTTCAACATTATTGTAACATCGTATAAATCAGCATGGCCGCCGACATTTTTTCACCGGCTTGATGCGGCTGACATTGGTTTTATCCGACTCTTTCTAGAATCGGATACCTATGTTTCATTTTAATCTTGTGCAATAGATAAGTGGTCTCCCACCACTGGGTCGTGTGTTATATAATGGGACGCATGGGTGATGGACGTACAGTGAGATCGCTTAACTTGCGCGATTTGTAACGGCGTCATCTCGTGAAATGTTGGTGCGATGTGTTCTCACGATCCGCGGGGACAGTTGACGAGACCTCGGGGTCGGGGGTTAGGTCACACCTGTGCGTCGATCACGATATTTCGTGACGTCACAGTTTTCCCGGTGGGAAAACGGCAGTGAGATTTTCAGTTTGGACTTGGAAGCCGACGAGTCAACACGCCTTAACCATGTAGCGATTACATATACTAGGGGAGTTCGGATACTCAAAAATAAGAGCCAGATGAAGTCCCCCTCTTCCTTCCTTTACAAGTAATTAGGAAATTAACTAGCGTAAGCTTCTCTCTCCACTACGATGTAACTGCTTCAGTGTCGACAAGCTAATAGAAAATAAATGGCTCAAACTAATTAGAAGATTTGTTATATTTTGTGAGTTCAGCTTACGAAGAAACCGCCAGAACGATGGAAAAAGAGGGCGAAATTATGGCGCGGGGCGAAGCGACAGACAGATAGCAGCAGCGACACAAAAAAAACTGCAGAGATATCGGGTGGCGGCAGCGCGACGGTGAAACAAGAAAGAGACGCACGGTTAGTACAAATAGTTCCACCCTCCAGTTGGGGTTCTCGAATAGAAACAACACATTTTATTCTAGGAGCTTCTTTCAAAGAACTGCAGACTTGTGGAACTCTTTTCCTGCTGACTGTTTTCTTCCTACCTATATCCTTTGTGTTTTCAAGACTAAGGCCAATAGGCATCTCCTGTCTTTGCGATAATCATATTTCGTTCTTGTTAGCTCCTTACATCAAGTGGCTTCATGCCTTGTATGGAGCGATTTACATAAAAAAAGGAGGAAACTCAATCGTTAGTGATAGCCGCGCAGAACAAAATATATAAAAGCTATAATAGACAAAATCCAGAGGAACAATAAATGTAGACTCTGTGGACAAAAAAAGACGAAACAGTAAATTCAATTTATATTCGTGTTTTTGTGGTGTATATGTATCTTATATTAAAAGCATGTTTAAGGGTTACCATAGCGATTACAGTCAGAGAGCGTTAGGGCAGTGGTCGCCAACAGAGGAGGAAGACGAGAGGAGGAGAGATTGTGAGTCTAAGTAGACACACACACATGTAGCAGATTAATCTGATAGTTCAAACTGGTAACTTCATTTAGCTGTTGAAAAATAACAAACTTAGAGTACTCATGGGCCGTGGTAAAATTGTCAAGCGTTGACCGGTCCGCGGTTATAAAAATGGTTGAGAACCACTGCCATGAATGAAGAAAACTCAAGTTGTCGTCATTGTTACAAAAACGCATGAAAATTGATAATCATGCTTTGTTAGCTGCTTGTTCTTGTACGCTCCCTTTCAGTGATCCTTCCCGACTGGGGGAACGCCGTCTGCAAATAAGTACTTTCATGCATCGAAAAAGGATTTAATCGAGATATATCTGTTGGAAGGCAAACAAGATTTATTCGACTTGATCTTCGTTTCAAATAACTGACCAGTGCGGGTTGAGGGAGACAAAAAGGTCGATAATAACTGTTTAATCAAATCTTAGAAATGTATGTTAAATAACAATGTTCACACGTGTAGTGCTTCTAACCGACTCCCGACATCTCTCTCTCTCCCTCTCTCTCTCTCTCTCTCTCTCTCTCTCTCTCTCTCTCTTTCAGCCATGTGACGTCAAATCCATTTTTATCAATTTCCACCGTGTAGCAAACTCTAACCTCGAGTCCAGAAAGTGTACTTCGACTGAACTTTCATTTCATGTTATTTTAAACTAACCAATTTATATACTAGTGGGTTCACTCGTCAAATATTCAACACTTATAGGAGGGACTCCGTGAAAGTGGTGCTATGAAACGGATTGGATTCAAACTTGGCACACCCAGGTTATCAGTGTGCACGATTATCCACTTCACCACTGTTATCTCCCTTGAACTCATTAACCTGGAGGGATACGGACACCAAGAAGCTTAACAGCAATGAAAAGCATACCGCAATTGTAAAACCTGTGTGAAAAATAGATCCTACACGACTCAAGTGATTGGGCTGAAATTGTTAGGGCAACTTCACAAAACAGAATAGTTATTTCTCTTGGACCAAAAGAAAGAGTTATCGCCCTTGGATAAAAGAGTCGTCTGCCAGGACAGTTGAAAAGTAAATAGAACGGCTCTCACGATCAGACTAAGCATCTCGCGCCCAGCGGTTTTCTACATTTCAATTTAATCGGTGTTTTTGTTAAATAAATTTGTTAAAGGTTCTACTTCGCCCTTTCTTCATTTTTGAGTTGTTATTAAACCGATAACAACGCGTGTAAACACCAGACGTAACAGAAATAAAGGTAGATCTTTTCAATTTAAGCTCCTATCAATTGGTTCTGAAATTGATTTGAATTCGCTCAAAATTAAATGAAGATTAACATACTTTTGTGTCTTTTAACAATAGTTTTAACTTCATTCAAATAAGAAGAAAAACATTTTCAGTGGGAAATTCATAGATGACCTGTGATCCGTTGTACATCAGTATATACTAATTTTATCTAATTCCCTTTTCCTCTCCAAACACGCTGTTGATACTTTCCTTTCGCATTATTCTCTATTTACATCGTTTATTTATTTACGTAATCCTCTTTCTTATGCTGTTGCTGTACTCCTATGCTATGATGACCACATGCGTGTTGACTGGTTCGTCTGTCAATCGTTCTACGCTCACGTTGTGCTTAAAACGTCTATAAAAGTTTGGTGTTCATCCAACTTAGTTGGTAGGTCCAATCGGCAAAAACCAAGAAGAACTAGCCGTGAAAAATAAGAAAAATATTTGTTGAAACACCGCGTGTAGTAACATTATTTGCAAACACGCTGTTTCTTTTGTTTGAGGAATATGGCTGGTGCTAATTCTGAATTCAGGAGCTTTGGGGGTTGTCTTTCTGCTTTTGTTCCTTTCTTGTTAGTCTGTTACGTCCTTGTATTCGATCAGTTTCGATTTCTCTCTCTGGAGAACGCCTAAAGATGTCTTTCTTTATAGAGAATGTTCACTTTAGGTGACAAGTCTGATTAGTTAACCATCCTCAGATTGTTTCGCATTTTTCTTCTATTTTACGATTGGTTAGTCAATCAAAGCCTTCGTTTAACGCATGTTGGACGAGCCTCTAATTTAATAACGATGTCGAGGTTTGATTTATTAAGAGTATTAGTACGCCTTGTTTTGAATAATCCCTCAAGTTTAGTGTGAGCTTTCAAATCGTAAATGAAATTGACTTTTCTAAGATTATTGTTTTGATAATTCTAACCTAATATTTAACAGAAGCTAACGCGTTGTTGGATTTGTGCAATGGAAATGACTACTCCCAGTTTCATAAACAAAGCTAAAACCTCAAAGAATCCGATTCAAATGCACAACTGAAAATAATATTTCTAACACACTACTCGGTAAAAAGCGTATTGATCCCTCTTTCTTTTAATATATTACTCTCATGATTGATATAAGTTAATAAACCAACTAGGGGCGTTAGTCTATTCTATTAAATCATCAAATCCGTTAATAAGTTCATATAATGCTGTAAACTACCTTATTGGGTCACTGTTACTTTCATTTTTCGTTTTCTTCTATATTTACGTCATTTATTTATTTACGTCGTTATCTTACTCTCCTTTTCTTACGCTTCTGCTATTACTGCTTCTTCTATTCGTCTCCTCCAACCACATCTTATATCAGTAATCTTCTACTATATTATCAATTCAATTTGCAGACGATAAACCAATAAAGCAAGTTTATAAAAGTGTTAGCGTAATTTACTAGAGTTCATGATGTTCTAGAAGAAAATACTTCAAATTAATCAAACCGCAAATTAATGAAAACTGTGTGAAACTGTGTGAAACTGTATGTTACATGAGTGAATTTATGGGATGAGAAATGTTATGTCCTCATTATAATGTATTGAACGGATTTGAAGTGTTCCGATTTCGAGAATCAGGATATTTGTGTGAAATTTAACTAATGTTTCAATTAAAATCAGAAAAAAAATCAATGACAATGTCACGCTTAGGTTTAGGGTTGAGGTTAGGGTTAGGGTTCCACAATAGTTCGTTTCTGTTCAAGTTTTAAAAAATCGGTTTTAAGTTTTCGTTTGTGAACTTTCGTACGTCCAGTGCGTAATTTGCAAATACCACCACGTGTGCTACTTGGAATGTTTTGTACTAATTGTCGGTATTTCATTGAATGAATTGTCTTGTTTCCAGAATTCTGTAGAATTATGTAAGTTTCCATAATCCTGTGAAGTCGAAGATACATATTCTTTTTCCGTTGTAGGTTTCCCACTTTCCATGTTAATTGCTTTTTTGTCCGTATCTATTTTGTTAAGAATGTATCGCCTGTGTTTCCTTTCGGATTCGCGTACCACATAACGTTTCTAGGATTAGATACGTTGTTTAGTACTTGCAGTGATACGCTCGTGGCCGAGAGGGTCCCTGAGTGTTATAGTATGGTTGACTAATATGAAGATATGATAGGCCAAGGGAAGCAACGTCGTGAATTTTAAGAAAAATAGAAGTAATGAAACTTGATAAATCTGCGCAGAAGCTATTAAGAAATTAAAGATTAAACTAATACAGATAATTAAAATTATTAATGTATTTTTATCTTTAAGAAATTACAAATCATTTATTAAATAAAGAATTTAGTTAATTAATTTATTAATTGAACCCATATTATTAGAGTCTGGGTCCAGTGGAAGCAAGGGGTAAGCATATTATTTCCAAATTGCAAAAACGCCTCGTAATGTTGATTGCTGATTAAACAAGTTGTTATTTAATTTAGATTTGAATGTAACTATTATAGCATTTCTTTTTAATCTTATTTTGAATACATCTGAAGGAGTATATTTCAGGATATAATTAAAACTGAAGCCTAAAGAACCTACAAGGAATACAACCTGGTGAGATATATTCTGTTTCATTTTACTTCAGTAGAAGTTCTTAGAAATCAAGGGGTCCCTTACTGGAGCTAACACTTGATCTCTATATGAGATACATAGATATTCGGATGTTCCATTGGAGTTATTCTTTGCCTCTAAAACGTTGAGTAAGTCAAAAAGTAAGAACATTAATTTTCCTCCCCCTAATTGACCAGTTAACTATGTATATCTTTCTTATGGATTCCAGGACAAGAATTCATCTAGTCTGGTGGAGTATTCAGCTTAGTGATGTTCCTAGAAGCAACATCACTTGAAAAAGGTTTACCATTCCTCGTATAAGCCAGTGTGAGGTAGCCATAACGAGGGGGTCTTATTTGTGCTTCGAATACTATGTTATTTTGAATATATGGTCAGGGTCTACTTGTATTCTCTCGCCACGTTTTCCTGACAAACCTCTATACAGAGAGACCTGAAACACTCGAGGACAGTATCTAGTAGGCATATAAGTTATCTTATATATATATATATATATATATATATATATATGTATGTATCTTATATATATATCTTATATATATATATATGTATAAGATACATATATATATATGTATCTTATATATATATATATATATATATATATGTGTGTGTCTTAATCAGGTTCTGTTCAGATTCCAAGAAGTGTTTTTCTTGAATCACACTCTAATATATATATATATATATATATATATATATATATATATATATATATACAATAATATTTTAATAAATAAATATTAATTATTTAAATATCTAGGTATTTAAATCGATGTTTCATGCTAACGCAATCTTCAGTCTAGGAACTAATTCCCGACGGTCGGTAGGCGCGAACCCCGAACACAAATCGCCACTTATTCGTAGTCGGTGATCTTATCCAAACGGCCATCGTCAATTAGTTAGTAAATATAGAGTAACTTTAACTGTAAATAGCGACAAGCGGCTGCTATTTACCAGGCAGCTAGAGTGATCTTACGAAACGGTGTTCGGATCGCGCATATAGCTATTTGTACTGCTTGTTATTAAAGCTACTCGAAAGTGCCCAGCCCTTGTGGGGAGGGGGGCTGATAAACAATAATATTTTAATAAATAAATATTAATTATTTACATACCTAGAGACATCGATGTTTCATGCTAACGCAATCTTCAGTCTAGGAACTAATTCCCGACGGTCACTAGGCGCGAACCCCGAACACAAATCGCCACTGATTCGTAGTCGGTGATATATATATATATATATATATATATATATATATATATATATATATATATATATATATATATATATATATATACAGGGTGGGCAAAAATAAGGGTCCTATTTTTAAAAATTCATAACTTTTTTATTTATTGTTTTTTTAAATTTTTTTTTTTAGAATAAGTAAAGGACCCCTTCCGAAGCAAGCATGAGCCGTATTAGCCCTAAGGAACGTACCCTCATTTAGAAAACATTATTTTTGCTTAAAAAACTCAAAACAGTGTAAAAAACAATACTTTAGTTTTTGTAAGTTTTAAGAAGTGTTTTTCGGCTAAAATTTGTTTTGTTTATTTCAAAAAATCTCGGAAGGGTCAGTCTACACACACATAAAGTTTGGTGAGTTTAACTTTTATTTTGTGGAAGTTATTCAAATTCAAGTTATTCAAATTTAAAGATAGGACCCTTATTTTGGCCCACCCTGTATATATATATATATATATATATATATATATATATATATATATATATATATATATATATATATATATATATATATATATATATTGAAAAGTCACACAATTTGAAGCGCTGGGTGGGTGGCAATAATAACGAAGATATTTTTTTTATAAAATATTTAGAAAACCTTTCACAACGCAGATTATTTGTTTTTAAAAATAAATTATTTATTCATCTTAAAAACATTTTTTTTTTTTTTTTTATATAAACTTATGTACTTTCGGTAAATCTACCATCTTCAGAAGAATATTTCTTCTTTTTCTTTTTTTTCTTTTTTCCTCTTGGTTGAGACATTCTCATAGTCAAGTTGAAAATCCGTCTAGGTGTTTTGACGAAGAAAGAAAAATGTTGATGTGGCTGTGTGTCACGTGGTCGGCGTGGAAGAGTATATTGAAAAGTCACACAATTTGAAGCGCTGGGTGGGTGGCAATAATAACGAAGATATTTTTTTTATAAAATATTTAGAAAACCTTTCACAACGCAGATTATTTGTTTTTAAAAATAAATTATTTATTCATCTTAAAAACATTTTTTTTTTTTTTTTTATATAAACTTAAGTACTTTCGGTAAATCTACCATCTTCAGAAGAATATTTCTTCTTTTTCTTTTTTTTCTTTTTTCCTCTTGGTTGAGACATTCTCATAGTCAAGTTGAAAATCCGTCTAGGTGTTTTGACGAAGAAAGAAAAATGTTGATGTGGCTGTGTGTCACGTGGTCGGCGTGGAAGAGTATATTGAAAAGTCACACAATTTGAAGCGCTGGGTGGGTGGCAATAATAACGAAGATATTTTTTTTATAAAATATTTAGAAAACCTTTCACAACGCAGATTATTTGTTTTTAAAAATAAATTATTTATTCATCTTAAAAACATTTTTTTTTTTTTTTATATAAACTTAAGTACTTTCGGTAAATCTACCATCTTCAGAAGAATATTTCTTCTTTTTCTTTTTTTTCTTTTTTCCTCTTGGTTGAGACATTCTCATAGTCAAGTTGAAAATCCGTCTAGGTGTTTTGACGAAGAAAGAAAAATGTTGATGTGGCTGTGTGTCACGTGGTCGGCGTGGAAGAGTATATTGAAAAGTCACACAATTTGAAGCGCTGGGTGGGTGGCAATAATAACGAAGATATTTTTTTTATAAAATATTTAGAAAACCTTTCACAACGCAGATTATTTGTTTTTAAAAATAAATTATTTATTCATCTTAAAAACATTTTTTTTTTTTTTTTTATATAAACTTAAGTACTTTCGGTAAATCTACCATCTTCAGAAGAATATTTCTTCTTTTTCTTTTTTTTCTTTTTTCCTCTTGGTTGAGACATTCTCATAGTCAAGTTGAAAATCCGTCTAGGTGTTTTGACGAAGAAAGAAAAATGTTGATGTGGCTGTGTGTCACGTGGTCGGCGTGGAAGAGTATATTGAAAAGTCACACAATTTGAAGCGCTGGGTGGGTGGCAATAATAACGAAGATATTTTTTTTATAAAATATTTAGAAAACCTTTCACAACGCAGATTATTTGTTTTTAAAAATAAATTATTTATTCATCTTAAAAACATTTTTTTTTTTTTTTTATATAAACTTAAGTACTTTCGGTAAATCTACCATCTTCAGAAGAATATTTCTTCTTTTTCTTTTTTTTCTTTTTTCCTCTTGGTTGAGACATTCTCATAGTCAAGTTGAAAATCCGTCTAGGTGTTTTGACGAAGAAAGAAAAATGTTGATGTGGCTGTGTGTCACGTGGTCGGCGTGGAAGAGTATATTGAAAAGTCACACAATTTGAAGCGCTGGGTGGGTGGCAATAATAACGAAGATATTTTTTTTATAAAATATTTAGAAAACCTTTCACAACGCAGATTATTTGTTTTTAAAAATAAATTATTTATTCATCTTAAAAACATTTTTTTTTTTTTTTTTATATAAACTTAAGTACTTTCGGTAAATCTACCATCTTCAGAAGAATATTTCTTCTTTTTCTTTTTTTTCTTTTTTCCTCTTGGTTGAGACATTCTCATAGTCAAGTTGAAAATCCGTCTAGGTGTTTTGACGAAGAAAGAAAAATGTTGATGTGGCTGTGTGTCACGTGGTCGGCGTGGAAGAGTATATTGAAAAGTCACACAATTTGAAGCGCTGGGTGGGTGGCAATAATAACGAAGATATTTTTTTTATAAAATATTTAGAAAACCTTTCACAACGCAGATTATTTGTTTTTAAAAATAAATTATTTATTCATCTTAAAAACATTTTTTTTTTTTTTTTATATAAACTTAAGTACTTTCGGTAAATCTACCATCTTCAGAAGAATATTTCTTCTTTTTCTTTTTTTTCTTTTTTCCTCTTGGTTGAGACATTCTCATAGTCAAGTTGAAAATCCGTCTAGGTGTTTTGACGAAGAAAGAAAAATGTTGATGTGGCTGTGTGTCACGTGGTCGGCGTGGAAGAGTATATTGAAAAGTCACACAATTTGAAGCGCTGGGTGGGTGGCAATAATAACGAAGATATTTTTTTTATAAAATATTTAGAAAACCTTTCACAACGCAGATTATTTGTTTTTAAAAATAAATTATTTATTCATCTTAAAAACATTTTTTTTTTTTTTTTTATATAAACTTAAGTACTTTCGGTAAATCTACCATCTTCAGAAGAATATTTCTTCTTTTTCTTTTTTTTCTTTTTTCCTCTTGGTTGAGACATTCTCATAGTCAAGTTGAAAATCCGTCTAGGTGTTTTGACGAAGAAAGAAAAATGTTGATGTGGCTGTGTGTCACGTGGTCGGCGTGGAAGAGTATATTGAAAAGTCACACAATTTGAAGCGCTGGGTGGGTGGCAATAATAACGAAGATATTTTTTTTATAAAATATTTAGAAAACCTTTCACAACGCAGATTATTTGTTTTTAAAAATAAATTATTTATTCATCTTAAAAACATTTTTTTTTTTTTTTTTTATATAAACTTAAGTACTTTCGGTAAATCTACCATCTTCAGAAGAATATTTCTTCTTTTTCTTTTTTTTCTTTTTTCCTCTTGGTTGAGACATTCTCATAGTCAAGTTGAAAATCCGTCTAGGTGTTTTGACGAAGAAAGAAAAATGTTGATGTGGCTGTGTGTCACGTGGTCGGCGTGGAAGAGTATATTGAAAAGTCACACAATTTGAAGCGCTGGGTGGGTGGCAATAATAACGAAGATATTTTTTTTATAAAATATTTAGAAAACCTTTCACAACGCAGATTATTTGTTTTTAAAAATAAATTATTTATTCATCTTAAAAACATTTTTTTTTTTTTTTTTATATAAACTTAAGTACTTTCGGTAAATCTACCATCTTCAGAAGAATATTTCTTCTTTTTCTTTTTTTTCTTTTTTCCTCTTGGTTGAGACATTCTCATAGTCAAGTTGAAAATCCGTCTAGGTGTTTTGACGAAGAAAGAAAAATGTTGATGTGGCTGTGTGTCACGTGGTCGGCGTGGAAGAGTATATTGAAAAGTCACACAATTTGAAGCGCTGGGTGGGTGGCAATAATAACGAAGATATTTTTTTTATAAAATATTTAGAAAACCTTTCACAACGCAGATTATTTGTTTTTAAAAATAAATTATTTATTCATCTTAAAAACATTTTTTTTTTTTTTTTTATATAAACTTAAGTACTTTCGGTAAATCTACCATCTTCAGAAGAATATTTCTTCTTTTTCTTTTTTTTCTTTTTTCCTCTTGGTTGAGACATTCTCATAGTCAAGTTGAAAATCCGTCTAGGTGTTTTGACGAAGAAAGAAAAATGTTGATGTGGCTGTGTGTCACGTGGTCGGCGTGGAAGAGTATATTGAAAAGTCACACAATTTGAAGCGCTGGGTGGGTGGCAATAATAACGAAGATATTTTTTTTATAAAATATTTAGAAAACCTTTCACAACGCAGATTATTTGTTTTTAAAAATAAATTATTTATTCATCTTAAAAACATTTTTTTTTTTTTTTTTATATAAACTTAAGTACTTTCGGTAAATCTACCATCTTCAGAAGAATATTTCTTCTTTTTCTTTTTTTTCTTTTTTCCTCTTGGTTGAGACATTCTCATAGTCAAGTTGAAAATCCGTCTAGGTGTTTTGACGAAGAAAGAAAAATGTTGATGTGGCTGTGTGTCACGTGGTCGGCGTGGAAGAGTATATTGAAAAGTCACACAATTTGAAGCGCTGGGTGGGTGGCAATAATAACGAAGATATTTTTTTTATAAAATATTTAGAAAACCTTTCACAACGCAGATTATTTGTTTTTAAAAATAAATTATTTATTCATCTTAAAAACATTTTTTTATTTTTTTTTATATAAACTTAAGTACTTTCGGTAAATCTACCATCTTCAGAAGAATATTTCTTCTTTTTCTTTTTTTTCTTTTTTCCTCTTGGTTGAGACATTCTCATAGTCAAGTTGAAAATCCGTCTAGGTGTTTTGACGAAGAAAGAAAAATGTTGATGTGGCTGTGTGTCACGTGGTCGGCGTGGAAGAGTATATTGAAAAGTCACACAATTTGAAGCGCTGGGTGGGTGGCAATAATAACGAAGATATTTTTTTTATAAAATATTTAGAAAACCTTTCACAACGCAGATTATTTGTTTTTAAAAATAAATTATTTATTCATCTTAAAAACATTTTTTTTTTTTTTTTATATAAACTTAAGTACTTTCGGTAAATCTACCATCTTCAGAAGAATATTTCTTCTTTTTCTTTTTTTTCTTTTTTCCTCTTGGTTGAGACATTCTCATAGTCAAGTTGAAAATCCGTCTAGGTGTTTTGACGAAGAAAGAAAAATGTTGATGTGGCTGTGTGTCACGTGGTCGGCGTGGAAGAGTATATTGAAAAGTCACACAATTTGAAGCGCTGGGTGGGTGGCAATAATAACGAAGATATTTTTTTTACAGCAAATCTTGAACAAACAAAGGTTCGATACCTTTTCTAATACAATTATACGAATGATACATGATAATAAATTGTACTTAGCTTAATACTAAGTACAATTTATGATCATTTATGCGTGTAAAAACTTACATCTAGGCTATAAATGCCTATAATAAATAACACAATTTCATTAATTCTATAATTTAATTACAGAAACCTACAATTAATATTATTACTTGAATATATGATAATCAAAATAAAATTTAAATTATAAAATAATATAAATAAGATTTTATATAAAAAAAAATACATAAACAAATAAAATATATAAATAAAATTATATCATTACAACAAACAGTTAATTACTGACAATATGATACCCAGTTTATTAATTTAATATTACACACTTATTTTTGAACACCATATCTATGTGTAGGATATTCTTTTAAAATGTATTTATTTATTATTTGCTGCAGTGTTTATATCTCTATCTGCGAGACTGGCGTGTTTCAACCCACTTTCTGGCCTCCATCTTAGTATATTCCACACAGTCGGACTTTTTTGTGTGTCCATTTTTGACAAGGTGAAGATTTTCCCGAAACATCCAATGATTTATAATCATCATCCGGACATCACACACAGCTAACAATATACTCGTTGTTTATGTAAGATTGAAAAGAAAAAGAAATAGATAGTTGTAAGTCCTCTCCTTCAATTGTTTATTTTTGTTCTTTCCAGCTTCTCATCAATCTGGCTCTCTGCATTGCCTTCAGTCTTCTTAATACATTTATTATATATATATATATATATATATATATATATATATATATATATGTATGTATATATATATATTTATATATATATTTGTATATAAATATTTATATATA
>OY744539.1:22979061-23031561 GCA_963556195.1 Sepiola atlantica
CCATATAAATACACAACAGATGCTATTTGAGATGTTTGGACTAATGACATTCGTTATTGATTTGAGGTTAGGGTTAAATTCTTTCTGCGTATAATATCGGGTTTGGTACGGCTTGTGATATCGTATTGTTAATAAGGTCTAATATGATATCTAAAATGCGTACTACTTTTTGGTTAGTTTATATGGTTATTTGTCGTTCATATTGCTTTAAAAGCTTATATAGCCATTTTAATATAGAAATAAAGACTTATTATTTTGCCATATAATTTACATAGTTTTTTGTGGTTTGTGCAGACACTATCTAAGCTAGATGGCAACATTAAAAAAAAAGAATTCTCGAAATGCTTAGAGATACACTAAAATATGTCAACATAGAGTTAGAAAGGGGCGAGAGAAATAGATAAACAGCTAAGTAAGAAATAGGTGACTTGTTTAGTTAATTACAACTCACGGCTCAAGTACAACAAAAGATTTGTAAACTTTATCTTAGAACTCAGGTATATTTTCGCATGTATTTTGTGCCATTAAAGTATATACCAAATATCTCTAGGAAACCAAACCTTAATCGACTCAGCTTTAGTATGATAATAGATATTGTATTGTAATGAAAAATATCATGATAGATATTGGATATGATTGTAATAAAAAAAAATGTCATTACAATAGATATTGGATATGATTGTAATAAAACAAATATCAGTATAATAGATAATGGATATGATTGTAATAAAAATAAACATCATTATAATAGATATTGGATATGGTTGTAATACAAAAATTTCATTACCATAGATATTGGATATGATTGTAATAAAAAAAATACATCATTATAATAGATATTGGATATGATTGTAATACAAAAATATCATTATAATAGATATTGGATATGATTGTGATAAAAAAAATATCATTATAATTGATATTGGATATGATTGTAATAAAAAATATATCATTATAATAGATATTGGATATGATGGTAATAAAAAATATCATTATGATATATATTGGATATGGTTGTAATAAAAAGAATACCATTATAATAGATATTCGATATTATTGTAATAAAACAAATATCATTATAATAGATATTGGATATAATTGTACTAAAAAAAATCATTATAATAGATATTCGATATGATTGTAATAAAACAAATATCATTATAATAGATATTCGATATGATTGTAATAAAACAAATATCATTATAATATATATTGGATATGATTGTAATAAAAATAATATCATTATAATAGATATTGGATATGATTGTAATAAAAAACAATATCATTATAACAGATATTGGATATGATGGTAATAAAGAATATTATTCGCCGACACATAAAACCTCTCGATGGAAGCAAATATATAAATAAATGCGAAAGTTGGACCCATTTCTTGCACCAACGGTAAAGTTAAACGCATTATTTCAAGTCAATTGAACTTTAAACAGTAGGCATACCATCTTTTTCTATACCGCTTATGTCTATGCGATATCAAGTCACAAGGTCACCTAATTTGCCTATTGGTTTTTAAAAAGTGACACTTTATTAATTAACTATTATTTTTCATTATTTTTATTCAATTATTGTTTTGATTTTAATACAAAAAAAGTTCTGTTCTGTAATATGGTTTTATTCTCGGGATAAATATTTAGCATTTCTGTCGAAATGTTTCTTTCTTTAGAGGAACCGACTTGATTTTCAAAAGTTCCGATTTCTAACTTGCTGACGAAAATGCACATAGATTTTGTCTTTCTTTTCCTTTCGTTATGGTCACATTTAAAAGATGAATTAATTCATACAAAAATTAACAAAATGTAATGTTCATCTATCTATCCGAATAAATGAGAATGATTTTGTTTCGTGTTTACATTTATGAATTAAATGTTTATTATTGTAAATTAATGTTTGACGTATTTTAAGTAGGGAAATCTGCGAAGCGATAGCGAGCCGGTAAAGCCAGCTGGTGTATAATGAAAAACTCGTAGTCCAGTCTGTAAAAATAACACTGATAAGTCAACTAAATGAGACTTATTTGGTTTATAATTTTACTTACTTTATGGGAGATTGTATCTCTACTAATAATAATAAACCCAAATAAGCATATACAGGCTTTGTAGAAGACTCATATGTCATTTAAGATCTCGGACAATCGCTTCTCCATGATATCTCCTTCAACAGAAACGCCGCCTCTTCTTGAGGAGAATGGTTTAGCACGAAGAGTGACCTCCCCTTGGGGCTAGCGTTTTAGACACACACTCCAGACGAGAGCCCCGGGAAAAGCTCAGAGTTCGGTGTACATTATTGTATATTATTCTTCCGTTTTCATTTTGGTGTGCGAAATAACGGCGCAATGGCCTGAAGAGGGTGAAAAGTGCAAATGTGCTAGAATGCAACGGACTCGAAAAATATGCCAATTTGCAGTTAGAAAGAGTGGAGGGGAGAATATTTGCAAAACGCCACCATAGAGATAAAAAGAATATATATATATATATATATATATATATATATATATATATATATATATATATATATATAGTAAATATGTTAAGAAGGCTGAGGGCAATGCAAAGTGCTGGATTGGATATAAGCTGGAAAGAACAAAAATAATAACACACAGCCGACACCACACTTGCTGTTATGTAAGATTTTGAAGAAAAATAAACAGTAAGTCCCCCCCCCCCTTCGATGTATTATTTTTGTTCTTTCTAGCTTATATTCAATCTGGCACTCTGCATTGCCCTCAGCATTTTTAACATATTTACTACAATTTCCAGCAACGCTTTAAGCAAACTACTATTCTCTCTCTCTCTCTCTCTCTCTCTCTCTCTATATATATATATATATATATATATATATATATATATATATATATATATATATATATATATATATACATATATATATATATATTTATATATATACCGAGTAAAATTTATCCCTGATGAGAACAGTTTTGCACCACTTTTATGTACCTTACAAAGATTAAAATCGAGGTAAAATCCTACAATATATTATGTCTTGAATCATTATTCTATTTTTTTTCAAAATTCATTACATAATTGTCATTTTTTAAATTCTCAAAATTAAGGCTAAAGTTTAAGGGGCATCCAAAAGAAGAGAGATTAACAATACTGATACATCATCCTTTATCATCTATTATTTTATCAAATTTATTCGGAATATCGGTTTGGACACTAAGAGAGAATAAGGAGGTTTAAACCAAGTAATGCTACTTCTTCTATTCTCTGTTATTTTTTTAATAAAACCTTACACACACTGGCATATCAACATTAATCGTCGATAACATCAAGACGAATTTCAATTTGACTTCGATAAATATGTCTCAATCCAGAAGGATTAAACGAAAAAAGAGAAAAAAATATGCTTATACTTTTGACAAGGGTGTATATAACCGAAAGTGCTCACGTTTTTAAAATAAATTAATAATTTATTTTAAAAAAACAAAGAAATGTGTTGTTCAGGTTTTTCAAAATATGTTTTTCAAAATATTCTCCTTATTATTGCCATTTCATCAACGCTTCCAAGTGTGGACTTTTCATTCTATATATATATATATATATATATATATATATATATATATATATATATATATATATATATATATATATATAGTGAGAGAGCGGGAGGAAAGAAAATATTTGTTGTGTTTGAATTCTTGGAACTGATATAAAAATGTTTTAATTTTATTTATCTCAACTTACTTTATATATATATATATATATATATATATATATATATATATAGTCTCGGACGTTTCTCAACCATTAAAACTATACAAAAAACATGTTTTTAAACATTTTAGTCCCAAGTCGTTCGTTGGAAAATCACTTTTTTGTAAGTCAATGTATTTTTGCAGTCACTATATTAGTTTGCTTCCAAGAATTTACGCTAGTCTTAACATTATTTAAGGGATCATCAGTTGTTTACCATGAAAAACGGTTTCGAGAATTTAAAAACAAAACCGTATTTGATTTCATGGCTTCCCAGCAAAGTTGATCAGACCCCACTTCCTTTAAAAAACAAAAATGAAAACGTTCAATATATTAGATCTAAGTTTTGTTCCAGATAAATGTTTTGCTAACTTATTTTGTTATTAAAAAATGTCCCCCTTACTTGTGTTGTTCGTCTGTGTCTAAGAAAATGTATCCGTTATTTACAAAGATTTTGCTGTATTTTAAAGTGTTCGGACGAATCCATTACACTACTTTTGAGGTGATTTATAGTTTTATGTATTTTTATTTTTATGATTTTATTATATTTAGTTTTATATTAAAAATATTTTTTTATTTTTTAAAAATATATATATACATGTATTTTTTATATGATTATTATATGTGTTATATATATATATATGTTTATACATATTCTACATTATTTTTATTTAGATAGTTATGGATTTGCTCTATCAATTTACTTTGATTAATTTGATATGACTTAAAAGCGTCAGGATTGCGAGTAATTGTCTTATTTAATCGTCTAAATATTTTATTTTGATCGCCACCTTCTTTAATCATTCTTATTATTAGGTCAGAAATTGGGGGCATAAAATCTACTAATTTTAAGGTAACACGAGCAATCCTCAGAAATTCGGACATAATGCTCCCGTAAAAATATACACAGGGCAGGTACTATTTTTATGTGGCATACGCACGATACGAAAATGGAATGAATTTCTTTCATCAAACAATTTATAGATAAATATTTTATCTTCAATTTTTATATCCAAATCAAGAAATGTAGCTTGTGTTCCCGTATGTTCACAGTTTAATTTTAACTCTTTAGGATATATTAAATGTTTAGTATTTGCAAACTCTTCGTTATCATTAATGCATACAAGATCGTCAATATATCGCCTACATCCATGATAACTATATCATTTGTTATTAATGATGACATATATATATATATATATTCAAGCCTATGTAAATATAGATTTGCCCAAAATGATGAAGGATCCAAACCCATTGGAATACCTATTGTTTGGAGTAGTACTATATTTCATATTTGAAAGTAACTCTCTTTTATAAGGTGACTTATAAACGTCGTCAGACCAGTTTTGGAAACACTCGTCTTACTATTTTTAGTTTTACACCAAAAGGCATTAGATTTTGAAAAATCTATGTATTTACCTTTCCTCCTGCAAAAGCTAAATCTATAGTATTACCTAATTCTTTAATAAGTTCTTTATGTGGTATTTTTGTATATAAAGTACTAAAATCATGTGTTGAGATTGATTTAGCCTTTTTACAAGAATTTATATGATGTAATTTTTCTTTTATTAGATCTGAATTATTTACTACCCAAAATAGGTATATATTACTATAGAATTTACTTTTCTTATGGAAATTATTTATTTGATTCATAAATAATTTAAAGACTTTAGATACAGCCTTACTTAAAGGTTTTGTGATGCACATCTTTGAGGTAACAATAAAACGGGCGCCAACTGGTGTTTTATGCATTTTAGGTATCCAATACATACATGGAAGTTTTTTGTACTTTTTCTCTAATTTTAATCCTAATTTTTCACAAATAATATTGCTAAGAATAATATTATCGATTTCACTATTACTTAATTTATAAGTATCTGAAACTTCACCTAGTATTCCTACTTCTAACAATAAGCGTTGTATATAATATATTTTACATATATAAGCTATATTATTTGCCGCCTTATCAATAGGAACTATTACAAACCTATATATATATATATTTGCCATAAATAAATTTTCATAGCTTACTATATATATATATATATATATATATATATATATATATATATATATATATGTGTGTGTGTGTGGGGGGTGTGGGTGGGGGGAGGGGGTGTGAGTAAATTTCGTGTACAACAGAATCGTAGGATCAATTTTAGAGGAAGCATTATTTTAATCAATGAAACAGGCGGGTGGAAAAAAAAGGAAAATTGTTAAAATTACCTTAAGGCCTTATCGTCTGACCTCCAAAGAGGAAACGTCAGAATGGTAAATTAAATATCTCATTCGACTTTTAGTTTTTAATTTACCATTCTGACGTTTCCTCTTTGAGGGTCAGACGATAAGGCCTTAAGGTAATTTTAACAATTTTCTATTTTTTTCCACCCGCCTGTTTCATTGATTAAAATAATAATTCCTCTAAAATATATATATATATATATATATATATATATATATATATATATATATATATATATATATATATATATATATATAAAGAATACCTTACAGAATACTCCGATATTAAAAAATGTAAGGAGGTCAGACATTCTATCAAAAACAAAGATCCCTGGAAAAGTTGCTAAAACTAGAATCGTCATGAGTTGGTCGTTTCTTTCAACAACGTTTACCGAACATTTGCTGATCAGATATACAATATATATTTTTTGTTTTCATTTACCTACCACCACACGAAGCCTAGATGTGTCACAAGGTCAAGCTTAATGGGAGGTTTGACCGGCGGTCAGTAATGACCAATAATGAAATAGAGAGCGATTTTTTCCTCTGTGTTACTTTTCTCTCAATATATGTCTACCTCTTTATTTCTTTAATTTACCTGCGTCTTTCTCTACTACCCCCTCTCTCCATATATCTCTCTCTATATATCTTTCTCTCTCTCTCTCTCTCTCTCTATATATATATATATATATATATATATATATATATCTTTCTCTCTTTCTCTTTCTCTCTCTCTCTCTCTTTCTCTCTCTTTCTCAGTTTGTTGAATAAATCTTCACCTCCTTTTTTAATCAATCTTTCTTTCTCTCATTTCTCTCTTTCTCATTATCTCTACTGCTCTCTCTCTCTCTCTCTCTCTCTCTCTCTCTCTCTCTCTCTCTCTCTCTCTCTGTTTCTCTCTCGTTTGTTTTAATCAATCGCTTTTTTATCAATATTCCTTTTACTCTCCTTTTTAGATAAATATTTATTTTTCTCTCATTATGTCCCTCTGTCTGTCGTTTTGTCTGTCTCTTTTTCTCTCCCCCTCTCTCTCTCTCTCTCTCTCTCTCTCTCTCTCTCTGATACTACTACTACTACTACTACTACTACTACTAATAATAATAATAATAATAATAATAATAATAATTTCGTCCACAAATTGCCTAAGGTTAATTTTTCTCATTTTTGCCAATTTCAATGATTGCGCCACTTCTCTTCGCTTGTCCCATTCGCCCTCTCCCCCCCCCCCTCTTTCAATGGCATTCTCCTCTTTCCCTTTCTCGGCCACTTACTCGACCTCAACTGTCCAGCGCCCGCTTTCGATGCATCCACACCGGGGGCTACCCTCGGGTGTGGTTCTTCAAGTACTAAAAGAAGAATACAAGTGAGTCCAGAATTGGTAGCTATTGTCTGCCAATATCTTGCTTCGCATCGAAGAAGGAGGACGGTTTACTTTGGGCGGGAAAACCTCTCATACTAGCGAATGTGAAACCGGAAAAAAAGCGGATGAAAAATGGACGGTGAGAAGGGAAGAGTGAAGCGAAACAGAGAAAGAAAAAGAAAGATACGGAAAATGGAAGGCGAGCTATTACAAAAACTGAACTTTTTTACTTAGAAGAAGAAGAAGAAGAAGAAGAAGAAGAAGAAGAAGAAGATATTGAATTAGAAGAGAAAAAGAAGAAGATATTGAATTAGAAGAAGAAGAAGATATTGAATTAGAAGAGAAAAAGAAGAAGATATTGAATTAGAAGAGAAAAAGAAGATATTGAATTAGAAGAAGAAGAAGAAGAAGAAGAAGAAGAAGAAGATATTGAATTAGAAGAGAAGAAGAAGAAGAAGAAGAAGAAGAAGATATTGAATTAGAAGAGAAAGAAAAAAAGAAGATATTTAATTAGAAGAGAAAAAGAAGATATTGAATTAGAAGAGAAGAAGAAGAAGAAGAAGAAGAAGATATTGAATTAGAAGAGAAGAAGAAGAAGAAGAGGAAGAAGAAGAAAAAGAAGAAGAAGAAGAAGAAGAAGAAGATATTGAATTACAAGAAGAAGAAGAAGAAGAAGAAGAAGAAGAAGAAGAAGATATTGAATTAGAAGAGAAAAAGAAGAAGAAGATATTGAATTAGAAGAGAAAAAGAAAAAGAAAAAGAAGAAGAAGAAGATATTGAATTAGAAAAAGAAGAAGAAGAAAAAGAAGAAGAAGATATTGAATTAGAAGAGAAAAAGAAGAAGATATTGAATTAGAAGAGAAAAAGAAAAAGAAGATATTGAATTAGAAGAGAAGAAGAAGAAGAAGATATTGAATTAGAAGAAGAAGAAGAAGAAGAAGAAGAAGAAGAAGAAGAAGAAGAAGATATTGAATTAGAAGAGAAAAAGAAGATATTGAATTAGAAGAGAAAAAGAAGATATTGAATTAGAAGAGAAAAAGAAGAAGAAGAAGAAGAAGATATTGAATTAGAAGAGAAATAGAAATAGGGAAATTAGGAAAAGAAAACAAAAGAAATAGCGAATTGAAAGAAGAATGAAAAGAAACAAACGAAGATAGCGAATTCGAACGAGAGATAGAAAAAGACGAATTGGACAAAAGAAAAAGAAAACGAAATAAAAAACTTGGAATTTTAAGAGGAAGATGAAAAGTGAAAATTTAAAATTGAAAAAGAAAAAAAAAGAAAAGAAGGAAAAGGAGATAGTCAATTGAAAGAAGAAGAAGAAGAAGAAGAAGAAGAAGAAGAAGAAGAAGAAGAAGAAGAAGAAGAAGAAGAAGAAGAAGAAGAAGAAAGTGCAAATTGTAATAAGAGCAAAAAGATAGCTATGAATAATTTGTTTAAATTTCTAAAAATTCTATCATATTCATAGTTATAGATCTTTCTCAAAATGTGTGTAGTCTAAATTTAAATAATAAAATAACTGTGGTTGACTATATCTTATATAATATATAATACACCTCAATATTCCAGAATGAAACCTTTCACAACCTCGGATATCTGGATTACCCTTTAATCTTTGAATTTGATGTTTTTTAATGTATGCTGCTTCAATACTGACGATTTTCTTTGCATATTTTAAACTCTTTAAATTGTTTACATTTTTCATATATTTTATATTTTTATATCTTTATATTTTCAAATGTTTGCATTACAGTAAATGTTACTGACTTATCCGTCGAATTTCCTTTATTGATAAAAGCATATCTTTGAAAATCTATGGATTAAGGAAAGAAAAAAAGTTTTATTTATGACTCTCGTTTGAACAATTGCTGATTTAATAAATATTGCATTTTATCACATTTTTATTCTAATCACTTATATACGTATAATATTTCTCTACCTTGTGTATCGAGCATTGACTATTCAAGATTGGATATAATTTGAAAATATAATCTTCATCTTTGTTTTCTAACTTCACATTGATATATATATATATATATATATATATATATATATATATATATATATATATATATATATATATATATATATATATTCTAGAGATGAAAGATGGGTATAAAAAATTGTAAAGATACAATGTTTATTAGAACATCAAAAGTTCAGTTTTGACCTGTTTTTGGATATCATCCACCCTGACTTTACGCTCTCATCTCAACATAAGACACTTTACCTTTTGGCCTTTATTTTGTTTTATTTTATATAAAATGTTTAAAGTTAAATGTTGCCGATAATATTTACAATTACATTGTCGGCTTTTTCTATCCTCTGATGAGAAGAGTTTATCTTTGAAAATCCATGGATGAAGGATATGAAGCTCATTGCTTTGAACTTTTGATGTTCTAATAAATAATGTATCTTTACAATTTTTATACTCATCTTTCATTTCTAGAATTGATTGCGCTATTCAATATATTGAGCTTTATATTATAACGATAGATTATTATTAAACGATAATTCAATTATCGTTCAACATTTAAATATTATATATATATAATATATAATATATACATATATATATAATATATATACATATAATATATATACATATATAATATATATGCATATACATACATATATATATACATATAATATATATATATACATATGATATATATAAATATGTAATATATATAAATATGTAATATATGTACATATATAATGTATATACACAAAATGTATATATATATATATATATATATATATATACACAAAATGTATATATATATATATATATATATATATATATATATATATATATATATATATATATATAAGAATATAATAATGATACCAGTTTATTTTAATCAAATATAACAAAAAGAAATGGTTTATGAAAAAGTCCTTTAACTCATGGATTTTCAAATAAATAAATTCTATCATCGGAAGGAGAAAAGAAATCAATTATTAAGTATTAGTAAATATTATTAATTTTAAAAGAAATTTACATTCAATTATGAGTTTTGTGAGAAGAAAAAAATATATGCATGAATGTGCAGAAAGTCTTTGTCTTGGTGAATATTCAAGTACATCTGAAAAAGTGTTGAAAATATCATCCATTGGAAAGCTATATGGCAATCTAATATATTTGAAAAATAATGTATATATAAATGCATCATATCTTGATATTTCTTCCTTGGCAGTTATTTTAAAATTTGATATGGTGAATTCAGTTAATTTAGGTTAATTATAAAGAAAAGAGAAAAAGAAAAAAAGGAAGAAGAAAGAAAAAAAAGGACGCCAAATGGTAAAAAAAAAATAAAGAAACACTTAGAATTTACAAAAAGAAATTAAATATTAAAAAAATTTCTAAAGATTTTTTAAATATAACATTCTTTTTTTTAAGATAGTATTAATATAAAGTTAGGACATCAATGTATTGAATATAAAATATAAGTAAAAATTGTACAATTTCAAATAGATAGGGTATGGAGATAAAAAAAACTGAGAGATTAAAAATAAATATTGTTATGTATATCTATTAATAATGGAGTTTATGTATCTGTCTGTCTGAAGTTGAAACTCCATCTAAGTAGTATGACTATTTACTAAGTCCGCCAGCGTTCATAATATTTGTATACCTTTAGAATTAGGAAACTATTAATCAATTAATTTACATTAGATAACATATAAACAAAGAAGAACGAAATTTCAAGACGAAACCGCGATTAGAACGGAAAACGTGTCAAGAATCTTACTTAAACTAATACTTTTTCAACTTCCTTATATACTGTTACAAAAAGTCGTTCAGACACTAGACGGGTTGTGCCATTTACATAATTCATTCCTTTTAACCTTCAATTAAATTCATATTTACAAATATACACTTATAACTGCTATTATCAAAATTACATATGTATTTACAATATTTTCCGATAAGGTGATATTAATAAAAATTATTTATACAATTAATTAAAGGCATTTTCTGCATAAACGAGCGTATTTTCTAAACCATACTTTCAATGGCGAGTACTGTTAACATTGCAAAGTCATCCTTTCGAAAGTGACGTCATTTTGAGAGGATGTTTTTCACATTATAAATCTTTATTTTCATTACATTGTTAAGATAAGGTATTTTGCTGTAAATTAAACTTAAACAAGGCATATCCCAGCCATTAGTAAATGGTTGACCATTTTGGAAAACTAAGTTGCTGACTCATCCTTCCGGTTCTTTCCGGAAGTGACGTCATCGTGAGAGGATTTTTTCACAGTTTTCATATTATCATTCTTTATTTTCATTACGTTGATAAGACAAGGTGTTTTATTGTAAATTGAAATTAAGCAACAAATATCTCGGCCATGACTAAATGGGTACCCATTTTGGAAGAATAACAAAACTGGTTCTTGTTTTAACTATGTATGGGAGAGGATACAAAACAAATTTTAGGGGGGGTCAAATTTTTTTTTTAACATTTTAGTTAAAAAAAAAAAAATTTGAAATTTTTTCTTATCTTATCTTATTTTTCTCTTTTTATAACTAAAAATATTTCTATGTATGCGGAAAAGTTTTTTTTAATTGGGGAGGAAGGCAAAATAATTTTTTTACTAAAAATATTTCTATTTATGGAGAAGGGTAAAAAAAAATGGGGTGGTGTCGAAATTTTTTTTTAACTAAAAATATTCTTTGTCCGAAACAAAGAAAATCGCCCAAGAAATATGACTGGGGCTCCATCGTTTTACGGGTGAGCGTTCATTTCTGACGCGGCAGCCTAGCAAAAATAGATTACCGTAGGGAGGCTGTTTTGGCTAGTAATAATAATAAATAAATAATAAATGATAAAATTAGGAATAAATTTATTAATTACGATACGATACAGTATTCAAGGAATCTTTATATACTAAACTAGAAAAAGCTAACAAATAGCACCCTACCATAGAGTTCATCATTAAAACTCCTCAGCCTAACTTTCACAGATAACATGAATTGGAATAAATACATTGAAGACATTGCCAGGGCTGCTGCAAAGAAGGTGGGCTCCCTCTACCGTGCCAGTAAACTTCTCACATCTGACATTATCTTATATCTCTACAAAGCCACCATCCGCCCATGCCTGAAGTATTGTTGCTGGTGAATCATCCACTAGTCTCTCCATCTTAGACAAGGTCCAAAAAAGAGTCGCCAACTTGATAGGTCCCTCACTATCCACCAAGCTCCAGCGCCACAATGCTGCTTCCTTGTCCCTGTTTTATAAGTACTTCAATGGATTGTGCACTGATAAACTTTCTGCTCTGGTACCCCTACGACGTAAATTCACTAGAGCAAACTGACAATCGTCTAAATGCCGTCCATTCACTGTGGAGGTCCCCAGATGCCGAAGAGCTTTCTACTCCAAAGGCTTCGTTCCTCGTGCTACTGGACTCTGAAACTCTCTCCCTGCTCCCTGTTTTCCTGACGGTAGTGACATGCAGAAATTTAAAACTCATGTAAACAGACATTTCGCTGCGCAGCTCCCAATTTAGGTGGATCCCCCCCCCAAAAAACAAAAAAAAAAAACAACTTTCATCCTTTTTCTTAGTAGCCCCTTACGTCTACAGTGGCGGCCTGCCTTGTTTGGAGTGAACTATGTTTTAAAATAAAAGATAAATAAAAGTTGGTTTATTTACTTGAATGCATATTTCTGTAATGCGTAGATTAGCATATTTTGACAAATAAATAATTATAAATATTTTTAATTATTTTTGATTTAACTTATTTAATATTTAATATAATATAGTACTTATATTTATTTAAATTTTAGATTATAAATGTTATACTTTAAATATAATTCTTAAATAATATACTCTATTATTTATATCGTTTTTTAAGTTCGGATTGATTTAGAAATAGATTTTTTTTATAGTTTAATATATATAAAGATTCCTTGAATAGTGTATCGTATCTTAATTAATTACTTAATTAATTCTTAATGTCATTATTAATTATTTATTTATTTATGATCATATAAGTAACAAATATTTATTTAATATTTCAATTTTTTATCTTGATACCCTATCTATTTTAAATTCTTATTTTTTTAATTTATATTTTACATTCAATACATTAACGTCCATATCTTTATATTAATAGTGTCTTAAAAAAAAAGACTGTTATATTATTTTTTTATTATTATTTTCTTTATTTTTAAAAATGTTTAATATTTTGAATATTTAAAAAATATTGTAAATTCTAAGCGTTTCTTTATTTTTTTACCATTTGTCGCCTTTTTTTTCTTTTAGTATTTCTATTTCTGTATATTTTTTCTTTTCTTAACTTCCCCTATCACATTTAATATAACTGTCAAGTAAAACATAGCGAGACATGATGCATTTATATATATATATATATATATATATATATATATATATAAGTATGTATATAAAAAAATAAAATGAAAAAAAGTTTATATTGTGTTATAACTTTTTATTATTTATTTTTCTATTTATTTATTTTGTGACGTGTAGGAATATAAGTTGTTCTGTAAAGAAAAATAGTTTTTTCTTGTTGATGGTATGGAGAATATATATATATAGGCAAACATTATTAAATAACACGGAGTGGTTTTGTTTGATGCGACTTTTTTTTATTTTTTCAATTTACCGAATTGTCCGTCTAATGTTTCGGTCAAATAGATGTAAATATGATCCATGGGTTTCTTGTTCCATTCTTTTTTCTTTTTTGCAAGTACTTTCGATTAGATGGACAATTCGGAAAATTGAAAAAAAAAAGTCGCATCAAACAAAACCACTCCTTGTTATTTAATAATGTTTGCCTAAATGAAAATATGCTGCCTAAATACACACACAATATATATATATATATATATATATATATATATATATATATATATATATATATATATATATATATATATATATAAATTGGGAAGTTCATATTCTTTTAAACATCTTTTAAGAATTGTAGCATAAAATTGAGGCAAACGCTTACAAGCACAGAGGATGCAGAATATAATAATAAAAATAAAAATCAAGACAGATCTTTTTTTTTATTTTAACTTTCATATATGTGTTTTTTCGTTTCGTGATCATTTCGCTAATCTCCCCCCCCCCCCAATAAATTACACCGGCCTGAGCTATCACTACACAAAAAATGAACCAAAGAAACAGAAATTACAAGAAACACTATAAGCTCCTCCCTATCCCCCCTCCCTCCAAAAAAATTTTTTTTTTTTAATTGAAAAGAATTTTTAAAAAAAATTTTTTAAATAAGGAAAGAGAAAAGGAAAAAAAAATAAAGAATTGAAAGGAAAAAAAATTTTAAATAAAAAAAAATTAGTTTTTTTTTTTCTTTTAAATTAAATAAAATAATATTTGTCAAGCAAAGAGATTGTAGAAGCAGTAGCAGTATCTGTAGTACCTGTTGTCCGTCAGGAAATGAGACGACGATGTTATTTTTTTTATTTACTGGTCTCTTGTTTTTAAATATGTGTAACGCTGTGCAGCGCGGATAGATAAAATTAGGAAGTTCATATTCTTTAAAACCATCTTTTAAGAAATTTAGCAATAAAATTTTCAAATATATTTAATGTTGCCTATGTATACTTTTTATTGGAACCCAATATCCTTCATATTGTAATATAGTTCTCCAATTGATGATCTTCTAGCACCTAATTATATATTTGGAGATTACAAAGACTTTCTGCTCATCCTTGCATTAATTTTGTGCTTCTCACAAAACTCATAATTGACTGTTAAAATGTTTCAAATTAATAATATTTATCAACAATTAATACCTTTTGATGAAAATAATTTTTTTTGAAAATCCATGGATTAAGTATAATGAAATTCCTCTTTGTTTTTGAACTTCTGATGATTTAATAAATATTTTAACTGTACAACTTTTATTTTCGTCATTTATTTTCTAAATGTATTTCTCTATCCAATATATTGAGCTTTCTATTATCACGATAGATTATTATTTAAAGATACATCATTTATCTTTAAACTTTTATTCAAAAGGAAAAAGTATAGGTAGTGGGCGAATTATCATGACATCAACTATACTTTATCTATATGGGATATTGCTGTATATAATCTATGTTTATTGAATGTGTGCGTTAAGTAATAATGCTTCTAATATTTATTATTCAAAGATTTTCAATAGTTTGTGTGTCTGTATGTCTGTCTGTCTATATGTGTGTGTATGTATGCATGTGTGTGTATGTATGTATGTATGTATGTATGTATGTAGTGCCGGCGATCGAAATCATGTCTTTCAATCGAATTATATGTTGTAATGTTTCATCTTCGTTTCTGTGTGCACGTACAAAAAAGGTATACATTTATAATTAAATCGTCTACGTGTACACAACTGCAAATTCTTCCCCTATCTGTCATATCTAAAAAAAAAAAGCGGGATATAAGAACTGGATTCATTCGTGGAGACGATGGGAACGATGAGCTGATTTTTTTTGGGGGGGAGGGTCTTTTTTTTCTATTTTTTTTAACACAGAAAAAAAACAATCATTAAGATAAAAGAAAGAAGAAAGAAAAAATAAGGCTTGTTAAAACATGCGCCATTTTCCCCGGCATTTTCCCCAGCCATTTTCTTTTCCTCTCAATTGTTAAAGCGTCTTTTTATCGAAGTATACATCTATTAAAAAAACAAATTAAGGATTCTCTTTTTTGGGGGTAAAAAAAAGACCTATTGTTATTCTTGAGAGTTGAGCAAAATCGTGTAATGTCTGGATTTATTTACAGTCAAAAAAAATTTGTAAGCTTAGGGAGAATCTGATAATAAATTAAAAAAAAATAAAAATAAAATAAAAAACATGTCGTCTGCATTTAAAAGACTTCATCAAGGTATGTCATCGTTTGGAATTTGTCTTAATTAGATAAAGTAATAAAGACAACGCACAAAAATGAAAGAAATTCGAGTTGTAAGTAATTGAATATAAGAAAAGAAACCTCGTATTTACTATTGTCATTCTTCTTCTTTGTTCGCAAGGAGCTCTCACACGAATTCGTATGGGAGATCGCTCACTGGCAAAAACAGATTGCGTTTCCTGGGATCTGAGTGGCAACAAGTCTCTCCAGATATCCAGTACTCTTCGCTTCTTTTTCTGCTGCTTGTAAATCACTTAGCGTTCTGGCAACAGCCTTTAATTCGGGAATAGTCTATCTTTGAGATAACCACACGAATAAAAATCCGAGGAGTAATTGCGATGAGCACCAAAGTGTCTCTGTATATCACTTAACGGTAATAAAACGGAGATTGTTTGACATTCGTGATTAAAACTTGGTGGACAAGTCAGGCACAAACTGAAGTTTACTTGTATGAAATACGGTTGTATTGGAGAAAGGTGTGTGGATATCATTAAAGAGTCAATGGGTGTCCTTTTTGGTGGGTCGCCTTGTACTATAACGGTGTGACGGATTTTATTAAATAAACAATGTCCTATTTAATATGTGAGCTGAGCTGCGCTACTTCCTACTATTTACAGTGTTGTGGTCTTAAAACTCGCATATTCTGTCTATTTATATTTATATAATTGGAGAGATTTTTCTGCGCATTTGCGTGATTCCTCTGTTTGACAATATGTCTTAGATAAGATATTGTTATTTGCAATGTTAAGACCTGGGTGTTCCAAGTTCGAATCCAGTTGGTTCCACAGTACCACGGTCACTTAGGGATGTTGGCAACCTTCTCGTGGTCCTTCCCGTAAGTCCCCGATGTCTTTCCAGAAAAAATTTCTAACTAGAAAAACATCGGGGAAACTAATGTCAACACCAGAATCATTTGATTCACACGAAAGAACATTTGAAATGTTTACATCTTTCGTTGTTGCGATTTTCATAATGTTTTGACCGTTGCGTTGCATAACGAAGGCCGTGTTTGAGTGGGCAAGTCTAAAGGTTAGAAGTCACTTTGGCGAAAGTCGATGAAACTACGTGATTTTATCTTAGCTGGCGAGATTTCAAGGAGGAAAGACGTACCCGGGTGCCGTCTCCAATAAGAGAGCGCGGACAGTGTGACCGGGCGTAGCGAGACGAACTCTCTTTCTCTCTCTCTCTCTCTCTCTCTCTCTCTCTCTCCCTTTCCCCTTCTTTATATATATATATATATATATATATATATATATATATATATATATATATATATATATAGTTTTCAGGTTCGATTATTTTCGATAGGATTCCGAATCAGAGAGCTCTATGTCCGTTCAAACAGAGCATGAATATTTAGTCTTTTTAAACCTCATAACGTATATATTTTATATATATATATATATATATATATATATATATATATATATATATATATATATATATATATCATACACACACGCGCGTGTATACAAGTTGTCTCTCTGAGATTTTTCTGTGACTGTCTTTAAATAAACCTTTTATAAAAAAAAAACACCGGCGTACGAGTGATCAACAGACGATCAACAACCTGGGTTCACAACGACGGTGAAGCCGACACAGGTGTATAAGGGTTTATCCATCCATGGTTAAACTAAAATTCAGACGTTGTAATCTTTGGCCTTTTTCTAGTGTCTTTGGGTTAAGTTTGAAATTCCCAGATGATAACCGACTACGTCAAAACTCACCTGAGAAAAACATTGGATATTGAAATGGCTGAAACGTTGTGAAAATGACAACTAGCTCTCCCTACCCGGCGTTGCCCGATATTAAACAATGTAATAATAGTAAGTAATGGATTTCGTGAAAGTTAAACTGAATTAGTATTTATTAAAATTATGAATTTCATCTGTTGAAGTGTAAGCAAAAAAAAAAATGTTTAATTAATTACAAAATATTTTTTTAAAATGAGTAGTTTAAAAAGAAACGGAAATTCATTAGTTTTCGTAATTTTCGTCATTGATTTATGTTTTAACTTCCAGATAGCTGCCATGTTTTTATCAGCAACTATTGCATGTACACTATTGTAATTAGTATAAATTGCATTGCATAATTAGTATTACGCTATTGTAATTAGTCAATTGATAATAATATATTGTACTTAGTATTACGTTATTTTAATTAGTATTAATGTAATACGCATTCTAATTAGTATAAATTGCATTGCATAATTAGTATTACGCTATTGTATTTAGTCAATTAGCAATAGTATATTGTACTTAGTATTACGTTATTTTAATTAGTTTTAATGTAATACGCATATTGTAATTAGTATTACGCTATTGTAATTAGTAATTAACGCTATTTCACTTATGTTTTAACTTCCCTATAGCTACCACGTTTTTATCAGCAACACATTCAAATTCAAATGATTATCACATTTTTTTATCGGCACCAAATTCTCTTACTGATAGAATTTACTAATAATACTATATTATTGCATTTATATTTGATAAATAAGTTAGATATCCTAATAATATCGTTGTTATAGGAACAAATATGCAAAGAATTACAAATTCTCTGCAAACTAAGCGGTGTCATAAATACATTTCCTTTACACCTGTGCATATTGCATTATAAGGCGCTCTTAAACAATGGCGTCTTATGCATTTCCGACTAGGCACGTACTTAAATGTTACTAACTTGCAAAAGATTAGGAGACACATTCGCTGATTCATATCGTAATCTGAACGGTCAACATTACGTCTTAAATGTCTGTAAAAGTTATTTCTATTTAATATATTTTCATGACATGCTAACATGGTTTACTTAAATCGATGTTTTCTGTTCAATATATAGAAATATCGGTATATTTTACTATCTTACCCGGCGCAGTTTACCCCTTAAAAAAAGTTAAAATTCTACTTTCATGTGCAAATACATTTAAACAGCCTAAAATAATATCCGCAAAGAAGGAATTGTTAAAAAATTAAATATTTAAGATTTTAGAGTGGAGGATCAATTTTCTTTTATAAATTTAACGTAAAATGAGCACCCATTTCCTGGCCACTTAGCATAAAACGAGACATGTAATCGACTTGAGTTTTCAATTTTGTGGGATGGTATAATTTTTTTCTTTTTAATAAAAACACGTGAAAATTTAGCCAATTTAGTTTCTTTTGAGGAGGTTAGGGTTGGGATTAGGATTAGGGTTAGGATTAGGGTTAGGGTTAGGGTTAGGGTTAGGGTTAGAGTTAGGGTTAGGGTGTAGGTTTATTGTTAGGGTTAGGGTTAGGGTTAGGGTTTAGGGTTAGGGTTAAGTTTAAGTGTTAGGGTTAGGGTTTAGGGTTAGGGTTTATTAAATAACCCCCCCCCCCAAAAAAATGGCTAAATTTCTACGTATTTTTATTAAGTAAAAAAAAATCCCCCCACAAAAACTAAATTGCCTAAATGTCTACATTTTTATTAAATAAGTATCCCCCTCCAAAAAAAAAATTGGCTAAATTTTTACGTGTTTTTATTAAAAAAACAAAATCCCCTCTCCCACAAAATTGAAAACTCAAGTCGGTTACATGTCTCGTTTCACGCTAAGTGGCCATGAAATGGGTGCTCATTTTACGTTTAATTTATAAAGGAAATTGATCCCCCACTCTAAAATCTTCAATATTTAAAAAAAAAATTAATTCCTTCTTTGTGAATATTTTATCAGGCTATTTAAATGTATTCGCAAAAAAAAAAGTAGAATTTGAACTTTTTTAGAGGGTAAACTGCGCCGGGTAAGATAGTAAAAATTTACCGAAATATCATCAGAACACGGTCTCATACAAAAAAAATACGAAAATAACACGCTATAAAAGTAACTATTTTTCTTTGCAAGGAACGCAAAAAGGAATATGACGAGAGCCGAGATCGAAAACGAGACCTAAAGATGTTCAGTCTTATTCTCTTCCATATAAATTATGTATAGCAAATTGTGATAAAGCTAAGCCTTAGTAAATGTAATATGCTGCTACTGCTTCTATTGTTGTTATCAGCGGTGTAAAATAATTCCGAGTGTGACACTATTTTTGATTAAAGTGGATAGAAATACCATTTTTCGTTGTTAAGAACATGGGCCAAGTTTTCACAAAGGAAAGGGAAGAATCAAAATAAAATATTGAGTTTGTAGGCAGTATGCTATCTATGATAATATATGCAAAATTGAATACTCGTTTATATTTCAGATGTTGGATATGGGCCGCTCGTTCCCTGCTTAAACTGGGCTCGGTTCTTGTCTGTCGACGACGACAAGTTGTTGGCTTACCTATCCGCCATCTTTAATTCAAAGGGTTATTTGTCGATCACGCTGGAAAAAAAGTAAAACTGTCCAAAAACAAACCACAGTATAACACGAATAGATTTACAGTGTATTGGCTTCTCCGGAAAAGTCAATCTCTGCGAACTGTAGTCGGTTTTAACTACCCCAGGGTAGCGGCTTAAAAAACATCTGAAATCACCAACTAAAAAAGGCTGAGCTCACCGGAAAACGGAAGTCACTAGACTCACCACGTCACCTTCTTCTTTCACGGTAGCCGGTGAGCAACTCCCGCTTCCTATTTCATAGTAATTGGAATTGTAGCCTGGAAAATTGCACGGCGTTCAGATACCATAATAGATCGGAGGTTTAACTGAATTGTGTAAAGACTGGATTTATTTACAAGTCGTTTTTTATCTGAGGAACACCATAAAAACATGCCGTCCGCATTTGAAAGATTTCACCAAAGAAATATCTTGATATGGATTTTTTGCTTTATTAAATAAAGTGATAAAGGCAACGCAGAAAATGAAAAAAAAGTAAGTAAATGAATATAAGAAAAGAAAACACATATCATGTACTAGCTTTCCCGTACCGACGTTACCCGTGAGTCTTTTTACTGTAATTTTTGTTTCATTCGTTTTTGCCTATTCTCATAATTAAGTTTTGTAAGAAAATATTTACACTTTTAGAAAGATAATTCAATGAAGGGTTAGGGTTAGGAAGGATTATATGCATTAAATGAAACGGTTTTGCAATAATGTCGAGCGGACATCTTACGAAATGTTGAAATTTAAATCGCATAAATACTTTCAAGTTTTTGAACACTTAAATGTATAAATAACTAGCTGTCCCTATCTGGCGTTGCCCCGGGGTCTTTAATTTAATTTTTTAATAGGGATTTTGAGAGTAAAATTAAAATGCTTCCAAATGCCTTTCGAATGACCAGAAGTTACGATTAAAATGACTTAATTGCTTATGAATAAGCCGAAATGCATTCTGGTGGATTTAACCTTGTAAGATTTCATTTTATTTTACGCTATTTTGTTTTTAATTTTTTTAAATAATTGATTAATAGTACAAAAAATAATGTTTCACCCACGTAAAGGTATCTCCATGCAAATTTATTAAAGTTAATTAATGAAAAAAACACGACTAAATATTCGGTGTTTTCGCTAAGTTAAATAATTTATTGAGAACATTTTAAAACAATTCGTAAATTTGTAGTTAATGTACAAATTATAATAGATTATTACTATAATGCGCACCCGTATCGTTACAAACTTGTGAAGCGAAAATTACATATCTTACTAAATAAATTACACAAGTGTAATGATTGACGTTCGTGATACATGTTAATGTGAGAGTAAAATACACCAACCGTATCTTAATAAGATAACAAATGAACTAAAATAGCGATCTAATAGCTTCCTCGGACCGCTTACCTTTGGAATTCCCTCCCGGCTTCCTGTTTCTCCAATCGCACGAACATGTAGAAATTTAATGTGAATAAAAACCTTTCTACGCAGCTTCATACCCACGTTGCTCCCGTAAAAATATCTGACTTCTGTAACAGTAGCCTCTTACGATTCAGTGGTAATATGCCTTTTTTGGGGTGAAATTTTTTTTTAAATATTTAAATATTTAGCTGAGAATTATTAATTGTTTCCCTTTAAGTAAGTTAAAATATCCCCAAATGATAAAAAAATGTGTAGCTGTTTTGTTTTTTGTTTTTAGAAAATATTAAAACTATCTTTCTTTAGCTTATGTTAAAAACCATCAAAAGTTAGGTTAAATGGTTATGTATATGAAAATAGTATTGGAGAGCCCAGGAAAATTCTAATTGCCCCTTCAAGAGGCCTGAAAAATAACGTAAAAATTGACAAAAATGGCACTTATCTAATCTTCTTTTCTATTCTAATATATAAAGTAGAGACGTTTTTTCCCCTGTACCTTCTCGGAGTATAGGAAAATAACCACATACATCACAGGCTACTAAACTCACCGCTATACTACACTTATTCACTCGAGCGTGTTTTAGTAAAGTTGTTATTATTTTTTCCAACCTAACACTAAATATTATATTTGGCCCACCATCAACGTCTCTCCGAAAAACCAACTCCATATAGGTGGTAGCAAAGACTTTTCCCCCTAACAATTGTGTACTGTGACTACACTCATCGACACCGGGTACTAATAAACACAGTTTACTTTTCAAAAAACAGTCCGTCCTTATTTATTATTTGCCTGGTATTAATTTAATACATAATATAAAGCAATACGCAAAGAAATAATGACCGCTCCCGTTGAATCCGATGATATTCCGCGAATATCAGATTACGTTTTTCCTATTACTAACTATGATTTCCACATTTACATTCATTCCGGAATTAAGCGAATGACATTAACGAACACAGTTCCTGCAACATTTATTCTTCAAACATGACGGCTACAATTACTTCGTTAAATCGACTTCCTACTTAATTCAATAGCCGCCAAAATACTGTTAGACCCCGACACATTTATATTTTCAAAATCATATACCTTTAACCCTTCTCAAATAAATGACCTAAACCGTGTCATTGTAGAAATTTATTTTTCGTCGCCAGAAGCTGCCAGTAAACAAGCTTAGGTTAAGTCGCCTATTTTGACCAATATTTTTCAAGTTGTAACTGTGGCGCAATGGTTAAGAATGGAGGTTTCATTTTCGCCAGTATCGGAGTTCGGTCACTTTCTGCTTTCTTTTACTTTTCTTTTTTTTTAATTTAAAACATTCACCAACACGGTAGAGGGGGGAACAATAGGCGGTTTCTTTTTTATGCAATAGGTAGTACTTTCTCCCGCGCAACGCCGGACGACGGGTTCCGCTAGTTTACAATAAAGGTAGTTGTTAAGGATAGTGTGTGTGTCGTTGTGCTGAAGTGAGTGCGTTAAGTTCGAAACCCGTCGATTCTATAGCAACAGTTTCTACATTGACGTTGGCAACCTTGGCTTGGTCCCTTCTGTAAGTACCTGATTCTTGAAAGAGCTGAGGTAACAAACGCCAACAAGCCTCCGACCCCCTAAATTCCAACGCTTCCACGCCGTGGCAGGGGCGATGACAACGTGGTGGTGTCAGAGATGCCCGGCTAACAAGGCTCTGGTAATAATCCAGGATGAGTCGGCATCAGGATCCGTTGTCATCTGGTCGTTTCTACCTCCGTATGTGGCAAGCAAAGACGTTTCAAGCGTGAAACCGCAAATCAATCGAGTGAAAGTGGCAACGTTGCTTCTGCGTCATTCTTTTGTTTTTTCTTGAACAAACTTTACCCCGACTTCGAATGCAACCGCTGAGCCTTGCTACTGTCGGTGTCGGGATAAATACCTGCAATCCTTCCTTCAGTTTAGCGAATAGCTGCGACCGACGAAGAGGACTTCACGCAGACTAGACAATCTTGAGGCAATCCAACTCACTTAACAACAAACACTTACACACTTTCCACGTCAAGTAAGCCCTATCTAATACAACTCATTGTAGACACACACACACTTAACTGTTCATACTCACACATCAGTAGAAGCTTAACACGTGGTGAAAATATTTGAAACGAAATATTTTTGGGGGAGAATTTCCCTCTTCAGATGTGTGTTCACCCTTAATCCAAACGTGCATAGGAAAACTGTTGCCGGTGGGGACTATTCCGTAGAAAATGAGAGAGATTTGAAATGATTTTTTTCAATTTGCTTCAAATCTATTATTCGTCTTTAATTTTATAAGTGTCAATGTCAATATTAATTTTTTTTTTTAATTTCTATTACGTATATTTTATAATTTTTGTTATTTTTATATTTTATTTTATTTATTGGTGAAAATATTTTTAACTAAATTTTTCTGTACCAACTTCATGATCATACATTTTATGAAATACGTTTTTAATTTATTTTAGCACTACCTAAAACAACTCGTGCGAGAAAATATACACCCACATAACTGTCCATATTCACAGCAGCAGAAAATATTTTCGTACACACTTCACCATAGTACAAACTTTTAAATCCTCTATACCTTTTGGTGTTTGGTAAATAAAACGTATATAATTTATTTGTATGATTTGCGTCGTTAATTTATTTAAGCACTACCTCAAACAACTCGTGGGAGAAAATACACACCACTTAACTGTTCATAATCACATCAGCAGGAGTTTAACAACAAATATTAACACATATTTGAAGCGAATTATTTCTGTATTCACTTCACGATCGTACATCTTTTAAATCAACTTACGTAGTGATGATTGGTAAATGAAACGTTTGTAATGTTTTTAAATTGGGTTGATTCCTGTACAGTTTACGTCTGCGGCAAATTTTAATATCAAAATTGCTTTTCTTTATACTAACTTACTTGATAACAGTGATATTAGAACGACGTCGCAACCCCTACCTCCCCCCAACCAAAATACAACACAGTTCAAATGTTCTAAGAAACAAAAATTGCCTGTCTCTCACTTACAGTAATGTTAGACATAAATTACATTTGATATGAAGGGATAAAAACAGCTCTCCGAATGGGTCACTTTGGAAAGGTATAAAAATAGCCGAAAACATATCGTTCCGCATTCCCCGACATAGGTGCTCCAGGCGACCAGCAACAAACCAACCCCTTCCCATTATCATTGATTTCCTTTTAGCAAGCCTTGATCAGCGGTAACTCATTAGTAAATGTAACACTTTTCTATTCCTATAATTCCAATAAAGTCAGATCTATTTTCACACAGTTTCACCAAAATAGTACGTATTTGATTGGCTCTTTTAAGATCTTCCAAAAGGAACACCGACACACCAGACTAACAGCAAAATTCCACCCCTTCATTTTTGAGATCCCTAGATGTCGGAAGACTTTCTAATCTAATATCTTCTTTCATCAGACAGCTTGCTTTTGGAATTCCTTCCCTGCTCTCTGTTTCCCTAGCAGTACCAACATGCAGAAATGTAATGCCAACAAACATCTAGCTGCCCAACTCCCCACCCAGGTTGCTCCATATAACACACTAGTCCTTTACACTTCAGTTGCAATATGTCTTGTTTGTGGTGAACAAAACTATAAACAAAACGAACACTTCGCATCTGTGGCACATATTGCGCAAAAGATTGCTTCCCTGAGGGCTAGAACACGGTCATCTTTACATCTAAAATCAATAAACAGGTGTCATAAACCGTCTTTATAAGTCATCAACTTTTATTAATTCTATTCATTATGTCCAATCCTCATAATATTCATCATCGTCCAACTGTAAAACTATCCATTTCATTAACCCTTATCTTCGAGTGGCTTTTCGTCTTGATAACTAGTGATTAATTAGTAAAGGTAGGATAGCCTCCTAGGGTCGAACCAAACCGTACCTTATTTAGATAAAAGGGTTGAGCCCAATAGCGAACCGGATCCTGGAATCAGAAGGTTCCGAATTTTTCCTCCGGCTTGTTTAAAAACAGACCACGAGACCATACTGCAAGAATACCCATGTGAGCTGTAAACGTTTAACAAATTATATAACGGACAAAGATTGCGCAATAATTTCACCAAGCATTCTGCAAATCTGAGTGAACCTTGCGATCCTTCATACTTGTACCAAATTGCTTCGCGATCTCGCTATCGCTTCGCAAACTTAAAATACTAATACGTTCTTTACTCATTCATTCATTTCGTATGAATCAGGTGATTCTATTTTTGGCATTGGTTTCCCTGATATCTTTCTAGTCAGAATTTTTTCTAGAAAGACATCAGGTACTTACAGGAGGGGCCATGTGAAGGTTGCCAACATCTTAAGTGAAAGTGTGTCTTTGCAAGGTACTGGATTCGAACTTGGCAAGTATTGATTTTGTTAATTTTGTTAATATTTGAACTTAATTAATATATATATATATATATGTATATATATATATATATATATATATATATATATATATATATATATATGTATGTATATATATATATATATATATATATATATATATATATATATATATATATATATATATATATATATAATTTATTTAAAAACTATACGTTACATATTTGAGTTCATCGTTAAAAAATAGTACATCCGATGAATCCAAATGCCAGTTCTCGTTGTTTTTTTTATCTCATTTCAGTACGCTGATGATTCCCTTGGGTATAGACTTTTTTATTTAAGAAGTCAGCCCATCTGGATGAAACCGCGGTTCGATTCTGAAATATGTAACATAGTTTTTAAATAAATTATTTGTATTTAACTCTCACTTTTCTCCCATCGAGCACTTTATTGATTTCTTTTCAATATAACTTGACACACATATATATATGTGTGTGTGTGTGTGTGTGTGTGTGTGTGTGTGTGTGTGTGTGTGCGTATATTAAATCAAGTCCAAACAAGGCGTAAGAGGCTATTGTAAATTTGGAGGCATATCCATAAAGGCATCCTAAGTGATGATTTGTGCAGCGAGATGTTGTTCACATTACATTTAAACTTCTGCATGTTAGTACAATCAGGGAAACAGGGGTCAGGAAGGGAGTACCAAAAGCTCCTATTGTGTAAATATGAATTAACTTTGACCTCACTATTACTCATTTAGATAACACTTTGTGATGACGAGGTTATATTTACCCCCCCTCTCCTACCACGGGGAGATGTGACACAAGGTCGAAAGGTGTGGGTTATAAAAGCAGCCCTTCAAGAGACAGAGCATTCTGGTCTACGAAAAAGACTTAGCAGCTTCGTCAGAATTCCCTGTTAGGTGATTAGCAATATAGTAACCTCCTCTCAAAACGCTAGAAGGTAAAGCCTGGAAGGGTTGACCTCCTAGAACTGCACAGAACCATACCTCGGCTTGACAGAGAACAAGGCTACCAAGTACTGGCCCAGACTCTGGAGGGCGTATCCTTTAATTTTATGAAAAGCACCAAGGCTGTGAGGGCGAAGTGACTTGTCGGAATCGAATCAAAACGTCAAGGTTAAATTTAGAAAAACTGATCAGATTAAATGATGTCATTAACTTATCTCCATCGTTCTAAAGCTTTGATCTGAAACCGGTTTCATGCAAAAACCTTTTATTTATTCTCTGTAATGCCGGGCATGAAGTGACATTCCTGTTTATTGAATTTCTTAGCTTTTTTTAGTGTTATTTTCCCTCCAAGAATGCAACACCATTTTTTTTTTGTTTTTATTCAAAGTTAATTCCTTTGAAGATTCTCTACCTACAACTTTTCAAAGAATTCGTTTCGCCATCTTGTTGCATGTTCGATAGATCTAAGCGCAATTTCTTCAGGTATTTGGGTTTATTTGTCTTGCGGTATGTTAATCATTTTTCTGGTTAATTCATGCCAAAATACAATTTCTATACTATAAAGTATCCGTTGGTTTCGTTAAACTATACACAATGTAATGAAAAAAAAAACGAGAACAAGGAAAAGTTTCCGCTTATAACATAAGGGAGGTTACTCTCGATTACTTATTACACACAATGCATAACGGTTCTTTGTCTTTTAAAGAGATTTGAGTTGTTATTCACATTTGTCAATCCAATCGTGAAAAGAGTAAAATAAAATAAAGTTTAAAACAATACATACTAACTCTGTTGCCGATACACAAACGGAATTTCCATGAACAGAGTTTCTTTCCGTGGAAAACATTGTCACTAGATTGCTTCCCTGCGTGCTACAACATGGTAATCTTAAAATCTATGTATCTGATTAACTATTATCCCTGAGTGGCTTTTAGCCTTTATAAGTGGTGACTCATTAGTAAAAAAAGCATTAATTCCAATAATGTCAGCTTTGTTTGTACCATAGCATGTATTTCATTGACTCTTTCAAGATGTTTTAAAGGGACGAAAAAATTTTAAATCCTCATCTGTTGAATACGTTGCTACAATCTAATGTCAATAAACCCTTGTCATAAAGCGTCCTCGTAGGTCATCACATTTTATTCATTTCATTCAATATTTCTTACAATAGTCATCATCGATCAACTGTCAATCTATCAATCTCATTAACGATATCCTTGACTTAGTTGTGTTTAGTCTTGTAGCAGTTACATGAGTAACCTATTTTGTTTAAATGTCAGTGCAGTATCATGCGTTTGATTGAGTCGTGATTTGGTTTCGCTCTCACGCACTCGAGCCTAAACGGTTAACTGCGTTGGTGTTATGATATCTGCGCAGAAGCAAGATTAATACACGTAGACGTATCTTGGCGCCAAAAAAAGACGATTCAATATCAGTTCGTGTTTTGATCGCTTCTATATAGGATGCTATCCTATGATCGCTGTTGCACTACAAGTAGCCTATATATATATATATATATATATATATATATATATATATATATATATATAGAGAGAGAGAGAGAGAGAGAGAGAGAGAGAGAGAGAGAGAGAGAATTTATTTGAAAACTATATGTTACATAAATTAGTACCGCACCGCGGTTTCATCCAGATGGGCTGATTTTTTACATATTTTGTTAATCTATGCCTAGTGAATGAGGTCAAACCACGATGAGAAATAGCGTTATATGGATAAAAAAAACGGTGCATTCCTGGAAAGTCTCCTTGAAAAAAAATATATTCATTGGGAATTAATTCCACTGGGCATAGATTTTTTTTAAATGTAAAAAGTCAGCCCATCTGGATGAAACCGTGGTACGTTTCTGAAATATGTAACATATAGTTTTGCAAATAAATTATATTAGCTCTCATTCCTCTTCGATTGAGCACTTTATTGATTTCTTTTCAATATAACCTAACACTATATACATATACATGTATATATATATACTGCCTGATACTTTCTTGGACAGAATATTATAGTAATTGAATAAATATATTATAGTAATTGAATGAATATCTATTAATAATGGAGTTTATATATCTGTCTGAAGCCGAAACTCCAGTATGACTACTTTACTGTAACTAATCTTTTTGAAATTCTTTATATACTGTCATTAAAAGTCATACAGACACCAGATGGATTTTTCTATTTACATAAGTCATTCCTTTAAACTTTCAATTAAATTAATATTTACAAATATACACTTATAACTGCTATTATCAAATTTACATATGTATTTACAATATTTTCCGATAAGGGTATATTAATAAAAATTATTCATACAATTAACTAAAGCCATTTTCTTCATAACCGGCGTGTTTTCTAAACCATTTCAATGGCAAGACCGTTAAAATTGCAAAGTCATTGGCTGTTTAATAAGTGGTGTCCTCCCTCCCTCCTGTAAAATGTCGATCTGATTAAGCAGCTGTCGTTAATGTGGCACGTTAAATATGTAAACAACAACGCTGCCATTCACCGTGTCAGTTTCCCATTTTAAAAACCGTCCTAACTTTGTTTATTTTCTTAATCTTATTGTTTTAAAACACAAATTTATTAAATCAAATTGTTTATTTAAAATAATAATTGACTTAAAAATTACTATATAAAAACACGCGCACACACACACACACTATAATGAAGGTAACCTTTTTCTTTCCGAGGATTAAAAACCTATTCGTGTTTACTGTATTTGATTTCTTAATACTTTCATATCCAATATTATCATTTTTACACGACCTCAACTGAATTTATGATTCCATGTTTTATTTATTAAAAAAAAAAGATATGATTTTTTTTCTTTAATGTCAACAAAATAAACTAACACATTGTACTGGAAAACTATACAACTGATTGTAGAATCAAATTGTTTAATTAAAAAAAGGTCATTACACAAACACACACTGTGTTCACTGTATTTGATTTTTTGGTGCTTCCACATTTTAGGACCCACGCTAACTATTTATATGTATGGGGGGGGGATAAAAAAATTGGGGGAAGGCGGTCCAAAAAATTTCTTAATGGTAATATAAAAAAATTGAGGGGGGTACAAAACATTTTTTTCTTTATTTTTAAACTAAAGGTCTATCTATTTATGGGCGAGGGTACAACAAAAATCGGGGTAGGGTAGAATTTTTTTTCTTCTTTATTTTCAACTAAAAATTTTCTTGGTCATAAACACAGAAAATCAATGTCTAACCACCACAGAAATATGACTGGGGCACCATCGGTTTCGCGTGAGCGTTCATTTCTGATGCGGCAGCCTAGCAAAAATATGCGACCGGAGGGAGCATATATTTGCTAGTAAATATAATAATAAATATATAAATATATATATATATATATATAATTGTTTAATAATAAATATTTAATTATTATCTAATTAAATATGCGTATATGTTTCATTTTTATGGAATCATCAGTGTAGAGATAACTATTCAAACCAGTCACACGATTCGGACTTCGGAACAAGAGCCACCTTTAACTCCAATTCCGAACGCTCTAACCAATGAGGCTAATTCGAACAGCTACACGAAGTGATGAAAACTAAATCCTATTATATATATAGTAATTGAATAAATGACCTATTTTGTATCGTGCATGACCAATGGTTTGACGCCATGACGATCGTCACACAATTTAAAACACAGTCCTGGAGTTGGTTTGTGTACTTCCGTTTTTATGTAACCATCCCGCAGATATTTACTGCTGAGCACTGGAAGTATATTATTCCGTAGCAAGGAGTTTACATCTTAAAAAATGCTCTTTTAATTATAGATTTTTGTTTAATTTTATTTTTTATTTTTAATTAAGTAATTAATTAATTAATTAATTAATTGTACTGTTATTATTTTTACGCGTGTGACTACTTTTTGTTAGATTTCTTCTCTTTCATTGTTGTTGGATAATCATTGTCTTTATCTTTGTTTATATTTCATTATTTTTGTTCTTTCTTTCTCAAACACACTTTTACTTTCTTACTTTCCTTTACTGTCGATTTTTTTTATTATTTCAGTGATTTCTTTTGCTCAATTTCATTCTTTTTGTCTTCTTTACTTCTTTTTTATCTTTAATCCTTTTTCTTTCTTTCTTTCTTTTTTTTCTTATTTTACCACTCGTTCTTCCCCTCGTTCTTTCTTTCTTTTTTTTCCTGATATTTGTAACTTTTCTACGTTGTTCATATCTTTTGTTATACCTCTTCTTTATTTATTTATTTCTTTCTTACTTTCTTTCTTTTTCTATCTTCTCTTTTTCTTTCTTTGTAACCCTTTCTCTCTTTACTTATCTCTCAGTCTTTTCTTTCTTTCTTTTTTTCTTTCCTTCCTTCCTTCTTTCTTAATGTTGTATTGCATTTTTCATTTGTTATTTTCTAACTAATCTACCCAGTCTTTACTGATCCCTGTTTTCCCGCTTCTTTCTTCCCCCCTCTCTCTTTCTTCATCTTAGTCTATCTTTATTCCAACTCTTTTTGTTTTATTCCTTCTTTCTCTTCTTTGTCGAAAACCTCATTAAATCTTTATTTAAACAACACCGGGGAACCGTTAACAAAAGCGTAAAACGAATAAGAAAAAATACCAACAAGCAAAATAGAAGCGATATTTCCAAAATGGCTGCTACGATCTTTTTCCAAGCTAAGTGCCCTCGCCATTCCTAACTTTTTTTCTAACTCTTCCGATCTATGACCCGTTTCCTAACTCTTTGCTCTCTACCGCCATTCCTTCTCGCACCCAGCAACCAATCGCTTTAATTTATTTTTGATTTGCTTTCTGAGCGAATCACAAAGCAAAAATATGCAATCATGAAATTTGAATAAAGAAAAGAAATCGACGAAATATGAGTAAGAATCAAAAATCAGAATAATAAAACCAACAAATAAAAACAGCAACAAATGCTGAGCTTCTTAACAGAGCGTGTGGGTGGGGTGGGGGAATAGAACATAAAAAAGGGAAGCAGAAAAGAAAAAAATCAATTAAAATTTAATTTAAACGAGTTTTATTTTGAATAAACAGACTATTTTCCGACGTACAAAAATTAAATATTTCTACTTCTTTCTTTTAAATTTTAGATTTTATTACGTTTTTATTAACAAAAGGTTTTTAAAAAATGGCAGGAGGCGTCTTTAGCCTCGTTTTAGTGTGAGAATTCGAAAGAGAGGCAGAAAAAGAAAATGGACGTCAACTCGACAAGTGTCAAAACAGTTGAAGTGTATGAGTAAAATTTAGTCAAAGAAATTTGGATTTTTACCCTGAAAATCTGACGCAATGAGGACATCTTTTATTAAAGCGCATTTATATGTACAATTTTTTCCCTTTTTTTAAATGTCTTTCAGGAATTAATTCCACATTTAAAAACGTGTAAAAAATAAAAGCATATATGAGACAAGTCAAAGTACTTGTTTGGGCCGGGGTTTAAAAAGGTTCCTGAATTTTGACAGCCAGCTTATTAAACCGATTAGCGCCATGATCCTTTTTAAAATCAGAAAGATAATTAAATATATTTCAGCAACGTCTGTATTTTTTTCAGAAATATATATAGTAAATTATAAATATTGGAGTGTCTACTGTCTGATATATATTATCAACATTGATGTCTCAGTTTTCAGTATATTGTAAAAATCTAGAGTGGAAGGATGCAATCAGCTTTTATCTATTATTCAATCAAAAAATTTTCTGGTAAATAGTCCTTATAAGCAACCCAGATTTATAACTTAACGAATAATGCGATTTTTTATGTATTTATCACTCCTATATTACCATGAAAATAGGATAATGTTAGTTTTATCAATAATACAATAGCATTTTTAATACGGTATATATCGTACAAAAAAAACACATACAGACATTCAAATATCTGTCTAATTTGCATAAATTATTTTTAAACCTTCTATAATTAATTAATGTTTGCTGTTATTCATGTATGATCATATTATTTTATTTTTCCTGTGTATCTACAATAGTTTTGTGTAAATTAACAGTTATTAATGTAAGTAATTTAATTTAAAAATGAATAAATTACAAACAAAAAAACATTCTTAAAATATCAAGGGAGATAATTAAGATGAAACTAAGATGTCTTAACTAGCTAGAAAAATATAATTAGTATAGCATAAATGAATGCCTTAATTATCATATTAAGTAAGGTATATCTTTGAAAGTAATCTCAGTATCAAATAATATTGTATTTAAAAAAGACTTTTGGTAATAAATTAAAGAAAAGAATTGGTCACTGATGGGTGTAAGTTCTCTAGTCATTAGATACAGGTTTCTAAAATTAGCAATGTATAGAGCGCACAGGCAAGAGCGTGAGCTACTTATGGTTTAAGCGCATAGCTTAATTATTAACCGTTTTGTTAGACCATTTTAAAATGCGTCTTGTCTCATTTAAGTTCCAACTAAAAGTGACTGTCCTTTAACCGCTACTCTCTCTCTCTCTCTCTCTCTCTCTCTCTCTCTCTCTCTCTCTCTCTCTCTCTCTCTCTCTGTTAGTAATTTCTGACGTCATGTCCGGCCACCTCATCGGCTTTCGGTATTCACGAGTCAAATCCATTGGAATAGTGTATTGTATAGTAAAGCATATTAGGTTCCAATAAAATTCAAGAATAGTCAAACATCAAAAGTATTTGAAGATTGATATATATGTAGATACATAATGCCTCGATATGTCTTCCTTGGCAATTATTTTTAATATAATATGGTAAATTAAGCGTTAAGTTAATGATGAGGAAAAAAGAAAAGAGAAAAAAGAGAAAATTAAAAAGAAAGAAATAATCCGATGACAAAAAAACAAAAAGGATAAACAAAACGCTTTGAATTTACAAATAATTTAAAATGTTGAAGATCTTATATATATATATATATATATATATATATATATATATATATAATATTACATCTTTTGAAATATTTTACTTACGTACGACGTCGTTTCGAGCGTATGGCTCTCATCAGCTCACCAGCTCATCAGCGCAGGGAAATAACAGAGTGGAGTATTGCACTAGGACTTTCAGATGAATCTTTATTTTTAAGCTCGACTTTCAGTTTTACGTGAAAGGGGCTTCTAATAATATTAAATTATTTTTTTAATATTTTACCTTCGTGTGGCTCTCATCAACGCAGGGAAATAACAATCTCAGACAGTCATAGGGAGCGAACCCGGTTAACAGAGACACCTTGAATCTGTAAGTGTTCACCTAGTCCCATTAATCTACGAAAGATAGTCACGTGATAACGGAGAAATTAAGTGATATTTACACTGAAAGTGGCGAGTATAAATATCTAAACATTCGATAGTACTCAATGACAAGGTCGAGACATGGTCAAGCGCTCATATATACATATATATATATATAGTAAGTTATGAAAACATATTTATGGCAATTAAGCTACACAGGGGCTCACACGTTTACTTCCTGAGGGGGGATCTTCAGGCTAAAATTTTAACCTGAATATTCACCCCGGGGATGAAACGCGGAAGTCTCTGTTTAGCTTAATTGCCATAAATATGTTTTCATAACTTACTACCTAGCTCTACTTACTGTTGAAGTAAATACTGAAAATTGATACATAAAAAATTATATCTCCTTATAAAATTTTATGTGGATACATGAAATAGTAATATATATATATAAATATATATATATATATAAATATATATATATAAATATATATAAATATATATATATAAATATATATAAATATATATATATATATAAATATATATATATAATATATATATATATATATATATATATATATATATATATATATATATATATATATAAATAAATATATTAGTACTTCATGTATCCACATAAAATATTATAAGGAGATATAATTTTTTATGTGTCAGTTTTCAGTATTTACTTCAACAGTATATATATATATATATATATATATATATATATATATATATATATATATATATATATATATTTATTTATAAAATACAGAAATTCAATGTAACATCAGTACCGTCGGTTTCAAAGCGGGAGGTTGATCCCGATTATCGTCAGCTGATAAACATATTCAGGAATGGTGGGACTTATTCGGTCACGTCTGAGATCACGTAGGACGTGATCTGTGTAAAATGGGGGGGGGGTTATATATGTGTGCATGAGGGGTTAAATTTAGATTCTAATATTTAAATTGTTAATGTATATAGAATTGTTATTAATTAAAATAAAGCAGAAGGAAAAGTTTTTTTGTAATATATAAAAAGTGTAAGAAATTCTGTAGGGTAGGGGTCGGGGTTTGGGGGCCAGGGAGTATAGGGGAAAGACGAAGTAGAGATGCAGGGTAAGACACCGAGGGGAGGGGGGGAGAGAAGGGAGGGTCTAGGTGTGGTGAACATTGATAGCCGTTGGTTCTAAGGTTCGGCACCGCCGCTAGCTTTTCGCCCCCATATCGTAGCATAAAGTGTAAGAGTGGGGAAGAAGGGAATAATATTACTGTTAATAATAATAGTCAAAATAATTATAATGGTGGTGGCCCGGCGAATTTAAAAGATAAAAATAAAAATAAAATAAACAAATAAATAAAAATAATAATAAGGATAAAAAAGGATAAAAAAATAATAAAAATCCCGCGTGGCAGGGAAAAAAACTGTAGGCATAAGCGTGTTATTAAAATAGCACTGGCTATTTGGTGTAACGGTTTCCGGGTGTCAAGTGGGTCCTAAAGTGTGATACTGAGTGAAGTGTGGAGAGGTATAAGGGAATGGATTTGGGGAGCTTGAAAATTTTAAAGGTTAGGTGACTTAAAGCGGAGGTTATGGAAAGTAGAGGATATGGAAGTACTATAGCAAAATTATAGAACGATAAATGAGCCTCGGATCTAACTGACCGATTTACTATCAACAGGTTCGGCTGTTGACGGCCCGAAAGAGCCTGCTACGAATCTGTTGATAGTGGATCGGGCTCTAAGGGTGTATTAAAAAGATCAAATATTTAAGGGGTCCGGCACGGGAGAAGTCTAATGGAAATTGGATGTCTGTCTAACGGCTGTCTATGGCATTATCTAGAGTTGGTGTTTACAAAGGGGTGGTGTTTACAAAACAGGTAGTTCTTCGTCGTCGAGGGGGGGGGGAGATAATTAATCGATAAAGGTAGGTGTCTGATTCTAATAATTGGGGTTGCTTGGGGTGGGTGGATAACTTAATAAGAAATATAAAAAAATATAAAAAAATATTTAAGAAAATAAAAAAATAAATATATAGAAAAATATAATAAAATAAAATAAAACGATAATAAAGAAACAATAATAAAAAAACACCAATAAAGAATAAAAAATAAAAAATAAAAAATAAAAAATAAAAAATAAGAAGAAATAAAATATAAATAAAAAATGTTAAAAATATATAAAAAGGGTATTAAGAAAATAAAATTTAAAAATTTAAAAAATTAAAAAATTAAAAATTAAAAAATTTATTTATTTTTTTTTTTTTTCTTAAATATTTTTTTATATTTTTTTATATTTCTTATTAAGTTATCCACCCACCCCAAGCAACCCCAATTATTAGAATCAGACACCTACCTTTATCGATTAATTATCTCCCCCCCCCCCTCGACGACGAAGAACTACCTGTTTTGTAAACACCACCCCTTTGTAAACACCAACTCTAGATAATGCCATAGACAGCCGTTAGACAGACATCCAATTTCCATTAGACTTCTCCCGTGCCGGACCCCTTAAATATTTGATCTTTTTAATACACCCTTAGAGCCCGATCCACTATCAACAGATTCGTAGCAGGCTCTTTCGGGCCGTCAACAGCCGAACCTGTTGATAGTAAATCGGTCAGTTAGATCCGAGGCTCATTTATCGTTCTATAATTTTGCTATAGTACTTCCATATCCTCTACTTTCCATAACCTCCGCTTTAAGTCACCTAACCTTTAAAATTTTCAAGCTCCCCAAATCCATTCCCTTATACCTCTCCACACTTCACTCAGTATCACACTTTAGGACCCACTTGACACCCGGAAACCGTTACACCAAATAGCCAGTGCTATTTTAATAACACGCTTATGCCTACAGTTTTTTTCCCTGCCACGCGGGATTTTTATTATTTTTTTATCCTTTTTTATCCTTATTATTATTTTTATTTATTTGTTTATTTTATTTTTATTTTTATCTTTTAAATTCGCCGGGCCACCACCATTATAATTATTTTGACTATTATTATTAACAGTAATATTATTCCCTTCTTCCCCACTCTTACACTTTATGCTACGATATGGGGGCGAAAAGCTAGCGGCGGTGCCGAACCTTAGAACCAACGGCTATCAATGTTCACCACACCTAGACCCTCCCTTCTCTCCCCCCCTCCCCTCGGTGTCTTACCCTGCATCTCTACTTCGTCTTTCCCCTATACTCCCTGGCCCCCAAACCCCGACCCCTACCCTACAGAATTTCTTACACTTTTTATATATTACAAAAAAACTTTTCCTTCTGCTTTATTTTAATTAATAACAATTCTATATACATTAACAATTTAAATATTAGAATCTAAATTTAACCCCTCATGCACACATATATAACCCCCCCCCCCCATTTTACACAGATCACGTCCTACGTGATCTCAGACGTGACCGAATAAGTCCCACCATTCCTGAATATGTTTATCAGCTGACGATAATCGGGATCAACCTCCCGCTTTGAAACCGACGGTACTGATGTTACATTGAATTTCTGTATTTTATAAATAAATATTTACGCTCTTAATCCTCCGATATCTCGGATTTCTTAATTAATCGAGCACTCTGCTGGTTTTTCCTGCCCTACCACACAGTACTTATATATATATATATAAATATATTTATATATATAAATATATATATATATATATATATATATATATATATATATATATATATATATATATATATATATATATATATATATGAGCCCTTAATCCCCACAAACCTAAATAGATATCAACTTTTATTCAAGGGAAAACTGGAACACAACGAGAATGGTTCAGTAGGCTGGCTTTCGTTGATAAACGAATGCTAAATCCTGGAGTTCCATTCTAGCCGGCTGCTTGTAGTGGAACGGCGATCATGCGATAACATCCTATATAGTCTCGGACAGACTATTATAGTAACTGAATAAATAACCATTGTTTAAAATTTGCTACGATCAATTGTGTTACGTTCTCGCGATTGTCAAACGACTTCAAACAACCCGTTGATAGGTAGGCCGGTTGTTTGAATCCATACTGATCAGTCTTCAAAAGACGAAACCATCTTGTCTATAGATAAATGAATACTATTTAATTATTTGATTATTATTGTAAGACCCCTTAATAAAGGGAGCGCAGTTTGATTGGGACAAAATAATTGTATCGCCCTGGTAGTAAAACTATAGTTCCCTCCCTTTGGTAGAACACTTTAGATGTAATTACCGGTACGAGATTTTATTCAAACCCGTATTAAAACGTTTTAACTGCGCGGCTGACCTGATATCCATGGGTTAATAACGTTTGGTTATAAGACCCAGGGTTGTGAGTTCGGACCCGTTGGTAAGTAGGCTAGTTGTTTGAATTTATACTGATTAGTCTTCAAAAGACGAAACCTGCTTGTCTATGGATAAATAAATAATATTACTTATTTAACTATATATATATAATTGATAGAGACCACTAGACTAACGAGTCAACTAGCTGCAACAAAAGAAGCAGAGAATAGATCAGGCAATTCTGAAGAACACATGCCATAATAGTATTTATAAAAAAGACTGAGACTAGCAACATCGCGTCTGTGAGAGAGGGGTGCAGAAAAGAAGAAAGAGTGTGGCCAATCAAATTACAGATACGTTTCTGCACCTTATCAAGAACCCTCCAATGGGACAGAGACTCGCCAGCCCAAATATGACAACAGTTTACTATTATTACCAAACAAGAATTGTCAGGGAAATATGAAACGAAAAGAAATTTGGAAATTTACAATTGCTTTCAATACGTATTATGCCATAATAGTGTCTTTATAAAAATGCTATGAATATTTTCATTATTTATTTAAACATTTTTTTCCCCAAATATGTATTTTTCTTGAATATTTTTCGATGTCGAGTCGTTTTCAAACGACATCTTATTATATTTATTTATTCAAATAAGATCACTCTTAATGTGTATTTAAGCTTTTTCTTTCGCGCGTAATGTCGCTTTATTAAATTCAAAATGTCGGATCGATATGTCCGGCTTAAACCAATAAAAAATGTATTTTAAAAATGTAATGTAATATAAAGAAAGCGGAAGTCTATTCTGTCCTTCTTCGAAAAGAATGATTAGAAAATATAAATAAAACTCTTCATCATTAAAAAAAACTTTTAAAAAACATTAATAAGTAGCGGGACACCGTAGAAATTCTACGGCGCTTTCTGCGTCAATCTGTATAATTTACTTTTAATAATATTATTGTTGAAATAATACATTTCTGTATGAAGAAAAATTGACTTTTTCTTCTTCCGTAGAAATAATTGTCATTGTCAGCTAAATATTCTTTAAATAAATAAAACGGATATGTTTCTTCTTTATTTATTTATTTATTTATTTAAACTTATAAAAATTTATTTTCAAACAATAAATATTTTTTGTTCAGTTTATGAAGGGACCAGAGTATATTATTAAATATACTATCAAAATTGTTATTCATTTAATTGGGTTTCTTGTATTATTATTATTATTATTATTATTATTATTATTATTATTATTATTATTATTATTATTATTATTATTATTATTATTTGTAATCACTAGGGGTTTTCACACAAGTTATCGTCAGTGATTTCTCACCCACAACAACCGGTGGTATTCCCTGGAGTCTGAGTAACAACAAGTCTCCCCAGATTTCCAGTATTCTCTACCTCTTTTCACCGCAAATTATCTTATCGTATCGCAACAGCCGCCTACCATTAATTTCTCGCTGGTAACGACCATTTGTCTCCTTTGCGATTTGGGTAGCAATATGCCTCCCCAAGGTCCAAGTATTCTCCACACTTTTCCAGTGGAGGTCTGGTTAGTGCTCTCCCTCCTTGGTCCTCCCATCATCCTTGACCCTTCACGACTATTTTGTGTGGTATCGGCCGAGGCTGGTGTCATCACTGTTTTCCCGGGTTTTATTTATTTTATTTTTAATGTGGTTTGTTCTAATCGCATTGTTCTGTGCAGCTGTCAGTAGTGATTCCGTTTCTCTGTTCAAGTTTCCTTTTTCTTAGCCATGGCCAAATGTTTTTGTGATTCCCATCTCTTGTCATTCTTATGAATCCTCCATGTAGCTGCTTCTCTTCCAACTTTTCTTTCTTGTCTTTTTGTTTCTGATTTCGCTGTACCCTGCATTGTTCATTTTGACGGTGCCTCTTGCTGCAATGATCAGTCTTTCTGTGTTCTGAGTTATGTATTTTTCCAAATCTTTTCTGTGCCTTCTACTTACCGGTCCTCTTTCCCTTTCGCTTCTTTTTTACATAGAGTCGGTTAGTATCATCTTTCGGGTGTATTGCATTGTGCACGGTCAGTAGTTTCCGCATCTTCTGGTCAAGATGCCGAAGTTCTTCTTTTGTTTAGCCTATGAATGGTACAGAGTATCTTATTAGTGATGCTCCTTAAGTGTTGATTGCTTTAACTAAGTGTTTACATAGTTTGGTTTCTTGGAGTTTCCTTGTTCTTCTCAAATATTCTTTTCAAATATTCTCTTTAATTTCTGTAGATTTGATGGTGTCTGCTTCCAGAACGCCCATATATTTGTAGGTATTATGTTCACCGAGCGCCCTCATTACCTCTTAGTTGGGCAGTTCCATGTCTCCGATGTCGCTAATTTTCCCCTTTTAATCTCTTGCAGTGCACACTTTTCCATTCCGATTTCCATTAAAATGTCCTGGCTGAATATTCTAGTTGTTTATCATTTTTTCCAGTTCCTTTTTGCTTTTTGCAAATAGCTTCAGGTCGTCCACGTACATGGGGTGATTTATTTTTTGTTCTGTGTCTGCAAACTTGTATTCGCCATCACATTTGCTAAGGATGTAGTTGAGTGGCATCAGGACTATTATAAACAGTAGTGGTGATAGAGAGCCTCCTTGGACGATGCCTCTTAATCAGCTGTTGTCCTCCAGCTGTCAGTTCTATTCTATATGTTTCCATTACTTTCTTGATATTATTAATAATCTTGTCGGATATCTCCTACATTCTTAATCATGCTTGTGATATTCTGCCGTAGACTTTCTTGTAGTCCATCCATGCCATAGATATGTTCTTTTTCCTGGTGTTTGCCTCCTTCAGGATCTTTTGATATATGTATAGGAGATCATGCGTCCCTCTTTTCCCCTCCGGCATCCTTTTTTGTCCTCAACTAGCAGTACAAGGATTGTCCAGGGAGCTGTAAATTTGCTCTCGCGGTTGTGCCCTTACGATTTTCCACATCATCATCATCATCATCATCATCATCATCATCATCATCATCATCATCATCATCATCATCATCATCATCATTGTTGTTGTTGTTATTATTATTATTATTATTATTATTACAATTATTATTTTATTATAATTATTATTATTATTGTTATTATTATTATTATTATTATTATTATTATTATTTTATTATTTGTATATTATTATTACTATTATTTTGGTTTCATTCTTATTTTATTTTGATTACGATAATTTTGTAATGTACTTTTTTTACTTTCTTTCTTAATTATTTTTTCCATATCAATAAGATTTGTTATTATTATTATTATTATTATTATTATTATTATTATTATTATTATTATTATTATTATTATTATTAATATCATCATTATAATTATACTATTATTATTATTATTATTATATTATTATTATTATTATTATTATCATCATCATCATCATAAGAATTTTTTTGTGCCATTTTTTTTCATTTGTAATAATTTTCATCAATATAATTTTATTTTGTTTACCAATTGAGGCGGCGATAAAGAGATAATGGCAGACGACATTTTGATGGGCAACGCGTTTGTAATGGCGTCGAGTTTCTCTTTCTTTAATTTTTTTATTTCAATTTTTCTTTTAATACTCATATCCTTTCTAGCTTTTTGTCTCCTTATTCCGTTAAAAGTGGCGTATGCATTTCGTGGTGGGTAAGGGGGGGTCTCATACACACTTGTTATTATGTGACAGATTTGTGCATTTCCAAAATGAATTTTAAATTTTCTAAGCAGCATCAGAAAAAGCGCGACACTTTGAAATTCGATGGTTGCGAATGTGCATCTGCGCGAACAATGACGTATACCCCCATAATTACTTCCTGTCTGTGTCACACGCTTCCGCGAGATTGCTTTCCTGTTGGCTACAACATGTTTGTGTTCAAATCCAATACCTCCCCACAAAAAAATACTTGTCATAAATCCGTCCTCATAAGTAATCAATTTTTCATTCCATTCATCATTTTAAATCCGCTCATGATATTCTCCATCATTCAATTGACAATCTATTCATCTCATTAACCCTCATTCTCGAATGGCTTTTAACCTTCATAACAGGTGATTATTATTATTATTATTATTATTATTATTATTATTATTATTATTATTATTATTATTATTATTATTATTATTTGTACTCACTAGGAGTTCTCACACAGATCATCGTCAGTGATTGCTCACCGACAACAACCAGTGGTATTTCCTGGAGTCTGAGTGACAACAAGTCTCCCCAGATTTCCAGTGTTCTTCACCTCTTTTCGATAGCGATGCGGTATCGCAACAGTCTCTTACCATTGATTTCTCGCTAGTAAGGACAATTGGTCTTCTCTGGGATTTGGGTGGCAATAAGCCTCCCCAAGGTCTCAACACTCTCTGCACTTTTCCAGTGGAGGTCTGGTTTGTGCTGTCCCTTCTCAGTCTTCTCATCCTCCTCGACCCTCTACAAATATGTTGTCTGGTGTCAGCCTAGGCCGGTACCAGTTACAAAAAGAAAAAATAAATTAAATAAATAAAATAAAATTTTAAAAAATAAATAAATAAAAAATAAATAAATAAATAAAATAAATAAAAATTTTAAAAAATTAATTTTTCTTTTTAATTTTTAAATGTTTTCCTTTCAATTCCTTTTCTTTTTCTTTTTGTTCTTTTCCTTTTCTCTTCCCTTATTTAAAAAAAAAGAATTTTTTAAATTCTTTTTTATTTTTTGGGGGGTGGGGGTGGGGGAGAGGGAGGAGCTTATAGTGTTTCTTGTAATTTCTGTTTCTTGGTTCATTTTTGTGTACTGATAGCTGAGGCCGGTGTAATTTATTGGGGGGGGGGGATATTAGGAAGTGCTCTTTCTTGCAGTTTCTGTTCCTTGCCTCTTGTTGTGGTGTTCTTCGTGTGGTCTTGCTTTCTCCGTTGTAAATTCCTTGTGACTGGTTAGCCTTTATAGCTTATGCGCGTTAGTTTCCGCATTCGAGGACTTTCCTTAAGATTGCAGCTGTTTTGATCATTGCCGTCCTTTGTATGGTTTCGATAGTCCCTTTGATTCCAATTTCTCCCTGTCTTTTCTCCATGTTTTGGGGGATTGTTCCTAGTGCTCCTACGATTATTGGTATTATACTAACTTTCGTTCATGCTCCATATTCCTTTCAGTTCTCTGGCTAGTTATATGTATTTACTTCGTTTTTCCGTGTCTTTGATCTTCACTCTGTGGTCTGCTGGAACGGCGAAGTCTACGATTTTACAATTATTTTTACATTATTCCTTTTTGTCTATTATAATAACATCAGGTCTCCTTGCTTGTATGAGTTGATCTGTTTGTATATCCATATCCCAGAGGATTTTGTGTTTTTCGTTTTCCAGTACTGTTTGTGGTTTATGTTTGTACCATTTGTCTGCATATTCGAAATTCAATTGTTTGCACAGTTCCCTGTGTATTACTTTCCCAACACAATCATGTCTGTTCTTGTATTCTTTTTGAGCAAGTTTGCTACATTCACTTATTATATGATTTACTGTTTCGTCTCTTTGTCCACACAGTCTGCATTTATTGTTTTCCTGGTTTTATCTATTTTAGCTTTAATGTAGTTTGTCCTAATCGCATTGTTCTGTGCAGCCATCAGTAAAGATTCCGTTTCTCTATTCAAGTTTCCTTTTCTTAGCCATGTCCAGCTATTTGCGTTGGTTTCTTCTCTTGTGAGTCTTATGAAGCGTCCATGTAGTTGTTTTTCATCCCATTTTTCTTTTGTTGTCTGTTTGTGTCCAGTTTCGATGCTTCCTGCGTTGTTCGTTGGGACGGTATCTCTTGCTGCGGTGATCAGCCTTTCTGTGTTCTGGTTTATATTTCTCCAGCTCTTTTTTAGTGTCGTCCACACAGTCTTCTATACTTACCAGTCCTCTTCCCCCTTCGTTTCTCTTCACGTAGAGTCTGTCTGTATCGTCTTTTGGATGTAGTGCATTGTGCATAGTCATTAATTTTCTAGTCCTCTGATCAAGGTGCCTGAGTTCTTCTTTAGTCCAGTTTATGAATGGTCCAGAATATCTTATTAGTGATACTGCCCAGTTGTTTATTCCTTTGATGAGGTTTCTGCTATATAATTTTGTTTCTAAGAACTTTCTTGTTCTTCTCAGGTATTCTTTTCCAATCTTCTCTTTCATTTCTGTTGATTTGATTGTGTCTGCTTCCAAAACTCCCAAATATTTATAGCTCTCTTTTTCATCTAGCGCCCTCATCTGCTCTTGGTTGGGTAGTTCCATGCCGTCAGTCGTCTCCAACTTTCCTTTTTTTATCTCTAGCAATGCACACTTTTCCATTCCGAATTCCATTTGAATGTCCTGACTGAAGATTCTGGTCGCATTTATCAGCTTTCCCAGTTCCTTTTTGCTTTTTGCAAATAGCTTCAGGTCGTCCATGTACATGAGATGGTTTATTCGTTGTTCTCTGCCTGTGAACTTGTATCCGGCATCACATTTCCTGAGTATGTAGTTGAGTGGCATTATGGCTATGATAAACAATAGTGGTGATAGGGAGTCTCCTTGGAAAATGCCTCTCTGTATTTTTATCTCCGACAAGTATTGTCCTCCAGCTGTCAGTTCTAATCTCCATGTTTCCATTGCTTTCTTGATTAAATTAATAATCCTGTTTGGTATCTTGTACATTTTTAAACATTCAATTATCCATGCTTGAGGGATTCTGTCGTACGCTTTCTTGTAGTTAATCCATGCCATAGATATGTTCTTTTTCTTGCTTTTAACTTCTTTCAGGATCTTTTGATCTATGTATAACAGATCATGCGTCCCTCTTTTCCCTTTCTGGCATCCTTTTTGTTCCTCGGGAAGTAGTCCACGATTGTTCAGGGAATGGTAGATTTGCTCTCTAAGTTGTGCCGTTAGGATTTTCCATATTGTCGGTAAACAGGTTATTGGTCTGTAATTGCTTGGGGTCGTTCCCTTCTTGGCGTCTTTTGGTACGTCTGTTTTATGGATACATACTCTCAGTTTCTGTGCTAGCCTTTCATGTAGGGTCGTGAATTTTTTGAACCAGTACGCATGTATTCCATCGTGACCTGGTGCTTTCCAATTTGCCATTTTCTTTAGTGTTGTCTTAATAGTTTCTTCATTAATTTCTGTTTCCGTTCCTTCTTCAATTTCTAGAAGTTTATCTTTCATGCCTTTAAGCCATTTAGCATTTTTGTTATGATCTTCAGCATTTTCCCATATCTTGCTCCAGAAATGTTTTGTTTGTTCCGGGTCCGGTTGTTCTGTTGTTGTTCTTTCTCCGTTTACGTTTTTGTAAAACTGGCTTTCATTGTTTTCAAAAGTCCTGTTCTGTTTGTACTGTTCTGATTTATTATTTACTCACTAGGAGTTATCACACTGGTCATCGTCAGTGATCACCCACTGCCAACAACCTGTGGTATTCCCTGGGGTCTGAGTGACAACAAGTCTCCTCAGACTTCCAGTATGCGCCGCCTCTTTTCGTTCATCACCGCTGATGACCTTGCGGTATCGCAACAGCCACCTACCACCGATTTCACGGTGATAAGGGCCATTGGTCTCCTCTGGGGCCCGGGTGGCAACAAGCCTCCCTACGGTCCAAGAGCTGTCCGCGCTCTTCCAGTGGAGGTCTGGTTTGCGCTTTCCCTCCTCGACCCTCTGTCCATAATTTTCGTGGTGTCAGCCTATGCTTGCGTCTCTCTCTCGCGGTTGTATTTTCCCCGGTTCTGTTGTCTTGTGCTTCCATGTGTTTGTTCTCCATTCGTTGCTGATGTGGGTTGGTTTCCGCATTCGAGGACATTTCTCAGGATTGTAGCTGTTTTGATCATTACTGTCCTTTGTATGGTCTCAGTTATCCCTTTGATTCCTATTTCTCCTAGTCTTTTCTCCATGTTTTTGGGGACTGTTCCTAGTGCTCCTATGATTATTGGTGTTATACTGACTTTCTTCATGTTCCATATTCCTTTCAATTCTCTGGCTAGTTCAGTATATCTGCTTCTTTTTTCCGTCTCTTTGATCTTCACTCTGTGGTCCGCTGGAACGGCAAAGTCTACGATTTTGCAGGATTTTTCTTCCTTGTTGATTATTATTATTATTATTATTATTATCATTATTATTATTATTATTATTATTATTATTATTATTATTAACATCATTATTATTATTATTATTATTATTTTATTATAATTATTATAATTATTATTATTTAATTATTTTAATTTTATTATTATTATTATTGTATTAGAATTATTATTATTTTTATAATTATTATTATTATTATTTTATTATTTTTATTAAAAAATATTATTATTATTATTTACTCACTAGGAGTTATCACACTGGTCATCGTCAGTGGTCACCCACTGCCGACAACCTGTGGTATTCCCTGGAGGCTGAGTGACAACAAGTCTCCTCAGACCTCCAGTATGCTCCACCTCTTTTCGTTCATCACCGCTGATGACCTTGCGGTAATCGCAACAGCCACCTACCAACGATTTCCCGCTGATAAGGGCCATTGGTCCCCTCTGGGGCCCGAGTGGCAACAAGCCTTCCCAAGGTCCCAGAGCTGTCCGCGCTCTTCCAGTGGAGGTCTGGTTTTGCGCTTTCCCTCCTCGACCCTCTGTCCATAATTTTCGTGGCGTCAGCCTATGCTTGCGCCTCTCTCATGCGGTTGTATTTTCCCCGGTTCTGTTGTTTTGTGCTTCCATGTGTTTGTTCTCCATTCGTTGCTTATGTGGGTTGGTTTCCGCATTCGAGGACATTTCTCAGGATTGTAGCTGTTTTGATCATTACTGTCCTTTGTATGGTCACAGTTATCCCTTTGATTCCTATTTCTCCTAGTCTTTTCTCCATGTTTTTGGGGACTGTTCCTAGTGCTCCTATGATTATTGGTGTTATACTGACTTTCTTCATGTTCCATATTCCTTTCAATTCTCTGGCAAGTTCAGTATATTTGCTTCTCTTTTCCGTCTCTTTGATCTTCACTCTGTGGTCTGCTGGAACGGCAAAGTCCACGATTTTGCAGGATTTTTCTTTCTTGTTGATTATTATCATATCCGGTCTCCTTGCTGTTATGGGTTTGTCTGTTTGTACATTCATATCCCATATGATTTTGTGTTTTTCGTTTTCTAGTACAGTTTCTGGTTTGTGTTTGTACCGTTTTCTTGCATATTCGAAATTCAGTTGTTTGCACATTTCCCGGTGTACTTCTTTCCCCATGCTGTCATGTCTGTTCTTGTATTCCCTTTGTGCTAGCTTGCTGCATTCACTTATTATATGATTTATCGTTTCGTCTCTTTGTCCACACAATCTGCATTTGCTGTTTTCCTGGGTTTTATCTATCTTTGCTTTAATAAAGTTTGTCCTAATCGCATTGTTCTGTGCGGCCGTCAGCAGAGATTCCGTTTCTCTGTTCAGGTTTCCTTTTCTTAGCCATGCCCAGCTGTTTTCATTGGCTTCATCGCTTGTGAGTCTTATAAAGCGGCCATGTAGTTGTTTTTCTTCCCACTTTTCTTTTCTTGTCTTTTTGTTTCTGGGTTCAGTGCTTCCGGGGTTGTTTGTTGGGCTGGTGTCTCTTGCTGTGGTGATCAGTCTTTCCGTGTTCTGGGTTACATATTTCTCCAGCTCTTTTTTGGTGTCTTCCACACAATCTTCTATACTTACCAGTCCTCTACCTCCTTCATTTATTTTCACGTAGAGTCTGTCCGTGTCGTCTTTTGGGTGCAGTGCATTGTGCATAGTCATTAGTTTTCTAGTTCTTTGGTCAAGGTGCCTGAGTTCTTCTTTGGTCCAGCCTATGAATGGTCCAGAGTATCTTATTAGTGATACAGCCCATGTGTTTATCCCTTTTACTAGGTTTCTGCTATATAGTTTAGTTTCTAAGAGTTTCCTTGTTCTTCGTAGATATTCTTTTCCAATCTTCTCTTTCATTTCTGTATATTTGATTGTGTCTGCTTCCAGAACTCCCAGGTATTTGTAACTCTCTTGTTCTCCTAGCGCCCTCATCTCCTCTTGGTTGGGGAGTTCCATACCTTCTGTCGTTTCCAGTTTTCCTCTTTTGATCTCTAGCAGTGCACATTTTTCTATTCCAAACTCCATTTGAATATCCTGGCTGAATATCCTGGTTGTGTTTATCAGCTTTTCCAGTTCTTTTTTGTTTTTTGCAAACAGTTTAAGGTCATCCATGTACATCAGGTGGTTTATTCTTTGTTCTGTATCCGTAAACCTGTATCCGGCATCACACTTTCTGAGTATGTAGTTGAGTGGCATCATGGCTATTATAAACAGTAGTGGTGATAGAGAGTCTCCTTGAAAAATGCCTCTCTGTATTTTTATCTCAGACAGGTATTGTCCTCCGGCTGTCAGTTTTAGTCTCCATGTTTCCATTGCTTTCTGGATGAGATTAATAATCCTGTCTGGTATCTTGTATATTTTTAAGCATTCAATTATCCATGTTTGGGGGATTCTGTCGTAGGCTTTCTTGTAGTCAATCCATGCCATGGTTATGTTCTTTTGTCTGCTCTTCACCTCCTTCAGAGTCTTTTGATCAATGTATAGTAGATCATGTGCCCCTCTTTGTCCTTTCCGGCATCCTTTTTGTTCCTCGGGGAGCAGTCCACGTTTGTCCAGGGATTGGTAGATTTGTTCTCTCAGTTGTGCTGTGAGAATTTTCCACATTATTGGTAGACATGTTATCGGTCTGTAGTTGCTGGGGGTCGTTTTCTTTTTGGGGTCTTTTTGTATTAGTGTTGTTCTTCCTTCCGTCATCCATTCTGGTATGTCTGTTTTGCGGATACATCCGCTCAGTTTCTGCGCTATTCTTTCATGCAGGGTCGTGAATTTTTTAAACCAGTATGCATGTATTCCATCGTGGCCTGGTGCTCTCCAGTTTGCCATTTTTCTTAAGGTTTTCTTGATCGTTTCTTTGTTGATTTCTGTTTCGGTTCCTTCTTCGATTTCTTGCAGGTTAATCTTTCATGTTTTTCAACCATTGGGCATTCTTGTTGTGCTTGTTTGGTCTTCCCATATATTGCTCCAGAATTGTTTTGTTTCTGTTGGGTTCGGTTGCTCTGTCGTTGTTTTTACTCCATTTACGTTTTTGTAAAACTGGCTTTCATTGTTTTCAAAGGTCCTGTTCTGTTTGCTCTGTTCTGATTTGTACCTGTATCGTCTCAGTCTTCCTTCTATTGCTGCTATCCTTTGTTTTATTTCTTCATGTTTCTCATTTAGTTTTTCCTTGCGTTTCTGATTTTTGCTTCTTAATCGTTTCATGTCCTCCTTCCTTCTCTTCACGGTTTTAGCTTCTTTCCGAAGTTTGGTGATCTGTATTTCCAGTCTGATTTCCCATCCAGGTTTTGTCGGTCCTCTCTTTTGTCCATTCTCTTCGTTTCTTAGTTTCATACTTACCGATTTTGCCCCTGCATATATCAGGTTGTTTAGGTCTGTAATAGTTTCTGTTGGGATGTGTGTGAGGAGTCTGTTTACTCTTTCTGTTTCTGCTTGTAACTTCTTCGCTACTTCATTCCTGAGAGATGGGAGTTTTGTTTTGTTTTCTAACATGTATCGTCTTATGTTCTCCACTTCACTTGCTTCTTTTTCGTTGAGTTCTATCTCAGCAGGTTCTGTGGTTCCGCAGTCTTCTATCTCCCCTGGTTCTGTGATTCCGAGTCTTCAATCTCTTCAGTTTCAGTGTGTATGTTTTGCCTGTCCTCTTCCTGTGGTCTCTCTTTTGGTGGTGTTTCTTGCTCCGTTTCGCCATTAGCCTTCTGTCTGATTTCCGTCAGTTCCATCTCCGAGAACCATCCTCGCTTGAGGATCTGTCTTGCTTGATCTGCTATCCTTTGTTCCGTTGTATGTGGGTCACTAGCAATGTCCCAGAGATGTTTCATTCGTTTTCGGTAGCCTCTTTCTATAGGGTAGCGGCTTTTATAGTAGCACTCCATCACCAGTCTGTTCTCTTTCATGGTCCATTTCTTTCTATATCTTTCCAGTTTGCTGTTTTCGCTCTGGTTTACTTGTCTCTGGTATGTGTCCTTGTCATACCTGGAATCAGAGAGGTTACTTACCTGGTTCTTGTCCGTTGTCTTGTTTCTGAAATGAGAAGGGCCAACATTCGCAGGATGCGGACCGGGTCCCCCATGTTGGCCATCGAGGGAGCACCTGCCCATCATGACACTCAGATCTTTCTTCTGAGTCCCACGGCGTTTATTTGTGTTTATAGACATTTATCATGGTTTAGTGTTTGTGGCAACACCAGGCCCAGGCTTAGTTTACCTGTGATCCTGTCACAGGGATAGTGTTTCTCTCATTTTCATGAGGTTCAAGGTGCACTATCACACATACATAAAGAAACATTTACGAAAAAAAAAAAAAAAAAAAAATTTTTTAATAAATAAATAGATAAATAAATAAATAAAAAATAAATAAATAAATAAATAATAATAATGAATAATTGATAAATAAATAAAGATAAATAAATAAATAAAAAAGATAATAATTATATATATGTATACATACACATATACATATACACACCAGGCACGTGCAAAAATGTCCGCCTCTTGTGTTTGAAAGATAAAAGCCTAAACGTAATCTTTAAAAAAAAAAAAAATTTTTTTAAAACTGCATATTTACGTGTGAAAAATAAATAAATTATGTAATCACGGCGGCTGAAAACCCCAAAAATGCAGTGAATTTTGAACTTTGGGAAAATTACTTGTAAAAATCCCTTGAAAGATAAATATAAGTTTTTGGGAACTATTTCAAAGATAATTATTAAATTAAAGTCATAAGATATTGCGTTAAAAAAAATAAAAAAATCCCACATTTTACTAAAAGTTAAGAAAATTATACCCCCAAAAGTCGTAAATGAGTAAAATCCGGCGTCACGTAATCGGCAAACAACTTTGTTTACCAATTGACTATCGCTATGCAAAATATATGGAAGAAAAAAAAATGTTATAATTTATCATTTTTAACTTTATATATAAAAATGGTTTTGTAATAATTTATAGAAGTTGAAAAATTATTATCCATTAATTTCTTTATTCTTTTTAACGCTACAAACAAATTTAAGTACCCTTATTTTGTTATAATAAAAAGGGAAATGCTTATTTAATTAAAATATTTGTGAGTGTACGCAAGTAACATCTTATTTTATTTTTAACAAAAGAGGTTCATATTAAACTTGGTATTAGTTTTTAATTATTGATGACATCTGTTTACCAATTTTTTTTCTTAGAATTTGAAATAAAACTTTTAAATGTTGAAAATTATTTTTACGTTACGAACTGCGTCAATTTTATCATTTTTTTTTACATGATTTAAAACTTTAGTTACTCGATTTATTCTTAACGTGTCGTAACGATAAATTACATTGATTCTTTTTAAAATAAAGTGTATTTTTTATTTTAAGTGTGAAAAAGTAAATTAAAGTCAATGACTACACTGACAATTTATACATTGAATAAAAAAATAAAAATAAAATTGCGCTGATGATACACGTTCATGTATGAAAGGGAAAATATATAATTATGTCGCATTTTTTATTTTCCCAGAAATTCTAAGCATTAAAATCACATGACTTATTTTTTGCAATTATATTATTTTTTTTGTGAAAATATTGATTAAACAATAATATCGCTAATTACAAACATTAATTTTTCTTCGAGTTATAGTGATTTTGTTAACTCGGTATTTGGGGGTCTTTTTCGTAATATACAAAATATTTTTTTTTTTAAATATG
>OY744539.1:23036561-23251561 GCA_963556195.1 Sepiola atlantica
TTTAACTGTCAAGGCAGACGACTCTTTTATCCAAGGGAGATAACTCTTGCGAAAATAACTCTATTCTGTTGTGTTAGGTTGCCCTAACAGTTAGTTAACATGAAACATATATATTTGTGGATAATAAATATTCATTAATAAAAAAAATAATTATATGTATATATAATATTCTTGTTTCATATTAGGTTTTGTTTGACATCCTCCCCTTTCTTTCCACTGCCCTTTTATTTTTCATTTCCATGCGTCAATTTTCCAGCTTCCCACCAATTGCTCCGTGTAAAATCCCACTTCAGGTGGATTAAGCAGACCCGATTGACATCCGGGTGTCGGAGGCAGGTGACATCGATTTTAGAATCACTTCTCGTTAGCACAAAACAATGGACAGCGACGTTTTTCCCGCAACCCATGAGCCAACCCCATACTTGCCAACAAACGCGTTTTATTTTACAGTCGTCACTCACTCACACGATTCATTAGCAGGACAAGCACAACTCCCACCCGAGGCCAGAGTTGCAATCCACTTTTCGCAGACAACAGAGCTGTCTGTCCTGCAAATCGTAGAATGGTGTTCGATCTACACACACAGTGTCATAAGAAAACAGATCAGTCATATGCAAGAATCATCCCATAAATTCTTAATATACATGGTGTTCGGAAATCTTGGACGTATTTTAAGTCTTTATATCTGCTTAACTATGAATGGTAGTAAAATGAAACTAGTATCATTTTAAAGCTAAATTCATTATGTTTTCTAATGTGAATGATTATATATGTCAATGGCGATTTTATTTCCTTAATAGTTTTCGATATATTCAATGTCAAAATGTGTCTTAAAACTTCTGGAATATCCTGTATTATTTGAGTCGGCAAGATGACCAGTGATCACTTTCCTTAGAATTATAAACGTTAATAATCTTTATATATTATCTTTCAACTTTTCGTATATTTAATCTGACTCTGTTCAATAAATTCTATTCTTGACAAAGTTTCATAACTATATCCACTAAAAAGAAGCAAGACTCTGTGTTCATTTTTCCTGTTCTATTTAGTTTACTCTTTGTTTATTGCCTTATTGCTATATTTACCTACACATTCTGTCGGATATTTATACCTGTTTCAGAAGAGTAAATAGACCATGTTTATTCAGTAAATGAGTGTTATGCTTTGCCAGTGTTCACAGTAACATTCATATTTCTATAAAATAATGCCTCACTCGATGAAGTTAAAAAGAAGAAAGAAAAAGAAAACTTGCCAAACTTGAATAGTGTATTTAGTAAATTCATAATTGTATTTGAATTTTCTCTGCTAATTCAAGGAATTGCATTACAAAATTAGTTTTACTCTGTTTATTCAGTAAATTATAATCTTTTTATTGAGAGTACCCTTTAACCCTTTAACCAAATGCTAAAAACTAAAGTTGGAAGAAATTCCTAAATCTCATCGAAAAACACTTCTTCGTAACTAACCCATTACACAGAATATTCAATAAAAAATAACATAAAACTGTCCTACGGCTGCTGTAAAAACGTCGAAATAATAATCAAATCATACAATAACAAAATACTAAAGAATAGTTGTGGACAAAAAAAAGAAAAATAATGCGTAAAAGGGTGATAAATATAGCCACAATAGAAATAGGAATAAGAAGAAAAATAATATAACGACTAGACATAATAATAACTCAAACCTTAATAGCAATCCCTGAAATAGAAATAAGAAAGGTAATAATAAAGAGAAAAACAGTTGTTCACTACAAAGTAACGGCTTTACCAAATGCATCGTTTACCAAGCCACAATATTTGCCGGAGAGAACCCTAATAACAAAAAATACTATGTAGGAAAAACCTTCCTAGATTTTAAAATCAGGTATAACAACCATAAAAGCACATTCAGTATTAGAAAATACCGATTCAAAATATAACTAGTGAACTATTACTGGGAGCTCAAAGAAAGCGGACGCTCACCAATAATCGAATGGAAAGTATTACGATGAGTTAGTACGTGTAAATATTTAGAAGACATATTTAAATTATTTTTGAATGAGCAGCTTGAAATTTTTAATTATAAAGATTCCCAAAAGTTAATAAACTATAGAAGCAAAAGAGAAACTAACTTTATACATACAATCAACTTCAATTTAGGATAACTATATACATAAAAAAAAATGTAAAAATAAATAAGAAAAACTAAAACTAAATCAACATCTGAAATAGAAATAAATAACAAAATGAATAGAAAAAAATTATTCCAATCACGCACGTGCTAAAATAAGGTCACCTGTGGATTTTACACACCTACACAAGAGATTACCACCCCCACCCACCCCCAAAAAGGTGTCAAGTAAAAGTCGACCAGGCCTTTGTTTGAGACAAGGTCAGCCATTTGGGTAATGAAAACATTAACCCGTGAGAGAGAAATAACAACGAATCTGATCGATGATTTTACTAGAATAAACACTACTTAGATATATTTGACCATCCTTAGCCTGATGATTCCCAACAGGGATGAAACATAAACACCTTTGTGTCGCTTAATTGTCATAGGTATATTTTTATACTATATATATGTATGTTGACTGTGACCCGACTTTTGTCGACCATCCATTTTGATGCATTCACTGAAATTGGTGCTTCTGCTGTTTCACAATGGCATGTTAGGCCACTCTTTAAAAACAAAAATAGCTAAAGAAATATATAAACTTTGTTATGTACTTACGTGGTAGCTGAAAAGAAAACTGTACACTAAAAAATACGCAAATTCATCCAAGCATTTATTAAATAAAAAATAAAAACGATGTCATCTATATGTCGCGATTTTTCCTATATTTTAACTTTTTCCGAAAGTTATCCTCCTTGCCTACCTCGTGAGCTGAAATGTCTGCCTAAATGGAGAATCGTTTTCTTTTTCTTTTTCTTATAATTTAACAAATACTGAATGAATTGGCGTAATTTTTTCTGTACAATCTTATTTTCAGCTAACAAAGTTTATACATTTCTTTAAATATTTGAATGTCATTGTGAAACTGCAGAAGCACCCTGAAATCAATGGAGATGGGAATTTGTGTCGTACTCTATATCAGAGTGCATAAATGGCTGCAAGGTTGGGGTTGGGTTATTAGGGTTAGTTTGAGCACTTGAGAGATTGAATGTTCAATATAGAATGTATAATAATTAAATATAATTGTCTCGATTTTAATAAACATAAAATGTTTAAGTGTTAACTTTAACCCGACTTTTAACCCATGACCCTGACCCTAACCCTAACGATGGGGTCAAAGTAAGCGCGGGTCCTAATCTGTGAAAGCACCAATTGATCTCTTATACCTATTGTTAAAATTTCACAAAATTAGAAGGTATCTTAATTTTTACTAAGGACTTCCATCCCTTTTTAACCCCTTTTTGTATGAAACCAAATTAAACTAAATATAGCCCACATAACCCACTTTTACGTCTAGCTGATGTATTCCAAAATTCATAACGATCGGTTAATTAGTTTCGTAGTGAATCCTATACATACAAATATATACACATGTAAACATATCTTACTTTAAAGATAGAGATTTATTTATTTATATAAAAATATACAAATAAATACACATTGGTCTTTATTATACAGTGCGTGATAATAAAACTGATTATTTTGTTTGTTATCTTGAGAGGGGGAGAGAGGGAGATAGAGATACAGAGGCAGAGAGAGAGAGGGAGAGAGAGATAGGTGGGAAGAGAGTATCTATTATGACATCACATATGATGAGATAATGGATTTTAAGCGGAACAACAACATATTTGCAAGTAGAGACGGTCAGATGACTAGAATCTTTCTGGCCATCGAAGAAATGAATTCATGTTCTATGTCATAAGTGTTATTTTTCTAATCATTTTAATGGGATCGGAACATTTGTTATTACTTAACATTTTCAATCAAAACGAACATCCCAATAACCCTAACCCTAACCATCATCTTACGATCCGAAATACATATAGTATTTCCGAAAATTATTTTCTTTTTAATTAATTGTTTTGTAATTGCATTTAATGGCTTTCCTAACGGTTTATTAGTTTTAATCATTCAAATTTCCTATCTAAAAACAGTGCTTTCAAAACAAAAACACTAAATGTCTACTCATTTGGCGCTGCCACGCGTGAGTTATTGCCTAAAACTTTCATCCCGGTTCCGTTTCAACAACAAAAAAGAGATGGTTAAAAGTAAAGGGTATAGATACTATATCTTTTCATTTTTAATTCTGAAGAAGACGTATATAGTCGAAAATTATTAATTTTCTTCTTTTTAATTACACTGTATGGCTTTCCTAACGGTTTAATGTTTAGAATAATTCAAATTGGTGCTTCTGCTGCTTCACAATGACATGTTAGTCCTCTTTTTAAAAAATAGCTATAGAAATGTATAAACTTTATGTACTTACGTGGTAGCTAAAAAGAAGATTGTACACCAAAAATTACCAAAATTAATCCAGTATTAAATTAAAAATAAAAACGGTTTCATCTATATGTCGCGATTTTTCTTAAATTTTTACTTTTTCCGAAAGTTATCTCCCTTGCCTACTAGTTAGCTGAAATGTCTACCGGTACGTAAGATCGTTTTTTTTCTTTTTCTTATAATTTAATAAATACTGAATGAATTTGCGTAGTTTTTTCTGTACAATCATATTTTCAGCTAACACGTAAGTACATACCAAAGTTTATACATTTCTTTAAATATTTTAATGGCATTGTGAAACAACAGAAGCACCTTCAAATTTCCTATGTATAGTATAGTATAACTAACAGGTATTTAGTCTGCTTTTCATTTTTTTAAGCGAAAAAAACCCACAAATATACAACAAATAACGGTTTCAGACGCAATAAAATGTACTTTTCTGCCTAATTGAAAGGAAAAAATGGTGAAAAATAAAAATTACAGACTTCAGTGGTTTCCGTAAACTTGAAGCAACCAGTGGCGGCCATTGCGAAATTTGAGTAAATTTTAAGGAAAAAATTAATGTAAATAAAAGCGCTTTAAAATACTTTAAACACACAAAAGAATGATCAAGTTCGGTAGAAAAGTAACTTTGATTGCCTTTGGTAACAGTTATTTGTTGACTATTTGGGGGGTGGGGGGTTCACCCGTTTTCTTCGCTGTTTGAAATTTTTGACAACCGTCATTATTATTATTTGTACTCAGAAGTTATCGTCAGTGATTGCTCACCAACAACAAGCAATGGTGTTCCCTTGAGATTAAGTGACAACAAGCCTCCCTAAAAGTTAATGTTATTATTATTAGTAGTAGTATTATTATTATTATCACCATCATTATTATTATTTGTACTCAATAGGAGTTCTCACACAGATCATCGTCAGTGATTGCTCACCGACAACAACCAGTGGTATTTCTTGGAGTTTGAGTGACAACAAGCAAATACCACTGGTTGTTGTCGGTGAGCAATCACTGACGATGATCTGTGTGAGAACTCCTAGTTATTATTATTATTATTATTATTATTATTATTATTATTATTATTATTATTATTATTATTATTATTATTATTATTATTATTATTTGGATTTATTAAATTCCATTTGAAAAACTAAATCTGCGAAACATGACAGATGCTTTTTGGAGAGACATAAATAAAAAAAAGAAGTAAACTTTAAAAAAAGATGGTTGCAATTTCTAAAGTTAATTTTTTTTTTCTTTACAATTGAAAATCAATGAATTAAAAAAGGAGGGAGTATCACGTTTTAACGCTGAAAACAAAAGGGCATAACTTTGAAAAGAAAATTGACAGCGAGTGGGAGGAAGGGTGAAAAGAAAACGTCGTTGACACGGGATGGGAACAATGCGAAAGAAAAAGGCGGGAACGAACAGGGGAGATAACTTCTTACGAAATGTTTGAACGGGAAAACATTGTTTAGCGAACTGAAAACGCTATACACAATCAGAATGACAAAAGATGGCCGGGGGGCAAATATACGCTACCTGATCGATACATACATACATACACACATATATATATATATATATATATATATATATATATATATATATATATATATATATATATATATATATATATATATATATATAAATAAAGATAGATAGATAGATAGATAGACCAAAAATATTTTTAGTTAAATAAAAAACAACATTTCTTTAGCATTAAGTAGTTAAATCAAAATGGTTCTTTTAACTTGGTACGTTTGCTCAGTTAGTAGCGTATCGGACAGATTCGTCTAAATTACCCTTTGACGTTAAGGTTGCGGCATCTAAATTATTTATTGTTTATTTAGTTGTTAAGATGTGCCCTAATGTATTTGGAAATTAATTAAATAGTAATTACCCACCACCCCCGTTTACAAAAATTATCGCCGACAGACAGACAGACAGAATGACAGACAGACAGACTAGATGACAGACAGAGAACCTGCTCGTTATATTATAAGTGGAGATAGATAGATAAAATATAGTTATTCACGTACACGTGTTTCGCTGTATCTACGTGGCTGACTATTGCAAGATTACAACCCAATACCACATTATTTGTAGTCTGAGATGTTACCGCTGAGCTACGAAGACTAGCCTGAAATATGTACGATTTGTTTAGTTATGTTTGTTGTTGTTTTTTTTTTGCAATAGTTATAAATAAATATATACGTCTCTAAATTGTGCGACGTAATGCAAGTAATGCGTGTAAGGGAGTTAACTCTTTCTCTCTTTCTCTCAATCACGTAGGAAGTGAATCATCTTAAGATATGTTTCATAAGCTGAAAACAAAACAAAACATAAGTGTATATATGAGTTAGGTATATATAGCATCAGGTAAACCTTAGTTTGTTCTGCCCAATTCAAGAGCATTGTTTTTATGATATACAAAATATCACCTATTATGTGAGGAGTTTTCATCAGTGTATAAAAATTTCACAGTCAGACTGAAAGAATTAAAATGCATCCAACATTCATTTTACTTGCCCATTTAACTTAATTTTTTGCATATAAAGATTCATGTAGTATTTTATATTTGATCTCTACATTAGTTTAGGAGACTACCCTTTACACGCACAACGACAGACAGACACACACACACACAAACACAAACACACACATTACCTACTAGACACCATCCTCTAGTGTATTCAATCTCTCTGTACAAGGGTGTGTCAGGACAACTTGATATGAGGATACTTCACTCTACAATTAAACCCAGACCAAATATTTTAAATAACACAGTATTCGAAGCCTAAATAAGATCCCCTCGACAGGAAAGGTGCACCTTCTCCAAGTAATATTATCTTGAGTAACAGCACTTAGCTTAATACTCCACCAGACTAGATGAATTATTCTCCTAAAATCAGATAAGACCAAGAGACCACAAGAAATATATACTATAACATAGTTAACTGGTCAATTGGGGAGAAGAAAATTAATGTTCTGAACTTCTTTACTAACTCAATGTTTGACAGATATAGGAGCACTTTAATAGAATAATCGAATATCTATGTATCTCATATATGGATAAAGTGTTAGCACCAGAAAAGGGGCCGTTTGATTTCTGAGAACTTCGACTGAAGTAAAATGAAACATTATATATACATTTTTTAATTTCATACGTACATAAAATAATCCATGGGCACGTGTTTCTGGCTATCAGTTGTCAGCAGCATAGCTAACTTCGACAAGGATCGAACCTTCGATAAGATAGTCTATAGTCTGAAGTTTTACCACCGTACCATGACGCTTTGCGCTGTAATATATGCGATTTTTATCATCTAAATATGTTTAAGTTTCGTATTTATGTAATTGTTTGTTTTTGGTGATAGTAGGTGTCAAATTTGTCTTAGTTTTTTTTTCACTTCCTAAGTGATAAACAGTAGTGCAGAAGATTTACGTTGTAGTCACCCTTAACTTTATAGGACGTATTTTGTGTTCATGTATATTTTTTACTTGTATACGTACATAAAAGTAATCTATGGACACGTGTTTCTAGCTATCAGACAAATATGAGACAAATTTGACAGCTACAATCACCAATAAAAATAATTACATAAATATATAAATTATATATATATATATATATATATATATATATATATATATATATATATATATATATATATATATATATATATACAGAGTGATCTTTTAAACTTATAAATGAGTAATTATGATTTTTGGAAGATATATTCAAAGCAAAACGGTAAGTAATATGTGTACATTATTTTGTTTGTAAATGTGAAAATGTAGGGGTTGTTTTTTTATGACCCGATGGGTACATTATTATTATTTTTTGTAAACTTTACCTCTTAACCATTTAAAGATTGAAGAAAAAACATTAAATCTAAAACTAATGCTATATATTTCATGTATTCACATTAAATTTTATAAGGAGATATAATTTTTTATGTATCAATTTTCAGTATTTACTTTAACAGTGCTCGATATGTAAGTAGAGCTATGAAAATATATTAATGGCAATTAAGCTACACAGAGGCTCCCGCGTTTCATCCCCAGGGGGAATCTACAGGCTAAAATGCAGGGAGTTATTTTTGCCGGGTGTTTTTATATACACGGCTAGCTAGTTGACCAATCAGATTCTTCGTTTTTCTCTCAGCCAATCGTTGGGCTTCCCGCAAACAAAGGTACTGTTGGTGTTACTTCCTATATATATATATATATATATATATATATATATATATATATATATATATATATATATGATTACTTTTATTTATACAGACATGTGCATAATCTTAGACACTGGCGTGTCGATGTTATCGATCAGCAGCTGTTAGAAACTGAGATATAATCAGACAGTATGAAAATCTAATTCTTCCCTTCGGTCATATTTGGAAAGAATGCAAAGTTCTATTTGATATTTAGCACTCTGTATAAGCCCGGTTGAAATTCTTTGTATTTTTATCCTGTAGATGTTTACTATACCTAGATTACTATATATATATATATATATATATATATATATATATATATATATATATATATATATATATATATATATATATATATATATAAATATATATATAAATATATATAGATATATAAATATATATATATATATATATATATATATATATAAATATATATATATATATATATATATATAAATATATATATATATAAATATATATATATATATATATATATATATATATATATAAATATATATATATATAAATATATATATATATATATATATATATATATATATATATATATATATATAAAGTTGAAGTTTGATTACAGGTCCAACTTTTACAGAATTTCCTATTTGCTATCAAATAATATGAAAATATAAATACATACTATAATAAAGAAAAGATCTAAATAGCGCGCGTAGATCGCATTTTGTATGGGGCAACGTTTATAAATAGAGAATAAAACTCAAAACATAATGGATAATAAATCTAGTAGTCTGTCAATCTCAAATCTGGGACCACACGTTTACCGGAAGGTGACTTCTTGCAGATAAAACTTTTAAACATAAATAGCACGGTACTTTCAAAGATATACACGATTTCGCTTTTTATTTTAGATTCCTATTGTTGTTTTTTTATATAAGCTCCAATATGTTTGGGCAGTTGGGTATTATTTCTATATCTTTCGTTTTTGAAGGAAGATTTGTGGTTATATAACCAAAAATCTTCCTTCAAAAACCCGTTTTTAAACGAATTTAACATTTCTTCTCTTCCGCGTTTATTGTTATAGATATTGTTCCTATGTGTATTATAGCGACAAAAATAAGAGACACTTATTTTGTCATGGGCAGTTGTCTACTTTTTTGCACTTACAGAGGTTTTAGTATACTCTATTTTTTTAAGTCTTATTTATGCTATAATATACCTGGTTAACATTATCCTCCCCTGTTTCTTTGTTATTTTATGATTACGGTTTTTTATTCATAATGTCGTTTTAATTATCGGTACAACAATAACATATTTAATTTAATATTTTATGTAGGGTGCTGATATATATATAAACAAAATAACACCTTAAATCCATATCATTCGAAGCTTATAGAAAAAAACACATAGCAATAGAATGGAGACTCATAAGAAACCAAAGCACGTGCATCTTTGAGCAGACGTTGTTATTTATGCTTAGATATGAAACTAGAAATAATGATAGTAAACTATAGAAGAGAATTATTAAATAAAAGAAGCGAGATTGCAATAAATTGCAAGCACAAGAAAAGATTAAGATTAGCTAAAAATGTGTTTAACACCAAACCAAAGCGCATGCAGGTAAATATTAGACAATATAAACTCCACCCTTAGTACAGATGTATTTACAATTAGACAATCATACGTTTTAGATAAATACACAAATTAAAATTATAATAGTGTGTATTCTATCAAACTAGATAAAAAAATTAACTAAAACATCAGCATGAAAATATATTTTCCTCTTTCGCAAAAATTGTTAGGATTAGTGTTTACAATTGTCCTCCAATGGGCAGTCATCTTTTTTTACAATTATACATGTCGATGTTCGTATTGTCCTCATTTATTTCGCATATTATTTTGTGATTATGTGAATTTATTTATGTAGTTCAAGTTACTACAATTACCTAGATAAGATTAAGGGTCAAACTATAAACTTTCATTAAAAAATGAATAAGTGACGGCTCCACTCTTCACTTATCCTTTCTCTACTCTCTATATCTTGGGGTGAAAGTCTTTCGAAATTCGGATGTGAATTTTTCGTGCGTGTTCGGTTGTGTCTGAAGATTCCGCTGGCATGGTGTCTTGAGTTATGTCAATTCTAACTTTATAACTCTCTCCCTCACTATATATATATATATATATATATATATATATATATATATATATATATATATATATATATATATATATATATATATATATATATATATATATATATATATATATAGTAACTATGGCTGTCTCCCATTAGAAAGCATTGAATATTTAAATGTAAGAAAGCAGTGTGAAGCCTTACAATGCATTTTTTTAATAAATATTAATTTATTTGAAAGTAGTCCAAATCTTCGACGTAATACGTTGTCATCAGGGGTGCAAGACATTTAAAAAGAAAATCCGTAACACGTTGATTCAGTAATAGTTCAAATGTTGAAGTCTTTTTTAGGTAAATACGCGCGGACACGCATTAAATATAAAAAGATATGGTGGTATTTTATTAGAAAGCATTAAATATTAAAATATATATATATTGTTTTATGTACGTAAAAATTAATTTATAAAAGTAATTAATTAAAAATATATATAAAATTGATGACACGTTCGATTATGGGCGATTGAACGTAGTCCTCTGCATATCCTGAAAAAAAGCGCCCAGGGAGCAAAAAATAATAAACGCATCCGTAAACACACCGGTGCCCACCGTGAGTAAAAACAATAACTAAAACACAAAAGCTACGTAATACCAAGGCGATAAAAAGTCGTTCATAAAATGTGGCGGGGCGTACTAGACTTGTGGTAAAACACCAGACTATTGATGTTTCTACTTCTACATCGAGAGTTCGATCCCTTCCGGGTGGTCATGCTGATGAGAGCTCATAGCCAGAAACACGTATCCATGTCTTCCTTTTATGTAAGCAAAAATTAATTTATAAACTATATATATATATATATATATATATATATATATATATAGTCTCGGAAGTTTTTCAACCATTAAAACTAAAAAAAAAACATTTTAGTCCCAAGTCGTTCGGTGGAAAATCACTTTTCTTGTAAGCTAATTTACTTTTTACAGTCACTATATTAGTTTGCTTCCAAGAATCTACGCTAGTCTTAACATTGTTTAAGGGATTGTGAGTTGTTTATCATGAAAAACGGTTTCGGGAATTTAAAAACAAGACAGTCTTTTATCTCATGGCTTCCCAGCAGAGTTGCTCAGACCCCACTTCCCTTAAAAGACAAGAACAAAAACGTTCCGTATATTAGATCTACGTTTTCTTCCAGATAAATGTTTTGCTAACTTATTTTGTTATTAAAAAATGTCCCCATTACCTGTGTTGTTCGTCTGTGTCTAAGAAAATGTATCCGTTATTTACAAAAAAATTGCTGTATTTTAAAGTGTTCGGACGAATCCATTACACTACTTTTTAGGTGATTTATAGTTTTATGTGTTGTTATTCTTTTATTATATTTAGTTTCATATTAAAAATATTTTAAAATTAATCAGGGTGTTTCAAAAGTCTTGGGAACATAACGATTTTTAATAACTCAAAAACTATTAGGAGTTGAAAAATGAAATTGGTACCGTTGGAAAGGTTAAAGTTTCAAGTTTTGTGGGGAATCTTCAAAGTTGCTCAATATGAGCACCATTCGTCACACGGCAGACATCTAGTCGATAGTCCATTTCCTGCCAAACGCGTTCCAGCATCTTGACGTCAATGGTTCCCACAACTGCCGTTACTCGAGCCTTTAGTTCGTCAATATCTCTTGGAAGGGGCGGCACATAGACTTGTTGCTTGACAAAGCCCCAAAGGAAAAAGTCACACGGGGTAAGATCTGGAGACCTAGGAGGCCAGGGCATGAGAACGTCATCACCTCGCCCAGATCTCCCAATCCATCTACCAGGCAGCCTTGTGTTAAGAAACTGCCTTACTCTAAGACTCCAGTGTGGTGGTGCACCATCTTGTTGAAAAATGAAGTCATCAGATTCTGCTTGTTCCAACTGAGCCATTAACCAGTCTTCCAGAATGTTGAGATAGGATTCACCAGTGATAGTTGCCTCTTCAAAGAAGAACGGTCCATAGACACCTTTCTTGGAAATTGCACAAAACACGTTCACTTTTGGTGAATCTCGCTCGTGCTCAAGAAGTTCATGAGGATTCTCAGTACCCCATATGCGAGTGTTATGCTTGTTAACTTTGCCATTCAGATGGAAGGTCGCCTCATCGCTAAAAACAAGCCGGTCATCAAAGCCGTTATCTTCCAACTTCTCTTGCATTGCAATGCAAAAGTCACGGCGAAGTGGCTTATCAGTGTCCTTCAACTTTTGGACCAACTTGAGCTTGTAAGGTACCATTTGCAGTCGTTTCCTTAAGACACGCCAGACAGTTGCTGGAGCAAGCTGAAGTTCCCTGCTGGCTCTTCTCACTGATTTACGGGGGCTCCGCTGAAAGGCTGTCCGAACTTGCTCAACTGCATCTTCTGAAGTTGAAGGGCGACCTGTTCGCTTACTTGAGCACAAACACCCATCTTTCACAAATTTAGCATGCCATCTGACAATGGATTTCCTTTCAGGGGCTTCTTTTTTAAATTTCCTGCGAAATGCACGCTGAACACATGTCCACGATTCAGTCTTTGCAAATTGGAGGACGCAAAATGCCTTGTCTTGTTTAGAGAACGCCATTACTGCACCTGGAAAGATAACACGAAAATCATTAGTATGACCAAAAACTTGATTAAGCAAGCTTTAAAATGCCACCAGTTTCATTTTTCTACCTGGAATAGTTCATGAGATATACGCATTTGTAATGTTCCCAAGACTTTTGAAACACCCTGTATATATATATATATATATATATATATATATATATATTTCCACTATATGTGTTATATATATACGTTTATATATATTCTACATTATTTTTATTTAGATATTTTTGGATTTGCTCTCACTCTCTCTATATATTTATATATATATATATATATTTATATATTTCATGCCCACTCCTATGTGTGATGTTGTATGTGTTTATTTATACTTATATATATTTACATACATATTTGCATGCATGCGTATATGTATATCTTCCACCCTATGTGTGTTTATCCTGGCTAGTTTCTCTGTCTTCTTCCCTCTTATCGCCTTTACCCCCTCCGCCTACAGACTCCCCTATATTAGCTAAGTAGGTGTGAAAGTGAAAGTGAAAAAGAAAATAAATAAAAAATATAAAAAAAGAATAAGAAATGAAGAAGAATATGTCACCCACTTGTCAAATCATATTTCAATGTAACTAAAAGTCTTCTCATATGGTCCAATCGGATCATCTTTTCCTTCTCCCATGTGTGTGCCTTCAAAATAAAATTGTTTCCAAATCTTCACTTTGTCTGAAGACGTTCGCTAACACGAACGAAACCGGTCAAATCTCTCGTTTTTGTTTTTCTCCAGCATTTTAACCTGTTTTCCGTTTGTCATTTTTCACACACACACACACACACACACATATATATATATATATATATATATATATATATATATATATATATATATATATATATATATATATATATATATATAACATGAGTTTATAAAGACCAATATGCTTGCACCACATTATTCTGAGCGTGTAGCTATTGACAGCCGTACAAAAAGGGGCAAGTGTTTTGGGGTGAATTCTGTTAAAAGAAGAAAATAATGATTTTTCACTTTACGTGTGACTACCCTGCGGGTGTATAAATTCGTCAATTGCGGATAACGAATAACAATACAGCTGGTTATTATAAACAAAAGACAACTCTTTATTATTATTATTATTATTATTATTATTATTATTATTATTATTATTATTATTATTATTATTATCATTATTATTATTATTAGTATCATTATTATTATTATTATTATTATTATTATTATTATTATTGTACATCTTGTCATTTTCCTCCTCTTCCTTCTCTACCCCTCCTCCTCTTCCTTCTCTACCCCTCCTCCTCTTCCTCTTCTCCATATCTTTTGACAATGTTCTTCTACTTCTTCTTCTTATTATTATTATTAGTAGTAGTAGTAGTAGTAGTAGTAGTAGTAGTAGTAGTAGTCGAGTTGGGGTTTTTTCTTCAATTTTTGACGCTTGAAGTGAAAAAATAAAATTTAAAACAATTGAAGACGATGAGACATTTTAAGGAGAATTGAAGTGATTTGGTGAATTGAATTTCTTTCAGGAAAAGGAATTTTTAAAATACGTAAAAAAAAATAAAATGTAACATTTAAATTTATTTCGTTTTTTTTATTTATTAAAAACACATAAACAGCAAAATGAGGAGCCATTTTCGTTGCAAAAAAAATTAAACGAACTAATTATTCGTCTGATGTATTTTTAATTGTTTGGTAACACAAAAAACAGGACTGACAATAAAGAAAACGGAATGGCGATTGGGAAACGAAGTTGGTAATTAGCCAAATAAATAATTGAATACGGGAAGAAAGAGTTGGTAAGAGGGAAACTCCTGGAAAATTATGAGGAGACAATGAAATCTTGGAAATAATTTGAAGGAAGATAAACCGAACGAGCAATTATATTTCGATTTTGACGAGATCTTATTTGTTTTTGTTTAATTATCTTAGTTATTTTGTCTTTCCTTTTTATTTTTTGAGGGGATTACTCCCTCCAAATGAAAACCAGTCCGAGAGACAACGATTATCTGTAAAAAAAAAAAAATAGCGAACAGCCTTATGCCAGACTACGTTTATTCGAATGTCGCTTGTTTTAGAGTAAGTCAAGTGCGTAAAGGAAAAATGGCTGCTTCTAAAGATGAGTAATGCGTCAGGAGAAATATCCTAAATAAATTCGGGCGACATAAAAAAATTTCCGCATGTGCCTTGTTTATAAAAATAGAGGTTTAAAAACACACAAGGTCGAGAACAGAGACAAAAAACATTCAGTCTTTGCGGAAATCCTCTTCCGCTAACTTCTTTTCATGAATTTCGTCTTTAAAGTATTGAAAAAATAATGAACAAAATAACGGTATTATATTTCATTTTTTTTTTTTAGATGAGGATTGATAATTTGGATTATTTGGATTATTCGGACTACCGTTCTCATCTTAGATGTTATTCACACAACGTATATAAAGTTTTGTAACCTCCGTCGGACTCGAAAGTGTTCGGTTCAAAATTCCGTACAAATTCCCGAGTTCGACATAAAATATTCCTGTGTTCGACTAGAAGCACCTGAAGATGGTCGAAAGGTACATCAGCCGGAACTTTATGAGAATCAAATCCAAGATGGGAATAGTAGTCCTAATAATCTAAATAATAGAATATATATTTTTATGTTTCATTTTACTTCAGTCGAAGTTCTCTGAGATCAAGGGCCCCTTGATCTCTCTCTCTCTCTATATATATATATATATATATATATATATATACGATACATAGATATTTGAATATTCTATTAATGTTTTCCTCTTTCTCTCTCTTTCTTATATATATATATATATATATATATATATATATATATATATATATATATATCATTTTACTTCAGTCGAATCAAAGAGCCCCTTCCTGGGGCTGACACTTGATCTCTGTATAAGATACATTGATATTCGAATATTCTATTAAAGTTCTCTTTCCTATTTCTCAAACGTTGAGTTAGTAAAAAAGCTAAGAACATTAATTTGCCTCTCCTCAATTGACCAGTTAACTATGGTATAATATATATTTCTTGTTGTCTCTTGGTCTTACCGGATTTTAGGACAAGAATTCATCTAGTCTGGTGGAGTATTAAGCTAAGTGCTGTTACTTAAGGTAACATTACTTGGAGAAGGTACACCGTTCCTCGCATGAGCCAGTGTATAGCCGTGTCGAGGGGATCTTATTTGGGCATCGAATACTATGTTATTTTGAATATTTGGTCACGGTTTACAAGTAGAGTGAAGTATCCTCATGTCAGGTTGTCCTGACAAACCCTTGTACAGAGAGACTGAATACACTCGAGGATGATGTCGATTAGGTAATTCAAACTCTCCAATGTGTGTATGCGTGTGTGTATGCGTGTGTGTGTGTGTGTGCGTCGAAGTTAAGTTGACCGAAAAATATATACACGCGTGAAGCTGATTTATAATTTTATTAATCACTTGGCCTTAAGTTCAAGGTTACAAAATTATAAAAAATTAAAATGAATCTAACACTAACCAAATAATTTAGAATAAATAAATATCAAAATAATAAATAAATTTAACAGGAATACCTGTTTTGACAATCTAGACATTAGATGATCTTCTGATAGTGGTTGAGGGCTTGCTGGAAGCATATTGGTAAGTCGCTTCTGGTGGAGAAAAAACAAACAGGCACAAATTATCATATTTGGTCATTTTGGGCGAAATACATCTTTTTGGACTTATCTAGACATAAAATGATTTTCTGACACTGCTGGATGGCTCCTTGGAAACATATCAGCAAGTCGCTTCTAGTAAAATGACAAAATTCAAAAATCAATTGGTGTCAGGGTGGGCCAAACTAAGGGTCCTATCTTCAAATTTGAATAACTTGAATTTGAATAACTTCCACAAAATAAAAGTTAAACTCACCAAACTTTATGTGTGTGTAGACTGACCCTTCCGAGATTTTTTGAAATAAACAAAACAAATTTTAGCCGAAAAACACTTCTTAAAACTTACAAAAACTAAAGTATTGTTTTTTACACTGTTTTGAGTTTTTTAAGCCAAAATCATGTTTTCTGAATGAGGGTACGTTCCTTAGGGCTAATACGGCTCATGCTTGCTTCGGAAGAGGTCCTTTACTTATTCTAAAAAAAAAAAATTTTTAAATCAATAAATAAAAAAGTTATGAATTTTTAAAAATAGGACCCTTATTTTTGCCCACCCTATATAAAGTTTAAATATTAACTGACAAGGTTCATATAAAATTGGAATGTGGCCATTGCATTATAATGGTGTCATTATCTTGTTGTTGCTGAAATGAAACAAACTGTTTTGTTGAAGTAATGACATCATCCTTTTATCAATTATTATAGGAAAATGGAACTAAGCAAGAAAGATGCACTTCAGCTCTATCTGCAGTATACTAAGCATTTGCCAGTAACAACTGCTAAAATGGGAAAAGCTGATGTTGCTGTTCTAAAACTGAACGAAGACAGCTTTCTTTCCAGTAATCGAAGAGCAATCCAACACAATTTTTTCAGGTTGGTTGTAAAACAACTGAACGTGTTATGGAGGAATGGGAATCATCTTACTTCACTGCACCATCATCATTACCCAGACCACCTCATAATGAAAAATCAAAGAGGGGAAGACTCAGTGTTAATCTTAGCGAGCAAAAATGCACGAAGAAAGAACGACTGCTGCTGAGGCAAATGGTTGAAGCGGTGGAGAGGTTTTCCCAAGAACAAAACATTTCCAAAGAGGAAGCTCTGAGAATGACTGTGAATGAGTGTCATCGTACTTGGCATACTCAGGACAATCGTACTAAATGCACAATTCCAGTTGTTGATGCTTCGACGAATGTTAATAATGTCGCACCCTGAAATCGCTTCACGACGCCCCCGACCTCACTGTACTATTTGTGGTGAAACTGGACACACAGCAAGGTCAAGCAGACATATCAAGGCGACTGCTTCAACTATGGAACAAGCTCAAATAGATTCATTGTATTATTGACAAGTTTACTTTTGTTTGTTTATTCATTGAACATTTTCAGTGAAATTTTACTTAAATACTGGAAATTTTCCATTTTCCTTGAAAAATACAAATTATTTTAGAACAAATACTGTGTTTGACCCCTCAATACCTTTTGATTGGTCTCTTTTTAATGAGAATATGTATAAAATCTATTTTGTAGTACGCCAGGTTTTCAAAAATTATCATTTTTCTGAAAAATTTGGGGAAAATTGACGGGAATTATGTATTCTGAATAACTCACCCCTACCCGACTTCAAGTTAAATTCTTCAAAATTAAATGCAATTAAAGGCTTTTCCTTTCTACATATTCAGAAAGGGAATAAAAAATGCTTTCAGATAGATGGAAACAGAATTTTTCTATCTTGTTTGTAAAAAAATTGGTGAAGGTTTGAAAATTGAACATTTTCAGTAACATTTTACTTAAATACTGGAAAATCTCCATTTTCCTTGAAAAATACAAAATCTTCAAGAAAATATAGTGTTTGACCCCTTAATACCTTTTGATTGGTCTCTTTTTAATGATAATGTGTATAAAATCTTTTTAATGATAATGTGTATAAAATCTTTTTAATGATAATGTGTATAAAATCTATTTTCTCGTATACCAGGTCTCCACAATGAAAAATTATGAGAACGTTTTCAAAAATTATCATTTCTCTGAAAAATTTGGGGAAAATTGACGGAAATTATGTGTTCTGAATAACTCATCCCTACTCGACTTCAAGTTAAATTCTTCAAAATTGAATGTAATTAAAGGCTTTTCCTTTCTATATATTCAGAAAGGGGATAAAAAATACTTTCATATAGATGGAAACAGAATTTTTCCATCTTGTTTCTGAAAAAAACGTTGAAGGTTTGAAAATTGACCATTTTCAACAAAATTTTACTAAATACCGGAAAAACGATTAACTGACCAGTTTACAAAAAAAAGGTCGACTTTAAGTTGCTCTCAAATTTCAACCGTTTAATATTTTAACCTCTGGTATTTTGCATTGTACACCCTGGACTTTGTAGTTTTGGAAAACATAGGAAAATAGTATTTTATTGAACATTCCAAAATTAATAAATTCCCAGTCTGGGCACACTGTGCATTGTGACTCTATCTGGGCACAGTATAGGTGCTATTGTGGGACCACAAAAATCACATTCGTGTAGACCAGTTCTTTGTTCATAGTCTGTAGCCCACGTTGTGGTTCAGATCCACAAGGCTTCTTATTTTGACCGCCATAGTAGCGTATCCTTTAATTGCCTTGTAGACATTACTGCGATAGGTGATGTTCAAAAAACTCTTGCTATATCTTTTTGTCAAGTTTGGCTCAGGACCCCGCAAACAGAAGACCTCGCCGTTCCCAGTGCCATATTGCTCCACCAACAACTTTGTGATTTGCCCCAATAAGCAAATGGCGACATTTATCAACGATGGCACAAGAGCATTCTAGATAACATACATCTGAAGAGTTTTTTTTTTATTGTTAACTTCTTTTTTCTTTCATTTCTTTATTTTTTGAAAAGAAAGACAAACCCCATCATTTTTAACAAATCATGAAGAACATTCTGCATTCAAACAATTTAACACAAGCTCAATACGTGACCCAGCGTGTCACTTTTTTTAAATAAATAAAACGAATGTCACGTTTAAGTCGAAGACGATGACAAAATGATTTTTGATTTGATTTTGAAACAATTGTTTAAATCTACATTCTTGGCACACAGCGACACCAAATAGTTCACAATTACTTTTTGTTGTGGACCCGTTTAGGGGTACGAACAATGAAATAAAAGAACAACAGGTTTAGAGATAATAATAACGAATTGTATTGAACAGAGAAATTATACACAAGTCAGTGTTGGCAGTGCTAGTGCCTAAATGTACCTCCCAATGTTCTCCCGGCAAAAGCCGGTATTTATGGTAGTCGGTTGCTACTATTTAGTTATTAAAGGGTAGGTAGGTCACCCACAACACTTTTTATCTTTAGTGATCACGTATGTACAAAAGACGGTACGGGTGTATACAGACTAGCGGGACCTGTAAAAATTCCACGGTGCTTTCGACATCAATCTGTATAATTTACTGTTAATAATAATATTCCCTTTGAAATAATAAATTTTCGTCAGGGTAAATACTATTAAGAAAAAAATGACTCTTTCTTTCTTTCTTTCTTCTCCCTAAAAGATAATTGGCACTATCATTTCTTTAAATAAATTTTAAAATATGTCTCTTCTTTATTTATTTATTTATTTATTTATTTATCTTTTTAATATTGTTACAATGTAATTATTTTTAAAACAATAAATATTTTCTGTCTTTTTAACGTAAAATTAATTGTCAGCTAAATATTCTTCAAATCAATAAACCGAATGTCACTTGTTCAAATGTACTTATTTAAAATTGTGCAGTTTTACTCGACGGGACGATATAATAGAAGTTTGGAACAATTCATTTTAAAATGGGTAAATTCGGAATTGTTTACCTTAGCGACATCAGATTAATCACCATTCATCATTACTATGTACTTTATTTATTACCTTTCACACACATTTAAAAAAATAAATCGGAGGATCTCATATTTTTACTGTGTTTAACGTACGTACGAACATGAAAATTCTTTGCGTATTATTATATAGATATTGAATATGTGTGAAAGGTGATAACGTACGTACGAACATGAAATGCCTTTGCGTATTATTATATAGATATTGAATTTGTGTGAAAGATGATAACGTACGTACGAACATAAAATGCCTTTGCGTATTATTATATAGATATTGAATTTGTGTGAAAGGTGATAACGTACGTATGAACATGAAATGCCTTTGCGTATTATTATATAGATATTGAATTTGTGTGAAAGGTGATAACGTACGTATGAACATGAAATGCCTTTGCGTATTATTATATAGATATTAAATATGTGTGAAAGGTGATAAAGTACGTATGAACATGAAATGCCTTTGCGTATTATTATATAGATATTGAATTTGTGTGAAAGGTGATAACGTACGTATGAACATGAAATGCCTTTGCGTATTATTATATAGATATTGAATATGTGTGAAAGGTGATAACGTACGTATGAACATGAAATGCCTTTGCGTATTATTATATAGATATTGAATTTGTGTGAAAGGTGATAACGTACGTATGAACATGAAATGCCTTTGTGTGAAAGATGATAACGTACGTATGAACATGAAATGCCTTTGCGTATTATTATATAGATATTGAATATGTGTGAAAGGTGATAACGTACGTACGAACATGAAATGCCTTTGTGTATTATTATATAGATATTGAATATGTGTGAAAGGTAATAACGTACTATGAACATGAAATGCCTTTGCGTATTATTATATAGATATTGAATATGTGTGAAAGGTGATAACGTACGTATGAACATGAAATTATTCTTATAGATATCATTATTATTATTGACAAGTAATATTTTTCTTGTTCACATTCCTTTTAAAACAAAAGAAAAATATCTCCAGATTCTTTCAACACTCTTGAAGTACTTGAAGGAAATTTTCAATTCCTTCACCGCTGTTGTTCCAAATATTTGGATTGGCACTTTCTCAGACCCGTAGAATTACAAGTGGACAGATGCGACGTTCCAGTCCTATCAGTAACACCGAAAGAAAAAAGGGTGAAAGAAAACAACTTCGATGATACGACAACTATTTTCGAAATAATCATAATTTTCTATTTTGGTCGCGTTGTTCTATTCCTCCGGCGACGAGACTGGAAAACACTCCACGATTTATCCCCAAGACCCATTAAGGGTATATAACCCTAGGCTATCATCTAGTACCAAGTTGAAATGCATGACAACCTTATTTTTTCCTTTGTTGTTGGTTGTGGTGATTTTGGGGTTTGTTTGTTTTTGTTTTGTTTTTTTTGTTGTGTTTTTGTTTTGTTTTAGGTTTTTTCAGGCTGATTCGGGTGGAATTCTTTTTTTTAAAAATGGTAATCATAGCTCAAGCGAGTTTGAACATTGCAAAACAGCTGACAGGCAACAACAACAACAACAAAAACGATAAAAATTAAAGCTTACCGAAGTTGGTGGAAGGTGGCTGAATGGTTAACGACACGGACTGACAACCTAGGTGTGTCAAGTTCGAAACCAGTTTGTTCCAATGTTGGCCACCTTCACGTAAATACCTAGAAATTATTCTAACTATAACGATATTAGGAAAACACTAAAATCATCTGATTCATACGAAATAATGTTGTCATATTAGGGTTGCTGAATCCCAGACCCATTTGAGGGTTCTTAATAAGGTGCAGAAATGTATCTGTAATTTGATATATTCTTCTCTGCACCCTCTCTCACATACGTGATGTTGTTAGTCTCAGTCTTTTCGATAGGTCTAGTGGTCTTCATCAATTCGCTGTTTTGATACCTCATTGTAATACAGCTTCCTATTCCAGTAGCTTCTTTCCAAGAATTGCAGACGTGTGGAACGCTCTTTCTGTTGACTGTTTTCCTCCTACCTACAGCCTTGGTCTTTTCAAGATTAAGGCCAATAGGCATCTCCTGTCTTTGCGATAATCATCTTTCGTTCTTGTTAGCTCCTTACATCAAGTGGCTCATGCCTTGTCTGGAGCGATTTCAATTTTAAAAAGATGAATGAATGAACCGAAGTTGGTAAAATGCCGAACCCCTCCACTCTATAATAAAGAGCAATGTGTATTTATGTGTAAATATATGTCCGTTCCGTCACACAAAATTATGCACGACAAATAAGGGAAGGGAGAACGATAATCTATTTCCAAAATCATACGTTTTCTTTTCTTTCCCCTTTATGCTTTCTATACCGATTTATACGTTTTTTTTCTTTCCTTTATTTAAACTTCCCAGTCTGGGACGTTTTGTTTCTTTTTTCTTTCTTTAAGTGAGCAACGATTGTTTTATTTCCATTTAAGTTTTAACTGCTAACGTCTTTGATGTTTTTAACATCTCGCGTCATTTTTTAATGCCAAGCCGCCCTTACCTCCAAATAATCTAACAAAGAAAATGAAAAAAATAAAATTTTAAAAAAGCAAAGTCAGCGTTGTTTTTTATATCTTTAGGTCATCAGTAATGACTCGCTTTTTTTCTCAACTCGCGATAGTTCAGTCCTATCCTATTGAAATAAAAAAAGGACTACAAAGACTTGTACTGAAAAGCAAATAGAAAGTGAGTCAACCCCCGCCGTCTGAAATGAATTTGCAAAGAAATCCTCCACTTTAAATAAATGTCAAGGGTAGGTATTTTTTCTTTCTTTAGGTCATCAGAAATTATAAAAATAATTTATATATGAAAAATTAAACTACTGACGTAATTCTATGATAAATATTAGTGCGAACACTGGCGAAGCATAATTTTGTTACGTCATTTTTTTACAAAGGGTGTAGACTAGTAAAGCATATAGAAAGAAAGCACACAAGACACAGATAAAAGGATAATGTATGTATTCAATAAATACAGGAACTTTCGGTTGCAAAACTAATCGTATTTTTGCATTCAAGGGGTCCGTCTATCCCAACGTTAAATAGGCACGCAGTTTAGTTGGTCTTTTAATCAAAAAAGACCAACTAAAGTGCGTGCCTATTTAAGGTCGGGACAGACGGACCCCTTGAATGCATCAGATTCAAAATGAAGTGATGGTCGCATAAGTATTGACTGGTCAGCAATCCCATTTAAAAGAGCAGATAGGTTTCTTGGCGCCTTCTCCGATCAAACACAGCAGTCAAAAAGAGCACGGACAAAAGATTGTTGCATCCATCCCACCAAAATTAAGTGTTTGTTGATTGGTCAAGCAAAATTGTATTGACAAATCAAATGGAAGTATTTGTGAATTCAAGAGAGGAAATCCAATTAAAATTAAGAAAATATTTGGTGTTTAGTTAAAAACAATTTTAAAATTAAGAAAATATATAGTGTTTAGTTGAAAACAATTTTAAAATTAAGAAAATATTTGGTGTTTAGTTAAAAACAATTTTAAAATTAAGAAAATATTTGGTGTTTAGTTAAAAACAATTTAAAAATTAAGAAAATATTTGCTGTTCAGTTAAAAACAATTTTAAAATCAAGAAAATATCAATAAGAAAATGTTTGGTGGTTTTTTTTGGGGGGGGGGTTTTAAACTTAGTTCACCCCTTAGTTGCCACTGTATACGTAAGGGGCTACTGAGAATTAGGGTGAAAGTTATGGGGTCATCCTAAATTAGGAGCTGTGAAGCGAGATGCTTGTTCACATTAGTTTTAAATTTCTGCATATCAGTAAAGTCGGGAAAACAAGGAGCAGGAAGGGAGTTTCAAATGCCGACCCTTCGAGAAAATAAGCTATTGGAGTAGAAGGTTCTCCGGCATATGGGGTCCTTCATGGTGAATGGATGGGATCTAGCTGATTGTCGGGTTGGTCGAGTGTATTTACGTTGAGGGAGTACTAGAACAGCAAGTTCATCGGAGCACATTCCATTGAAGTACTTGTGAGGCAAACACAAGGATGCAACAATGCGGCAATGGGACAGGAGCTGGAGCTTAGTGGATAGTCTAGTGGATAGACTAATTTTTTTACCTTGTGTGGGAGAGACTAGTGGACGGTGCACCAGCCCAAATGTGACAACAATACTCCATGCATGGGCGGATGGTTGCTTTGTAGAGATATAGGGTACTGTCAGGGGTTGGGAGTTTTCTAGCACGGTAGAGGAAGCCCACTTTCTTTGCAGCGGCCTTGGCAATGTCTTCAATGTATTTGTTCCAATTCATGTTACCTGTTGATGTTAGGCCGAGGAGTTTAAACGTTAGACTCTCGGGTAGGGTGTTATTTGCCATGGCAATCGGTGGTTGAAGAGGTTTTTTTGTAGTTGTTGAAGGAAAGGAGCTTTGATTCAAACTCATGTTAACATTAAGAAAATGTTTGGTGTTTAGTTGAAAACAATTTTTTTAAAATTTAAAATACAATTAAGAAAATGTTTTGTGTTTGATTCAAGACCATCTTAAAATGAAGAAAATGTTTGGGGTTTAGTTGAAAACAATTTTTAAATTTTTTTAAATACAATTAAAAGGTTTTGTGTTTAGTTCAAAACGATTTTAAAATTAAGAAAATATTTCATGCTTAATTCAAAACAATTTAAAACTTGAGAAAACGTCTGGTGTTTATTTCAAAACAATTTTTAAATTAAGAAAATGTTTTTAACACTAGATAGATAGATAAGTAGATAGATAGATAGATAGATAGATAGATAGATAGATAGATAGATAGATAGATAGATAGATAGATAGAAAAAGAAAAGTTAAGAAAAACAGTAAAGAAATAGACACTATTGAATGTGACGGACGCATATCTGTCTGGCGATTCCCTCAATCCGCTTTTGATTAGAGTCAAGATTTTCCGAAAGACAATTCTTTCCGGCATCGTCTTCATTTAAACGCAAACAAAGACAGCGAAACAAGAAAAAATTGAAGCAAAAATCTTTCAAACCAGTCGGCAAATCTGCGACATTGACAGGCAACCCGATAAGTTCTGACGATGATCCTTGCTGAAGTCTTCATCACAGACACAAACATCCAAAACTGTGTCTTCCTGTAATCACTGGCACCGACATTACGGACGGAACCGTGTCTCTATGGTTGACAGCAGGCGGAGGGGGTGGAGATAGGGGGGTCTCGTCAGAACTGGTTCTTAATTACTTTAAGGATGACTCGCGTTTGAATTTTATTCTTCCAAAGTCGGACGATTTTACGCTGTATTTTCCTTGAATCCTTAAAAGGATTTATTAAAGAACTAACAGGGATACTCAGCGTTGCCCGGGACATGAATAACAAAATAGAAGATTACAAAAAAAAGGTGTCTGGAACATCTTTTTTCTAAAACATCTCCCACCCTCGCTCCCTTTTCCTCCCCCTCTCTCTCTCTCTCTCTCTCTCTCTCTCTCCCCCTCTCTCTTTATTTCCATGGCAACAGGCTCAATGTAATAGTAAGAAAGTAAAAAAAAAAGTCAGCAGCAGCTCGCTGACCTAGTTTCAGTGTTGCTTTCGTAACAACTACCGGTAAGAATGAAATAAAGTGTTTTGTTTTTTTTGCGTGTCTTTAAAGCATGTAGTACTATGGCAGTTTCCCACTTTTCATGCAGTACTTTCTATTATTGTTGTCCTATGCAAGATCTTTTAACCTACACCGGTTGGGAAGTAGGGGGTGGGGGCAGACCAGGCAGTGTTGCATCGTATGGTCCTCTTCTCCACATTCACATATGGTTGGGTCAGTTTTGTAGCCCCATCTACTCATAGCCACTTTTGATCGCCCCATTCTCGTTCTCAGGCGGTTTAGTGCTTTCCACTAGAGCCAGGGTACCTCTGAACCGGGAGGAAGTTCCTCAGAATCAGGGATTCCCATGTCGTTTGGTCGACAGCTAGAGTCTGGTTTCTTCCTGTGATGTTGTTAGGGGTTCGACATTGCTGAGGAAGCTTTTCCTTGACCTCAGTCGTCGGACCGTTAGTTCACATCCATGAAGAAGATGGCGTTCATCACTGATAGCTTTTGTGATCTCTACTCGGCTGGCAACATCACATCTCACCTTTTTTTTTTTTACTCCCTTATACATAATTTGATCCGAATTACCCGAAGAGACTGAATATTACAGTATTTTTACCATAACCACATCGAGGTAATACTTAATTTAATTATGCAAAGTTTATAAACTGTATCTGTGGTGGTTGCTAAGCTTTGGCTCAACACACATATGAAGGCGGAAATTCGACTTTATATATAATGTTAGTTGTTTCTACCCGATGTTGCCCGGAAGTACACGTAGTGCTGGTGAAGGGCTTAGAATAAATAATTCAAAATATATCGTAATTCAGTATTTTAAACTCTTAACCCTGTAACCATCTCCTAGAACGGTTATCAGAAGTTGAATTAGGGGAGGGGCATAAATATTGTGTCAGAACGCTATACCGGCCAACGGCACAGGGGAAAATCTCATTATATTTTATAGATAAGATTTTAAAAAATCAGGATTTTTAGATACGTCTTCGCAGATTGTATTGGTGTGTCAGGCTAATGTTTGAAATAGCAATTTCAAGCCGTGGTAGTGTCACGGATCCTCCTGACTCTCTCACGTTACTGCGCTCTTTCCTCCATCACACCTGGTAGGTCATTCATAGGTCATTCATAGGTCATTCATAGGTGCATTCATAGGTCATTCATAGGTCATTCATAGGTGCATTCATAGGTCATTCATAGGTCATTCATAGGTCATTCATAGGTGCATCTATAGGTCATTCATAGGTCATTCATAGGTCATTCATAGGTGCATTCATAGGTCATTCATAGGTCATTCATAGATCATTCATAGGTCATTCATAGGTCATTCATAGGTCATTCATAGATCATTCATAGGTGCATTCATAGGTCATTCATAGGTCATTCATAGGTCATTCATAGGTCATTCATAGGTGCATTCATAGGTCATTCATAGGAGTCCTCTGCTAGTTGCTTGACATAAGTTCTGTGCGGTCTTCCCACTGAACCACATCCCTGTTTTGACATCCACAAAAAAACATATCTTCCTCTCATCCCCTCAAATTATTTACTAGAAAATAACATCTGAAGCATAAACTACATATGTTTACTTGATGGAAAATCAAAATCCAATTTTTTTACATTATCAAATATATGCTCCTTCTGGTCGCATATTTTTGCAAGGCTACCGCGTAAGCCCCTTCTATCTAGCTGTCTGCGTGAGGGTGTCCTATTTACTTGTCTAGAATTATATACTTGTGAAAAAACTACATACAATAAACATTAAAAGCTAAATAAATTGTTTTGGATTATCAAAATAATTTAAGTTTAAGTTTATCCATTTATTTATTTTAATTATCGCTCATGTTTGAATTCATGTTTTGAAACAGGACGTAAATCATAAATATATGACGTCACGCCAAAGCTATAATTATTTTGTTAAGTGAGTGTTTTAGGACCTATTTATAAAAAGTGCAAATAGCTCAATTGGTAGAACGTCTGCTGAAGATGCCAAGGTTTTGGTTTCGATTTTCGGCCATGGCATCCGCTTTATTTATTGGGAATTTATTATTTACTATAGATGTAATATTTTCCATTGCTAAAAGTAGTTCAGATCTTTGATATTTCGAAATTAGACAAATTCCGTAATGTATTTATTACGTTTTTAAAAAAATGTGACTAACGAACGGACAGACGTATGGACAAAATCACTATTTATATGAGATAGATCTTTTTAGTCACGCTAAAAAAGAAAGAAAGAAAAATTGCATTCTACCCAAGATGCGTCCATTAAACCTTCGCATTTCGCGATGAAATTGCTATTTCAAACATTAGCCTGACGCACCAATGCGATCTGCGAAGACGTATCTAAAAATCCTGATCTTAACTATAAAGTACAATGAGATTTTCCTCTGTGTCGTTGGCCGGTATAGCGTTCTACTCAAAAGCTAAATATAAAATATTTAAATTTTAGATCGATCTGTATATTTTAATTTACTGAAACTGTTTTTAAGTTCTTCTTTATTTAAAAATATTGAGCACTGTACCGAAGATTTTTCCCTCGCATGGTCGCAGCCATCTTGAATTCTTTATTTGTACAAGCCTTGAAGGCAACGATACATAATCTAAAAAAAAAAAACTTTAAAAAAGTTTCAAAACTGAAAACTATGCGAATCGATAAAAGATTAAATTTTCTTACGTTTGGTAAAAGTTATTTGTTGTAAATTTGATTTTTCTTTCACGCCTTTTTTGTTGACTATATTGCACAATCGCCGAACTTCCTAATCTTATACTGGCGAACATGAGAGAAGAAAAGTTAATAATTCTACATCGAGATGCGTTGACGTCTGGTTCGATAGTTGTAATTGGCGCTAACGACTCGGGTCGCCTCTTCCACGACTTCACTTAAGAAGGCCTGTTCGATCGAAAATCACGTGATACACTTTGCAAGAAAGCGAGACATGACGAGAAGTCGGGTTGTCGATAATGAATGATAGCTTCTTCTTTGTTTTAAGTTTTAGAAAACTTTAACAATTACATTTTAAAAATAAAAGAAAAGAACACGATCCGATTTATACCGAAATTTAACTTTACTCAATATTATTTTTAAAAAATAAAAATTTAAAAAAGGAATTAATTCAAAAAGAATGATTAAGTTTTTATTTATTTCCCTTCCACGGGGGTAGGGTAGATACAAAGTCAGGAAAGTGAGATTTAGAAAGTCAGCGCCCGAGGGGAAGAGTGTAAAGGAAGGGATAGTTTGTCCCTTCCTTACTTTTATCGCACGAAATGAATTGAATGAACAACTGAGTAACAGGCAACAAAAAAAAGGTTTTTTATTGACTCAAGGATACCTATACCGTTTGGTATCGGTAGAAGAGAGAGTTGGACGGTGTCCGGTTGAGGAAAAGGAAAATATAATAGTTCTCTGGGCTGCCCGTGGGTTTTCTTCCAGTGAAGATGATAGTAGTCTTTGAGTGAGACGACGATAGCAGAAGAAAGAGCTTTTCCAGGTTCCTCGTCGGTGTTCTCGGCGATGCGTCCCAGCTGGTGCCAAGGGGACGTCTCTGCGAGGCGGATTGAATGAATAAGAGGGTGGATTTTTGTGTTTACACCGGCTTTTATACCAAGAAGGGCAGATAACTCTGGTGTCGCCTTTCAGCGCCACTTGTCGGTGAATTAGTGACACCTAACGGCCAGCCGGTGCAGTTATGTGTGAAAGGAGGAGGTAATTGCTACAAGAGCACTCTGGCCGAACAAAAATTGCCTGGACAGCCCCATCGGCATTCCCCCGATTAGCAATAAACTAGCCCATTCTTAAAGGGTGAGAAGGCAAAACCTGTCACGGTGGACTTTCTAGAACTACGGTGAGAATTTCTCCCCACATAGACGATGGCTTAAAGATCACGAATCGCAACGCTAGGAAATTCACACTTACCTTGATTTCATGGAAGTGACTTCTTTTCAAATTGCAGAACGTTGTCAGATCTGCGTGACCAGCCTGAAAGTTGCGATCATCACTTAAGAATTTTTAAATAATATTTAGACACGAGGTTACACATAGCTCGGTCTTTAATGTTCAAAGAGTTTCTGAATATCCAGAGTTGGCGTGTGGTTGATACCTCGCAACACACAACACTAGAGAAAATGCTTAAAGATCCTTGGAGTTGGCACGAGGTTCATAGTAGCCTCGCAAAATCCTAACTGTCTGAAAAAAAGGGATTTTTAAAACCACGTGCTTAGCAAAGGCGCCAAAAAACCTTAAGGTCAATGCCAAAGATCGCCTCCTCGTAGGAGGGGTCAGCAAGTGTGAACGGCCCAACACTGCGATTTCTAACACTACACAGGACCATACCTCAGACCGCCAGAGAACAAGCCATCCTCAAAAATAACACAGACTACCCCTAACCCTAACCCGTCGGTCTGATTTTGAGTTAAGTTGCTTTTGCGTTAAAGTAAATAAAATCATGTTGTTTCATGGATTTTGATGACTAACATTCGTTTAATCGTTTATAATTTTGATTGTGAACAATTTGAAAACAATTTTCTTTACATATTAATAAATATGCAAAGTCAAGCAATGCCGATTATATATATATTTTTTAAGTTACAATATCAACATATTTGTTGTGTAGAAAATATTGTTGGCTTCGATGTATGTATTCCTATTTACTTGCCTCCACACGAGAACAGAGTTAGGCCGAAGGTCGGTCTTTAATAAGGGTAAGGAGATTTGGCCGACGCTTAATAGCGCTTGTTAGGATCGAGGGTCGTGTTCCCCCGATTATAAACGTGTTCAGTAAATCAAGCAATTGTTGCATGCAAAGACAGAGTAATAATTAATAAAGAAAAATGAGGTAGTTCAAATAACGTTTATTGAACGTGTGTGTACGTGGAATGATGAAGTGTGTGATGTATACATGTGTGTCGATGGAAAAAAAGTTCTTGAACAAGTACGAGAAGAAATGAAACCGGCGTGGGAAAAGTCATTGAAAGCCGTACACAAAGAAAATGGGTTGAGAACTCTTACCGTTGTTTGACCACGTGCTGACGGAAGAAACGTGTGTTGGTAGTTGTTTTGCCGATGCCATTTGAAGAGAAAAGCGTGAGACGAAGCGCTAGTGTATTAGCGTCGTTCTGCCGAGGCCAATCGACCAGAAGAGAAGAGTGAAACGGAACGCTAGTGTCAGCGTCGTTCTGTCGAGGCCAATTGAGTAGGAAAAAGCGAGTGAAACGGAGCGCTGGTGCCAGCGTTGTTCTGCCGAGGCTGGTTGGTGAACAAGAGAGAGAATTTCCGTTTGCACCTGGTTTTATAGTCCGAAGGGTAGATAACTCTGGTGTCGCTTTACAGCGCCACCTGTCGGTGAAAAAGCGACACCTAACGGCCAACCGGTGTAGTTATGTTTTGAAAGGAGGAGGTAACTGCTACACGCTGATTCCCTTCTATACATACGTTCAAATACAAGTATTTACCAATGAAGACAAGGTAATAAGTCGAAAACTATGAAGTATACAAAAAAACATTCATTCTTCGCGAAGCCGACAGATGTCGCTTTGAAAATGTGTTCATGAGAACAAAGTCTTATTTTTTTGTTTTCATTTTACTTCAGTAAGTTCTGAGAAATCTGGGGCTAACACTTGGTTTGTTTTGACACCAGGTTTGTTTTGAACAACAACAAAAAACGCTTGAAAATAAGTTAGAACACAAATAAACTTTTCCAAGTTAGTAGAAGAGTAACTTATCTTGCCTTTGGTAACATTTATTTGTTGCTTATTTGTTTCGTTTTTTTTGTTCCCCCCCGCCCTTTTTTTGTTTTGTTGGCTCTTGTTAAAATTTCCCAAGCAAAGGGTAGATAATGCTACGAACGGAAAATCCACCTCCCCAAAAGAGGCACCTGCATTGGGACAGAAATTTAAAAGATTGCCTCAATCGATAAGGATTATTTTCCTTCACTGACCAAGGACAGAAAAAAATGAAGTGTAGAATCAGCACAGATACTAAATATTACATTATTTTTTTTTTTAAATACGTAAAAATACAATTTAAATTTTAAATAAATTAGACACAAGGCCATCAAAAGTGTGAAGTGGGAATGTCGTGTCGTTGGTAATCCCATCTCTATTCTACAATCACCATAACACCACATTTACTCGTGTGGCCATCCGACCTAAGATATCCCCAATGTGTTGGAAATTTAAATTTTATTTATAAATATATATGTACCAATTCATTAGAAGTGAGGAGTAGGACAACAAAGAACAAAAAACAGTTAGAACAGTTAAAGAACAGACCGCCAACTATTTTCCGGTTTATATAGGACCAAAAACTAGTAGGATGATTTCTAATTGGGTGTGGAACTTAAGTGCGAGGGAATGAAGTTAAGGAAGAGTTTGGGAATGAATGGTGTTCTTACTAAAATACTGAAATTATAAATTTAAGAAATGAACACATTAAAGACAAACGATCAATATTTTTTAAACACGATAAATTATTAAAAAATTAAAAACGATAAATAATTAAAAAATTGAAAAACGATGAAAAAAATTTTTAAAAAACGATAAATTATTAAAAAATTAAAAACGATAAATAATTAAAAATTGAAAAACGATGGAAAAAATTTATGAAACGATAAATTATTAAAAAAGCAAAAACGATTAATAATTAAAAAATTGAAAAACGATGAAAAAAATTGAAAAGAAAAGATAAATTTAAAAAAAAGAAAAAGAAATATAAAATCACAAACGATAAATAATTAAATAAAACAATAAATAATTTTAAAAAACTAAAATAATTAAAAATTAAAAACGATCAAAAATTAAAAAATTACAAACGATACATAATTAAAAAATAAAAAAGATAAATAATTTTAAAAAATAAAAGCGATAAAAAATTAAATCATGAAAACGATAAATAATACAAAAGTAAGAACGATAAATAATTGAAAAATAAAAACAAAAATTATAAAAATGTAAAACGATAAATAATTAAAAAAATAAACACCATGAATATTTTTTTTAAATAATTAAAAAATTAAAACGATAGATGATTAAAGGATCAAAACGATAAATAATTAAAAAATTAAAAAAGATTAATAATTAAAAAATGAAAATGATAAATAATTAAAAAATGAAAATGATAAATAATTAAAAAATGAAAACAATAAATAATTTTAAAAAAATAAAAACGATAAATATTTAAAAAATGAAAATTATAAATAATTTAAAAATTAAAACGATAAATAATTAAAAAATTATAAAAGATGGATAATTAAAAAATGAAAACTAGAAATAATTAAAAATTAAAAACGATAAATAATTTTAAAAAATAAAAAATAAAAATAATTATGAAATAAAACTAAAAAATAATTATGAAATGAAAATGATAAATAATAAAAAAAAATAAAACAATAAATAATTTAAAAAAATTAAAACGATTAATAATAAAAAAAATTAGACACGATAAATCATTAAAAAATAATAAAACGATCAATAATTAAAAAATTAAAACAGAAATAATTTAAAAATGGAACCGATAAATAATTGAAAAATTAAAAACGATAAATAATTTTTAAAAATCAAACGATACATTATTACAAATAAAAACAAAAAATAATTTTAAAATGAAAACGAAAAATAATTAAAAATGAAAACGATTAATAATTATATAATGAAAACGATAAATGATAGAAAAATGAACACGATAAATAATTTTAAAATATTATTATAAAAAATTAAAAAATAAAAACGATCATTAATGAAATCATTAAAACGATAAAAAAAATGAAAAATAAATGATTAAAAAATAAAACGGTAAATAATAAAAAAAAATTGAAAACGATAAAAAAAATTAAAAAATGAATACGATAAATAATTAAAAAATGAAAACAGATAAATAATTAAAAAATGAAAATGATAAATAATTAAAAATTGAAAACGATAAATAATTAAAAAATTAAAACAGATAAATAATTAAAAAATTAAAACGATAAATAATTTTTAAAAATTCAAATTAAAAATAATTAAGAATTAAAATGATAAATAATTAAAAAATAAAAACTATAAATAATTAAAAAATAAAAACGATAAATAATTAAAAAATGAAAACGATAATTTTTTTTATTCTTAAGTGGTCCTTCTAACCAACCGAAATTGTTATATATAGTATAAATGAATGCTCTAACTATCATATAAAGTCAAGTAAATCTTTAAAAGTTCGTATGATATTTTATTTACAAAAGAAAGTACAGTGATATTGTATTTACAAAAGATTTTTGGTAATAAATGAAAGAGAAAATTCGACACTAATGTGTTAAGTCAGAAAATTTACATAAAATTTTCTCATTTGAACCACCTCAACTAATAGAAAACTGAGTTTTGTACAAATAAAAATAGTCATGCGCAGTACTCCCACACACCATTGACCTTGTGAGCCCTGTCTAAACATGTGTCTAGTTGGGATTAGGGTTAGGATTAGAGTCAAGATCTATGTCTCTACATTGAGATTGATGGAACCCTTTTTTCTTTTTTTTAACATAGTTCACCTCAAACAAGGCAGGCTGCCACTGTAGACGTAAGGGGCTACAGAGAAAAAAGAGAGAAGGTTTGGGGGGTCAACCTAAATTGGGAGCTGCACAGCGAGATGTCTGTTTACATTAGTTTTAAATTTCTGCATGTCAGTAACGTCGTAGAACCGTTGAAGAAACAGTTCCAGAGGCCAGCAGCACGAGGAAAGAAAATATTGGAGTAGACAGCTCTCCGGCATCTGAGGACCTCCACAGTGAATGAATGTGATTTAGCTGATTGTCGAGTTGGTCTAGTGAATTTACGTCGAGGGGGCACCAGAGTAGCCAGTTCATCTGAGCATAATCCATTGAAGTATTTGTAAAACAAGCACAAGGATGCTACATTAAGGCGATGGGACAGGGACTGGAGCTTATTTGACAGTGAGGGACCTATTAGGTTGGCGACTCTTTTTTGGACCTTGTCAAGGAGGAAGAGACTAGTAGATGATGCACCAGCCCACATGTGGCAACAATACTCCATACATGGGCGAATGGTGGCTTTGTAGAGATACAGGATAATGTCAGGTGTGAGGAGTTTACTAACACAATAGAGGGGGCCCACCTTCTTTGCTGCAGCCTTGGCAATGTCTTCAATGTATTTGTTCCAATTCATGTTACCTGTGAAGGTTAGACCGAGGAGTTTGAATGTTGAACTCTCAGGTAGGGTGTTATTTGCCATGACAATCGGTGGTTGTAGAGGTTTCTTGTAGTTATTGAAGGAAAGTAGATTTGTCTCTGCGGCATTAAAAGTTACCAACCATTTATGACCTCAATCCACTACAGCCTTTAGGTCATTTTCTAAGAATTCAGCCATTGCCTCGGATATGATCGCGTCTGTTTTGCCAACATGGCGAGAGTAAAGCATGATGTTGTCAGCAAATAAACCAATCTCAGACTCTATGTCATCAGGGAGATCGTTTATGAAGATCAGGAACAATAAAGGTCCAAGGATAGATCCCTGGGGTACACTAGCATTTATGTCATGTTGCTTAGATGAATGGCCATCGAGGACAACCTGGAGCTTTCTTTTGGTTAGGAAGGGTCTAATTATATTAAGTAATTGGCCAGTAATACCGTATGAGCGTATTTTCAGGAGAAGCCCTTTATGCCATACCTTGTCAAAGGCATTGGATATATCAAGCGCTACTGCCCTAGCTTCGCCTGCCTTGTAAAGTATAAGTTCTGTCTAAAGATGTGTCAGGTTAAGATTAGAGGGCACATATCTACATTGAAATCAATTAAAGGGTTTGTTTTAAAATTTCCAATGGAGAAAAAACAGGGGTGAAAGAAACAAATAGTCAACAAATAACTGTTACCACAAGCAAGAAAAGTTACTTTTCTACCTACCTACGTAATTATTTTTTGTGTTTTAAAGTATTTTAAATAGCTTTTATTTACATGTTTTATCGATGCCTTCTCAGTCTTGTAAACCCACCAGATTAAAAAATGGCACCGGAGATTAATCGAAGTGAAACCTCGAGGTGGTAGAACAATTCAAAAATCAAAATTTAAACAACAATAAAGTTAATAAAAATATACAAATCTGTTGTAAATTACATTTTTCAACGAATGGTGACAATTATTAACTGTATTTTTGTTTAAATTTTGATTTTTAAGTTGCTCTACGACCTCGATGGCTCCACTTCGATTAATCTCCGGCTCCATTTTTAAATCAGGCGGGTTTACAAGACTGAGAAGGCATCTATAAAACATGTAAATAAAAGCGCTTCAAAATACTTTTAAAACACAAAATAAAAATTAGGCAGGTAAGTAAAAAAGTAACTTTTCTTGCTTGTGGAAACAGTTATTTGTTGACTATTTGTTTCTTTCACCTCTTTTTTCTCTGTTAGAAATTGTAAAACAAACCCCATTTAAACCCTCAGTTATCGTTGTACAAAATGCAGAAAAAACGCCACTGTGGAACTTATTACGGAATGGAGGACATCATTTTGACATTTTATCCCCTCACTAACGGAAAAATAAGTTTTACAATATATATATATATATATATATATATATATATATATATATATATATATATATATTTGATTTTATTCCATTTGTCGCAACTAATGGAATAAAATCAAAAAATATATATTTTGCTCTGAATTTTCATTGAGCACTCTTATAAACCCGGTTTCAACTTCCTTCAGATTCATACCCCCTGGATATTTGTAACAAGTTAATTATATATATTATATATATATATATATATATATATATATATATATATATATATATAATATATATACTCACCAGTCATGCGTAAGTGTGCGCACACGCCTTTAACCTACTTTTCTGAGTCCTGTATAGACACACATACCGTTAGGGTTGGGGTTAGGGTTTATATCTCCACATTGAGATTTATGAAACCCTCATTTCTTTTATGAGTCATGTTTGGACATGCATCGAGTTAGAGTTAGGTTAGGGTTAGGGTCTAGATCTCCACAATTAAATCGGTGAAACCCTCATTTATCGTTGTACAAAAGTGCAGGATAAACGCCACTGTGGAATGCATCGTTGAATGGTGAACAGAAATATAAGTGAAACGATCTTTTTATGCAAATACTCAATGACATTTGGCTAAGATCAAAGTGTAGTATCTGTTCCGATGGATACTGCTCCCCATACTGGTGTTGTCTTAGCCTTCGGGGTCTTTATTTACGCCCGTCAATGGGTCTGTCCTGTGCAGTTCTGGGAGGTCAACCTTCCCAGGCTTTGCCTCCCCTCTTTGGGAGGAGTAAGTTTATTGCTACTGCCTGAGGCGCCCTACCGGGGAATGCCGACGGGGCTGCCCAGGCAATTTTTAGACCCCACTTTCCCGACCCGACCTTGGGTCACATCTTACTTGTGGAGTAAGATAAAAACTGGCCTTGTGCTAACTCCTGGAGAGGAGTAAATCAATACTCAATGACATGAATGGATCCAATCGTCTTAAGAAAGTAATAAAACGTTTTATTTCTACAGCCCGCATTTTGGCGGGTGGCGGCGGTATATTTTGGGCGGTCCTCTTCTGCAAAAGATGGATAATTTGAAACTAACATTTTTACCCGTCATTTTTTTTCACCGTCGGTCAGTCTGTCAAGCTTCTGTCACGCATAAGTCGAAAATAGCATTTTCATCGCTAAACGCGCAGATTGAATGAACGCATCTTACGATATCCATTCAAATACAAAATCGCCGAAATGTCGCATCCTTGTGCTTGTTTTAATAGTACTTCAATGAATGTGCTCCGATGAACTTGCTGCTCTGGTTCCCCCTCGACGTAAATACACTCAACCAACCCGACAATCAGCTAAATCCCATCCATTCACTAGGTCCCCAGATGTCTAAGAGCCTTCTACTCCAATAGCTTTTTACCTAGTGCTGCCGGCCTTTGGAACTTCCTTCCTGCTCCCCGTTTCCCCGACTGTACCGACATGCAGAAATGTAAAACTAATGTGAACAACCATCTCACTGCACAGCTCCCAATTTAGGATGACCCCCAAAACTTTCACCCTAATTCTCAGTAGTCTCTCTTACGTCTACAGTGGCAACTTGCCTTTTGGGGGTGAACTTAGCTATGTCTAAAAAAAAAATAATAATAATGGCATTCTCCGGTAGATGAGCTTAAAGAGACCAGTGATAACTCAATCTCCCGTTCTATAGGAGCAGGTAACCCCTGGGGAGGATGATCTCTGAGAACCGAACAGAACCATTATTCTGATCTGACAATCATTTGATTACTAAAACCGCGAAATCCAATAGCATGACAGAAAAATCTTCAAGGGAGACAACTCTATACAAAATTAGCCTCCCTTGAATATGTTCATGAATTCCGTAGAAATGTTATGTCTATTAATAGCCAGTCACTCTCATCACTGCGTATCAAGCTGTGTTAAACTCTCTATATTAATAAAATTTAGAGACAACCTCTTGTGTGTATGTGTGTTTTTCGCCCCTATGTGACTTATTACTTTTTATTTATTTACTATTAATCAATTATTTTGTGAATTCAAATATGCAAGAGTGTAAAATTAAACGAACTTTAAATATATGTATATGATACATCCAGATTAGGCCCCAAGCTAACCCTAACCCTAACCCTAACCCTAACCAGATTAGGCCCCAAGCTCACCCTAACCCTAACGCTAATCCTAAACGACAAGCAGATTTTAGATTTGGTCCTAATCTGAATAAGTACCCTATATTCTTAATAATTACGAAATTAAATCCACCAGAATGCAGTTTGGTTTCTTCGTAAACAAGCCAGCCATTTTAATCTTTGAATAGCCATTTTTTAAGTGAATTACTTCGTCACCCTTCGAATTTTGAAAAGAAAATGTTGAAGCATTTAAACTGTCAAATAAAAAATTACTTTCTGACTTTAAAATTCTTATCAAATCTTCATTTAATTAAAAGATTGAACATTTTGGAAGCTCTTTACGTCGATTCAGTTTATAAATAGAAAATAAAACATTATATTAATAAAATTAATTATAGTTTTATAACAATACGATGCAATCAATAATTTAAGGATTAAACTATATTATAATAAGTAAATTGAATTTTCAAATTCCTATAAAAAAAAATAATATTTGGTAAAGAAATAACGGCTTAGTTTTAAAAATAAATAAATAAAAACCAAACAAACATGAAAGTAAAAAGACTCCCGGACAACGCCGGGTAGATATAGGTAGTTTGTTAATATTTTTCGATTCTAAAGAATTTCTGAACAGACATTATCTGAATGTTGGTCACCGAGCCTCTTTCTTTACTCGCTATTTTTTTTCTCTGTTTTCTTTTTTGTTTTCCCCTCTTTCTCATTATTTCTCACCATCTCTCTCTCTCTCTCTCTCTTCTCTCTCTCTCTCTCTCTCTCTCTCTCTCTCTTCTCTCTCTCTCTTTCTCTCTCTCTTCTTTCTCTCTCTCTTTCTCTCTCTCTCTTTCTCTCTCTCTCTCTCTATCTATCTTTCTCTCTCTTTCTCTCTCTCTTTCTCCCTTTCTCTCTTTCTCTCTTTCTCTCTCTCTCTCTCTCTCTCTCTTTCTCTCTCTCTTTCTCTCTCTCTTTCTCTCTCTCTCTCTCTCTTTCTCTCTTTCTCTCTCTCTCTCTTTCTCTCTCTCTCTCTCTCTCTCTATCTATCTCTCTCTTTCTCTCTCTCTCTCTCTCTATCTATCTCTCTCTTTCTCTCTCTCTCTCTTTCTCTCTCTCTTTCTCCCTTTCTCTCTTTCTCTCTTTCTCTCTCTCTCTCTTTCTCTTCTTTCTCTCTCTCTCTCTTTCTCTCTTTCTCCCTCTCTCTCACTCTCTCTCTCTTTCTCTCTCTCTTTCTCTCTCTCTCTCTCTCTCTTTCTCTCTCTCTCTCTCTCTCTCTTTCTCTCTCTCTCTCTCCTTTCTCTCTTTCTCACACTTTCTACTTCTTTTTACTACGCTCTATTTCTTTATCGCTATGTTTGTCTTGGCCGAGTTCATTTAATATTGATAATGTGTTTTTTGGAAAAAGAGTTTTCAATAACCATAATGGATGTCATTTATGCTGTTACATGACTCAACTAATAAAACAAAATTGAAAATAAATAGAAGGTGAAACAGTGCGTGAGTGAGAGAGCAAAGAGAGAAAGGTAAAGAGAAGCGGGGAGATGGGGAGAGAGGGGGAGAAAAGGGGAGAGAGAAGAGACACAGAGAGAATGAAAAGGAGCATAAATAGGCCAAAAGTTTGTTCCTATTTACTTTCCTCTCAAGGTCGGTTTTTAATGTAGAGAAAATCTAGCTCCCCAACAAAGAGGCACTCTGGATTGGAACAAAAATTAAAATTGCCTCAGTCGAGAAAGATTTTTTTCCTTAACTGCCCGAGGACCAAAAAAGATGAAGTGTAGTATCGTGAAAATGGGATTGAAAGAGCACTGTCACCTACAAAAAATGCCTGGACAACCCCGTCGACATTCCCCGGTAGGGGCGCCTCAGGCGATTAGTAATAAACTAACTCCTTCTCAAAGGGTGAGAAGGCAAAGCCTGAGAGGGTGGACCTTCTAGAACTGCACAGGACTAACCCACAGACCGGCAGAATCACGGCCCGAGGGCCAAAACTGTACCGGTCTACCAATAAGAGTGTAACATCCATCGGAACAGATACTACACTTTGCTCTTGGTATTTATCTACCGCCCACAATGGTAAGATGTGACACAAGGTCGGGAAAATGGGATTGAAAAGCTAGCGCCCTAGAGGAAGAAAAGCACTCTGGCCGTCAAAAATGCCTGTGCAGCCCCGTCGGCATTCCTCGGTAGGGGCGCCTCAGGTGATTATCAATAAACTAACCTCTTCTCAAAGAGTGAGAAGGCAAAGCATGGGAGAGTGGACCTCCTAAAACTGCACAGGACAATACCACAGACCGGCGGAATCAAGGCCCGAAGGCCAAGATGGTACCGGTCTACAGAGTGACCATCCATCGGAACAGATACTACACTTTCATCTTAGCCAAAAGACCAAAGAACTTTGTTTACATAGATTCGGACAAAATAGTTATATCGGCCTGGCAGTAACGCTATAGTTCCCTCGCGTGGTTGATTGAACACTTCAGATGCAATTTACAGTATGAGTTTGTATTAAAAACGTATTTACACGTCCCAATCACACAGCTGATCTGCTGACCAAGGGGGTTTAACGACGTTCGGTTACAAGACACAGGGTTGTAGGCTCGAACCGTCGGTGGGTAGATCAGTTGTTTAAATCTATAATCATGAGTCTTCAAAATACGAAACAAGCTTGTCTGTAGATAAAAATAATATTTAATTATGTATATATATATATATATATATATATATATAGAGAGAGAGAGAGAGAGAGAGAGAGAGAGAGAGAGAGAGAGTAAGATGTATTTTTATACAGAGTAAGATGATATTTTAAAGATATAAATAATATATTTAAACTATCAAGATAAAAACAAAGGTCAATTTTTTTGTGGTAATGATTCTCATGAGGAGAAGATTTTCTTTGAAAACTCATGAGTTAAGGACGCAGTATCACTCCTTGTTTTTGAACTTTAATAAAATCTGATTTATTTCTCATTTTATTATGTCATTTAATTAATATATATATATATATATATATATATATATATATATATATATATAACTACTAAATAATTCCTAACGACTGGACTATATTTACAATATTTCCTGATATTCTCCACCCTCCCACATCTAATGTCATTCCAGTTTCACTTATTGGTTTGAACGCCGAATTGGTATAGGAGCACAATTTGGAAATGGACGGTAATTATTTCCTGTAAAGAGCGTTCTCTCCTCCTTATGGACCAGTGGAATTAATAAGAAACTTTTTCTCCCCCCTCTTATCTCACATGTACTTATCAGTATTAGTATAGTCCCAACTATACTCCTACTCTATTACATCCCTTATTTCCTGGTCACCATTGACCCGTCTGCTATAATAATTTTTCATATGGTGTTTTTCTCTCCATAAAAAGTACCGTTGTCCATACCTTCCCATGTGCTCTTCCTCCTCCCCTCTTGCCCTACTCATCTCCTTGCGGGATGTTTTCTTCAAAAACCTTCAGAAAACGAACCTTGACAATATTCAACCTTTGTTTTCTAAACTTATTTATGTTTCTATCTTATTTTTATTTATAGTTCTAAGTTGATATTAATTCATATTATTATTAACAATTATTTCTTTTATATTTATCTTATATTTTCATTTTGTATTTCTAATTTTTATTATCATCTCCTTATTGGTACTTTTGTTTTTTATCTTTATTTTTTATTTTTTATTTTACATTTATTATTTCTAATTTTACCTTCATTCTATATCATTAGTTAACTATTTTATTTTTTATTTACTTATTTATAATGTTATTAACTTTTTTATATATTTATATATATATATTTTTATCCCTTTATATTTTTATTATTATACTTACTTTTATTTTTATTTTATTTTACTCTATTATACTTCATTCTTTATCTTATTTTTTATTTCTATTTTTTATATTCTTTATTTTTTATTTCTTATCCTTTTATTTTATTTTTCCTTCATATATTTTATTATTTTTTTATTTTTTATTTTTTTATTTTTATATTATATTTTATTTTTTGTTCTTATTTTTATTTTTATTTTCATTTTATTTTTATAATTTTTAAAATGTTTATTATGTTTTATTATTATTGACATTTTATCTTTCTAGTTTTATTTTATATTTGTAACTTTTTCTAATATTTTTCTCTGTGGCTCCTCCTGTCAATAGATGTTCCTCTGCGACGAGCTTGTTATTTTTTCCATGAATTTCTGTAAGACGTGATGCTAAAGGCGCTGATGAAGACACTTTTAGGAGTAGCGTTGTTAATTTTAGAAATTTAAAAAATTTGAAAATAAAATAAAGTGTTTCCAGAATGTTTTGGAAACGACCGTACGCCATACTAGACTTGCTGTTATAATTCTTGGAACAATTGTAATGTTCTAATTCATTAAATCCTCTTATATATATATATATATATATATATATATATATATATATATATATATTGTGACCCTGTTAGAGGCCGAAATAAAGACACGGAAACACGGGGTTAGGAGAACCTCTCGAGAGAGCGGATCGGACCGGGAAAACGATGAGATGAGCTGACGACTTGAGCAACGACAATGGGGGTCTCAACAGTCCATGACGGTGTCACACACACTCATAGTTCCAACTAAATTATACACAACGTATATGTTTGTGTTCTTTCTCGAGAGTTGTGTTTCTTTTATTTAACTTGTGGACCAGTGCTGTGCCCTCGACGATTCGTCAGTTGCTAGACGACTCAGCTAGACGATGAAGACAAAGAAGAAGACCACGGGCACGAAACGTTGGGGTGACGGTCGTTGAGTTGGGCAACATGGTTCGACACCTTGGTCTCTACGCGATATTGTTTGTATAAGTGTTTCCAATCTGTCGTCATTTTCTTTCTTTTGCTGATACATCTTTATATTTTGCTCGAGGAGAAGCTTTTGAAACTTTTCTTCAGTTTGCTGTTGTTGTTGTTTTTCATTTTGCTCGAGTAAAAGCTTTTGAAATTTCTCCTCAGCCTGTTGATGTTGGGAAATTTTAAATCTGATTAATTCTGTGATGATAGACTTAAGGTCTTCCATATTTTTTTTGTTTTTGTTTTTTTAGAAAATGAATATTTTCTTTTTTAGTATGGCATTTTAAAAAGGTCTTTTCCTTAGATTAGCGCTTGCTAGACGCCATCTTAGCTGTGAAATATTATGAAACTTTTTTTGTTGTTACGCGTTTTAGTTTTAGAAGGAAAAAAATACTGTTTCACAATTTTTTTCTTTTCGGTGGAAATAAAATCATATATTCCCTTATTTGTAACATATTCTAACAGAGTCGAAATAACAATGTAGGGAGAGAGAGAAAAAAAACTGACCTTTTTTTTTAATTAAGAAAATAATCAATTTGGTTTATCGTGTTTTGGGGTTTTTTTTTGGTTTTTTCACCGATAACTAGTTTTCAGAACAAAACAATGTGTGTTCGATTTCATCAAGTTTTGTTCCTTTTAAAATCCAACGTCGGCAAAAATCCTTTGTTTTGATGTTTTTTTCTGTTGTAACTCGTTGTGGTTTCCGGTATAAGTGTGGGTACTTTGTCGACCGTTAGTTGGCGACCCCTGTCAGTTCGAATTGCCTCGTCGCCAGTTTGTTGTGTCCCTGTTAGGGGCCGAAATAAAGACACGGAAACACGAGGTTACAGGAACAAAGATATATTATTGAAGAGAAAGAATATATATAGACAAGAAGTGGTATTCTGGACTGCCAGTATAGAACTGGGGTGGAAGTAGTCTGAGAGTTGGAATGCTTCTCGTATTTTATTATGGATAGACGAGTCCATTTGTATTTCGTACAGGTACGGCACCATAATATTAACCGAGGTGGGTTTCAAAAGGACTCAAAACTGCATGCGTCATGGTCAGGCAGGAAACACGTACTCCTACCTCATGTACTAACGAGTCACCGCTTATCAAGGCCCAGAGGCCACTCAAGGATAAAGGTTATTAAGTTTGCCAGGTGGAGAGTGAGACAACACCATAAAGATTGTTGAAATTCGGCAGAATTTTATTATTTAAGAGGACGGCTCAACAAGAATTTGTTTAAATTGAACTTGAAAACGAGCATGTTATATTCATCTGGGAAGCAGCCGAGCGGTAGTGTATTCCACAGACGGATAGTTATTAGAAAATAATGCACCTGATGCACCTGAAGAAGGTTGCTGCATCTGTTAATGGTATCTCTCCCTCCAACTCATTCCTTCTCTCTCTCTCTCTCTCTCTCTCTCTCTCTCTCTCTCTCTCTCTCTCTCTCTCTCTCTCTCTCTCTCTCTCTCTCTCTCTGGTACACATGCATTTGATTTCTGTCTCTTTGTTCTGTTAAAAATAAAAACACTTTAAAACCAAACTGGAATCTACGTGATTCTTGACTAACAAGCGAGGAATAGGAGCCAACAACGCGAGCATTGCCGAAACCTAGGTAACAACAGAAAATGCACGGATGTATGATGTTATACACTCGCGATGGTAAGCAAGTTGACCTCTTGAAATTGAACAGAACCATACTTTACTTTGATATAATCCCAAGGACTTGTGCTAGGTTAGTACCCACTTTTGCAAAGGTCAGTTTAACGTATGTGTATATGGGGAGGAGGGGCCAACTCCCTCGACGGGTACTCTAGACTGTTATAAAAATAGCCGAGATCGGATCCATTGGCATTTGTTAGTAAGGGTGTAATAGGTCATCAACAAAAAATCAATCCCACCCCCCAAAAGATAATTTCCTAGCACTGAATTGAACCATTCTCCGGTAGGCTCGGCTCAGGCAACCGAAAATAAAACAATCCAGCCTCTCCAAAGGAGGAGATAATGCATGGAATGGTGTCCTCCTTGCACGGAACCGAACCATACCTGATTCAAACACATGGGTAAGCCAGACCCAGTGTCGGAATGTGCCAGAGTTTTACCCCTCTGCCAGAAGTAATAATTTAGCCGCTTCCCACTGCAGCAAGGTTTTAAATGGTCAGTTTAACGAGGAGGGGGGGGTCCATCTCCTCCAAAAAGGGGGCACTTTGGAAGGTTATAGAAATAGCCGAAAACAGACATGCCGGTAATAGCCGAAAACAAACATGTGACCCGCAATAAAAAGAATCCTGTCTTTCAAAAAAAGGAGATAATGCCTGCGAGAGTGACCTCCTAGGGCCGAGCCAAACCATACCTGATTTAGATAGAAGAGTCTGCTTCCGAAGTGAGCAAGCCAGACCCCAGTGCCATAATGTGCTAAGGTTTTATCCTTTTGCTCGGTAAGGAAGTGATGACTCTTGCGTGTTTACTTGCTTCCAATTGCAGCAACATGTCACACAAGGTCGGAAGGGGAGAGGGGAAGCAGCTCCACCAAGAGGGCACTCTGATTAGGTGAAAAAATAGCCGAGAACGAACCCGTCGGCATTCCCCGGTAAGGGCGTCTCAGGCCACTAGCAATAAGCCAACCGTCTCCCGAAGTAGGAGATAATGCATGGGAAGGTTCACCTCCTAGGACCGAGCCAGACTATACCTTATCTTGACAAAAGAGAGCCTGGTGCTTTTAAGTCAGCTCCTGGTTGGTCGATACGATGGCCGAGACGAACCTCTGTCGGGTACTCGAGGATGCGCATACGCTGCCGGAACAGGTTAAATAAGGTTGCAATTTAAGAAAGTTACTTCCCTTTAGTTATTTTGCAAACCCGAGTTACTTCCCTTGTATTTATATAATTATTGGCGGAGACGACGGCAGATGCAAAGCATGGCAACCGTAGTTGATAGGAGAATCGGGGCTGTCCTCGGCGGATTAGTCGCCGATGCAGCTGGTAAGTTTTTAAAAAAGTCACTATTCTGTCTTTAAAGAATTTATTTTATCGTAATTTATAATATTAATGAGCATTATATAAATATCGAGTTTTGGCTTCAAGTTTTTAGTTTCTTTCGTGTGTGTGTGTGTGTGTTATTTTAACTTTATGAAAAGCTTTCTTATTTAATGTTCTGTTTACTGACATAATTTTGAGGGGGGGTATGTAATTAGTTACAAATATAAATTTCGACGTTGATAAGTGCAATAGTCCGAAGAAAAAACAATGGGTAAAGATACAGAATAGTTAACACAGGAACAAAAGAATGGGTTTCTAAATAATAATTTTATTGTTTAGAAATCCATTCTTAACATGAGGAGGGCGGGACTTTGTTAACTATTCTGTGCCTTCATCAAACAATGTATTGTAAGTAAATAAGTAGGCGGTGAAAGTGAGCTTTAATAGTCCCGTAGACTATAAATTAAGTTTTAACGGCCCCGTTACACTCACGTGTGCATCTTTTCCGGTGAATATTATTTTTCATATTGCCACCCGGATTACGGTTAGTGGTAGGATTACGGAAGGGCATGTGTTTTTTAATTACTTTAAGCCAAGATTAATTTAAAAAATGATTTTTGTTTAAATCGATTTAACAATCAAATTTTAGCCCGCCATATTAATTACTAGACTTTCTCAGCACGTCAGTGTTCAAAGTCACGAGAGAAAAACAAAACAAAACATGCCCAACCGAAACCCTACCACGAAAAAAAATCTCTCACTGTCGGCCTTATATTTGTGTACGTGTTGTGTGTCGACTATTTTGTTCGGGACCATTCAACTTTTAGGAGCCTTTAAAACTCAATTTCACGCATGTTAGCTCTGGTTATTACGAAGTTTAAAAATCAGTTGCTAAGATTTTCGAAAAAAAAAAAAAAAAAAAACTTATTTTAACTTTTTTTTTTAAAATTCTAATTCGACCAAAATAAGGCATATTGCCACTGAGACGTAAGGGGTGACTGTGCATTAGGGGCCATATCTACAGAGGCACCCTAAGTGGGGAGTTGTGCAGCGAAATGTTTGTTCACATAACATTTAAATTTCTACATGTTGGTACAGTTAGGGAGCAAGGAGGGAATTCCAAAGGCTAGTGGTTCGAAGAAATAAGCTATTAGAGTAGGAAACCTTCTGGCATCTGTGGACCTCTATAGTGAAGGGGTGGAATTTTGCTGATTATTGTTTAGTCGGAGGTATTTACATCGAAGGGGGTACCAGTGCAACAAGTTTGCCGGAGCACATTCCATCAAAGTACTTGTAAAACAAGCATAGGGATACAACAATTATTTGTTTTTTATGAAAGTCGCTCCAGACAAGACATGAAGCCACTTAATGTAAGGAGCTAATAAATGCCATTTAAAGGTCAAAAACTAGCCAACGATAAGTGTTGTATGGATAGATTCCGACCTAGAAAACAGAAATTCTTCCCCTTTTGTCAGAAACATCGCTCATGGAATGTGAGGACTAAATGACAAAATAAGGGAAGCGAGAGTTATGAGGCTGACGAAAGCCCACTTTCTACTCTCCTACACATTGCAACGATGGGACAGGGACTGGTGTTTGGTAGACAGTGTGGGACCTATTAGATTAGGGACTCTTTTTTTAACCCTGTCTAAGGGGGAGAGGCTAGTGTTTGGTGCATCAGCCCAGATGTAACAACAATACTCCATGCAAAGGCGAATGGTGGCTTTGTAGAGATATAGGATACTGGCAGGTGTGAGAAGTTTTCTAACACAGTAGAGGGAGCCCACCTTCCTTGCAGACTTGGCAATGTCTTCTATGTATTTGTTCCGATTCATGATACCTGTAAATGTTAGGTCGAGGAGTTTGAATAACGGACTCCCAGGTAGGGTTCTATTATCCATGGCAATCGATGGTTGAAAAGGTTTCTTATAATTGTTAAAAGAAAAGAGCTTTGTCTTAGTAGCATTAAATGTTAGCACCCATTTATGTCCCCATTCCACTACGGACTGGAGGTCATTTACTAAAAATTCAGCCATTGCCTTGGATATGTGTGCGTTCGTTTTATCCACATATCGAGACTAGAGTGTAGTGTCATCAGCAAATATACCCATCTCGGACACAATTGCATCAAGGAGGTCGTTTATGAAAATTAGGAATATTAACGGTCCAAGGAGCGACTCCTGGATCACACCTACATTAATGTCATGTTGTTTAGATATACGGCCATCAAGGACAACCTGGATCTTTCTTTTGGCTAAGAAATATCTGATTATATTAAATACTGTACGAATTGTTATGAAAAGACCTTCATGCCAGACCTTGTCAAAGGCTTTGATAATATCAATGATGTGTTCTTGCTGTGAATGTCTTACAAAGAGGAACCAGAGATTGGAGCTCAGTCGAGTACCTTTTATGGAAATAAGGATAGAGTAGAGAAAGACTAGCTACGTCTCTTCTGTGAGAAAGAGGCTATAGAAAACAGAAGAGATTATCACCCACTAGATTGTGGAGTCGATTATGTACTCCATTAAGGCAAAAAAGGGTGCTCTGAGCGGCACCTCCCCAGATGTGGCAGCAGTACTCCATCTGAGGGCGTATCTAACTCTTACACAGGTAGAAGATTGCACCAGGAGTCAGATACGTTGTGGAGCGGTATTAAAATCCAACCATTTCTCCAGCAATCTTAGCAGCAAATTAGATAAAAAATCTTCCATTTGGCGACAATAGTTCGATGATTTCTTCCCAGAATGTGTTTAATGGCCGCCAGTCTGAGGATGTAAGGTTAGAAATCTGTCCATAATTACTCAGATTGCAGGAGGTGTTTCTCTTCTTCTTAAAATCCATTACAATCTTTGGTGCTTCTCCAGATTAGGACCAAAGCTAAAATCGACTTGGTGTCGGTTAGGATCATGGTTAGCTTGGGTCCTAATCTGGAGAAGTACCAAATCTTTAATATTGTAGTTCTTGGAAAAAACAAACAGCACAATTGCTTTGGTGATTGAAGCTCCTACCATACGAACTCCAACAATCTGCCCGTTGCAATTCATTTCAACTGTGGAAAAATAAGAATCTGAGCGTTGGTGGTGAAAGGAGAGGAGCTTGGTTTTAGAGGTGTTAAAAGTAACAAACCACTTTTTTCCTCCGTTGTGCAACAAACTGGAAGGTTTTACACTAGTATCACATTGATACACAAAAAGTGGTCATACTCGAAAACGAGTAGACAGTCATGATATGTATATATGATGGTTGCCTACTCGTTTTCGAGTATGTATATATATATATATATATATATATATATATATACAGCATAATGTCGCTACTTATAAATGCATCGTTCCTTTCATTAAGTTGAACGCTCTTATGACGTCAAGCCGCCTGATAAAGTGTTAAAATTATCACTGTTTATTCGCTATTCAGCGGTGGTTCTAGACGTTGAGATTTGAGTTGTAAAAATACTCAGTATCCGGGGTTTCGACTCACATGATCAGTAGTGAATAGTCATATCTCTATGCTGATAAGTCCCGCTTATAAAGGACGAAACATATACGTACATAGATGATAAACAAAACAAATATATATTATTTATTATATATATATATGTATTATTATTTCATGTATCCACATAAAATGTTATAAAGGGAAATAATCTTTTATGTATCAATTTTCAGTATTTACTTCAACAGTGCTCAATACGTGAGTAGAGCTAGGTAGCAAGTTATGAAAATATATTTATGGCAATTAAATTACAGAGGCTTCCGCGTTTTAGCCTGATGATTCCCTATGGGGATGAAATGCGGAAGCCTTTGTGTAGCTTAATTGCCATAAATATATTTTCATAACTTACTATATATATATATATATATAAATATAATGTGTGTGTGTGCACATATGTGTGTGTGTGCATATATATATATTTTTAAGCAAACATTGTTAAAAATAACAGAATTTTTCTTAATCATTCCTTATTTTTTTAATGATCTTTTTGGTGTTAAAATCAAAAAAAAAATGAATATATTTTCCATATGTATCACGAAGGTGACAAAAACAAATGAACAAAAAAGCTGGAGAAAAGAAGAGAATTACGAAAGATAGCCGAGAAATGCACACGTGGAGAACGGTCTGCCTCTCATTGTTCCAGGAAAGACGTTAGCAATTTGAATTCCACAACACCAGAATTAGCAGACAGGATAAAATTGTATTACATTAAGCATTGTAAAATGTTGTTACCAGTTTCGTACATAATGTTATTAATTGTAGGTTATTGAGTTTTCATAAATATAGCTTCGAGTATTTAAAAAAAAATTTTTTTAAATTGGTTTTAGAATGTATTATTTTCGTGTTATGGAGACCTTTAGAGATTAATTTAGTTTTATGAAGTTAAATCGCTTAGTCAGGCTCTTAAACCAATTTGAAAATTGTTATGATCACATGGCCCCTAAATCTCAATTTTTTGGACTACTATGTGTGGAGCATAGCTAAGAAATTAGCACCTTCATAAAACTAAATAATATCTAAAAGTCTCCATATATTAATGTCCAATATGAACAAGGATCACCTGATCTTAGCATAAAAATCTCTATCGAACCCGAAGGAGACTTGAATGAAAGAATTACAAAACAATATATTCTTATTCCAAAAAAAAACGTTTTTCAGTAAAAAAAAACATTACTATATTATTTGGATTATTTGGATTATTCGGACTATTCTTCTCATCTTGGATGTTATTCTCATAACGTTTCCGCCAATGTAACTTCCAACCTTCTTCAGGTGTATCTTGCTGAGGAATCTTTACGGAATTTCGAACGGATCTCCTTATTTAATCCACGGGGTTAGCCTGCCCTCGTTCCATCAACCATGACCAGGTAAAAGTGTTAAGTCATTCGTAATGGTATTTCTAGTATTGAACCTTCAACCCCCAGAAGACTGTCACTTAGAACTGATTCTACTTAGCACTTTTATCCATGGTACCACGGGTTCTTGAGACTGAAACGTTGTCTGAATACCATCCAGGATGAGAATAGTAGTCCGAATAATCCAAATTATCAATCCTCATCTCAAAAATGCTGAAACATAATACTTTTCCTTATCCGATAAAATATTGACAGATTTTAGATTTAAGACTCACTTAGACACGCGTATTAAATACGTTTTTCAGTAAAAAAAGACATTACTACTATATTATTTGGATTATTCAAACTATTGTTCTCATCTTGGATGTTATTCTCACAACGTTTCGGATGATGTAACCTATGGTCTTTTTCAGGTGAATCTTGTTGAAATCGGGAATCTTTATTTCATAGACACATGACACAACGGATAAAAGTGTTATATAATAAACAGCTCTACATGACAGTCTTCTGGAGGTTGAAGGTTCAATCCTCAGTACAGGGGATACTAAGAATATAAATAAGAATTACTTAAGACTACTATCTGGTTATGGCGGACGGAATGAGAACAATCTACCCTTGTGGATTAAATAAAGGGTTTTGTTTGAAATTCCGTACAGATTCCCGAATTCGACAAGAATTCTGAAGGTTGGAGGTTACATCGGCTGAAACGTCATGCGAATAACATCCAAGATGAGAACAGTAATCCGAATAATGCAAATTATTAATCCCCATCTAAAAAAATTCCGAAAAATAATTCACACACGTTTAAATTTGAAACATTAATTATCATTTTACTTCTGCATTTATTCCACGAAGCGAGGTCCACACTGGATTTCTCTCTCTACCATACGCGGTCAAAGGCTTGGTTAGGATTAAGCCTGGTCGTATTGTTGTATGGTATCCATACTATCGGCCTTTATACGAAAACCTGGTCCTATTGTTGTATGGTAGCCAACCACCACTATTTTCGCCATACTATCGGCCTTTATACTAAATCTCATTTTTGCGATGGTGGCATGATTTGTGTGCATGACATTCCCGTACCAGCGCAGACAATTTCATCTTTTTTTCTCTGAGATCGATGTAACTCTCTCGCATGGTTGAGTCTGGTATTCTCGGAAGTCCAACGCAATATCACTTTTCTTCCTGCTTCATTCGTCGACGGCCAGCACCCAGAACCGTACAAAACAGCATAAATAAAATATTTGATAGATCGATATTTTATACTGATATTTTTATGGATAAATTTCTCCTAAAAATACATTACACTTTCGCTATATCTTATTTTCTTTTCTAAACTATAGATATTCAACTGTCGCCATTAATCCCATGTAACTCTTGAATAAGATTTTGTTATGCTTTGTCAATATGTTCAATTGACCTTTGTCCATATACATGACCAGAATGGACAGCAGTTTCTAGTATACTTCGCCTCCAACTAGTTTTGAAAAGCATCAGGTCAAAAGTCAATGTTACTGGAAGCCATATGTTACTGGAAGCCATATGTTAACAGTTAGAACATTGACATAAGTTTCAGTAAGAGTTACATTCGTCACAGAATCTAAAGACACCACTGAAATTTTCCTTCGATTCCATCTAAGGTCACTCACTTGGGGCAGTTATCGGTTAGGTCCACAACATAACTGAAATATATTAGAACATAAAGAAAGGAAATTCTATTTTTTACATCATAAAACATAAAATTAAATTAAACAAAGAATATCTCCATGAAGAATGTACTCAAAAAAACGATTTAAATAATTACTTTTGTTGGTATTTTTTAAATTTGAACTCTATTAAATGACAACGAATTGGTTTCGATTCGTTAAGGCCATTTGCCGTGTTGCAGCTGTGGGTAAGAAACGCACCATCAACAAATAGTTTTTTTTCTTTTAAGAAAACACCACCACGCTGACAGTTTTTTTATTACTTGACTTCTTCTTGTAAATGTTTTTAAAGCTTTTTGTTCAAGACAAAAATTGTAAACATGACTATATTTGAAATTATTTTCGATCAGCAATATATCTTCACACAAGCAATGCCGTGTGACTAATGCTAGTATTAGACTAACCATTGATTTTTTTTCAAATTGAAATATACACTACAGACCCCAAAAAAGCCTCGACCTATATTTATTTTTTTCATGCCATCACGTGTTTCATAATGTTCAAAACACGCTTTTCATCAAGAATTGAAAACCTATTTTTTTTTTCCCTTATCTTTCATACATCCTGAGATAGGGGATGATTCTGTGACTTATCGATACTTTTGATAAGAACCTTGCATGAATTCAATTGTTAAAGTAGGGTATTAGTGAACGTGATACAATAACCCCGACGGAACACTATCCCAGGGTGCGAAGTCCATTGTCCGCATTGATAAATATTACACCACTTTCCATCTCCATTCTATAACCCCAAAATAAAATAAGCACAGCATTAAATAATCCAAAAAGGGCTGATATACTGTAATAAACCAAGCCTATTTATTAATCTAACATATATATATATATATATATATATATATATATGTTTTCAAATTAACCCATATACACGTTCCGTGCCAAACCTGCAATCATCAGTATAGGAGGAGACAATCCCTGTTGGTCACACGGTTCCAATCCCAATACGAAAGTCATATTTTACTCGGTAGTCGGGTGCGTACCGATCTGTCTACCACGCATTGCCATAGAAATGGAAGAGTAAATTATATTTTAAATTTATATATAAAATATTTTACTGTTATTTAAGCCACATCAAATGTAGGGAACAAATTATCACCAATTTCACCAAAAAATCAATTTTTTATTTGCAGCATACAATTGTTTCAGCCTATCACGGAGATATATATAATAATGTTTCAAATGTTCAGAGCATTTATTTCTTGAGGAGGCTATCTTCAGTGCTCATATAAAAAAGGAGGTAGTACTCCAGTTAATATATGCATATATATATATATATATATATATATATATATATATATGTGTATTATTTCATGTATACACATAATATAAGGTGATATAATATATTGTGTATAGATTTTCAGTATTCACTTAAACAGTGCTCAATATGTGAGTAGAGCTTAGTAGTAAAAGATGAAAACATATTTATGGCAATTAAGCTACACAGAAGCGTGCACATTTCATCTCTGCAGGTAATCGTCAGGCTAAGGGCACAGATTTTTTGCCATTGGCTAATGAAAACATTAACATGTAAGAGCGAAATAACGAATCAGATTGGTTAGTGGATATATAAAAACAGTCACAAAAAATCTGTGCACTTAGCCTGCTAATTCCTCTTGGGGATAAAACGCGGACGCCTCTGTGTAGCTTAATTACCATGTATATATTTTCATACTTCACTATATGTGTGTTTAAATGTGATATATGCTGTACTGACCTGGCGTTGCCCGGGATTCATTACGTTCAAATATATTTTGTAAATATTTCTAACCATGCCATTTTTGTAAGGTTTAGTATCTAAGTTAAAAAAGCAAATAAGGAACGTTAACTTTTACTAAAAGAATAAGAGTAATTCACCTTGATTGATTTTTTTAATGTTTATTTATGTCTCCTTATTAGCAAACTGCCGAACTAGATTGAATATTTTTTTCGAATATATTGTACTGAAGTATGTTAGTTTATTGCTAATAACATGGTACAACAATAACAAATGAAAATTGACGAGTCAAAGTTTGATCTGTCAGCTTACATTCTATTTAGCTTTAAATTTTGGACAACATAATTTTATATATTAAGTGTATCATGCTGGTTGGTGTAGATTTTACGTTTTTAGTGACCACGTGTTCTGAGTATATATTTCCTGTAACCGAGGCCTCCATTGTGTGTGTTGTGTCATCATGGATAACACACACAAATATCAGAAGAAAGAGGAAAGGACAATAGTGAAGAAACAGCTGAATTTAGATACATACATATTTATTTTCACAGTTTGCCGAAGCCAAGCATAAAATGGGTTATAGAATATGTAACATGCACAATATAATATACAAAGGAGTAAAACCATAACTACCAAAGAGAGAATACATTAAAACCCCAATACAAGAAAAAAAATGTGTTGCCAGGGTCGATGATAGTTAATATATGTGAGCAATGAATAAGTAAATATTACTTACATTTGAGTTGAGCTGTTGTGGGAGTCTATGAAACTGCTACCAGGAAGGCACCTGACAGGCATAGCTTTAACATTTGTGAAGGCCATGCAAAGATGTACAACTGGTTGGACGATATCTGATGGCTTTGAAAGTCCAGCCAGAAAAGAGAGCCTCATTCTGAATTTTGCACAAGTTTTAACTTCCGGACAGGAGAGCGCATTTTCCTAACATCGTCCAGAATGACTCAAGGCAGATCACTCGGATATCAGTCCAAGGGAGATAACTCTAAGCCAATATTGGGAATAATATAGAAAATGTAAACAAGAAACGTTAGATTTGTACAGGGTTAAATTAACCATTTATTTAAAATAGTGTAAAAATGAACACTCTGCACTCGTTTTCAACCTGATCCACATTGTTGAACCTCTGTCTTTGCAAAAAGTGAGCCATGGGTCGAAAATATGCTGCAATTTATTAAACGTTTTGTGAATTATGAGTTATCTTTCTTGGACCATTTGGAAATAAGAGTAATCTCCCTTGATTCGGAGTTGACTATTTAGGTTGAGTTCTGATAGAAAGTAAAGCTCTTCGATCTCTAAGACGAAAGAGATTGTGTTATATTTTATTTACCTCCTCTTCAGGAAGTTAGACACAGGGTCAGGTGTGGGTTTTGATGAAAGTGTTTCTGTGGAACGAACTGGATTCGCACCCGGCACACCCAGGTGTGAAACTATTAATGATATAGACGAATGTGGCAGATCATCCAATCATGTTCAAACTATCTTCCTTTCTCATATTATTCAGTACTGGGACTTATACTTGAGTCTTGAAAATTAAGAAGTTGGCCCTGTGGATTATGAGTTATCTCCCTTGGACCATTTGGAGATAAGAGTAATCTCCGTTGATTCGGGGTAGACTATTTAGGTTGAGTTCTGATAGAAAGTAGAGCTCTTCGATCTCTAAGACGAAAGAGATTGTATTGTTCTATTGATGATAGACGTCTGAAGCGATTGATGATATAGACGAACGTGGCGAATTTTGAGTTTTCTCCGCTAGTTGCAGAATACGCACTAACATGGCTGAGTGTCCTCCAAGCCTTACGATCTTGGTCAAAGGTGTTCGCTTAGTTTATGTTCATGTTCGTCCATTCACAAATATTGTCTATCCATTTTTTTAATTTTTGTCTATTCATCATTAAACTAACACTCCATCTATCCATCTCATTAACTCTTATCCTTTTTGACTTTGATAAGTGGTGACTTATTAGTAAAAGCACAAAAGAGATAAGCGGCCATGACTAGCCGTGCTTGCTGCAAGGAAACAGTGGACGCAAGCGGGTGCCAACCTAGAACCGTTTGATTACGAGGTGAGGGATGTGATTATGTAAAATAGGCGCTGTTGGCAGTCCAAAATGGCTAAATAAAAGAAGTGAGATTTTTTTGCTCGAGGAGTCAGTTTTGTTTTGGGCGGGTGTCGTTTATCTTTTGTTTTTGGATTGTCTTCGGTGAAGAGAAGAAAGGAGAACTACTACTGCTGATATTAAAATAACTCAGCATCATGCTTGGATACTGACAGTTGGTATTCCGTGTGTTCTTTCATCTCTAAATAATTTAAGAGACTGAAATAGGAATTAACCAAACACATCTTTCAGCAGGGTAGATGGATTTCAAAGCAGCGTATACTTGTTACAGTTTTTGAGAATAAAGGTTAGCATTTACAGCATGACTATCAAGGGCAAGCTTAAAGTGCACCCCCCTCCCGCCTTAAATTAAGCCCAACAAATAACATGTCTTTAAGATTTGTGTCACCTTCCTTGAAGAAGCTGAACCAGTTTGGAGCCACATGTTCATTGCCAGTTTCTAAGGTCTTCGGCATCATTAATTTATTGGATGTCTGCTCTTGTGTAACATAGCAGATGAATCTTCAAAATTATAAGCAAATGGCCGGCACACCTAGAGCTTTCGACTCCAATTATGTAACATCTGGTGTTGGCTGTAGTAGCAGCGAGTACAGACCATCTTTGTCTTTCTTTGTAATAGAAGCAGACATAACTGTATAATGTATTTGTGTCCTCCACAGTAGTCAGCAAGTGTGGCAAATAGGTGTCGCCAGCCTGTACACAAAAACGACATTGTTCTTTATGGTTTATCTGGTTTTATTTCTTCTTTTTCCTTTACATATCTCTGCAGAGAATTACAGAGACACGAGGAGAGAGACGCTTGTGTTATAAGTGCATATCTTAATTATTATATGTCATTAGACCATCCTAAAACTACATCTAGTCGATCCAAAATTACACATTAACTTTTCGATTGCAACTCTTACATTCTCAAGCAATCATCTGACGTAACTTCTGGCTACGTCTTCCATTTTCTAATTCCTACAATACAGCTCAGAATCTGTATGTCACCTATTTGAAACCTACTGACACTTTGTCTAGAATACATCCTGTTTATAATTTTTCTCTGCACAGTATATTTTTAACTAATATATCTGCTAGCTGGCATAACCATTAATATCTAACAATTTATCAGAGTGGATTTAAAAGAAAAAGGTTAAGCATTCTTGTTTTATGGCATAGAAAAAGTTAGTTTTTTGCTAACTCATTCTTTATTTATTTTTATTTTTTTGTAATGACTAAGCAAAACCTGCCGCGTCAAGTTTCATTGCTTCAATATATATAAAAAAAAAACATATTTACACTCATCAGAAAATCCTGAAAGTAGTCAAGTATTTTTAAGATGAAGTGTTTTGTTTCATGTTGATAGAAAGAAAAATCCAGGTCAAGCCTTGGAAGGTTTACTTTGCATTTCAAGTGTGTCCTAACTCACTTTAAATTGAAATGATTAACTTTTAAATAAACTAAGATGTTCTCAAGCAGACTTTTTCTTTTGCGTACTGTTGTATGTTTATAAACATGATGGTGCTTGAAATAAAATGGAAATACCTTGGCTCGATGCTCGACACACAAAGGCATCAAAAGACAAAAAGGGTTTGCTCTAGATGCATTGAGGACGCCCACTGCTTTGATAAGCTCCTGGGACTGACCTTCTCTTCAGACTTAAAATGGAAGACTTACATCAAATCTGTTGCTAAAACCGCTGGAAAAATGGTTGGATCATTCTACCGCTCCAGAAGGTATTTCACGCCCGACGCCATCTTCTACCTGTACAAGAGTCAAGTACGTCCTAAGATTGAGTACTGCTGCCACATATGGGGAGGTGTCGCTCAGGTCACCCTTTCCTGTCTTGACAGAGTCCAAAACCGACTTCGAAATCTAGTGGGGGATGCCCTCTTCTCTTCCTTACAGTCACTTTCTCACAGAAGAGATGTTGCTAGTCTTTTTTTGCTTTACTGTTATTTTCATGGTAGGTGCTCGACTGAGCTCAAATCTATGGTCTCCCACTTGTAAAACATTCACAACTAGAACCCGCCTAGCTACTAATGATTTCCCTTTCTCCCTCTGTGTGCTCAAGACGAAACAAAACTTCCATGGGCAGAGTTTCTTTCCTAGAACTGCCTGTCTGTAGAACCCAGTGCCGCGAGCCTGCTTCCCAACCGACTACAATATGGTCGTCTTCAAGTCCAATGTGAACATGTTCTTGTTGAACCGTCTCCGTAAATAATCAATTTCTGCCCTGCTACAACAATCATGCCGGTAATCGCGCTGTCGTCTCACAATCCTCCAGTCAAACTCTTTAACCTTTATCCTTGAGTCGCCTTTGGGCCTTGATAAGCAGTGACCTTTATTGTAAAAAAAAAAGAAGACAGCAAACACGTCTGTGAATAAGTAAAGCTGAGAATATTTACAACAAACATCCAAAGCATTTTACTCTACAAATCGGAGCTGTGGACACTGATCAGAATTTTAGGAAATAAAATCGATGCTCTTCAAAGGAAGCTACTGAGAAGAGTCATCCAAGTCAGTGGGTCAAAAAGACCTTAACATAGCCAAACCATGGAATGGTATTAGGCTAGCCAAACCATGGAGTGCTATTAGGCTAGCCAAACCATGGAGTGCTATTAGGCTAGCCAAACCATGGAGTGCTATTAGGCTAGCCAAACCATGGAGTGCTATTAGGCTAGCCGAACCATGGAGTGCTATTAGGCTAGCCAAACCATGGAATGCTATTAGGCTGACCAAACCATGGAGTGCTATTAGGCTAGCCAACCCATGGAGTGCTATTAGGCTAGCCAAACCATGGAGTGCTATTAGGCTAGCCGAACCATGGAGGGCTATTAGGCTAGCCAAACCATGGAATGCTATTAGGCTGACCAAACCATGGAGTGCTATTAGGCTAGCCAACCCATGGAGTGCTATTAGGCTGGCCAACCCATGGAGTGCTATTAGGCTGGCCAACCCATGGAGTGCTATTAGGCTGGCCAACCCATGGAGTGCTATTAGGCTGGCCAACCCATGGAGTGCTATTAGGCTGGCCAACCCATGGAGTGCTATTAGGCTGGCCAACCCATGGAGTGCTATTAGGCTGGCCAACCCATGGAGGGCTATTAGGCTGGCCAACCCATGGAGGGCTATTAGGCTGGCCAACCAATGGAGGGCTATTAGGCTGGCCAATCCATGGAGGGCTATTAGGCTGGCCAATCCATGGAGGGCTATTAGGTTGGCCAACCCATGGAGTGCTATTAGGCTAGCCAACCCAGGGAGTGCTATTAGGCTGGCCAACCCATGAAGGGCTATTAGGCTGACCAAACCATGGAGGGCTATTAGGCTGGCCAACCCATGGAGGGCTATTAGGCTGGCCAACCCATGGAGGGCTATTAGGCTGGCCAACCCATGGAGTGCTATTAGGCTGGCCAACCCATGGAGTGCTATTAGGCTGGCCAACCCATGGAGTGCTATTAGGCTGGCCAACCCATGGAGGGCTATTAGGCTGGCCAACCCATGGAGGGCTATTAGGCTGGCCAACCCATGGAGGGCTATTAGGCTGGCCAATCCATGGAGGGCTATTAGGCTGGCCAATCCATGGAGGGCTATTAGGTTGGCCAACCCATGGAGTGCTATTAGGCTAGCCAACCCAGGGAGTGCTATTAGGCTGGCCAACCCATGAAGGGCTATTAGGCTGACCAAACCATGGAGGGCTATTAGGCTGGCCAACCCATGGAGGGCTATTAGGCTGGCCAACCCATGGAGGGCTATTAGGCTGGCCAACCCATGGAGTGCTATTAGGCTGGCCAACCCATGGAGTGCTATTAGGCTAGCCAACCCATGGAGTGCTATTAGGCTGACCAACCCATGGAGTGCTATTAGGCTAGCCAACCCATGGAGGGCTATTAGGCTGGCCAACACATGGAGGGCTATTAGGCTGGCCAACCCATGGAGTGCTATTAGGCTAGCCAACCCATGGAGGGCTATTAGGCTAGCCAACCCATGGAGGGCTATTAGACTAAAAAAAGAAGACTAAAAATGATTTGGTCATTTAATGAGACTGCCATCAGAAACATCTTCACATCAAGCACTTTGAACTGTAGCAGTTATGAGGGACTTATTTTGTTATGCGTAAGATTGAGTTGTAGTTTGGCTTCACGCTCACGCACACAAGCCTGGACAGGTTAACTGCGTAGGTGTTATGATACATCTGCACAGAAGCAAGACTAACATGCCTAGATGTATCTTCGTGCTCAAAAAGACAATTCAAATCAATTCCCATTTTGATCACCTCTCGATTGGATATTATCCTGTGCTAGAATGGAACTCCTAGGATACAGCATTTGTTTATCAACAAAAGCATCGTTGTGTTCCAGTTTTCCCTTGAATAAAAGTTTATACCTATTTAGTTGTGGAGATGTGGTTTTATTTATGGAAGATGGTGACAATTTTTCTTGTTTAATATTCTATTTCAGTCAGATGCGACTAACTCTTCAAAGTTACGTTCTTCATCCTGAATTTCTCCCCAACCAATTAACTGCATAACCTCTCCACCATAAGAATCACCTAAAAAGCTTTTTAAAAATCTACCAAAAGACCATCAGGACGACCAAAGATGGCATGGCTCGAACAAGTAACCGAAGACTTCAAATTATTATCAGTCTTCCACCGTGAAAACAAACTGAACAAAATCATCAGTATCCTCGAAGTTAGGTGTTCCGACAGAAATGACTTGAGATCTGTTGTTAACAGCATCGTGTTAAGTAAGTTCCTATTTACTTGCCTCCTCACAAGGGCAAAGTTAAACACAAGGTCAGTTTTTAATGTGGGGAAAATTCAGCTTCCCAAAAAAGAGGCACTCTGGATTGGAAAAAAAATTAAAATTGCCTCAGTCAAGAAGGACTTCTCCTTCACTGACTGAGGACAGAAAAGACTAAGTGTAGCATCGGAACAGATACTACATTTTGTTCCTAGCCAAAAGGCCAAGTTATTTACAGAGTCTAGCATCCATCGGAACAGATACTACACTCTGATCTTAGCCAAAAGGCAAAGTTATTTACCTCCAGGAGGTTAGACACAAGATCAGGTGTTAACCAGTGCACGAGGATTAACGCTCTCTGGTCTACAAGAAATAGTTGAGCAGCCCCGTTGACATTCCCTGGTAGGGGCGCCTCAGGTGATTAGCAATAAACTAATCTCTTCTTAAAGAGAAAGTAAAGCCTGGGAGGGTAGACCTCCTAGAACTGTACAGGACAATACCTCAGACCGGCAGAGTCAAGGTTTGAAGGCCAAGATGGTACTGCTCTACAGAGTCTAGCATCCATCGGAACAGATACTACACTCTGATCTTAGTCAAAAGGCCAAATAGTATGCAGTGATGATGATACTGTTGTAGGGGTGATCGGTGATAATCTGTCCTTGATCACATCTACTTTTATTTGTACTCGTCCTATATGTTTAAAAGGATTTACAAACTACTCTCTCTCTCTCATCCACTTTTCTTAGCTAGTATCACATCATTTGTATGTGAAGCAATATAGAATATTCTGTGAAGTTTACATCGTGTTTCTCCTGACGAAAACAACGGTACATTACAACACGTCTGTCTGCTGCTACCAGATCAGGCTGTCTGAAGATACCAATCTTCCTGACTTAAAATGCACCAAACATTGATGTTATTATTTTTTCCTTCTTTTCCCTTTGCAAAACTCAATCAAGTTCTGCAAAGCCAAAAACAAAAACAACAATTTTCCTCTACAAAACAACCAAACCAAACACCATGAATAAATATTTGAAGATATAAAGAACTTGAAGCATAAAAACTTTTACCAAAATGACTGGATTCGGCATTAAATAACCCGATAAGTGTTGATATGCCGTAAAACAAAACAAACAACACATTTAGCTAAAAACTCTACAAAAAGTAGTTAGACTGATTTTGTGACACAATATATTTATTATCATACTAAAACCGAGTTAATCAACGTTTCTTTCCTTAAGACTTTTTTCCTATATATTTTAATCATAGAAAATACATGTTACAATGTTCCTCAGTTTTGAGACTGTTTGAAAAAGAACTTCAGTTTTAATTGTTATAATTAGTAACAATTTGTAATTAACTAAGTGACCCATTTCTTTACTAAATTTCTATCTATCAATCTCACCTTTTCTCACTGTATGTTGTGTGACCTCCTTATTTTATACAGTATCTCTCTCTCTTTCTCTCTCTCTGTATTAACACTTGACAGTAATAATGATTTGAATAGTCCATTATAAAAAAAGCCAATGTCAGAAGTAGTAATACTATTTATCCTGTAGTTGGAGACTAACTTTGCATTTTGTCTTTTTATTTTTTATATTTAACTGACTTTGCAAACTCACTTTTCTCTGATCTAAACTATCTAAACCGAGCTAAATGGATGACCAAACAGGTCACATTTATATATATATATATGTATGTATATAAGAGAGAGAGAGAAATGAAAGAAGAGAAAAGATGTAAAAATACAAGATCTATTATGTGTTCAGTTGTTCAAAACAAGGTATATCCAATTAAAGAATACTTATTTAAGGAAGGAAAAATAAATATTTTTAATTGAATATACCTTGTTTTGAATAACTGAAGACATAATAGATCTTGTATGTTTATCTTCTTTCATTTGTCTATATAATTGCTCTATCTCGTATATCGAGCATAAATTCTTTCATGATAAGTTCTACTTTAAAGGTATGCATTATCCTTTTAGTTTCATATCTTTTTCTTTTATTATATTATATTATAAAAACCACATCAAATGTAGGGAACAAATTCTCACTAATTCATTAAAAAATCAGTTTTTATTCACATACAATTGTTTCGGCCTTCTACCAGGATATATATATATATATATATATATAAAGTTCGAAATGTATAAGGCATTTATTTTTTCTTGATGAGGCTATCATCAGTGCTCGTAAAAAAGAGGATAACCCTCCAGACAGAAAAAAACTGTATTGCATTCCACATTCATTTGTTTTTTTTAATATTTTGTTTCACTATATGTTATTTCCATAAAATATTTTGTTGTTGTTTTTCCTATCTATGTAAACCTCCACTTCTAAATATATATAAAATATCTCTTTTGTGAACTTGTGCTTTTGTACTGATTATTTGGTGTGTGTTTACCATATAACATTTCTCCCGCTTTCTTATGCACGTATATCCCCTAAACCTGTTTTCTTAATAATGTTTCCTATAACCGGCTCTCCTGAAAGTGATCTCCTAAATAGTGGATCCCTAAAAAGGGGTCCACTAAAAGTTAACTGCAAAGAACATCTTCAATACTGTGGTAACTCTAGACTAAGTTGTTTATCAAGTTTTTCAAGACTTCATACAAACCGTTCAAGAAACATTCCTTGTATATTTTAGGCTTTTAAAGTCAAGACAAATGAACTTCTAATTAACATCTCTTCTAGTCATTCAATCCAATTAAGTAAATTCAAGAATCGTTGATAGATTCATGATAAGCGTTTTTATCTAACAACTCGCGATAGCTCAGTTGGTAGAGCGGAGGACTGTAGTTTGTTAATGCTGTTATCCTTAGGTCGATGGTTCGAATCCGTCTCGCGAGATTTTATTTTTTTAAGTTATAAATATCTACTAGGTAGCGTGTTGCATCCTAATGTGCAAGTGCAACGTTAAATTGTGCACCTGTTCTCTTTTTTTTCAGTCATGATTACATGCAATTAAACATGCAATACATTTCTATCTAATCTACTATATTCTATAAAAAGTCTGGATCTTGTTTGTTCGTTTGTCTCCGTGCACATTAGCTGACGTAATCGTTTTGTTTGCGTCATTCATAAAACCAAAGAGAGTGAGAAAAGATCCTTTCTAACGATTTATGTAGACGAACGGTCACGGGTCGTCTACTAGTACATTTCTAAAACATGAATCCTATTATTTTATTTGTTATCTTGATTTTCACCGTGAAAGACGCCATGAGAGTTCGCCTTTAACGGTGAACGTTTTCCTATATTTTCAACCTTTTCGTTTTACATTGGACATTTTTTATTTCATATTATCCTTATATCCTTTCAAATTATGACTTTTGGTAATTTCCCTTTACAAACTTATCTGTTTGCATTCCTCTAACGATAATATTTAATTCTTTGAAAAACTATGACTTAAGGAAGAAATAAATAAAATTTATTGTATTTGAACCCCCTAGTTTTTAAGAACTGGTGACTAAATAGATATTGTATTTATACAATTTTTTTCTTATCTTTTACTTGTTTATATATATATATATATATATATATATATATATATATATAATTTTTTTTTTTTTAATGTGAGATGATATATACAGGGTGGGCCAAAATAAGGGTCCTATCTTTAAATTTGAATAACTTGAATTTGAATAACTTCCACAAAATAAAAGTTAAACTCACCAAACTTTATGTGTGTGTAAACTGACCCTTCCGAGATTTTTTGAAATAAACAAAACAAATTTTAGCCGAAAAACACTTCTTAAAACTTACAAAAACTAAAGTATTGTTTTTTACACTGTTTTGAGTTTTTTAAGCAAAAATAATGTTTTCTAAATGAGGGTACGTTCCTTAGGGCTAATACGGCTCATGCTTGCTTCGGAAGGGGTCCTTTACTTATTCTAAAAAAAAAAATTAAAAAAATCAATAAATAAAAAAGTTATGAATTTTTAAAAATAGGACCCTTATTTTTGCCCACCCTGTATATATATATATATATATATGACAAATAAAATAAAAAGATTTTTCATAAGATATCGCGAGTTGTTGGCTAAAATCTATGAATTATTCTTGAATGTATTTAATTGCATTCAATGACTTGAATAGAAATTAACTAAAAGTTTGTCTCCTGATTGCAAAGTCTAAAAACATTCTCGAAATGTTTCTTAGACGGCTTTTATGATGATTAAAGAGGGATGTTTCATTTTATATCGGTACTTATTGACTGTTGTATTATGGCTCGGCTATATCCGATCTGTTCCGTGAATCTCAATCGGAAACATTCGGGCCGATATGGGTTCTCTTCTATATGAGTATATATGTGGTTTGCTGTACAGCCGCATTCAATAAGATTCTCAGGTAATTATAGACTGAGTTGTTAATCAAGTTTTTCAAGAAACTTTTCAAGAATATTTTTAGGCTTAACAATAAAGAGACATAAAGTTCTAATTTACATTTCTTCTAGTCATTCAATCCAATTAAGTAAATTCAAGAATCATTGTTAGATTCATGATAAGCGTTTTTATCTAACAACTCGCGATAGCTCAGTTGGTAGAGCGGAGGACTGTAGTTTGTTAATGCTGTTATCCTTAGGTCGATGGTTCGAATCCGTCTCGCGAGATTTTATTTTTTAAGTTATAAATATCTACTAGGTAGCGTGTTGCATCCTAATGTGCAAGTGCAACGTTAAATTGTGCACCTGTTCTCTTTTTTTTCAGTCATGATTACATGCAATTAAACATGCAATACATTTCTATCTAATCTACTATATTCTATAAAAAGTCTGGATCTTGTTTGTTCGTTTGTCTCCGTGCACATTAGCTGACGTAATCGTTTTGTTAGCGTCATTCATAAAACCAAAGAGAGTGAGAAAAGATCCTTTCTAACGATTTATGTAGACGAACGGTCACGGATCGTCTACTAGTACATTTCTAAAACATGAATTTTATTATTTTATTTGTTATCTTGATTTTCACCGTGAGAGTTCGCCTTTAACGGTGAACGTTTTCCTATATTTTCAACCTTTTCGTTTTGCATTGAACATTTTTTATTTTATATTATCTTTATATCTTGTCAAATTATAACTTTTGGTAATTTTCCTTTACCAACTTATCTGTTTTCACTCCTCTGACGATAAGATTTTATTCTTTGAAAAGCCATGGCTTAAGGAAGGAATAAATAAAATTTATTGTATTTGAACCCCCTTGTTTTTAACAACTGATGACTAAATGGATATTGTATTTTATACAATTTTTTTCTCATCCTTTACTTGTTTTCATATATATATATATATATATTCTAGAGATAAAAGATTAAAAAAAAATTGTAAAGATACAATATTTATTAGAGCTTCAAAAGTTCAGAGCAAGGAGCTTCATATCCTTAATCCATGGATTTTCAAAGATAAACTTTTTTCATCAGAGGATAGAGAAGAACCGACAATGTAATAATATTTACAATTACATTGTCGGTTCTTCTCTATCCTCTGATGAAAAAAGTTTATCTTTGAAAATCCATGGATTAAGGATATGAAGCTCCTTGCTCTGAACTTTTGAAGCTCTAATAAATATTGTATCTTTACAATTTTTCATTTTCATATTTCATCTCTAGAATTGATTGCTCTATTCAATATATTGAGATTTATATTATTACGATAGATTATTATTAAACAATAATTCAATTATCTTTAATTTGATTTAACATTTAAATATTACATATATATATATATATATATATATATATATATATATATATATATATATATATATGTATATGTATATAATGACAAATAAAGAATAAAATAAAAAGATCTTTTATAATGATGTGATTTACTGTACAGTCGCATTCAATAAGATTCTTAGGTAATTATAGACTGAGTTGTTAATTGAGTTTTTCAAGAAACATTTGAAACAAGTAACTCTGTATGGACGAATACAGAATTACCTCCCCTTTTCCTAAGATGGCGGCCATTTGAAAATAATTCTGATCCAGATAAAATATTTTCTGGAAGGAATTAAATGGAATTACATTTTATTCTTAACAACATGCAGCAACAATCTACAAGAAAGGATGACTATTGATTAACCAGAATACAAATATTGATTTCGTAGGAAGAAAGCTATCGATGACAAAGAAACGATAAATAGACTCACTTTACTATATATATTAGATATATAGGACACAGTATCTCCCACATTTTATTTGGCATAAATAATACAAATTGCTTATATGCTATAAAACAAACTAACCAAACCAAATGTATCTTCCATCTTCATGTCTTTGAGTATACACTTGTTTTTTTTTTTGTCTTTTTTATTTTAATTTTCATTTCTCTTTTTTCTTTTTAGTGCAACCAATTCACTGGAATTATAATTTGGAAAAATTGAATGCTTTACTAAAATCCCAAGATAACTGGGAATTTTGGGAACCCTCCCAGAATCCTTTTTACAATCAACAGACTGGAAAGCAGACATGTTATGGGGACCAGGCCTATGTCGTTCTCAAGAGTTTGGTAGAGAATTCAGGTGTGTAGTTTTCTGTAAAAATATGTGTGTATAATACAGGGTGGGCAAAAATAAGGGTCCTATTTTTTAAAATTCATAACTTTTTTATTTATTGATTTTTTTTTTTTTTTTTTTTTAGAATAAGTAAAGGACCCCTTCCGAAGCAAGCATGAGCCGTATTAGCCCTAAGGAACGTACCCTCATTTAGAAAACATTATTTTTGCTTAAAAAACTCAAAACAGTGTAAAAAACAATACTTTAGTTTTTGTAAGTTTTAAGAAGTGTTTTTCGGCTAAAATTTGTTTTGTTTATTTCAAAAAATCTCGGAAGGGTCAGTCTACAGACACATAAAGTTTGGTGAGTTTAACTTTTATTTTGTGGAAGTTATTCAAATTCAAGTTATTCAAATTTAGAGATAGGACCCTTATTTTGGCCCACCCTATATATGTGTAAAAATATGTGTGTAATATGTTCTGTAAAATGTGTTTTTTGGTGACACAAACTTTTTTTATACTGTTACTAGCTCGCTTCGTAAAACCAAATTTTAAATAATAACCATTTCATTCATAAGTGTCTTGTAAACACAAGACAAAAACATTCACTTTTATTAGTATAAATTAATAAATAGAAACATTTTGGTTACTTTGATGCAAATTTATTCGTCTTTTCTTTTAAATAAAACCGTAAAACAATGGAAAGAAAGAATAAATACAATTTGCCTGAGCGATTATGTGCATGAGTGAGAAAGAAAGCAGGCGGTCAAATAAATTAATGAAAAAATGGAGGATCAAAAAAGTGACTAAAAAATGAATGAAGAATATGAATGACAAAAAATGAACAAGATGAATGAAAAATATGAATGAAAAATGTATTTAAAAAATGAATGTAAAAATGTAAAATATTAATGAAAAGAAATGAATGTAAAAATGTAAAATATTAATGAAAAAAAATGAATGAAAAAATGTAAAATATTAATGAAAAAAAATGAATGAAAAAATGTAAAATATTAATGAAAAGAAATGAATGAAAAAATGTAAAATATTAATGAAAAGAAATGAATGTAAAAATGTAAAATATTAATGAAAAAAAATGAATGAAAAAATGTAAAATATTAATGAAAAGAAATGAATGAAAAAATGTAAAATATTAATGAAAAAAAATGAATGAAAAAATGTAAAATATTAATGAAAAGAAATGAATGAAAAAATGTAAAATATTAATGAAAAAAAATGAATGTAAAAATGTAAAATATTAATGAAAAAAAATGAATGAAAAAATGTAAAATATTAATGAAAAGAAATGAATGAAAAAATGTAAAATATTAATGAAAAGAAATGAATGAAAAAATGTAAAATATTAATGAAAAGAAATGAATGAAAAATCTATGAAAAAGTAAATGCAAAAAATGAATGAGAAAAAATTGTTAGCCCTTATCTTATTTAGTTTCTTAGCATGTATCTTATGTAGTTGATGACTTTTAGACAGAAACACATACACGCACAATTTACGATTCATGCCACTTACCAAATGTAATTACTATTATGGCTACCGGGCCCCACCCAGTTCCTTTTCTTGTATAAAATAGTATAACAAAACACAGTGATGTTATTTCTCCCAGACAACGCAACATTTAAACATACCTTCTCTATCCAGGATATTGAGCACTTTGGATTAAGTAACTTATACCACTTACCAAATATAGTACTGTATTATTTCTATTATAGCTCCTGGGTAACACCATGTTCCTTGTCTAGTATACAACATCATAACAAAAGACAGAGTTCTTTCTCTCGTGTAACACTGCATCTAAACACAGCTGCTCTATCTAGGATATTGAGTACTTGTTTATTACTATATACCACTTACCAAATGTAATACTATGATATTACTATTATGGCTCCTGAGCAACGCCGAGTAGCTTTTTTTGTATAAAATAGTATAACAAAACACAGTGATGTTTTTACAGACAACGGGGTGTTTAAACATACCTGCCCTATTCAGGATATTGAGCACTTTGGATCGACTAACTTATACCACTTACCAAATATAATACTGTATTATTACTATTGCTACTACTAAATCCACTTAAATAAAATTAAGGAGGCCTCCAAAGCACTACAAAAACAAACCTTTCCGAGTTTCTGCCCCCTCCTTCACTCACCATGATGTGAAGAGAAATGATGTCATTTCCGGAAGATTTAGAAGCATTTTTTCAAATTACTACATAATTACAATGAATATATATTTAAAACTGCAGAAAAAAACAAGTTCTTTCTAACGAAATCTGGCCCAGTTGACCCCCAAACAATGAATAATTTCTGTTAAATTTTAGATATTATTTACCCGGGTTAACGCCAATTAAGAATTTACCAACTTTGTGACTGTTTGTTTTGTAGTTTTTTACTTTTAGCTGCACTTCTTGTGTACCCAATGCTTCCCATAAGAAAAAAATATTGATCAGGACTAAATATTAAAATCGATGAAATTGATCAAAATTGAAATGTTTCTTTTTTCCGAACATGAACCAATATTTTGCATATAAGTCTAACAAAACAGATTATTGTATCTATTCTTTGTTATTAAAGCTATATCGGTCAATCAAATAGGGGGAAAATCTTACTGTACTTTATATATACATACATGTGTGTAGATATATATATATATATATATATATATATATATATATTAGTCTCGGAAGTTTCCCAACCATTAAAACTAGATAAAGTAAACTAAAAACAAAAAAACATTTTAGTCCCAAGTCATTCGGTGGAAAATCACTTTTGTAAGTCAACTTACTTTTAGTAGTTACTATATTAGTTTGCTTCCAAGAATTTACGTTAGTCTTAACATTATTTAAGGGATCATCAGTTGTTTACCATAAAAAACTGTTTCGAGAATTTAAAAACAAAATAGTATTTTATTTCATGGCTTCCCAGCAGAGTTGATCAGACCCCACTTCCCTTAAAAGGCAAGAACATAAAAGTTTTGTTCCAGATAGATGTTTTGCTAACTTATATTAGTTATTAAAAAAAAATGTTCTTCTCATCTGCGCTGCTCGTCTGTGTCCAATAAAATGTATCCGTTAATTACAAAATAATTTTGTATTTTAAAGTGTTCGGACGAATCCATTACGCTACTTTTTAGGTGATTTATAGTTTTATGTTAAAAATATTTAAAAATTGAAAATATATATATATATATACATGTAATTTTTTTTTTTTTTAAATATAATTAGTATATGTGTAATATATATACGTTTATACATATTCTACATTATTTTTATTTAGATAGTTATGCATTTGCTCTATCAATTTATTTTGATTAATTTGATATGACTTATAAGCGTCAGGATGGCAAGTAATTGCCTTATTTAATTGTCTAAATATTTTATTATGATCGCCACCTTGTTTAATCATTCCTATTATTAGGTCAGAAATTGGGGGTATAAAATTTACTAATTTTAAAGTAACACGAGCAATCCTCAGAAATTCGGACATAATGCTCCCGTAAAAATATACACAGGGCAGGTACTATTTTTATGTGGCATCCGCACGATACGAAAAGGAATGAATTTCTTTTATCAAACAATTTATAGATAAATATTTTATCTTCAATTTTGATATCCAAATCAAGAATAGTAGCTTGTGTTCCCGTATGTTCACAGTTTAATATTAACTCTTTAGGATATATTAAATGTTTAGTATTTGCCAATTGTTCATTATCATTAATGCATACAAGATCGTCAATATATCGCATACATCCATGATAACTATACGTTCTAGATATATCATTTTTAATTAATGATGACATATATATATATATTCAAGTCTATGTAAATATAGATTTGCCCAAAATAGTGAAGGATCCAAACCCATTGGAATACCTATTGTTTGGAGTAGTACTTTATTTCCTATTTGAAAGTAACTCTCTTTTATAAGGTGACTTATAAGCGTCGTCAAACCAGTTTTGAAAACACTCGTCTTACCATTTTTAATTTTACACCAAAAGGCTTTAGATTTATATATATATATATATATATATATATATATATATATATATATATATATATTATACATAAGGAATATTACATTTGATGATTCCTATCTCTTATTTGTATTCCTATCCTCATAGAATGGTTAAATTGCCAACTTGCAGTAGGTGGCATGTTTATTGGGTTGCATAGTTGCAATGCATGCGAATCACAGACTTGCTGCAAGTGAGAAAGAAAAAACTAGCCAAGAAATAAGAACTATCTCTGATGACCATCCAGAATTCGATTTGTCCACTTGAGAAAATTATGTCCCTTCAAATAAAAAGTTCTCTGCTGTGGTTATGACCCACTTGAGTTTTGCCAAAAATAATGTTTGGCAAGATACGAAAACGCCCAGGCATTACTTTTTTCATGTTTGTGATTTAAGATACTGCAATAATTTGCATATGTGGTGTGTTAAACAATATAAAAACTGTACTTTTTGACTGAAGAGATCAGTTAAGTTAGGAAGAGAAGAGAGTGAAGATTGGAGAGAAAACTTTTAATATTGGAGATTGCAATTGTCGGTGAAGGTGAAGAAAATCCAATTTTATTTTTTGAAAGTTTAGATTACAAGCTATTTTGGCGTGAAGAGGAGAATATGGAGTCCGGAAAAATAAGTTTGAGCAAGGATGTGATATCGCCTTTTAGTGGAGACGGTGATGTAGTCGGGTGGTTGAAAAAAGTAAAACTGGTGGCGAAACTACAGAGAATACAAGACCTGATTGGTTTCATTCCAATTTTTCTGCATGGGGATGCGCTTGCTCTCTACCTCGAGATGAGTGATACAGACCAATTAGATGCGGAAATGATAGAAATGAGATTGGTGACAGTATTCACTGAAGGTCCTTTCGAAGCCTATGAAAAACTGAAACGATTCAGGTGGACTGGAGAATCGGTGGATGTTTATGCCAACAATATCAAAAGATTGGCTGGATTAGCCTGATACCTAGGGATAGGTCTGGATCAGACAGCAAAACTCGCGTTCATCACAGGATTTCCAGATGACGTATCTGTGGCACTGCAACAATTGCATCACTTGGAGAGACTGGATGTTAGTCGACTGATACCGACTGCACGGCTATTGGTTAGCAAGAGAATGTGAGATACTGGGACGGTGGCAGCGAGTGCACAAAGCCCTACACTGAAAAATGAGATTCAAAGAGAATCTTCAAGCATTCGGTGCTTTAGGTGTCGAGGACCACATCTTATTAAAGATTGCACGGAGCCAGCTAGAGTCAGAGTAAGGTGCTATGAGTGTGGAAGAATTGGGCACATTGCGAGATATTGTTCTCTGGCTCAGGGAAACGAGCAAAGGGGAGCTTCTGCGCTAGTAGCTATCCCAGTAACAGAATGAAGACGCAGTACGGAACTCTACTTAACTCCAAATGGTAGAAGTGGCATGATAGAAACAGTTGACGGTCGGGACGTAAAATGTAAGGGAGCCCGTCAAGTGGAAATGAAAGTATGTGGGGTACGAGTGAAGGTAAAAGTGATTCTAATGGATCACATGATTGACGGAATTGATGTCATAATTGGAATGGACGTGATCAATCAGATGGGAGGTGTGAGTATCAACAAAACTGAGGTCAAGTTTGGAGATGTACACTGTGTCGTAGCTGCCTATCAGCCGAACGTTTGCAAAATTGATGATAAAGATTTTGAGGCGGATTTTGATGGAGAGAGATGGACAGTGAAATGGAAATGGATGGGAGAGCATCCAGTGTTGCAGAACAAAGTAAAATATTATAAGAATTCCCTGGACAGTAAGAAAAATTCAGAGTTCGAGAAGGAAGTGGAAAGATGGATAGCAGATGGTATTCTCTTACCATGGAAGGGTGAAGAAAAACGTGTGTTATCGTTGATGGCAGTGATCCAGGCCACAAAAGGTAAAGTGAGGCCAGTGTTAGATTTTCGGGAATTGAACCGTTTTGTAGCATGTCATACGGGGAGCGACCTAATAGATGTGTGTGATGAAAAGATGAGAAAATGGAGGCGGTTGCAGGAGGAACTGTGTTTGTCGACCTTAAGTCTGCCTACTTGCAACTACACTTGGCAAAAGAGCTATGGCAGTACCAGCTAGTTTGCTATAAAGAAAGAACCTACTGTCTGGCACGGTTAGGATTTGGGCTTAATGTTGCACCAAAAATTATGGCAGCCGTTCTAAAAACTGTGTTAATCAAAGGAAATAAGACAAAGGAGGCCACTGATTCATACATTGATGACATAATTGTAGATGTGACAAAAGTATCGACAGAGGAAGTGGTGGAACATCTTAAGGGATTTGGGCTGACAGCAAAGCCACCTGAATCCTTGAATGGCGGAGCGGCACTGGGACTTAAGTTGATGAAAGGAAAGACGGGTGAGCTGATGTTCAAAAGAGGCAACAAAATCCCGGAGATGACGGAAGAAATGAATAGGTGGCAGTTATTCTCTATCTGCGGCAAATTGTTGGGGCACTATCCAGTTGCTGTAAAAGAAGAGCAAGTAGAGTAGACTGAGAGGAAAGAGTTGATGGCAAAACTGTCAAAGTAATACAGGAGATTCTAACTGATGTAGAGAAGGAGGACCCAGTTAGTGGAGCTTGGCACATACCTGAAACAAAAATAGGAGTAGTGTGGTGTGATGCAAGCAGTATTGCAACAGGCGTGGTTGTGGAGATTGGCTGAGAAAAAAAGATGACTGTAATCACATTAACGTGGCCGAATTAGATGCTGTTTTGAAAGGCGTCAATTTAGCTATAAAATCGGGATTGAGAGAGATTGAAATAAGGACCGATTCAGCAACGGTACTAAGTTGGGTGAACTCTACAGTGAAGGGGAGTGGAAGAATAGGAACCAACGGTGCTGGAGAAATGATCGTAAAGCGAAGATTGGGAATACTTGGAGAGTCAATATCCGAATTTGGACTACGAATAAAGGCAGTGTTTGTGCCTTCACAGAGAAACAAAGAAGATGCGCTAACCCGAATAAAGAAACGGTGGTTAGTTGAGAAAGAAGAGGTCCCGGTTTGCTGTTTAGGAACCAGAGAACTAGAAGAGTTGCATTGCATGCACCACATGGGAGTGGATAGAACATTATATTTGGTGTGGAAAGTTGATCCACTTATAAGACGGAAGGAAGTTCAGAGAGTGGTCAGGAACTGTGTTCGATGTCAATCAATCGATCCTGCCCCAAATATACATGATCCTGGTGAAATTGGAACTTCAAATAATTGGACAAGATTAGCTATTGACATAACACACTATCGTGGGGGCGCATACTTGTCAATGATTGACTGTGGGCCTGGGAGACTAGCAATATGGAGGGAGTTACATGCGGAGACGGCAACTGCGGTTACAGAGGAATTTGAGAAGGTGATGCTTGAACGGGGTCCGGTAATGGAGGTGATAATGGACAATGGCACCGTTTTTCGCTCAGAACGTCTCCAGACAATGCTAGAAAAATGGAAAATAAAAAGATATTACAGAGCAGCCTATAGGCCCGGAGGAAATGGAATAGTAGAGTGACATCATCGGACAGTGAAAGCGATAGCTGAAAGAGGAGGGATATCACCCGAAGAGGCCACATTCTGGTACAACATGGCACCCAAGGTCAGACAGGGACAAGACAGTGCCACATAGATCCATTTTTAAATGTGAGTGGCGACATCCAAGAGATATATCCTCAGAAGTCGAAGAGCGAGGATCAGCCAGAATCCAAATAGGAGAAGAGGTTTGGGTGAAGCCACCAAATGCTCGGTGTACAACGCAATGGGGAAGAGGAGTGATTACTGGAGTGCAATCCCCTAACAACTTGACCGTCGATGGGATGCCGCGGCATATTTTAGATTTGAGGCGTGTGGTCCAAGTAAATGATGGAGATGTAAGCGCCGGACATGAAGGTGAGGCGGTCGCGATGCAAAGACCGCGGAGAGAACGTAATGCGCCGATTTGGGCACAGGATTATGTGATGGGAAATGATCTTTGATGATCATGGGGGCGTGTGATTCAAGATACTGCAATAATTTGCATATGTGGTGTGTTAAACAATATAAAAACTGTACGTTTTTGACTGAAGAGATCAGTTGAGTTTGGAAGAGAAGAGAGTGAAGATTGGAGAGAGAACTTTTAATATTGGAGATTGCAATTGTCGGTGAAGGTGAAGAAAATCCGATTTTATTTTTTTAAAGTTTGGATTACAATGTTCATAGATAAGACTGGCTTTCTGGGATGGCCTCGGTGATATCTGTATATATTCCAGCAGAGAGAGGAATTGGTCCTCTAGAAATCTCACAGTCAGAGTTTGGTTTTCTGGAGTCTGGTGGTCAGTTGGCCCTCTTGGTGTCTCACAGGCAGTTTGGTTTTCTAGGGTTTGACAGAGAGTTGGCCCTCTGGGCGTCCCATAAGCAGTTCGGTTTTTGTGCCTCTCAGAGAGAGATCACCCCTTGGAGTCTAAGCTATTAGAGTTGTGTTTTGATCTGGTCGAACTAAGAATTCTCATCTGCAAGTCTGTTTTTCAGTAGAAGAAAATGAATATCATTGTAACCTCCAATACAAAAAAATATTTATTTGTTTTAAACTTAAGTCGTGATTTTATTTGAAGGAAGAATTCTTCTGTGTCAGCACTGATTGAGACCACATTGACACTCTGTGACCGGTGTCGGAATCGAGCCATGACTTTGGACCAGCACAATGAGCGGATTGGCCTGTTGGCAGGACTTAGAATGCGCTGACTGCAACCCCATACAGAGGGGTAAGACCCCACCCAAAAACGTGGCTACCTGTTGGCCGTGGGTGGCGACCCGTGATGTCTTATGACGGGATTCTGGTGGCTGAGCGGTCCGTGGCTTGGTCACTTCGGCTTCTTACTTTGGCTAGACAGGAGGTCAGAGAGGCTCAATCCGATCAATCGGCTGGTCATGTCATGCCCTAGTATCTATAAGTTCATCCTCAAATGTATTATTCAATGTGATGCTTCAAAAAATCGAAAACTTATTTGTCCTTTTTATTTTTATTTTTATCCCAAAAAAGATACTAGAAGGCGGTGGTTGAGGGCCAATCATGTTGAGAACAAAGAAGATCACTAATGCCAAAGAGTGGTGTTTTTCTGGAAGTAATGTTTTTCTTGTAGTGGTGTTTTCTGAGAGTAATGTCTCCCTCTCTCAGTAGAATTTTCCTTCTAAGTGTTATGTTCCCACTTTCACTGTGAAATTTCTATCTAAGAGCAATGTTACCTGGTTATCTAGGAGCAATGTATTCTAGGAATATAAATAATTATCCTACCTATAAAATGTGAGTCCTTTCCCAGCTTGGGTATGGGTATTCTCAAAGAGTAATGTTTTCAAGGAGCAATGTTTTTCTTGGAGTGGTGTTCTCTGAGAGTAATGCTGCACCTTCTCAGTAAAGAGTAATGTTTCTGCTTTTACTGTAAAATTTCCTTCTGAGATAATGTATTATTGTTATCTAAGAGCAATGTATTCTTGGAATATAAATAATTACCTTTCTTATGAAATCATATTTGACAACTATATTTTAAACACAAAACTAGTAGAATAGGTATGTCGAATGTAGGATTGTCGGAATCTTTTCCAGCTTGGGTGTGGTCTTTCTCAAAGAGTAATGTCTTCAAAGAGTAATGTCTTCAAAGAGTAATGTCTTCAAAGAGTAATGTCTTCAAAGAGTAATGTCTTCAAACAGTAATGTCTTCAAACAGTAATGTATTCTAGGAATATAAATAATTACCCTACTTATGGAATTATATTTGACAACTATATTTCAAACAATACAAAACTAGTGGTGTAGGTCTGTCGCTTTTAGAATTGTTGGAATCTTTTCCAGCTTGGGTGTGGTTATTCTCAAAGAGCAATGTCTTCAAAGAGTAATGTGTTCTAGGAATATAAATAATTATCCTACCTATAGAATTATATTTCACAACTTTATTCAGCATTAAATAACTCACAGATTGCTGATATGCTGTAAACCAAACCAAACAAGAAGCGGATGATCACAGCCTGTGCATTGAATGCTCGTTCATGAAATTCTGTTTGTGTGTCTCAAATTACCTTATATCTATTATTTATTACTTGTTTATTTCTATTACTCATTTCAGGTGTAAATATTGAGAACCTGCAGAAAAGTTTCTACCAGTTCTTTGGACCTTCGTCTGCTTATGACAACCCCATCTGGTCAGGTGAGTTTCTAATGATTTACAATTACTATCGTTACACATTATGCTTGGGGGAATGAGAATTTGAGAATAAATGGCGTCTGCGAGATACAAGGACGTTATTTGTCAAACAATATCCTATTTTAAGTTAAAGAGGCAGAAATTTTGAAATAGTTAATTTAAAGCAGTCAGGCAAGTGATAGGAAACATACAGGTGGCCATGTGGGAGGTTCTTTATTATGGCCATCGAGATAAGTAAATGATAATTATGTTAAATATTAGTGGGGAGTATGTTTGCTAGTAGAAATATTAACTAAATATGTTTTGCGCAGGTGGACCTTGCATGGAGTAGTAAAAAGGATATATACTAGACAAGAGGCTACAAATAGGTTATGGGGTGATATTTCAGGAAAACACATGTTTTTTGTGAGAATAAGAAGTGATGGAACTTAGCAGAGGTGATATCAGGTGGACGTTTGAGAGTGTAGCAGTTTCTATCTCTTGGAGAGTTTGGATGGAAGTGACTCCCCTAGCAAGACGTGTTTTTAAGATGTTCTGACAAGTGTTAGAAATAACTAAATCATGTGCTTATACAATAAGTCTCTCTATCTTTCTGTTCTCGTCTGTCCCCCTTGACTTTGCAGTACAAAGCTATCAAGTTGCGGTTGATTGAATAAACTTCTTTGAAGAGATCGTGTCTTGTATTAATTAATTAAATAATGAGATAAGTATGTGACGGTTTTGATTACAGCTAGAAGTTTGTCCTCAGTTCAGCAGGATAACAACGCCACATGAATGCATACACAATGACCGGCAAGAAAATGAAGCATAATTTTAATAAATTAAGATGCTTTGATCTGTTAATTTTTTTTATTAATATAACATCATCAGCAAATGATGCAGTATAGTGAGATGTGTACCGAACAGGAGACTTTGATGGGTTGGTCACATTAAAAGAATGGATGAAAGTGATTGCGTTAGTAGATGTAGAATATTATATTTCTGAAGTTTTGAGATGAGGATTGATAATTTGTATGATTTTGGTTATTCGGACTACATTTCTCATCTTGAGCGTTATCATCACAACGTTTCGGCCGCTGTAACTTCCAGCCTTCTTCAGGTGTATCTCTTCAAACTCTGGAATATTTCCATCAAACTCGGGAATCTGGATGGAATTTCACACGGAACCCTTTATTTAATCTACGGGGGTAGCATGCTCCAGATTCCCGAGTACGCCGGAAATATTCCCGAGTTTGAAGAGATACACATGAAGAAGGCCGGAGGTTACAGTGGCCGAAACGTTGTGATGATAACACTCAAGATGAGAAATGTAGTCTGAATAACCAAAATTATACAGATGTAGAATAGTCTAGTTAGTTCTTGAACTATTCTTATTGTTAATAGAATTATGTAGTACTAATTTATTGACTGTTGCTGGGGAGGAGTGCTTTTAGATTGGAAACCGGAAATTAATAGAAGTCCTTTACAAATAAATTTAGCACACGGGTATGTTGTTTTTGTTTTTGTTTTTTTTTTTGGGGGGGGGGGTAGGATTTTTTTTTACGCTTCATTAGTAAATGCTTTAGTTTAAGGTAAACAATGATATCTTTAAATGAGTGATTTGTTTAGCAAAACTGTACAATCATGAAAGCACTTATGCGTACATAGTATTTAGACTAGTTGATACTTATCGTTATGAATTAATTCATTCAGACTATTTGCGATCCACGCTAGCTACAGTCAATAAGTTAGTACTACATAATTCCATTAACAATAAGAATAGTCCAAGAATAATGAGAGTTTGAGGACATGCCAACGCATGGAGAGAAATTATATGAGAATGAACTGTATGAAGTAAAAGATTAAAAAATGAATGTCGTTTGTTCGGTGTCTAATACGATCTCTCGGAACAATTCAGCAGAAAAGTCTCTTCACTAGAAACCACCGTTAGGGAACTACCCTTATATAAACTTTAAATGCATTTTATAAACTACGGACTCTACGAATTAATCTTAATTAAGCACGTTTGACTATTACTTGTTACTCCTTCTATATATTCTTCTTATAGACTCATTGGTGATATTTTTATGAAAAAAGATTTTTTTTAATTTAGTTAGAGAAATCAATTAAATATGCTTCTATACTCAATTTGTAATTAGTTCTTCGCCTTTTGGCTAAGATCAAAGTGTAGTATCTGTTCCGATGGATACTGCACCCCATAGACTGGTGTTGTCTTGGCCTTCGGGGCTTGATTTACGCCGGTCTATGGGTCTGTCCTGTGCAGTTCTAGGAGGTCCACCCTCCCAGGCTTCGCCTCCCCTCTTTGGGAAGGAGTAAGTTTATTGCTTACTACCTGAGGCGCCCCTACTGGGGAATGCCGACGGGGCTGCCCAGGCAATTTTTAAACCCCACTTTCTCGACCCGACCTTAGGTCACATCTTACTTGTGGGAGTAAGATAAAAACTGGCCTTGTGCCTAACTCCTGGAGAGGAGTAAATCAATACTCAATTTGTAATTATAAAAAGGGAGATAACTCTTAAATAATAAGCGGCGTAATTACTTACCCTTGGATTTAAGACTATACTCATATTTTCGAGTTTTTCTTTCTTGGATCTTGTTTTTTTTTTTTTTTTTTGATATCTTTGATATTTAAAAACAATTTTCTTATAGCACTCCATTAACTATCAATAATCCGACTGCTTCGGGTCCATGTGGCGCAGTGGATATCGTACTAAGTTAACTTCAGTTCTACGATTTAATCCTCAGTACAGGCAATACAAAGAATTGCAAATTGCTGAGGACTTCTCCGAGTCATGACTGATGGAATGAGAGAATGCTACCCCCGTGGATTAAATAAAGGGTTCCGTTCGAAATTCTGTACAGATTCCCGAATTCGACAGAAATATTCCCGAGTTCAAAAAGAAACGCCTGAAGAAGGCCGGAGGTTACAACAGTGGAAACGTTGTGATGATAACACTCAAGATGAGAACAGTAGTCCGAATAATCCAAATTATACTAATTATCAGTCCTCATCTCAAAAATTCAGAAACATAATATCTGACTTGCATTAGTAATAATGTTACACATATTTTTCATAACTCTGTATTATAAATTCAATATGGCCGACTGACTATGCTAAAATCCTTGTTTCTTTTGAGGAACTGGGTTCTATGTAAGATGTATGTCAAATGTTTTTTTTTTGTGTGCATATTTTTTGCTCGAGCGTTTTCTATCGGGAGCGATCCTTCGTCTTCTGATGAGCTTCATAAATGAAAGATTCTGGTAATTACGTGTTTATTCCTGGTTGTTTGTGTGAACCGATTGTCAAGTTACACTGAATTGTTTTGAACTTCAGTAAGACAAAATGAATAAAGATTTCGTCATTATAATTTAGCATACCATTGTTTACTTATATATGCTCTGTTGTTAAATGTTAACAGTCATCGAGCTTTTATATTGAACAATTCTGGTAAATTTAAAAAAAAAATATATACACAAATATACATTTCCATACACACACACACACACACACACACACACACATATATATATATATATATATTGTAATGAGGATAAAATACACGATATATCATAAAATGAAATGCCGTGGGGACAGGATGTATGAAGAGACAAAAAGAAAAATATTTAAACACAAAGAGAAATAAAATCAAATGAGAGACTGACCGATTTTGTTCGGATCAACGAATGTCTTCAGAAAAAAATAAAGATTTAAAATTTTTTGAAGAATTGCCGCATAAATTTTTAAAAATAGTTACTCACATACCAAAAACATCCTATTTCGCATTTTCTTTCCTATTTTTTGCCGTTCTTCAATAAATACTACACATCTAGCACGATTAAAGCTTCCAAAATTCACATTAAAATTGTCCACGTTGATCTGTGGCGTAACGGTTATAGGCGTTGATTAATAATCTAAGTAGCAGTCTTTTGGGGATTGCAGGCTCAATCCATCCTGAAGGTGATAATAACTGAAAATCATTATTTCTACCCGATCATGACAGACGGAACGATTAAATAAAGGGTTAATTTCGAAATTTCATATAGATTCCCGAGTTTGACATAAAGATCCCAAAGTTCGAAAAGATGCACCTGACGAAAGTTGGGGGGTTACATCGGCCAAACCGTTGTGAAAAAAAACAGCCAAGATGAGAATAATAGTTTTAAAAAAAACTATTTTATTTTTTATCTTCCTCCCACAGCAGTTAGATGTGACACAAGGTCAAAGAGTGGGATTGAAAAGCCAGCGCCCGTGAGGATGAGCCCCGTCGGCATTGCCCGGTAGGGGCGCCTCAGGCGATTAACAATAAACTAACCCCTTCTCAAAAGGTTAGAAAGCAAAGCCTGGGAGAGTTGACCTAGAATTGTATAGGGCAAACCCTAAGGCGTGCGGAATCAATGCCCGAAGGCCAAGACAGTGCCGGTCTAAGGGGTGTAGCATCCATCGGAAAAGATACTACACTTTGATCTCAGCCAAAAGGCCAAGAAAAACATATTTTAATGCATGTTTATTTGCCTTTGGAAGAGCATTTTTTTTTTTAATTTACGGGCTTTTTACTTTTGTTATCAAGGGAAGTAAATCTTGATTAAACCTTGGAGTTAATTCCCCTTACAATGCAAGGGAGACAACTCTGTAAAAAATCATTAACCATCTTAAGTGCTGTTTGTAATTAATTTAGAGCTCAAAAGCAACTTCCCTTTTTACATAAATAAAATATTATTATTAAAATATTAAATCTGTCGTTCTTAACTTTTTTTTCTTTTCTTTTGATAGAAAAGAAAAAAAAGAATTTAATTTAAAAATCACTCGTATATGATATCGAATTCGACTGTTTAATATAAATGTTCATTACTTTTAAAACCTACGGTACTTATTAACAACAACATCTTTTTATACGTATATCAATTGCATCATTTTTATATTAATTCTAAAACTTTGTAAATAAAAAATGTCACCAAAATAAAATAACAGCAAGAAGAAAATCATCATTATTATTATTATTATTATTATTATTATTATCATTATTATTATTATTATTATTATTATTATTATTATTATCATTATCATTATTATTATCATTATTATTTACTCACTAGGAGTTATCACACTGGTCATCGTCAGTGGTCGCCCACTGCCGACAACCTGTGGTATTCCCTGGAGTCCGAGTGACAACAAGTCTCCTCAGGCCTCCAGTATGCTCCACCTCTTTTCGTTCATCACCGCTGATGACCTTGCGGTAATCGCAACAGCCACCTACCAACGATTTCCCGCTGATAAGGGCCATCGGTCCCCTCTGGGGCCCGAGTGGCAACAAGCCTTCCCAAGGTCCCAGAGCTGTCCGCGCTCTTCCAGTGGAGGTCTGGTTTGCACTTTCCCTCCTCGACCCTCTGTCCATAATTATTATTATTATTATCATTATTATTATTATTATTATTGAGTTCTCACACAGATCATCATAAGAGATTACTCACTGATAATAACCGGTGGTGTTCCCTGGAGTCTGGGTCACAACGAGTCTCCCCAGATTTCTAGTACATTCCACCTCTCCGATAACTTTTGCAAATGAATTTGTGTTATCGCAACAGCAGCTCAAGCCCCCCTCACTTTTTGACTTTACGGTCATCAATAATTAAGTTGATATGCATGTGTTTAATTTTATCTAATTAGCTTATCTATTAATTGATTGTTGGTCTTATATTGTCATCATTACCATATAAGACCAACAATCAATTTTATCTAAAATTTGGCGAAAACCAAGCGAAATGGGTGAGTTTTTGTTAAAGGTCCCTATTCTATAGGTATATTTACGGACTTTCATTTTCTTCTCCAAAAAATTGACACCCCAAAGCAAAACACGTGAAACTTGAATTAAACTGATTTTAGTTTAGCTGTAAATCACAATTTATTTGCTTTCCTTTTTTGAAGACAGCGGCAGACAATCAACCGGAATAACAGAATTAGGAGCTTTTATACAAAATCTTCTTTTCTTTTTTTTTTTTATATATAAAGTAGAGAGGATTTTTCCCCTGTACATATTTGCTTAATAGGAAAATAACCCCATCCGTCACAGGCTACTAAACTCACCAAATCATTACGCTTATTCACTCGAGTGTGTTATAATAAATTTTCATTATTTTTCATCAACTAACACTAAATATTACATTTGGCCCACCATCCACGTCTCTCTGAAAAACCAACTCCATATAGGTGGTAGTAAAAACTTTTCTCCCTAATAATTCTGTACTGTCACTCTACTCATCAACACCGGGAACTAATAAACACAGTTTAATTTTCACCAAAGACTCCGTTCTTATTTATTATTTGCCTGGTATTAATTTACTACATAATATAAAGCAATACACAAAGACTTAATGACCGCTCCCGTTCACTCCGATGATTTTCCGCGAATATCAGATTACGTTATTTCTATTTCTACCTATGACTTCTATATTTATATTCATTCCAGAATTAAGCAAATGAAATTAACGAACATAGTTCCTACAACATTTAATCATTCAACATGGCGGCTACAATTTCTTGATCGAATCGACTTCCTATTTAATTCAATAAACGCCAAAATACTCGTAGACCCCGATACATTTACATTTTCAAAATCATACACATTTAACACGCATATTATAGAAAACTTGTCCAAATCTGTTTATTTCATCAACTACAAATGACCTAAACCGTGTCACTGTTGAACTTTACATTTGGTCGGCAGAAATTGAAATTTCTGTTTGTTTTTTTTTTTCACCAGAAGCGACTTGCTAATATGCTTCCAACAAGACCTCAACCACTATCAGAAGATCATTTCATGTCTAAATTATGTCAAAAAAGGTATTTTTGGTCCAAAATGCCCTAATATGGTAGTTTGGGCCCAGACGCTAAAAAATTTAATTTTTTTTAATGTGTCTTTATCTATCACCAAAAGTATTCCATTCTGCTTCTAACGAGCCATCAACCACTACCAGACGATCATTTTAAACCAAAATATGCCCCAAGTGATTTTTCCCCAATATGCCCAAATACGGTAACTTGAGCCAAAACACCAAAAAATTGAAATATTTTGAATTTTTCTTTTTCTATCACCAAGAGAATTCCATTCCGCTTCTAACAAGCTCTCAAACACTATCGGGCAATCATTTTTAGTCGAGATATTGAATTTATTCCCATATTTGGCATTCTGGCACAATGTGCGCTGGGCCCCCCACTTTTTAAGAGAGCCCCCCCCCCACACTTTTATAACTGTCCCGCCGGCCTTGATTGTTTATCAGTCCATGATTCTATCAGACAATTTATTCTGATTTTCTCAAAATTGGTTCATTTGTTTTTCATAAAAATTTTCCATGAATGCCGGAAACTGACTAAGTTATATTTTTCAAGAAAAGCTCTGGTTTGTACCAAAATAAATAAACTCTTGCCTGAGCGAAATACACATGCGACTAAGGACCGTTTGTGATTTGTATTTCCTAGAAACTTCCTCCTTTGGAGGAAATCGACTGAACCCACTCATGGTGCACGACACAAGAACAGGAGGAAAATTGTAATCTAAACTTTCTTTGATTAGTTTGTTTTTCTCCCTAAAATTCACCAAAAGAATGATTAATGATTATTTATATGAAACAAGAACTGGTGACCCCCAGTAAAATTCTGGTTTGGTCCCCTTCCCCTGAGACGGACTACAAAATTTCCCTCAAATTGGCTGAAATTGCACTTTTTCTTCACTAAAAATGCACTCATTAGCTTTTTCCCTCCCAAAATTCAACAAAAGAGGTGATTAATGATTGTTTACATTATTCAAGTAGTAATGATAACAACGGGAGACAACTCATGCTTTACTTATTCAAGGAGTAATGATTGCAGCACGATCTCACCATCCATCCATGGAGACTGAAATATTCTCCTGCGCCTCAATTACCATTTATTTTGAGGGGGGGGGGGACAATTATAGGGTATCCTCCATTCTATAATAAAGACGAATGTGTATTTATTAGTATATATATATATATATATATATATATATATATGTATATATAATATTTCTGTCACATCACAAAAGTTAGCAAGTAAAAAATATGCCTTTTTCTTTCCTCCGGACAAAACCATTTCAAGTGGTGAGGATAGCGAGGAAGCAACCCTCACTGTCTACAATAAATTCGGAAGGAAATCCTTCACTCTAAATAAAAAGTCAACAGTAGATTTTTTTTTTTTTTTCGATCATCAGAAATGATAATAATTTATATATAAAAAATTAAATCACTTATGTAATTCTATGATTTTTATATAAATCTTAGTTTTTATACTCGTGAAGCGTGATGTTTTTTATCGTCATTTTTGACGAAGGGTTAGGGTTAGTTTCAGTTTGAACATGACCCATGTACGCGCTCATAACTTCTGAACCAGTCACGTTTCTGTGACTTTGTGTCGTCAACGTTCGGGCAGGTCTCAGAAGCGCCCGAGAGTTGACGAAACTATTAACCAATCAGGTTGCAGCAGGCATTAGACAATCAGATTGAAAGTAAGCAGACGATAACTTTTGGAAGAAATTAATTTCTACAATCTGCAGCGCGTTAAAAAAAAAAAAATGAATTTCTATGATCTGTGTCAGCACGTTGAATCTCGTGAAGGACTCACTTCTAGCGAAAGACTAACTCTAAACCCTAATCCTACACCAGAAAATGTTAAAAAGAAAAAAACATTGAAAAAAATATGGAAAACAAACAAACAAGAATTTGGTTAAAAACAGTGGTTTAGTTTGTTATATAAAAAATCATCTTTTGAAACTTTTCTGTGCAAAAAAAAAATTTTTATTTAAAAACATTTGATTAACAATGGTTCCTTTGACAAAAAAATAAACATTTAATTAATAACATTTGTTTAGCTATGGTTTGTTCGTTCTTTATTTTTATATATGTATTTTACTTTGATTTTCTTTGTCTGAATTTATCGGCTGCCAGTCTTCAATTTAGCATTTTCGCCTCGTCGTCCACTGTCTGGCGCTTCCGAGACCTGCCCGAACATTGACGACGCAAAGTCACAGAAACGCGGTGCATTCTCTATAAGTAGTCATGATGTCAATATTGAGATCTGCAATTATTTGTGGATTTTTCTGGTACACATAATGTTTCAAAAATTCCAAAGATAGAAATCTGGTGGGTTAAAATCTGGTGAATGTAATGACAATTCTGGAAAGCGATGATCCAGCCAATTTATAGTGATGTTAACTGTGTAGGCAATTACTCTGTCTTGTTGAAACCTCAGCTCCTCTCGTCGCATGCGACGACGAACACCAGAATTTGTTTAACACCATAATATAACGCTCTTTATTTATCATCACTATCTACCCAACACCATTCATCATCATCATCTGGTTTTAGTATTTAAGGTGCTTCGAGTGTCCCAGACTCCGGGGTGAGCAACACGAGGCAACGTCTCACACCTGCTCTTTATGTGGTCCGATCCAAAAGGTTGATACCAGTTCTGTTGTAAGCAGTCAAGTCACTTCGTACACACTATAACCAAGTTTTTCTTTGACCCCTCGTACCTGAGGTATCCATGTGTGCCATTGAGTTGATGCAGGAGGTAGCACGCTGTATATGGACAAACCACCTGAGACGCCGAGTGTGCAAAGCATCCAGACTCCCACCAATATCAAGCTTCTGAAGGGATTCTTTCCTCTAATTCCTGCTGCACAACTACAAAATAGTCTGATTATGCTATGATTCCAGATGCCGAATCACGTGATGCACTTGATGATTCACTTGAAATCTTACTTATATTTAGTCTCGGGTATATAAGGTAGATTGTTGTCATCCTAACGATTATGCAAAGTTCCACTCGAACGTCGAATACTCTCGACAACAAGACTCTCTCGGGTAAGTGTACGTTAATTTCAATTACTGTCTATGGCGATTTCTTGTGGCCGCGTTGGCATAGACGTTAGGTTTGTGATTCTAGGCTGAATCTACGTACTGCGTTCGAGCCCATGCGACCACTTGCAACCGCCACTCCTGCATTGATGAGGGTAGAAAACCCGAAACGACTTCGTCTGTAGGTATAAAAACACTTTAATATTTAAAAATATTTATAGTATATATATATATATATATATATTATAGGGTGTTACAGAAGTCTTAGACACATTTTGACATTGAATATCCCCAAAATTATTAAAGATATAAAAACACGTCTGTCATATTTATGAAAGTATTTCATCTCAAGTTTTACACGGAATCTTCCATTCCATGCCAAACGCGCTCCAGCATTGAGTTGCTGATAGTTGCAACAGCTTCCGTTATTCAGACCTTCAGTTTATCCACGTCTTTGGGAAAGGGGAGCTGTATAGATTCGTTCTTCCACAAATTCCTACAAAAAGAAATCACAGAATGTGAGATATTGAGAGCTTGGTAGCCAGGGCATTAGAACACAACTCTTTTTCACTCAACTTGTCCATTTCACAGTTTTCCAACATGTCGAGGTTCCATTGACTGTTTCTCTTCCAAATAAGAATAGTCCATACACAGATTTCTTGGAACACAGTTCTTGCTGCCTGATAGAGAGGAGTGGGCTTCATCACTGAACCACACCCATTTAGAGGTGACTAAGATCAGAGTGTAGTATTTGTTCCGACGGATGCTCACTCTGTAGACCGGTACCATCTTGGCCTTCGAGCCTTGATTCCACCGGTCTTAGGGTCTGTCCTGTGCAGTTCTCGGAGGTCAACCCTCCCAGGCTTTGCCTTCTCACCCTTTGAGAAGGGGTTAGTTTATTGCTAATCGCCTGAGGTGCCCCTACCGGGGAATGCCGACGGGGCTGCCCAAACATTTTTTGTAAGCCAGAGTGCTTATCTTCCTCTAGGGCGCTGGCTTTCCAATCCTACCTTCCAACCTTGTGTCACATCTTACCGCTGTGGGAGGGAAGTATATAAAGAAAAAAAAAAAAAAAGGAGGAGCGAGGAGAAGGGCAATTAGACACTAAGACACTCTCTACATGGTTTTGGTTCGGAATGTATATGTGTATATGTGTGGCGAACGAAAATAATGTCTTTCTTCGAAAAATATTTTTGTATAGAGGGTGGAGCAGGTGCTACTGTGATTGCAAGAATTAGAAGCGGATGGAGTAAGTTCAGGGAACTTTTGCCATCACTAACCAGCAGAGCGTTATCACTGTCGACCAAGAGAAGAGTCTATCAAGCATGTGTACACAGTGTGTTTATGTATGGAAGTGAAGCCTGGCCGGTGAGGGTGGAGGACATGCGTTGTGTGGAGAGAAATTATATGAGAATGATAGGATCGATGTGTAATGAGAGTCTTAACGATATGCTTAGATCTGATGACCTCAGAGAAAGATTAAATCTGGACATTATAAAGAGATATGTGCAGAGCAGGAGACTTCGTTAGTTTGGTCATATTGAAAGAATGAATGAGAGTTTCTGGGTTAGTAAATGTAGAACAGTTGAGGTAGCAGGTTCAGACAACAGGGGAGGGCGAAGGAAAACATGCGAGGAAGTGATAAGGGTAGACTTGAGTGAAAGAAGGATAAATGAAAACCTGGCAGAGATAGGTTTATTTGAAAGTCAATTTCTAAAAGCCGTCCACCACATGCCAGCATGTAATACGGATGTTAAACCGAATATGATGATGCTGATATCAGCAAATTATTGAAAGAAATCACTAAATCAGCAAATTATTGAAAGAAATCACAAAATCAGCAAATTATTGAAAGAAATCACTAAATCAGCAAATTATTGAATGAAATCATTAAATCAGCAAATCATTGAAAGAAATCATTAAATCAGCAAATTATTGAAAGAAATCATTAAATCAGCAAATTATTGAAAGAAATCACTAAATCAGCAAATTATTGAAAGAAATCATTAAATCAGCAAATCATTGAAAGAAATCATTAAATCAGCAAATCATTGAAAGAAATCATTAAATCGGCAAATCATTGAAAGAAATCATTAAATCGGCAAATCATTGAAAGAAATCATTAAATCAGCAAATTATTGAAAGAAATCACTAAATCAGCAAATTATTGAAAGAAATCATTAAATCAGCAAATCATTGAAAGAAATCATTAAATCAGCAAATCATTGAAAGAAATCATTAAATCAGCAAATTATTGAAAGAAATCATTAAATCAGCAAATTATTGAAAGAAATCACTAAATCAGCAAATTATTGAAAGAAATCACTAAATCAGCAAATTATTGAAAGAAATCACTAAATCAGCAAATCATTGAAAGAAATCACTAAATCAGCAAATTATTGAAAGAAATCACTAAATCAGCAAATTATTGAAAGAAATCATTAAATCAGCAAATCATTGAAAGAAATCACTAAATCAGCAAATTATTGAAAGAAATCATTAAATCAGCAAATCATTGAAAGAAATCACTAAATCAGCAAATTATTGAAAGAAATCATTAAATCAGCAAATTATTGAAAGAAATCATTAAATCAGCAAATTATTGAAAGAAATCATTAAATCAGCAAATCATTGAAAGAAATCACTAAATCAGCAAATCATTGAAAGAAATCATTAAATCAGCAAATTATTGAAAGAAATCACTAAATCAGCAAATTATTGAAAGAAATCATTAAATCAGCAAATTATTGAAAGAAATCATTAAATCAGCAAATTATTGAAAGAAATCATTAAATCAGCAAATTATTGAAAGAAATCATTAAATCAGCAAATTATTGAAAGAAATCATTAAATCAGCAAATCATTGAAAGAAATCTCTAAATCAGCAAATTTTAAAAAAGATTCTAGTAACAATCACTCAAATTATTGACATTATTTATCTTCAAAATTTGTTTAACTGGGTGGTAAAATTTACAAATTTGTTTACTGTGTTTTTGCTGTTGAGGTGTGTCATGTGGCAAGCAGTCAAGTCACTTTGTACGTGCTCAAGTCAGGTTCTTTTTGGTCTTCCTTGCGCATGGAGTATCCATGCATGTTATTGAGTTGATGCAAGAGGTGACACGCTGTACATGCGAAAACACCTGAGACACCAAGCGCATAAGGTATACAAAATCACATCAATACTAAGCTTCTGATGAAGCACGGTTTAAGGGATTCTTTCCTCTAGTTTGCTGATGCATATCCACAAAATAGCTATGATTCAAGATGGCGACCCATGTGATGCACTTCCAATTCCGGTCACGTCTGAAGTACTTCATCTGGAGCTTGAAATCCTCAGAATACAGTTGTTGCTGTGACATGGTTTGATAGAGAAAAGTGGGTTTCATCACTGAAGTATACCTATTTGGAGGTTAATTTGTCCTTTTGGCTAAGATCAAAGTGTAGTATCTGTTCCGATGGATACTGCACCCCATAGACTGGTATTGTCTTGGCCTGCGGGGCTTGATTTATGCCGGTCTATGGGTCTGTCCTGTGCAGTTCTAGGAGGTCCTCCCCTCTTTGGGGAGGAGTAAGTTTATTGCTTACTGCTTGAGGCGCCCCTACCGTGGAATGCCGACGGGGCTGCACAGGCAATTTTTAAACCCCACTTTCCCGACCCGACCTTGGGTCACATCTTACTTGTGGGAGTAAGATAAAAACTGGCCTTGTGCCTAACTCCTGGAGAGGAGTAAATCAATACTCCACCATAATCATTGGTAATGCCAGATCCTTTGATGCTTTTGAATCCGTATTCTATTTTCTTTAATTCCTGAAAAGTAGAGAATGATATCGTTCACTCGCGGGTACCTGCCACCCAACCTTGCCCGGGAGAAATGTAAAAAATTAAATAAAATCTGTCAATAGGCGACTGCACGCAAATAGGTCACAACGGATAGTGTCAATGTAAAAAAACGTCGGATTTGAATTTCGGAAAATCTATGTACCCAAGAAAATGTTTACCTTGGAGTATAAAAAAAATAGAAATTGGCTCAGTGTAGAAGGATGTCTCGTTTGTTGGTGCATTTATACTGTAATCTTGTTTTATCCTAGGTTAAAGAAAGGTGTAGTGGGTGCTACAAAATTTGAAGTGACCCGAACCAAACAGACTTTTGCTGAATGAAAGTTAAAACTTATATTACGATAACTGTAGGGTTTTTGCAATGTTTTCCAAAAATCGAACACCCCTCTGCCCCCCCCCCAAAAAAAAACAGTTTGGTTCAAATTGTGTAGAAGTACCAATTTTTTTTGGTTTTGTAAATAAATAAAGCGTATAAGTATTTGTATATTTTCATTATGTTTTTATTCAGTTTTTAATTAAATTGTGAGTAAAAAAAATAAACAATAAGTTTGGTTCAAATTTTGCCAAACTAAAGTTTAAACTTATATTAGGATATTAGTGCAGTTATATACGGAGACTACCTGTATATGAAATTCCCTTGTTTTAATCACAAAATCTACCAAAATGTGAGGTCAGTAGTAGTTTATCTGATTCAATTACTTTTGACCATCAAGAAAATTATAGTTTGCCCCCCCCCACACACACACACCCCTATAACGTTGATCAGGCTGTCTGAAGATACCGGCTTCCTGACCAAAAATGACCAAACATTGATGTTACTGCTTTTTGTTTCTTTCCCTTTGCAAAACACAATCCTGTTCTGCAAAGTCAAAAACAAAATTTTTCCTCTTTCTTGATAAATATTTTAAGATATCAAAAACTTGAAACATAAATACTTTTACAAAGTTGACTGGATTCGGCATTAAATAACCCGAAAAGGATTGATATGCCATAAAACAAAACAACCAAACCAACCCCCATAACGTTGAAAATTACCCCCCTCTTCCAATTGGCAAAACTTGAAAATGTTCGCAAACCAAATATTACATTCCTTAAATTTTTTTTTTTGTTTTTTTTTTGTGTAAATCTCACCAACATTTCGTAATCTATTTTTACACAGGGATGTGAAATGTCCATGTTTGAGTAGAATTCCACTTTGTTTAAATCTGGAAAAAAACACATTTCAGCTTAAAACGCTAGAGCCTCCCATCGATATGAGTTCTCCACTTTTTGGTCAAAATACACTTTTGTTAAATAAGAAAAAGCTGATTTCTGCCAAATCGCTAGAGCCATAACTCCTTATTTTTTCATCGCTATTTGGCTGGATATTATTTCTTTCTTTTGCTTTTCCTGATTTTTTTCTTTGTTCCTTTTCCTCTCTCTGTGTCTTGCCTTCCTTTTCTCCTCTTATGACAGTTCTTTCTGAAAACTGTAAATTTTAATTTTGCCGTGAAAGCTAAGATTTCGAACGATTCGTGAAGGGAGTAGGGGAGTTAGATGACTTTTGTTTCATCAAAGAATGACTTCCTGTCTCCTTCCCCCCCCACATGCACAGTCGGTGTATTTCTCTTAATTTTGACTTTCTTAGTTTAAAATGATTGGAGTTGCTTCAGGATAAAAATTTGTTGGATTTTGTGCTGTCCTATCCACACACACAGGCTTCTAGGTTGTCAGCATACCATCTCTTAACCATTGTATTTGATGGCACAGTCCGAATAACACTTATCAAAACATTATTTTGCTTGAACAGTTTTTTTTTTCCCATCAGAAACAATGCTTTATCAAATTCAGATTTTTCCATTGTTTTGAAAATTTGCAACAGTAGCTTTGCTTAGATAGCTGTAATTTGTAAACTAATAATCCGATTGAGCTCAAATTTTGACATGTGCCATTTGAAGGTTATAAAAAAAACATATGGATTTTGTATATGTCATATCCGGAACTTACTGACTGATGTTTATATGAAGTAAAGTCAGTTTTCACATGTAATCAATAGCTTTTTTTACTAAAAGCTACATAAAAAAAAGTCTAAAAGTATGGGGAAAAACTAACTTTACTTTATATATTAGATGAACATAAATTTACAAACACCATAACATTTAAAGTAGATCTAATGACAAGTGAATGTAGATGGACTGTTGTGCTTTACAATGGCATATGACATTACCATATTCAAATAAGTATTTCCTAATTGGCTACCTGGTGCGGTATTCACGCTGGGTGGATTCCTAATTGCATGGCTAAATTTGAATCATACAAAAACACAAGAAAAGAAGCTATTAATCACAAAAGTATGAGGGGAAAAACTGACTTTGCTTTATATATTAGATAAATGTAAATTTACAAGATAACATTTGAAGTAAATCTAGTAACAAGTGATTGTAGATGGACTGTTGCACTTTCAAATCGTATGCAACACTAACATATCAAATGTTGTGTAATACCAACAAATCAAATGGTATATGACACTAACATATCAAATGGTGTATAGCACTAACATATCAAATGGTGTGTAACCCTAACATATCAAATGGTGTGTAACCCTAACATATCAAATGGTGTATAGCACTAACATATCAAATGGTGTGTAACCCTAACAAATCAAATGGTGTGTAACCCTAACATATCAAATGGTGTGTAACCCTAACATATCAAATGGTGTGTAACCCTAACATATCAAATGGTGTTTAACCCTAACATATCAAATGGTGTTTAACCCTAACATATCAAATGGTGTGTAACCCTAACATATCAAATGGTGTGTAACCCTAACATATCAAATGGTGTGTAACCCTAACAAATCAAATGGTGTGTAACCCTAACATATCAAATGGTGTGTAACCCTAACATATCAAATGGTGTGTAACCCTAACATATCAAATGGTGTGTAACCCTAACAAATCAAATCGTATATAAAACTAACATATTCAAATAAGAATTTTCTAACTGAGTGACTGAATTCGAATAATACAAAAATCAACATTTTTTTCTTCCAACCTAATACACAACTGAGTCAGCTGCTCGTTGCTATGGTGACTAACAAGGATTCCAGTTGTCAACAATGGGGGGGGGGGGCATATATTCGTTAACGAATGTCCAACTGAATATATTGAATAATGTCCACTTATGCAAATAGATATTCCAATCAGCAGTTGGTGACCCAACCCAACAACACTTCAATCAATATTGATCTGCTTCCAAGAATTTATTCAGTCACGCATTTTATAAATATCATCTTGGGATATGTTGAACTTTTCCAGATTCGATGAAAGTCGACTGAGTAGATCTTCGTTATGGAAATAAAAGAATAATTTGTCCAAGAAAACTCATTTCTACCATTTTTTTTCTTTCATTCTTTTAATCTTTCACGGGTCATGGAGTTTTAAGATTTTGTAACGCTTTCATTTTTAACAACTATAGAATATCTATTATATATACTAGCAAAATATGCTCCCCCTGGTCGTATATTTTTGCTAGTATATATGACGAAAGAACATATACTACACTCCCACCCCTCCCCATCAAAGGATTCAATACCTGGCCTAGGCATGTAGATTCTTTTAAGTATTTTTCTAAATATAATTTTTCTTATTCATATTTTCAATTATTAATTTATATTATTACTTTTATTTGGCCCTGCATCATATCGTGTTATAGTCTAGAAAAAAGTAAAACTCTAAAATAACCCTAATCTTTGACTGTCGAGCTACTAATCTGAGTTCAGTAAATCTTTTGGCACTATTTTACCATTGTGTTGTATTGCATATATACTGACAAAATCTGATTTTTTTACCTCCTTTATACACACACACACACACACACACTTATAAAATGAACACTAAACAAATGAATCTACTACTCCACCTGAATGGTCTATTTAACAAAAATATTTGATCGATTTTTGTTGACTCGTACACACTTTTTGCATGTCGATTTAGAGCAGACGAAAGGCTCGGTAGAGAAAGCAGGATCATATCTTGTCTGTTTTAGATTAAGACTGGAACTGAAATTGTTCTGTTCATAACGTGGTTTGGTTTTCGCACCAAGATGATTCATTGTGTATGAATCTCATTGAACGCAGGTGTGTTCTTATTCATATGGTGAACAGGCGATTGTTACATAATAATCCCCAACCAAATCACAACTCACTGCCGGTCATGGAGACCAATACAAAATAGTTAGCTCATGCAACTGCTACAATATCAATATTAGTTAATTGTGTTATTTTTTTTTTTATTATTTATACCAAAGTTTATTCTATATCTGGGAGAGAAGAGTCAGAGAGTGGGAAATAAATCTACGACTTCACATGAATGGAACAGTCCTAGGTCGATTTAAGAAAATTAGTTGACCAATTTTTGTTGACTTGTACATGCTTCTTGCATGTCGACTTAAAAGAAAGTTATTGTAGTTTGCATGTACTTTGCCTTTCGTCTGCTCTAAGTGGCTGCGTACACATTGACTTTCGTCCGATTCAGTGAGCTGTACGCACATTGCATTTGGTCTACTTGAGTGGGCTGCAGACATATCTACTTTTGTCCGCTTTGGCTGGCTGAGTTCATGTCGACTTTTGTGCCGAAAGGTAAATGACTGCTTTCAACAGAAACTGCAGTGGTAATGGTTAAAGAACCTACACCCTTCATCTGGGTGTTCACACATCTCTTTTTGACATTATAGGGTCAGTATCGATCAATGAACTCACCCACCCCACTTTGCTGCTTCCTTGATGTGCACCGTAATAAATTTGTCTCACCTTGTTCTGCGTGGTTCAATCAACAAACTGTTATGTGACCTCACACGACGAAATGCCATGAATCATTTATGAAGACAGTGACGCAAAACTGATCTTGAATAATTTACTGATCTTTATATAGAAAACTCCGCTGACATGCAATACATATAATATCCCCCCACCCACTCTACCTCACTCTTTCTCTACAATTCAATTCAAATGATCGAATATGTATTGCTCATTTAACCCAGCCTGATTTGCCTAAACACTACACTTATAACCTTTGTTTTAGATGCAGACATCGCATCTCTCTAACTGACTGCTTTTTTCTGTTTGTTGATCCTGCCTAACATTGACCTTAAGCTGCTGCTTAAAATTTCTTTTAGGTAAACAGACACTAAGTATACACTTCATCACTTTAATGAATGAAATTAATTTTCTCAATGAAGATAAATACTACTATTACTAAGTATCTGGTTTAATTTCTATATTAAAAAAATTATGAGACAACTCCACGTGTGTGTTTCATGTGTCAATGTAACTTGGATAATTATACATAAAATTATTATAACCACACTTTTTTGTTGTTATCTTCAGTATCTAAGCTAAAATACAAATAAGAAACTCTAACTCTTACGAAAGGAATTCTGGTACTGTTTTAGATATTGACCCTAATTTCTGTGACTGCCCGGCGTAATTGCAAAAAAAAAAAAAAAATGGTTTACAAAAATTATTATTTTCGCGTTCTACAGTTTATAAAAACAGTTTATTTCAGTTACAAAAAAAATTGTTTTAAAATGTTAGCGTTTATAAAAAAATTTCTTACATAAAATGGTTAAATATTAATTAAAAAAAAGTTTATTCATTTCAGCTATGGGTTTGTTCATTTATTTCATTTTTTGTATAAAAATATATGCATTTCTTTTTCTATACGTATATTCATCGTCTTACATTGTTGTCGTCTGCCGACTCGGCAGGTCTCGGACGCTTCCGTTAGCTGTCGGGTCGCTGCTGCCGGACAGTCACGGAAATTAGGGTCAATATCTAAAACAGTACCAGAATTCTATGTGTATGAGTTATTCCCCTTAGCTGATTTTTCTTTTTAGGTGGTTACTTCAAAATGTTTTCATATTAGTAAGATAGATTAAGTACTTTTTAAATAGATTTTACCGAAGTATATTAAGTTTATTGCCAATAATATTGTACAACAAAAATAAATAAAAATTGGCTAGTTAGAATGAAAGTTTGATTTGTCAGCTGAAATGCTATTTATGTTCGACTTTTAAAATATATTAAATTTAGTAATCCCTTGTTTGTATATGTGTTTCTGTGTTTGTCACTTATAGGTTCCAAAACTACTCAGCAGAATTGCACCATATTAAGCACAAAGAACCCTTGGAATGTCAGGTGTATAATAAAGGAGATAAACATAATAATATTACAGATGACACTACTCCAAGTACTACTAATAAAAATTTGACATCATTATATATGCACCTATAAGTTCAGAGACTATTTGGCAGAAGTGCAGCAAATTTGACATGAAACAACCTTGTCATTCTAATACTGTTGCTATGTGTACTAATAATTATAATTAACACACATAAACTGAAATAGTTTTGGAGCCTAAAACTAGCTTGAAAGTCGCCCTCTGGAAATCTATATAATAAGCTGTAGTGTTGTGCATTTGGAGATATAAGTTGTATCCTTATTACCTGCCTGTAATCTGTAATTATCTCCCTTGTATATTTCTCATGCTATATAAATAAATGCTTACGTGGATTCGACCTCTTACGAAGGAAGCGATCGGAGTGCATACATGAACTCTTGTCTCTCTTATTTATTTCTGTGTTCCTATTTAATGTTATGTATGTGAAACCGTTACAGCCGCGAGCCGGTCACTAATGGAAACGCAATAACAACAGACAAGCAACAATGCTACATAAGGCTAGGCAGATACTCACTTTCTGTCATCGATATGTTCCTTTCTACAAAGTCAATATTTTATTCATACTAGCCCGTTCTTCTTGTGGATCGTGCCACCATGGTCTTCATAAAAATAAAATGTAATTCATTTAATTCCTTTCAGTAAATACTTTATATGACTAGGAATATTTTTCAGTTGGATGCCATCTTTGTAATCAGCAGCAAATTTAAATGAAAATGGACGCCATCTTTCTTATCAGCAGCAAATGTAACTATTGATAGTAAATACTTATAATACATTCTTTTGTTTATTACTAATAAATAAGAATAAAATAATATATTTTTATTCGTATAGAAACTCAGGTGGAAACGAATGGGGAATCTCTTGAAGGTTTGAAACATTGGATAAAAAAGTTTTCATGAAAGTTCTCTTTTATTCCTCGGTTGATGTTTTCTTGAATGATGAAGATAATAAAAACTAACAAAATCTAAAAAATAAAATGAGATCTTTGAGAAAAATGTGTTGTGTGCTGATTGATTTTACGTTGCTTTTAGATTGTCTGTATTAAAATGTGTCAATTCTATGGCGATGCTGACAGAAGAAGAAATATTTCTTCATTCAAAAATATTATTCAAGATAATCTATATACTATTTAAAAAGTTAGTGTTTTTTTTTTCTTGTTTTGTCTGTCCATGTAAATCCCAAGTTTTGATTGGTTGACAGAAACAGTTAAAGCTAACATTCAGCATTTTATTGAATTGGTTTATTATTTATAATACAGGTAGCGAGGGCTATTTGAGGACATTTTAGTATGTTAAATAAACAACAATATTTTAATATCCTTGATGATACTTCATCTAATTATTCTATGAATCCACTTTGGCTTCAATGACTTTCTTTATTCGGGCTCAAAACTATCTAGAAGATGAAATTATATAATCCCTATTTATTTCAGACATCACCTGGAAAATGGCGGCCTTTAGTGAAGCTATGGTACTATGAGGATGTTGATTAGTCTCCCTTTCAACAACACTCCACACAATAGTTCATAGGATTTAAATCTAACGAGTTAGAGGGCCACATGTTGGGGGGGGGGGGCATACATGATCATAAAAATTCTTGATAACCAGTCCTGGGTTATAATGGCTCTGTGAGAAGGTGAAGTGTCTTGTTGAAAGACATATGAACTTTGCTACTGACTTCACTAAGCCCGGACCTCGGATCTGAGCACCCAGTAATGGCTACTACTTTTTCTCATCAACCCATCATGTCAATCCAATATTTTCACGTACTTGCATGACATTTTTCTTAAAATTATCATCCTGAGGAAGTCTTACAAATAAAGACGAAACGTTGATGAATATATAAAAAAAAAATCCTTTTTGGTTTTTCCTTTTTCATTTCCCATTACGTCGGATTACCTTCATCCTTCCTTTCTCATATGGACTTTATCTATCCAAGGCTTAAATACCGTTTTAAGAACATCAAGGTATCCAGCAGCATTGACCCTCAGATCTTGTGGCAAAATGTAAGGTGGCATGATATGACCTTCACTGCTCACAACTCCTAAAACCATCACAGTAGCCGGGTATTTGGTCTGCATTACCCTGGGTAATCGACGAAATTGATTGAAAATAAAATATGTGGCAAATAAGTCGAACAAAACAAATTGTTTTTTCTATCTTTTATTAAAAAAGCTATTCTGGTCAATGAAATAGGGGAATCTTACTTTACTTTATATATAAGAATAATTCTGCAAAACAAATTAATCTACAAAGCATTCGTATGAAAAATAGAATCCATTAAATATTTGAAAATATTAAGGATTTGAAGCATAAATGTCTTTTATCAAAATGGATTCGGCATTAAGTAACCTGAAAAAGGTTGATATGCAATAAAACAATCAAACCGATCATATTTTCTCAATAGTATCAACGTGTAAATGCCCACAATAGATTCAATTAGATATGAACACGGCTTGTCTGATTCCATAGTCTGCGATAGTATCCATTATGCCAACCACGCTTATCATCTGGTGTTGGTTTTTGGAGAGGGGAAGTAATTTAAAGACATGGTTAGGATTTGAGGAGTTAAAGGAAAAGTGCATTGGTTAGGGTTAGATCAGGGCTGATTAGACTTGCAAATACAATCAGTGGTTCGTGCCTTTGCCAAGAAAATGGCGGCTTTGTTTTCGCAACATCATAATTCACTCATCGCTTGTATGTGGAACCGCAGCTGACATGCAATACACATGATCTCGCTCTTTCTCTTCTCGCTCTCTCTTTCTCTTCTCTCTCTCTCTTTTTCTCTCTTTCTCTCTCTCTCTTTCTCGCGCTCTCTCTTTCTCTCTCGCTTTCTCTCTTTCTCTCTCGCTTTCACTCTCTCTCTCTCTCTCTTCTCTCTCTTTCTCTTCTCTCTCTCTCTTCTTTCTCTCTTTCTCTTCTCTCTCTCTCTTCTCTCTCTCTCTCTTCTCTCGCTTTCTTTCTCTCTCTTTCTCTTTCTTTCTCTCTCTCTCTCTCGCTCTCTCTCTCGCTCTCTCTCTCTCTCTCTCTCTCGCTCTCTTTCTTCTCGCTCTCTCTCTCGCTCTCTCTCTTCTCTCTCTCTCTCTCTTTCTTCTCTCTCTCTCTTCTCTTAAGAATATTGAACAATAAGAAATGTTAATTTAACCCAACGCTGTCCAAACACTGTTTTTTTTCTTCTTTTTGTGGAAGGCATAAAATTGCTTTTACTGTGTGTGTGTGAATTACTTGTGGAACATCTGGAAATTCCACACTGAATGTGGAAAACAAAACAAAACGTTAAAATAATTAACAACAATTCATTAACTTATGTTTGAAGATGGCTAAACAAAATATTTATCTTAAAATAGTATTTTAACTCTTAAATGCTTTTTCTTTCAAATATGACACATTCCAACAAAATGCCTATTTGATATAATAGTCAACGAAAATCTGTCAAACTGCAACTGGTTTCACATCTGCAATGAGCCTGTTGGCAAGTGTGGGTAGGTATTAGTATGGTGTTGTATCAGCACACCCGCTAAATCAGTATGTTCGATGTAAAACAAATACAAAGAATAAAGCATTTAAGGGTTAAGGGATTATAATTAATTAATTTAAGATTTGGTATTCAATGTTTTACGGCATATCAACCCCTTTTTGAGTTATTTAATGCCGGTTCCAGTTATTTTGGTAAGATATACTAATAGATAGATGAGAGTTTGTGTTGAAGAAAATTAATTTCCAACAAAATTGAATTAGTGTTTGTGTATGGAATGAAGTGATAAGTAAGAAACATATTAATTCATTTTTGTCTCCTTGTCCATTTCTCTTGCAGGTGGAGAGAAGAAGCTTCCTATCTCAGGTCCATGGCGAAATGGTAGCCTTCGTGATTTTATCAAGAACTATGAGGAAAAAATGGCCGAAGCTGGTAAGTACCCACTAAAAAAAAACAGGTCAGATTCTTGTCCCTATTTACTTGCCTTTCCACACGGGCAGAGTTAAACGCAATGTCGGTTTTAAATGTGGGGAAAATCCAGCTCCCCAAAAAAGGGCAGTTTGGATTGGGACCAAAACAAAAATTGCTTCAGTCTTCACTGAGCGAGTACAAATGCTAACGTTTAGTATCAAAACAAAAATTGCCTCAGTCTTCACTGAGCGAGTACAAATGCTAAAGTTTAGTATCAAAACAAAAATTGCCTCAGTCTTCACTGAGCGAGTACAAATGCTAAAGTTTAGTATCAAAACAAAAATTGCCTCAGTCTTCACTGAGCGAGTACAAATGCTAAAGTTTAGTATCAAAACAAAAATTGCCTCAGTCTTCACTGAGCGAGTACAAATGCTAAAGTTTAGTATCAAAACAAAAATTGCCTCAGTCTTCACTGAGCGAGTACAAATGCTAAAGTTTAGTATCAAAACAAAAATTGCCTCAGTCTTCACTGAGCGAGTACAAATGCTAAAGTTTAGTATCAAAACAAAAATTGCCTCAGTCTTCACTGAGCGAGTACAAATGCTAAAGTTTGGTATCAAAACAGATACTACACCTTGTCATTAAGTAAGGCTTTATCAAAAAATGATTGTAAAAAAAAATCATTATTACTTTAGCTTTTCGTCTTTATTGATCCAGAAAATTTATATCAAGACGATTTTAAAAAATACGAAACTAAGATGGTCACATGTAATAACGGTAAAACTGTTTTATCTAAGAATCGTAGTGACATGATTTTCTTGCTTTTAATCATGACACCCTTCCTCTGCATCACCCTTTCTTCATGTCTCCCCAGAAGAAGGAGCAAAATATTAATATTTTATGTATTGTGTATCAGAGCTAATTTGACTGTCCATCTCTCTCTCTTTCTTTCTTCCTCTCCTCATCCCAATTAGCCTTCCTCTTTTTCTGTCTCCTCTTCCCAATTGTCCTTTCTCTTTTTCTGTCTCCTCCTCCCAATTGTCCTTCCTCTTTTTCTATCTTCTCCTCCCAATTGTCCTTCTTCTTTTTCTGTCTCCTCCTCCCAATTTTCCTTCCTCTTTTTCTGTCTCCTCCTCCCAATTGTCCTTCCTCTTTTTCTGTCTCCTCCTCCCAATTGTCCTTCCTCTTTTTCTGTCTCCTCCTCCCAATTGTCCTTCCTCTTTTTCTGTCTACTCCTCCCAATTGTCCTTCCTCTTTTTCTATCTTCTCCTCCCAATTGTCCTTCTTCTTTTTCTGTCTCCTCCTCCCAATTGTCCTTCCTTTTTTTCTGTCTCCTCATCCCAATTGTCCTTCCTCTTTTTCTGTCTCCTCCTCCCAATTGTCCTTCCTCTTTTTCTGTCTCCTCCTCCCAATTGTCCTTCCTCTTTTTCTGTCTCCTCCTCCTAATTGTCCTTCCTCTTTTTCTGTCTCCTCTTCCCAATTGTCCTTCCTCTTTTTCTGTCTCCTCTTCCCAATTGTCCTTCCTCTTTTTCTGTCTCCTCTTCCCAATTGTCCTTCCTCTTTTTCTGTCTCCTCCTCCTAATTGTCCTTCCTCTTTTTCTGTCTCCTCTTCCCAATTGTCCTTTCTCTTTTTCTGTCTCCTCCTCCCAATTGTCCTTCCTCTTTTTCTGTCTCCTCCTCCCAATTGTCCTTCCTCTTTTTCTGTTTCCTCCTCCCAATTGTCCTTTCTTCTGTTTCTGTCTCCCTTCCGCCAATTGTCCTTCCTCTTTTTCACATGGAGCTCTCTATATATTTTTTTTGACAACATTGTTTCGTTGTTATCACTTTCATTCACAGTAGGTATGTTTTGATTTACTGGTTAGACCAGCCTCAAATTCAAAATATGCTTTTTTCTGTATTATTTAGATTTTTCAGACTACCGTTCTCATCTGAATGTTATTTTTACAATGTTTCGCTCAATGTAACTTCCAACCTCGTTCAAGTGTGTCCTGTCGAACTCCGGAATCTGTACTCTCAAGTTCGACATATAGTTTCTCAAGTTCACGAGACGCACCTGAATAAGGTCGGAGATTACATCGGACGAAACATTGTGAATATAACAACCAAGATAAAAACAGTTGTCCGAATAATACAAATGCCTCAAAAATTCTGAAACAGGCCATGTTCCCTTCATACTTTCTGTTTGTTTTTTTTTCACTATGATGGTGTCAACAAGGAACTCAAAAATTGGTGAACCTGACGTGACTCAGAGTTTTTTTTGTTTTTTTTACATGTTTTGGCCTGTTGCCCTCATCTTGGTTGTGGTAATTTTCACAATGTTTCCACCGTTATACTCTACAGCCTACTTAAAGTGACTTTTGTCATAATTGCCAATGGTCTGTGAATGCAGAATGAGAGTAATCTGTCGCAGTTGATTAAACAAAAGGTTCAGTTTGAACTTCCTACAATGTAACCAAAAGGAAAGGCATCCAAAGAAGGCCGGAGAGTAGAAAGGCCAAAAGGTTGTGAAAATGACACCAACCAAGATAAGAGAAAAATGCCACCCGTAGAACTGTTAATAAAATTCACAATCTTTTCTGCAATCCAATAATATTTGGTACAAATAAACTTCAATCTATGCCTGACTTGTCCACCAAGTTTCAGTTATGAATTTCCAACAGTCTTTATTTTATTGCTGTTCAATATGTGGGAACACTTTGGTGATCGTCTTATCAGTAGGATACATGTTGCTGAACGGGCTTCACACTCACCGAATCTTAACCCTCCCCATATTTTTATCTCAAAGATAATGTCTATCAAAACCATCCTAAAACTATTTCTGAACTAAAGAAGGCCATCACAGCCAAAATTCTACGTTACTGTTTAAACTTAAAACCTACTTTTTTTTTATCAATCCATTCAATAACCAAATGATACGTTAATAAAATTAATTAAACTTTCACAAAAGTTCTATTTAAAAAAATAGTTTGGTAAAATAACAATAACAACATGCACCTTTTGGTCTCAGCTTGTTATTATTTATAAATTTAAGAGTTTAAAAAAGAAAAAATTCGAAAGTATTTATGGGATTTAAGTTTCAACATAACTGATTCTTTTTAATGGCATATATTCCTTTTGACATAATGGTTAGTGTTTACTAACAGGACTGGAGACTGGGTTCAATCTTCGGTCAAGTCATACCAAAGATTCAAATTATGGTACTTGATCCCTCTTTGCTAAACACTCAGCATTATAAGGTTAGGATCAAGGGTAAGTGGAGCGATCCAGGAAAGGAAGTGGCGTCCTCCCCTAAATCTCGGTGCAGCAGCTAACGAAAAGGTAGCCTTCGGGTTGCCCTCAACTATGGTCAATCCATTTATTTTTTACTATATTCGTTCATTAAATTATTTGTCCGAAAATTATTTTTTTTTTTTACAAGAAATGAATTAAGAATAAAAGCAAAACAGGTAGAGGATTAGGGTTGGGGTCGGGGTTAGTTGAAAGACTCTGTGGATACAGTTAGTAATTAATAAAAGGGTTGATATAAAGCAGACGCACCAAATCTGTTCTCACCTGAGTGCATCCCAGCATGGTAAGATATGGCATAAGGCTGATAATTGGGGAGCTAAAGCCTGCCCGCAAAAGGTAATTCACCTTGACCCCTTAAAAATTGCCCTGAGCAACCCTGTCGGCATTCCCAGGTGAGGGCGCTTCAAGCAGTTAGCTATAAACTAACTCCTTCCCAAAACGAGAAGGCAATGCCTGGGAGGGTGGACCTCATAAAAGTGGACAGAACAAATACCACAGTCCGACAACAAAAACCACACTGCCATCACAATGACCAGTCTGTCGGACTGATTGTCGAGAAAAGATCCTCGACTGGTATTATTGGTGTAAAAAAAAATGCGACCGCTTTCTTCACTGCAGGCTGTAGCCTGGATACTGAGTTGACAAAGAAAATAATAGGGAAAAACTCTGACAAGTATTGGGTATAATGTAACATATTGTAGGGTGTTCTTCGATCCATATAGTTTGTTCGTCTCGCTGAATTCGCAGTGGTGATGTGGCAGCTGAAGGTTCTACGTCTTCCTCCCTTGCCTAATAGCTGTAATAATGTATTACGTAAAAGAAAAAAACTTCAACAACCTTATCGCTCAAGTACTCATGTTTTATCATCTCATAGCATTGCAGAGTTATATATAAGCTGATGATCACTCGACCCACTCCCGTATAGGGAGGGAGGAGATAAAGGAAGATGGAGCTTCGAAAAAGGGCGACTGAACCCAATCACCTGCAAAAGAGGAAGTCTTTTCTCTCTTCTTTGCTACATGTCACTGAGGACTTCCATCCATGATACAACTTCCTGTCCACGTAGCTCTAGTTTTTACTCTTAACTTCTTAATTTTAAACATGTGGAAATTTTCAGATTCTAACTTTATTTTTATACATTTAAAAATTGGCACATACGAAAAGTTTATTAAACAAAAGATACAAAGTGAACAGAGTAATTTAGCAATCGCTAGTTTGAGCTAGCGAGTCCCCTGAGATTTCATTAGTTCTCATTCTTTTTATAAGAAAAAGAATTTTGTTCTTATTTAGATGCTATAAGATTTAGGAGAGTAGAAAGTGGACCTTGGGTTTACTTTCGACGCCCTCGTAACTCCCGCTTCCCTTATTTTGTCCTTTAGTCCTCACATTTCATGAGCGATGTTTCTGACAAAGGGGAAGAATTGCTGTTTCTGGGTTGGAATCTATCCATCTAACACTTATTGTTGGCTAGTTTTTGATTTTGAAGTGTTCATTTTTTTTGGGGGGGGCTCCTTACATCAAGTGGCTTCATGCCTTGTCTGGAGCGATTTCTCTAAAAAAAAAAATCAAACCAATTTTTTAAGCAAGACTTCATCCTGTATGATTAAGATTCAGTTCAATCAAATCATCGTGACCTAAGCCGCCAGCAAGATTATCTTTAGTAGCAAATATCTACTCGATGAAGAATATTATGAGAGGATTGAAAGAGATGAATCGAATGAACAAAATTTGATTTCTTATAAGAATGGTTTGTGACATTGGATTTGAAGATGACCATGTTGTAGTCCGCAGGGAAGTAGTTCCATGGTAATGTGTGCCACAGGTGGACAGTTCTTAGAAACAAACTCTGTTCATGGAAATCTGGTTGATATTAGGCACACGGAGGAAGAAAGGAAAGTTCTTTGCAATTGTGTTAGGAAGAAGAGTTCTTGCTGTGAATGTCTTACGATGAGGAATCAGCGTTAAAGTCTTCTGTCCTGAACTTTTTTTTAAATTAATTTTCACAATGTATTGCAGTTTTGTTACTTCTAACAATGTCAACTTATTTTAAGCTGATTGAAACCTTTGTCTCCAACTATTATAATTTGAAGGTTTACTAAACAAATGATACAAGGTGAACAGAGTAATTTAGCAATCACAAGGTTGAGATAGCAAGTCCCATGAGATCTCGTAAATTTAGGAGAGTAGAAAGTGAACCTTGGGTTTACTTTCGCCAGCCTCGTAACTCTCGCTTCCCTTTTTTTTATCCTTTAGTCCTCACATTCCATGAGCAATGTTTCTGACAAAGAGGGAAGAATTGCTGTTTTCTGGGTCGGAATCTATCCATCTAACACTTGTCGTTGGCTACTTTTTGACCTTGAAGTAGTGGATTTTTTTTTTTTTAGCTCCTTACATCAAGTGGCTTTATGCCTTGTCTGGGGCGACTTCCATAAAAAAAACAATTTCACCTTCTTTTTATAGGAAACGCAGATAGTCCTTAGTAGCAAATGTCTACCCGCATCTGTCATGGTCTTCTACCTCTTCCGTCTTTTTCTTTGGAAATGTAGGTGACTCAAAAATTATCTTAAAGGCGGTGACGTGATGAAATGCTTCCTAAGGAGCTTAACTAATAATTGCATTAACGAGAATGCTGAAGGGGTTTACGTAATTAGATTAAACGAGAACGGCATGATATTAGGGGTCAGGATTAGCGCCATATGAGTCTTATTAACTGTGTGCATTTCACAGAATGAATGGGGTCAGGTTTGATTTGAACTGGTGAATCTTTATTTGATCCTTTCGTCAAATTAGTCTCTCACAATATTGCTGAAAACCAATTTGGTGTAATTAAAAATTCTACACCGGTAAACAAAATTATTGCAGCAGATGCAGGTTGAGTAATAGTCAACAGAGAAGATTGTGCACTCGGCACACCAAGTCCTAGGGGGATGTCCAAATAGGAGCATTTCTTGCAGGATAGAAATAAACCAAAAATATTTGCATTAAAATAATTTTCACTAAGTGTTTTTTGGAGCTTCTAACATCGCTGCAAGGCGCACTGAATTGTAATCCCCAAAAAATTGAATTAATATTTAGAATGAATTTGGTTGTTCTAATGTTTCCTCCTAATGAAGCTATATATAATACACTAAAACATTTCATGTTCATACGTACGTTATCACCTTTCACACTTATCTAAAAATAATATTAGATCACCCGATTAGCAAAGATAGTGATTGGTGATTGATCTGATCTCGTCAAGGTAATAAAAATTCCAACTTTACCTATTTTAAAATTAATTGTTCCAAAATCAAATTATGTAATTATGTTGTCCGGCACAATTTGAAATAAATACGTTTCAAAAAGTTTCTTTCCAAGCTTTTGTATGAAATATATATATATATATATATATATTGTGTGTATTTAGGCAGCATTTTCTCATTTATGCAAACATTGTTAAAAAAATAACAGAATTCGTCTGTTTAATTATACCTGTTTTTATTTTTTCAATTTTTCTAATGGTCTTTTTTGTATTAAAATCAAAAAAATTAATAAATTTTCCACAGGTTTCACGAACGTTTTCAATTCTTCGTCGAATCATCCTCAGGTGTCAAAAGCAAATGAACAAAAAAGCTGGAGAAAGAAGAGAATTTTAAAAAGACAGCGGAGAAATGCGCAGAGAACGTCTTCGCATCGTTCCAGGAAGTCATTGATGATTTAAATTCAGCGACGCTGGATGGCATCACAGAACAAAATCACATTACGTTAAGCATTTGAAAATGTTACCAGTGGTTTCATATGTGATGTTATTAATTTTAGGTTGTCGTGTTTTTATGTAGATAGCTTCCAGCATTTTAAATTTTTTTCATGTAACTCCCATAATAATAATAAAGCTAATAGCTACATTGGTTTTACAAGCACTACTCTATCTAGCCGCCACACCATGCATCTTGTAAACTCTAGCTCAATTTACCAACATCTACAAAAACATAACTGCCCTCCCTCAGATTTAAGACAAATTTTAGTTAATAACACTAAAATTATACATTCCGAAACCAATTTAGAAAAATAAAAATTAAAAAAAAACGTATTATTAAATACGATTCTTCAAAAAAATCAAAACTTTATTTCTCCTAGTTATATTTCTCCCCAAAAAGATACTAGAAGGGGGTGGCTGAGGGTCAATCATGTTGAGAACAAAGAAGATCACCAATGCCAAAGAGTAATGTTTTCAAAGAGTAATGTTTTTCTGGAAGTAATGTTTTTCTTGTAGTGGTGTTTTCTGAGAGTAATGTCTCCCTCTCTCAGTAGAATTCCCTTCTAAGTGTTATGTTCCCACTTTCACTGTGAGATTTCTATCTAAGAGCAATGTTACCTGGTTATCTAGGAGCAATGTATTCTAGGAATATAAATAATTATCCTACCTAAAAAATGTGAGTCCTTTCCCAGCTTGGGTGTGGGTATTCTCAAAGAGTAATGTTTTCAAGGAGCAATGTATTGTAAGAATATAAATTATTATCCTACCTAAAAAATGTGAGTCCTTAACCAGCTTGGGTGTGGGTATTCTCAAAGAGTAATGTTTTCAAGGAGCAATGTATTGTAAGAATATAAATTATTATCCTACCTAAAAAATGTGAGTCCTTTACCAGCTTGGGTGTGAGTATTCTCAAAGAGTAATGTTTTCAAGGAGCAATGTATTGTAAGAATATAAATTATTATCCTACCTAAAAAATGTGAGTCCTTTACCAGCTTGGGTGTGAGTATTCCCAAAAAGTAATGTTTTCAAGGAGCAATGTATTGTAAGAATATAAATTATTATCCTACCTAAAAAATGTGAGTCCTTTACCAGCTTGGGTGTGAGTATTCTCAAAGAGTAATGTTTTCAAGGAGCAATGTATTGTAAGAATATAAATTATTATCCTACCTAAAAAATGTGAGTCCTTTACCAGCTTGGGTGTGAGTATTCTCAAAGAGTAATGTTTTCAAGGAGCAATGTATTGTAAGAATATAAATTATTATCCTACCTAAAAAATGTGAGTCCTTTACCAGCTTGGGTGTGAGTATTCTCAAAGAGTAATGTTTTCAAGGAGCAATGTATTGTAAGAATATAAATTATTATCCTACCTAAAAAATGTGAGTCCTTTACCAGCTTGGGTGTGAGTATTCTCAAAGAGTAATGTTTTCAAGGAGCAATGTATTGTAAGAATATAAATTATTATCCTACCTAAAAAATGTGAGTCCTTTACCAGCTTGGGTGTGAGTATTCTCAAAGAGTAATGTTTTCAAGGAGCAATGTATTGTAAGAATATAAATTATTATCCTACCTAAAAAATGTGAGTCCTTTACCAGCTTGGGTGTGAGTATTCTCAAAGAGTAATGTTTTCAAGGAGCAATGTATTGTAAGAATATAAATTATTATCCTACCTAAAAAATGTGAGTCCTTTACCAGCTTGGGTGTGAGTATTCTCAAAGAGTAATGTTTTCAAGGAGCAATGTATTGTAAGAATATAAATTATTATCCTACCTAAAAAATGTGAGTTTTTTACCAGGTTGGGTGTGAGTATTCTCAAAGAGTAATGTTTTCAAGGAGCAATGTATTGTAAGAATATAAATTATTATCCTACCTAAAAAATGTGAGTCCTTTACCAGCTTGGGTGTGAGTATTCTCAAAGAGTAATGTTTTCAAGGAGCAATGTATTGTAAGAATATAAATTATTATCCTACCTAAAAAATGTGAGTCCTTTACCAGCTTGGGTGTGAGTATTCTCAAAGAGTAATGTTTTCAAGGAGCAATGTATTGTAAGAATATAAATTATTATCCTACCTAAAAAATGTGAGTCCTTTACCAGCTTGGGTGTGAGTATTCTCAAAGAGTAATGTTTTCAAGGAGCAATGTATTGTAAGAATATAAATTATTATCCTACCTAAAAAATGTGAGTCCTTTACCAGCTTGGGTGTGAGTATTCTCAAAGAGTAATGTTTTCAAGGAGCAATGTATTGTAAGAATATAAATTATTATCCTACCTAAAAAATGTGAGTCCTTTACCAGCTTGGGTGTGAGTATTCTCAAAGAGTAATGTTTTCAAGGAGCAATGTATTGTAAGAATATAAATTATTATCCTACCTAAAAAATGTGAGTCCTTTACCAGCTTGGGTGTGAGTATTCTCAAAGAGTAATGTTTTCAAGGAGCAATGTATTGTAAGAATATAAATTATTATCCTACCTAAAAAATGTGAGTCCTTTACCAGCTTGGGTGTGAGTATTCTCAAAGAGTAATGTTTTCAAGGAGCAATGTATTGTAAGAATATAAATTATTATCCTACCTAAAAAATGTGAGTCCTTTACCAGCTTGGGTGTGAGTATTCTCAAAGAGTAATGTTTTCAAGGAGCAATGTATTGTAAGAATATAAATTATTATCCTACCTAAAAAATGTGAGTCCTTTACCAGCTTGGGTGTGAGTATTCTCAAAGAGTAATGTTTTCAAGGAGCAATGTATTGTAAGAATATAAATTATTATCCTACCTAAAAAATGTGAGTCCTTTACCAGCTTGGGTGTGAGTATTCTCAAAGAGTAATGTTTTCAAGGAGCAATGTATTGTAAGAATATAAATTATTATCCTACCTAAAAAATGTGAGTCCTTTACCAGCTTGGGTGTGAGTATTCTCAAAGAGTAATGTTTTCAAGGAGCAATGTATTGTAAGAATATAAATTATTATCCTACCTAAAAAATGTGAGTCCTTTACCAGCTTGGGTGTGAGTATTCTCAAAGAGTAATGTTTTCAAGGAGCAATGTATTGTAAGAATATAAATTATTATCCTACCTAAAAAATGTGAGTCCTTTACCAGCTTGGGTGTGAGTATTCTCAAAGAGTAATGTTTTCAAGGAGCAATGTATTGTAAGAATATAAATTATTATCCTACCTAAAAAATGTGAGTCCTTTACCAGCTTGGGTGTGAGTATTCTCAAAGAGTAATGTTTTCAAGGAGCAATGTATTGTAAGAATATAAATTATTATCCTACCTAAAAAATGTGAGTCCTTTACCAGCTTGGGTGTGAGTATTCTCAAAGAGTAATGTTTTCAAGGAGCAATGTATTGTAAGAATATAAATTATTATCCTACCTAAAAAATGTGAGTCCTTTACCAGCTTGGGTGTGAGTATTCTCAAAGAGTAATGTTTTCAAGGAGCAATGTATTGTAAGAATATAAATTATTATCCTACCTAAAAAATGTGAGTCCTTTACCAGCTTGGGTGTGAGTATTCTCAAAGAGTAATGTTTTCAAGGAGCAATGTATTGTAAGAATATAAATTATTATCCTACCTAAAAAATGTGAGTCCTTTACCAGCTTGGGTGTGAGTATTCTCAAAGAGTAATGTTTTCAAGGAGCAATGTATTGTAAGAATATAAATTATTATCCTACCTAAAAAATGTGAGTCCTTTACCAGCTTGGGTGTGAGTATTCTCAAAGAGTAATGTTTTCAAGGAGCAATGTATTGTAAGAATATAAATTATTATCCTACCTAAAAAATGTGAGTCCTTTACCAGCTTGGGTGTGAGTATTCTCAAAGAGTAATGTTTTCAAGGAGCAATGTATTGTAAGAATATAAATTATTATCCTACCTAAAAAATGTGAGTCCTTTACCAGCTTGGGTGTGAGTATTCTCAAAGAGTAATGTTTTCAAGGAGCAATGTATTGTAAGAATATAAATTATTATCCTACCTAAAAAATGTGAGTCCTTTACCAGCTTGGGTGTGAGTATTCTCAAAGAGTAATGTTTTCAAGGAGCAATGTATTGTAAGAATATAAATTATTATCCTACCTAAAAAATGTGAGTCCTTTACCAGCTTGGGTGTGAGTATTCTCAAAGAGTAATGTTTTCAAGGAGCAATGTATTGTAAGAATATAAATTATTATCCTACCTAAAAAATGTGAGTCCTTTACCAGCTTGGGTGTGAGTATTCTCAAAGAGTAATGTTTTCAAGGAGCAATGTATTGTAAGAATATAAATTATTATCCTACCTAAAAAATGTGAGTCCTTTACCAGCTTGGGTGTGAGTATTCTCAAAGAGTAATGTTTTCAAGGAGCAATGTATTGTAAGAATATAAATTATTATCCTACCTAAAAAATGTGAGTCCTTTACCAGCTTGGGTGTGAGTATTCTCAAAGAGTAATGTTTTCAAGGAGCAATGTATTGTAAGAATATAAATTATTATCCTACCTAAAAAATGTGAGTCCTTTACCAGCTTGGGTGTGAGTATTCTCAAAGAGTAATGTTTTCAAGGAGCAATGTATTGTAAGAATATAAATTATTATCCTACCTAAAAAATGTGAGTCCTTTACCAGTTGGGTGTGAGTATTCTCAAAGAGTAATGTTTTCAAGGAGCAATGTATTGTAAGAATATAAATTATTATCCTACCTAAAAAATGTGAGTCCTTTACCAGCTTGGGTGTGAGTATTCTCAAAGAGTAATGTTTTCAAGGAGCAATGTATTGTAAGAATATAAATTATTATCCTACCTAAAAAATGTGAGTCCTTTACCAGCTTGGGTGTGAGTATTCTCAAAGAGTAATGTTTTCAAGGAGCAATGTATTGTAAGAATATAAATTATTATCCTACCTAAAAAATGTGAGTCCTTTACCAGCTTGGGTGTGAGTATTCTCAAAGAGTAATGTTTTCAAGGAGCAATGTATTGTAAGAATATAAATTATTATCCTACCTAAAAAATGTGAGTCCTTTACCAGCTTGGGTGTGAGTATTCTCAAAGAGTAATGTTTTCAAGGAGCAATGTATTGTAAGAATATAAATTATTATCCTACCTAAAAAATGTGAGTCCTTTACCAGCTTGGGTGTGAGTATTCTCAAAGAGTAATGTTTTCAAGGAGCAATGTATTGTAAGAATATAAATTATTATCCCACCTAAAAAATGTGAGTCCTTTACCAGCTTGGGTGTGAGTATTCTCAAAGAGTAATGTTTTCAAGGAGCAATGTATTGTAAGAATATAAATTATTATCCTACCTAAAAAATGTGAGTCCTTTACCAGCTTGGGTGTGAGTATTCTCAAAGAGTAATGTTTTCAAGGAGCAATGTATTGTAAGAATATAAATTATTATCCTACCTAAAAAATGTGAGTCCTTTACCAGCTTGGGTGTGAGTATTCTCAAAGAGTAATGTTTTCAAGGAGCAATGTATTGTAAGAATATAAATTATTATCCTACCTAAAAAATGTGAGTCCTTTACCAGCTTGGGTGTGAGTATTCTCAAAGAGTAATGTTTTCAAGGAGCAATGTATTGTAAGAATATAAATTATTATCCTACCTAAAAAATGTGAGTCCTTTACCAGGTTGGGTGTGAGTATTCTCAAAGAGTAATGTTTTCAAGGAGCAATGTATTGTAAGAATATAAATTATTATCCTACCTAAAAAATGTGAGTCCTTTACCAGGTTGGGTGTGAGTATTCTCAAAGAGTAATGTTTTCAAGGAGCAATGTATTGTAAGAATATAAATTATTATCCTACCTAAAAAATGTGAGTTTTTTACCAGGTTGGGTGTGAGTATTCTCAAAGAGTAATGTTTTCAAGGAGCAATGTATTGTAAGAATATAAATTATTATCCTACCTAAAAAATGTGAGTCCTTTACCAGCTTGGGTGTGAGTATTCTCAAAGAGTAATGTTTTCAAGGAGCAATGTATTGTAAGAATATAAATTATTATCCTACCTAAAAAATGTGAGTCCTTTACCAGCTTGGGTGTGAGTATTCTCAAAGAGTAATGTTTTCAAGGAGCAATGTATTGTAAGAATATAAATTATTATCCTACCTAAAAAATGTGAGTCCTTTACCAGCTTGGGTGTGAGTATTCTCAAAGAGTAATGTTTTCAAGGAGCAATGTATTGTAAGAATATAAATTATTATCCTACCTAAAAAATGTGAGTCCTTTACCAGCTTGGGTGTGAGTATTCTCAAAGAGTAATGTTTTCAAGGAGCAATGTATTGTAAGAATATAAATTATTATCCTACCTAAAAAATGTGAGTCCTTTACCAGCTTGGGTGTGAGTATTCTCAAAGAGTAATGTTTTCAAGGAGCAATGTATTGTAAGAATATAAATTATTATCCTACCTAAAAAATGTGAGTCCTTTACCAGCTTGGGTGTGAGTATTCTCAAAGAGTAATGTTTTCAAGGAGCAATGTATTGTAAGAATATAAATTATTATCCTACCTAAAAAATGTGAGTCCTTTACCAGCTTGGGTGTGAGTATTCTCAAAGAGTAATGTTTTCAAGGAGCAATGTATTGTAAGAATATAAATTATTATCCTACCTAAAAAATGTGAGTCCTTTACCAGCTTGGGTGTGAGTATTCTCAAAGAGTAATGTTTTCAAGGAGCAATGTATTGTAAGAATATAAATTATTATACTACCTATAGAATTATATTTGACAACTTTATTTGCCACTAGCGGAACCCATTGCCCGGTGTTGCACGGGAGAAAGTACTACCTATTGCATGATGTCGAATAAAAAAAGAAACGGCCTATTGTTGTTTCTCTCCCCCCCCCCCTCTACCGTGTTGGCGAATGTTATAAATTTTAAAAAAAGAAAAAAGTGGTAGAGTAGAATGGGATCGAACGCTGAAACTGGCGATCATGAAACCTGTCTTCCTAATGATTGTGCCACATTTTTCGAGTTATAAGTACATGTGAAAATAGGTCAATTAAGCTAAGCGTGATTATGGGCATGCGTGTTATGTTAAGATTCAGCAATGACACGGTTTATGTCATTTGTAGATGATGAAAATGACTGGATTTGGGCAAGTTTTCTATAATATGCATGTTAAAGGTGTATGATTTTGAAAATGTAAATGTATCAGGGTCTACCAGTATCTTGGTGCTTATACAATTGAATAGGAAGTCGATTCGATCAAGAAATTGTAGTCGCCATGTTGAATGAATAAATGTTGCAGGAACTGTGTTCGTTAATTTCATTCGCTTAATTCCGGAATGAATATAAATATAGAAGTCATAGGTAGAAATAGAAATAACGTAATCTGATATTCGTGGAAAATCATCGGAGTGAACGGGAGCGGTCATTAAATCTTTGCGTATTGCTTTATATTATGTAGTAAATTAATACCAGGCAAATAATAAATAAGAACGGAGTCTTTGGTGAAAATTAAACTGTGTTTATTAGTTCCCGGTGTCGATGAGTGGAGTGACATTACAGAATTGTTAGGGAGAAAAGTTTTACTACCACCTATATGGAGTTGTTTTGGCGGGGAGACGTGGATGGTGGGCCAAATGTAATATTTAGTGTTAGGTAGAAGAAAATAATAACAAATTTACTAAAACACGCTCGAGTGAATAAGTGTAGTATAGTGGTGAGTTTAGTAGCCTGTGATGCATGTGGTTATTTTCCTATACTCCGAGAAGGTAGAGGGGAAAAAACGTCTCTACTTTATATATTAGATTAAATTACCCATAGTTGATTGATATACTGTGAAACAAACCAAAAAACATTAAATAATAATGTTTTACAAAGAATTTTTTTTTTTCAAAAAATCCAACTTAATTCGGCATTAAATTACCTGAAAAAGGTTGATATGCCGTAAACCAAACAAAATCTTTCTGTCTCTGTGGAAGGACACAGATTGGATTTGCTATATGATAATATAATAATCATTTTTTTTTATTACTTTTTTTGTTTTGCATTTTTAACGCTCAGGCGATCCCATCTTTTAAAAGTGGGGGAGGGTGATAACGTACGTATGAACATGAAATTGGCTTAGCTTGTTATTATATAGATAGTACAAATCATCAATCCTCATCTGAAAATTTCCCGAACAAGCCTTTTTATTATGTTACAACATTAAATAATCCAAAAAGGGTTGATGTGCCGGAAAGCAGACAAACCTGAGCTCAGTCGTTAAGTTGCAAAAACCACTTTATCAACTGTGAATGGCTGGGGAGGATTCGAAGAACGGAACTCTTTTCAATTGTTTATCTGCTGAATTCTTCATGTGAAGAGACCATCTTCTACGGTCTTCAGGTTCTATGAGCCTGCCAAGGGCAAAGATGTCAACTGTATGGTTGGCAGCCGGATAAAATAAAATATTAAAAATAGTTCAACTATCCAATGTCTACAAAAAGACACTCAATCAAGGAATGATTCTATGAAACAAACTTTGCCGCCAGTCTCATTCACCGATCGGCGGTTCTTAAAAATACCTTCATCCTCACCCATGCACACTATCGTGCCTTTATTTGCATTATTTTTGTCACGCTTTCATAATCTGATTTTGCACAAGATAACTTGACACAGAGTGGGAACCACTCATTACAATTGCAGATATAATAAATTTGAAATTCCCATCCTCTCCAATTTGTATAAATATTTAATTAGAAATAATCCATTTATTATAAGTATGCGAATGAGGAATCTATTCAGTAATTAATATCTCCAAACAGGCAATGAATAAACGGTCGTTTAAAAATGGCGATAAAAGCAGATTCCTTTTGATATATTGGCATGATGATGCATCTCGATGACCCTGTGCATCATTTAGTTTCGAAAGTCAGTTAATATGTTTAAGAGTAGACGTGTTTTGTCAGTCAGCCTTTTAACCCCTTCCTTTCCTTTTGGCTCTTGAGGGGCTTACTTTTTGGCTAGACTGTTTGGATCCCAGGGGATTGAACGCTGGTGGTGGGGTTTCTTTCAGACCTGGTTTGTCTTGAAGTGATTCTACTTTCTTCTCCCTTTTTATTATCATGATTAGCTCTTTACATCAAATGGCTTCATGCCTTGTCTTGAGCGACTTCCATAAAAATATAAAATTAAAAATAAAATAAATGGAGCAACCATAGTCGAGGGCGATCCAAAGGCTTCCTGGTCATTAGTTACTACACTAGGGGAAGGCATCACTCCTTTCTCTGAATGACTCCACTTACCCTTGATCCTCACCTTATAATACTACGTGTTCAGCAAGGAAGCATCAAGTACCATTTTGTGAGTCTTTAGTATGATTTAACCAGGGATTGAACCCTAGTTTCCTGGACCCTTAGCAAAAACTGTAACCATCATTCCAAAAGTCATTTATTTATTTATGATCTAAGTTTATAGGTATCTGATTCCTGATGCAATCTTCTACCAATATAAAAGTCAGATACATCCAAAGACGAAGTACTGCTGCCACATCTGGGGAGGTGCCATTCACAGCACTTGACAGTGTTGAATCGACTTTGTAATCTAAAATTTGAAGTATGTGAATAAATATACTGAATACATACAAACAACGAGCCATGAATAAACGGCCATTGAAAAACGGCGACAAAAGCGGATTTCAGTTTATTAAATTAGCTGAAAAAACACTAGTCTCTCCCTCTTGTAAAGGATGCAAAAAAGAGTCTAAAACCCTCACAGAGTCTCACACTGTTTACCAAGCTCCAGCCCCTGTCCCATCACAACAATGTTGCACCCCTGTGCTTGTTTTGCAAGTGCTTACACAGAATCTGCTCACTTGTACCCTTTCAACGAATATACCCTCGACTAGCAGCAAAATCCCACCCCTTCACTGTAGAGGTTCCAAGATGCCAGAAGATTTTCTCCTCTAACAACTTCTTTCCTCAGTCCACAGGCCTTTGGAATTACCTCTCTGTTTCCTCGACTGTATCTACATGCAGAAATTTAAATGTAATGTGTATAAGATTCTTGCTACACAACTCCCCACTTAGGATGCCCCTATCAATCTTGCCCCTAATTCACAGTAGCCCCTTACGTCTCAGTGGCAGTATGTCTTGTTTGTGATGAATAAAAGTAATAAAAGTAATAAATAAATAAAGAAGAAAGACTTACCGGTATAAGGGTTTCAACTGGTGTCCAGTTGACACACTCTTGCTTAAATGAAGCAATATTTATACACTAGTCACCAATCAGAACCCAGACAATAGACTTGCTCATCTAAGTACAAAAGAACATCCCAGCCTGTTTATATACGAACTCTCCTGCTTATAATTTCTATTAGTTTTGGTCAGTCAGTTGAGCATTGACTACTAAATTCAATAATATTCACACATAATGATGAATACTGTGAAAGGATTGAAAGTCTCCACATGCCACTCGCTCAAAACAACAGACTTGCAGACTACAACATGGTCATTTTCAAATCCAATGTCAACAAATATTTGTCATAAACTGTTTTCATAAGTCGTCAAATTTTGTTCATTCGATTCATCATTTTTGATCCTCTCATAACATCTTTTATCATTCAACTGACAATCAATTCATCTTGTTGACCCTTATACTCGAGTGGCCTTTAGACTTGATAATTATTGACTCATTAGTAAAAAACAAACATTGCTCATTGAATATAAGAATTGGAACAAATACATAGAAGACATTGCAAAGGCTGCTGCAAAGAAAGTGGTCTCCCTCTACTGTGCTAGAAAACTTCTCACACCTGACAGTATCCTATATCTCTACAAAGCCACCATCCGTCCATACATGGAGTATTGTTGTCACATCTGGGCTGATGCACCATCCACTAGTTTCTACCTTTTAAACAAGGTCCAAAAAAGAATATCTGATCTAATAGGTCCCTCACTATCCACCAAGCTCCAGCTCCTCTCCCATCGCCGTAATGTTGCAATTTTTGTGCTTGTTTTACAAGTACTTCAGTGAAATGTGCACAAATGATGCTGCTGCTCTAGTGCCCCATCGACGTAAATACACTCGACCAACTCAACAATCAGCTAAATCCCATCCATTCACTGTGGAGGTCCCCAGATGCCGGAGAGCCTTCTACTCCAATAGATTCTTTACACGAGCTGCCAGCTTTGGAACTCCCTCCCTGCTCCGTGTTTCTTCAACTGTACTGACATGCAGAAGTTTAAAAGTAAGTTTATCTGGATGTGATCCAAGTTTGCCACTGAAGGCTTAAAACTCTGAAAATAAAGTTGGTTTTTTTTATGACGCACGTTGCAAAGAAAGCAAAATGCTATTCGTAGCTCTTCAGAAAGAAGTACAGAAAATTATTTCGAAAATTATTAGACTTAAAACAATGAATAAACATCTTCTTGTATACGAACATCTATCGGATACTTTTGATATCGTCAGCCTGAATAAAGGTCTCTCGTGCATCGGCATCCTTAATCTTCATTGCTATTAATCAATATATTTATTAAAATCGAGAAGGTATTATCGTAAAACAAAAATAATTTTTACAACCTTAAATCCAATAGCATGGAATAAAATTAATTTTGTTAAATCCTATTTGGAATTATTATTTAATTACAAAATCCGGTAATGGTACAGCTTTTGAACCAGATAAAACCGACTTTTGCCGACGCAGATTTAAGTAAAAAAGCCGAATGGAAACGAACCGGCGTCAAAATAAATCAAAGCTAGTCAACGTTCCAACATAAAAAAAAATGAAAATAAAATTGTTCGAAACAAAATATTGTATCAGTTGGCGACGTGGATGAGATTCTGCAAAGTGGTCATCAATATTTATTTCCAGGACAACGCTACCAAATATAACAAAAATTCCTCCTTGCGTTCTTCATGCTGTCAAGATCGGCAAGATAGTTGCTTTAGTAAGCAATTAATTACTAATTACGCACTGTCTTTGATTCCATTTTGATCTCAGGAGACTGGTGACTCCATTCCCTGTCTCATTACTCGACTTGGTTCACGACTTGATTTCATTATGATTTCCGTTTGTCCTCTCATTGTCAGTACTATATCGCAAATCCAATCTGTGTCCCTCCACAGAGAGAAAGAGAGAAAGAGAGAGTATAAAAGAAACAGTAACGGGCAGGAATCCAATTAGCAACTTCTTAATTTCTTCACTTTCACAATTGGTAAACAAATTATGTCCTTGCTTAGATCTCGGTGAAATAAGGGGTTTCGTTAATTCTGGCAGAATCAGATTTTACTTGCCGATTGTTGCATGCCTCATTCGAAGAATGCATCTTTTGTTACAGAAAAGGTATGTGGCCTTTATAATGGCTGACAAATTTGAACGACGTGTTGGCATAAAATTTTGAGATGCTGATTCAAAGAATACATCTTCTGTGTAACTAGAATACCAATTCAAGGAAGGGTAAATTAATGGCCTGAACAGTTTTGCACCACTTTTATGTCCCCCTATGAAGATTAAAATCAACATATGATACTAAACCTTATATCTAGGATCCTTATTCAAATTTTGATTAAAATCCATTACATGATTTTGATTCTAGAAAATGTCTAAAAGCTTAAGGGGTCTTAAGAAGAAATTGAAATTCAGTGAATCTTGCTTAATTGGTGTCTAATGACTACAGATCAAATTCAATGCAAATCTGAAGTATTTGAATTTTCAAATGGATGGTTGTGCCAGTATTTTCTAAAAAAAAGTCTTTAAGAGACTGAAATGTGGGAAATATTAATTGATGCCTACTGTTAAAAGTTCACAAAATTCATAGGTATCATCTAATTTTTTCACGAAAGGTTTCAACCCCCTTTTTACCTTCTTTACATAAAACTAAGTTAAAGTAAATATAGCTCACATTTAGACCTCTTACACCTAGTAGCTGTGTTCCAAAATTCATACTGATCAGTTAATTAGTTTAGGAGTGAATGCTGTACATATATATATAATAATAATCCAGGCAAGGTAAACATCCACAGGATAGTAATATATATATATATATATATATATATATATAATATCAATATGTTACATACCTTATTTTATATCGATAGATATAAAGTACATTGATTCGTTTTTCGAATCGTTGTCATTAATAGTTTTGTTCCTACTAAATCAATGTTTGATTCTGATTAGACAGTTTATTTTGTGGAGATTTTCTGAATGTATTTAAAAATACAAAATAATATATTTCGATTCCATTTCTTTCATAAAATATTTCATCCGGCTTGGAAAATAATTTCAGATAGACACCATATTCACTAGATAATAGCAGCAGAAGAGGGCTTAGTGAATTTAAAATGCTTAGAATTAAAAAACCTTATGACCAGTTGTTAGTGCATCAGACTGAAGATCCAAAAATCCGGTTTCAATCTAGGATCTCAGTATCAGCTTTTTTTTTTTAAATAGTTTAAAAATTCTGAGCAGATCCTTGCATAATTATAATTTTAAAACAATTTCGTTCAAGTAACAATTTAATAACCAAACGATACTGTAATAATTACATTTAACTTTCAAAATTAAATTTTAAAACAGAAAAATACATAGTATTAGTTTAAATTTTAAAAATTGAACTAAAAACAATGCCAGTTAGGTAAAGAGAGAGAGAAAGAGAGGGTGACTTTTAATATAATATATTAATTATTTTTCTCTAAGCCCTCCACCCGACACTGTCTTCATCCTCCCCCCGGGCGCTACTAAGTAGGGACACCTAGTTCTTTATATTATCAGAAGAGTTCTGGGTGTTAGGGTCAGGGTTATTAGTTTTAAATTTCTGCATGTCGGTACAGTCGAGAAAACAGGGAGCAGGGAGGGAGTTCCAAAGGCGGGCAGCTCCAGAAAAGAAGCTATTGGAGTAGAAGGCTCTCCGGCAGCTGGAGACCTCCACAGTGAATGGATGGGATTTAGCTGATTGTCATGTTGGTCGGATGTATTTACATTGAGGGGGCACCAGAGCAGCAAGTAAAATTATTGTTTTTTTATTTGAATATTTTAATTATCATGTCTGCTACTTTTACCTAATCTGTTCCAACTTTGTTTTATCTTTGGGGATATTGTCTTTTAAATGTTTGAGAATGTTGATATTTTTTTGTTTTTAACTTAGTCCAGCCCAAACAAGGCAAGTTGCCAGTGTAGACGTAAGGGGCTACTGAGAATTAGGGTGAAAGGTTAGGAGGTCATCCTAAATTAGAAGCTGTGCAGCGAGATGCTTGTTCACATTAGTTTTAAATTTCTGCATGTCGATACAGTCGGGGAAACAGGGAGCAGAGAGGGAGTTCCAAAGGTGGGCAGCTCGAGGAAAGAAGCTATTGGAGTAAAAGGCTTTCTAGCATCTGGAGACCTCCACAGTGAATGGATGGGATCTAGCTGATTGTCGTGTTGGTCGGGTGTATTTACGTCGAGGAGGCACCAGAGCAGCAAGTTCATCGGAGCACATTCCATTGAAGTACTTGTAAAACAAGCACAAGGATGCAACATTGCGACGATGGGGCAGGGGCTAGAGCTTGGTGGATAGTGAGGGACCTATTAGATTAGCGACTCTTTTTTGGACCTTGTCTAAGAGGTAGAAACTAGTGGATCGTGCACCAGCCCAGATGTGACAACAATACTCCATGCATGGGCGAATGGTGGCTTTATATATAGGATACTGTCAGGTGTGAGAAGTTTTCTAGCAAAGTAGAGGGAGCCCACATTCTTTGCAGCAGCCTTTGCAATGTCTTCTATGTATTTGTTCCAGTTCCTGTTACCTGTGAATGTTAGACTGAAGAGTTAGAACGTCGGACTCTGTTTTTTATTTCAACTTCATATAACTACTAGAAAACAAAAGGTGGCCTGTTGGGTCATTCATTGAGTTTGGGTTAGAGTGTTTGAATAAGAAAAAGTGAATTTGCAAAGCAAGTTAAATATAAAAATAAAATAAAGACAAAATCCAAAATTAGCTTATTCCTGCTCGCTATATATCTCTCTCTCTCCTCTTCAACTAAGGGTTAAACAGTATTGCTGCCGTGGTGATATTCTCTTTTGTTTATAATGAACTATTCCGATTTTTTTCTTTTCTTTATATTTTTTATTCTGTAATTTCTGTTATTTCTTTGTATATATATATATTTTTATAATGTAAGGAAGGAGAGGGTGGGTATGTGTGACAGAAGCGAGAGTGATAGACAATGTATAATATAGGAGCGAGGAAGGGAGTCAAACACCTGAACATGCGTCACCTTTAACTCAAATCTGAGCGATCTAACCGATGAGGCCAATTAAAACTGTTATGCGACAAATAAAGAAATAAATCCTATTTATGTCAATTCAGGCGGACAACATAGTCAGCCGTTTTAACAGTGTTGATAGGAACTTGCATTTTAGCTTAGATTAGATGGCTTATATTATTTCTCTTAAAGAGCCCGGTCGAAATGGGGCTATAAATAATTACTTAATAATAAATATGTAATCATTATCCCCATGTGTATACGTTTCATCCGAACGGAATCTTCAGTGTGGAGATAACTGTTATATATATATATATTTCATCTTAAAGGAATCTTCAGTGTGGAGATAACTGTTATATATATATATATTTCATCTTAAAGGAATCTTCAGTGTGGAGATAACTATTATATATATATATATTTCATCTTAAAGGAATCTTCAGTGTGGAGATAACTGTAATATATATATATATTTCATCTTAAAGGAATCTTCAGTGTGGAGATAACTGTTATATATATATATATTTCATCTTAAAGGAATCTTCAGCGTGGAGATAACTGTTATATATATATATATATTTCATCTTAAAGGAATCTTCAGTGTGGAGATAACTGTTATATATATATATATTTCATCTTAAAGGAATCTTCAGTGTGGAGATAACTGTTATATATATATATATTTCATCTTAAAGGAATCTTCAGCGTGGAGATAACTGTTATATATATATATATATTTCATCTTAAAGGAATCTTCAGTGTGGAGATAACTGTTATATATATATATATTTCATCTTAAAGGAATCTTCAGTGTGGAGATAACTGTTATATATATATATATTTCATCTTAAAGGAATCTTCAGCGTGGAGATAACTGTTATATATATATATATATTTCATCTTAAAGGAATCTTCAGTGTGGAGATAACTGTTATATATATATATATATTTCATCTTAAAGGAATCTTCAGTGTGGAGATAACTGTTATATATATATATATATTTCATCTTAAAGGAATCTTCAGTGTGGAGATAACTGTTATATATATATATATATTTCATCTTAAAGGAATCTTCAGCGTGGAGATAACTGTTATATATATATATATATTTCATCTTAAAGGAATCTTCAGTGTGGAGATAACTGTTATATATATATATATTTCATCTTAAAGGAATCTTCAGCGTGGAGATAACTGTTATATATATATATATATTTCATCTTAAAGGAATCTTCAGTGTGGAGATAACTGTTATATATATATATATTTCATCTTAAAGGAATCTTCAGTGTGGAGATAACTGTTATATATATATATATTTCATCTTAAAGGAATCTTCAGCGTGGAGATAACTGTTATATATATATATATATTTCATCTTAAAGGAATCTTCAGTGTGGAGATAACTGTTATATATATATATATATTTCATCTTAAAGGAATCTTCAGTGTGGAGATAACTGTTATATATATATATATTTCATCTTAAAGGAATCTTCAGTGTGGAGATAACTGTTATATATATATATATATATTTCATCTTAAAGGAATCTTCAGTGTGGAGATAACTGTTATATATATATATATATATTTCATCTTAAAGGAATCTTCAGTGTGGAGATAACTGTTATATATATATATATATTTCATCTTACAGGAATCTTCAGTGTGGAGATAACTGTTATATATATATATATTTCTTCTTAAAGGAATCTTCAGTGTGGAGATAACTGTTATATATATATATATATATTTCATCTTAAAGGAATCTTCAGTGTGGAGATAACTGTTATATATATATATATATATTTCATCTTAAAGGAATCTTCAGTGTGGAGATAACTGTTATATATATATATATATATTTCATCTTAAAGGAATCTTCAGTGTGGAGATAACTGTTATATATATATATATATATTTCATCTTAAAGGAATCTTCAGTGTGGAGATAACTGTTATATATATATATATATATTTCATCTTAAAGGAATCTTCAGTGTGGAGATAACTGTTATATATATATATATATTTCATCTTAAAGGAATCTTCAGTGTGGAGATAACTGTTATATATATATATATTTCATCTTAAAGGAATCTTCAGTGTGGAGATAACTGTTATATATATATATATATATTTCATCTTAAAGGAATCTTCAGTGTGGAGATAACTGTTATATATATATATATTTCATCTTAAAGGAATCTTCAGTGTGGAGATAACTGTTATATATATATATATTTCATCTTAAAGGAATCTTCAGCGTGGAGATAACTGTTATATATATATATATATTTCATCTTAAAGGAATCTTCAGTGTGGAGATAACTGTTATATATATATATATTTCATCTTAAAGGAATCTTCAGTGTGGAGATAACTGTTATCTCAATATATATAAGGCAAAAATCTGTGATATGTATGTAACGCTAAGGCTTTTAAAATACTAAACAAACACCTCCGAAGTAGGTATTATTTTAACCGGCATAACCTCGAGAGAAAAATATCGAAAAATTAAAAAAAAAGATTCATTTTTAAGGGGTCAAATAGCCATTTTTTCGTTTAATGTGATCACGATTTTTAATGTTATCTTGTGCACGTGACGTCACATAGATAGGTACATGACGTCATAGTGATAGGTTCGGATATTATTTTATGCTATCGTCACGTTATTATTGATTTTTTGGCATTTTTCTTCGGACTATTGCCCTGATAAAAGGGAGGGGAATAAGCGAGAGTTTATCTAGAGGCCTCCTTGAGGAAAAATATCATGATGGGATTGAAAATAATGAAGAATACCATGAGAGGATTGAAAATTATGAAGAATACCATGTGATGATTGAAAATGATGAAGAATATCATGAGAGGATTGAAAATGATGAAGAATATCATGAGATGATTGAAAATTATGAAGAACATCATGAGAGGATTGAAAATGATTAAGAACATCATCGGAGGATGTAAAATGATTAAGAACATCATCGGAGGATTGAAAATGATGAAGAATATCATGAGGGGGTTGAAAATGATTAAGAATACAATGAGAGGATTGAATATGCTGAAGAATACCATGAGAGGATTGAATATGATATAGAATATTATGAGAGGATTGAAAATGCTGAAGGATACCATGAGGGGATTGAAAATGATGAAGAATACGATGAGAGGATTGAAAATGATGAAGAATACAATGAGAGGATTGAAAATGATGAAGAATATCATGAGACAATTGAAAATGATGAAGAATATCATGAGATGATTGAAAATTATGAAGAATACGATGAGAGGATTAAAAATGATTAAGAACATCATGAGAGGATGTAAAATGATTAAGAACATCATCGGAGGATTGAAAATGATGAAGAATATCATGAGGGGGTTGAAAATGATGAAGAATACAATGAGAGGATTGAAAATGCTGAAGAATACCATGAGAGGATTGAATATGATATAGAATATTATGAGTCGATTGAAAATGTTGAAGAATACCATGACAGGATTGAAAATGATGAAGAATACGATGAGAAGATTTGAAAATGATGAAGAATACTATGAGAGGATTGAAAATGATGAAGTACATCATGAGAGGATTGAAATTGATGAAGAACATCATGAGAGGATTTAAAATGATGAACAATATCATGAGGAGATTGAAAATGATGAAAAACATTATGAGAGGATTGAAAATGATTAACAATACCATGAGAGGATTGAAAATGATTTAAGAATATCATATGGAGATGTAAAATTATGAAGGACCTCATGAGAGGATTGAAAATGATGAAGAATATCATGAGGGGGTTGAAAATGATGAAGAATACAATGAGAGGATTGAAAATGCTGAAGAATACCATGAGAGGATTGAATATGATATAGAATACTATGAGAGGATTGAAAATGCTGAAGAATACCATGAGGGGATTGAAAATGATGAAGAATACGATGAGAGGATTGAAAATGATGAAGAATACCATGAGAGGATTGAAAATGATGAAGAATATCATGAGAGGATTGAAAATGATGAAGAATATCATGAGATGATTGAAAATTATGAAGAACATCATGAGAGAATTGAAAATGATTAAGAACATCATGAGAGGATTAAAATGATTAAGAACATCATCGGAGGATTGAAAATGATGAAGAATATCATGAGGGGGTTGAAAATGATGAAGAATACAATGTGAGGATTGAAAATGCTGAAGGATACTATGAGAGGATTGAATATGATATAAAATATTATGAGAGGATTGAAAATGCTGAAGAATACCATGAGGGGGTTGAAAATGATGAAGAACATCATGAGAGGATTGAAAATGATGTAGAATACCATGAGGGGGTTGAAAATGATTAAGAATACCATGAGAAGATTGAAAATGATGAAGAATACAATGAGAGGATTGAAAATGCTGAAGAATACCACGAGAGGATTGAATATGATATAGAATATTATGAGAGGATTGAAAATGCTGAAGAATACCACGAGAGGATTGAATATGATATAGAATATTATGAGAGGATTGAAAATGCTGAAGAATACCATGAGGGGATTGAAAATGATGAATGAATACGATGAGAGGATTGAAAATGATGAAGAATACGATGAGAGGATTGAAATTGATGAAGAATATCATGAGAGGATTGAAAATGATGAAGAATATCATGAGAGGATTGAAAATGATGAAGAACATCATGAGAGGATTGAAAATGATGAAGAACATCATGAGAGGATTGAAAATGATGTAGAACATCATAAGAGAATTGAAAATGATGTAGAATACCATGAGGGGAGTGAAAATGATTAAGAATACCATGAGGGGATTGAAAATGATGAAGAATACCATGAGAGGATTGCAAATTATGAAGAATATCATGAGAGGATTGAAATTTATGAAGAATACCATGAGAGGATTCAAAATGATGAAGAAGATCATGAGAGGATTAAAAATGATTACGAATACCATAAGAGAATTGAAAATGAAGAACATCATGAGGGGATTGAAAATGATGAAGAATATCTATGATACATTATACATGATACATATCTATGATACGTAATACATATCTATGATATATATACATGATACATCTCTATGATACATGATGCATATCTATTATACATATCCATGATACATGATACCTATCCATAATACATATCCATGATACATGATACCTATCCATCATACATATCCATGATACATGATACATATACATGATACATGATACATATCCATGATACATATCCAGTATACATGATACATATCTATGATACATGATATATATCCATGATACATATCCCAGATACATGATACATATCCATGATACATATCCATGATACATATACATGTCCATGATACATATCCATGATACATAACACATATCTATGATACATGATACATATCCATGATACATATCAAGGATACATTATACATATCCATGATACATATCCATGATACATGATATATATCTATGATACATGATACATATCAATTATACATAATACATATCCATGACACATAATACATATCCATGATACATGATAAATATCCATGATACATGATACATATCCATGATACATATCCATGATACATATCCATGATACATGATACATATCCATGATACCTATCCATACATATCTATGATATATATCCATGATACATATCAATGATACATATACATATCCATGATACATATCCATGATACATAACACATATATATGATACATGATACATATCCATGATACATGATACATATCCATGATACCTATCCATGATACATGATACATATCCATGATACATATCCATGATACATGATACATATCCATGATACATAATATATATATCCATGATACCTATCCCTGATACATGATACATATACATATCCACGATACATATTCATGATACATCTTACATATCCATGACCCATGATACATAGCAATGATACATATACATATGAGTGATACATGATATATATCAATGAAACATATCCATTATTTATATCAAAGATACATGATACATATCCGTCATACATAGTACATATCCATGAGATATATCTATGATACATATTTATAGTACATATACATATCCATGATACATAACACATATCTGTGATACATAATACATATTTATGATACATGATACATATCTATGATACATGTCCATGATCCATGCTACATTATACATATATATGAAAAATGATACATTATACATATCTATGATACATGATACATGGCTATGATCATGATACATATATATGATATGATACAAGATACATATCTATGATACATGATACATATACATGATACATATACATGATACATATCTATGCTACATATCTATGATAGATATCCATTATACATGATACATATCCAAGATACATGATACATATCCATGATACATATCCATGATATATATCCATGATACATATCAATGATACATATACATATCCATGATACATATCCATGATACATGATACATAACACATATATATGATACATGATACATATCTATGGTACATGATACATATCCATGATACATATACATGATACATATCCATGAAACATATATATATATATATATCCATGATACATATACATATTCATGATACATATCCATGATACATGATACATATCCATGATACATATACATGATACATATCCATGATACATATCCATGATACATGATACACATCCATGATATATATCCATGATTCATATCCATGACACATATACATATCCATGATACATATACACGATACAGGATACATGATGCATATCTATGATACATAACACATATCTATTATACCTGATACATTATACATACCTATTATACATGATGATATATCCATGATACATATCCATGTTACATATCCATGATACATTATACGGTACATGATACATATCAATGATACATATCCATTATACATGATACATATCCATGATACATATCCATGATACATCTCCATGATACATCTCCATATCCATGATACATATCCATTATACATGATACATATCTATGATACATGATACATATACATATCCACGATATATATACCTATACATGATACATATCCATGATACATATGCATGATACATACACATGATACATGATACATATACATGATACATATACATGATACACGATACAAATACATGATACATATACATGATACATATACATGATACATGATACATATCCATGATACATATCCATTTTTTTCAACGTTAATCAGTAGTAATTTGGAAATTATCCAATGTATTTATGTAATAACTTTATAAAAATGCTGACTCACTAAACATGCTCCATAATCGTTTGCCGGATGTACCCGTCTTGCCCTAAATTGTGTCCGGTTGTATCAGGTAATCCCATAACTTCTGTCCGGATGCATCAATAAACACATAGGAAGGCTACGTTAGGTGCAGTGAAACAAGGGTGTCTCAATCACATCCGCACCTGACAGCCGGTTAGAGTTATTTCAGTAGTTCTCAGGAGGCCTACTTGATTTTCAAAGTAATGTAGGTGCTTCTTAAGTATAACGGTCCCTTGAAATATTGGTGCTTCTAAAGTATAACGGTCCCACAGTAATGTTGCTTCTAAAGTATAATGGTTCCAAGAATGTTGATGCTTCTAAAGTATAACAGTCCCTAGAAATATAGGTGCTTCTAAAGTATGACGCCCCCCAGGAATGTTGGTGCTTCTAAAGTATAACGGTCCCTAGAAATATAGGTGCTTCTCCAGTATAAGGACCAGGGGTGCTTCTACAGTATAGGACCCAGCACCAGGGGTGCTTCTACAAGTTATGACTTGGAGGCTTCTGCAGAATAGGGGCAATGGGTGCTTCTCCAGTATAGGGACTAGGGGTACTTCTCCAGTATAGGGACCACGGGTGTTTCTAAAATATAGGACCCAGCACCGGGGGTGCTTCTACAATATAGGACCCGCAGGCTTATGAAGAATAGGGACCATGGGTGCTTCTGCAGTATAGCGGCCAGGGGTTCTTCTACAGTATAGGACCCAGCACCAGGGGTGCTTCTACAATATAGGACGCGGAGGCTTCTGCAGTATGGTTCTTTGATATGACCAAGGCACCTCGGAAAATTTTTTTTCTTTCTTTAACTGAAACTATTTCTATGTATGGGGAAGGGTAAAAAAAATGTTCTTTCGAGGGGGGGAAACTTCTTTTTTCTTTTTTTCATCAAAAATATTTATATGTATGTAGGAGGATGAAAAAAAAAATTGGGGGGGGGGGTAAATTCTTTTTTCATTTAAATTAAAAATATTTCTAAGTATGTGGGAGGATGAAAAAAAATTTTCTTGGGTGGTGCAAAAAAAATATAGTAGGCGCACCAGGGCGGCGATAGGTATATACATAGTATGTGCACTGGGGTGGCAATAGATACGTATATAGAAGTGCATAGGTGTGGCGATAGGTACGTATTAAGCATTCGCACCGGGGTGGGGATAGGTACGTATTTAGCATTCGCAGCGGGGCGGCGATATGCACATATTTAGTATTCGCACTGAGGCAGCGATATGAACATATGTAGTATGTACACTGGGTCGTCGATATATTATGTGCACTGGGGTGGTGATAGGTACGTATATTGTATGCGCACCGGGGTGGCAATAGATACGTATATAGTATGAACACCGGGGCGAAGATAAGTACCTATATAGAAGGCGCAGACAGAGGTGGTACTTTTTATAGAAATAAGTCATATTATTGCCCTGGGAAACGTAGGATGAAATGGTGGGGAAGAAACAGCTTTCGCAATAGGCAAAATTAGAAAGTAGCGGTGAAATGGGGCGACCAGGAAAGAGAAAAGTAGAAAGATAAAGAGACGGCTATAGAGAGAGGGAGAGAAATAAAAGTTTTAATATAAAGATGTTACACACGCGATTTTTCTTCAATTATATGTTTTCATGACCCCGAGCAACGCCGGGTAGCCCCGCTAGTATATATATATATTTCATCTTAAAGGAATCTTCAGCGTGGAGATAACTGTTATATATATATATATATTTCATCTTAAAGGAATCTTCAGTGTGGAGATAACTGTTATATATATATATATTTCATCTTAAAGGAATCTTCAGTGTGGAGATAACTGTTATCTCTTATATAAAGGGCACTTGTCTATATGTATGTATGTATGTATGTATGTATGTATGTATGTATGTCTGTATGTGAAGCTTCTCCTCAAAAACTACCCGACGACATGTCAAAAAGTTTATATCTTCAGCACCGTACATATCCTGGGATCATAATATCTCAAAATCGCAAATAACGATTCACTCGCTGACAGTCAACCGGACCACTTTCCGACAAAAGGTAGCATTTTTTTCGTATTTTCCACGACTTTTTACACGTTAATATGTACTAAATTCGAAATAATCTAATGTATTTATGTACTAATCCGATAAAAATGCAGAGTCATTGTAAACATCCCATAATCCCTTGCCGGATGTACCCGGTCTTGCCCTAAATTGTGTCCGGTTCTATCAGACCATCCAATAACTTCTGTCCGGATGCATCAATAACAACATAGGAATCCTACGTTAAGAGTGTGTAGTGAAACAAGGGTTGCTCAATCACATCCACACCTGTCCCATAATCCCTTGCCGGATGTACCCGGTCTTGACCTAAATTGTGTCCGGTTATATCAGGTCATCATGACGTCAGAGAGTGGCAGTTTTTTTTCCCTCTCACACTTTCTTTCATAATTATTAATAGACGCTAATATTTTCCTCCCCCCTCCCTCCCTGTGGCCGTTCTGTTATCATGATAGGAATTACCTCCTCCTTTCAGGCCAAATTGGGGGGGGGGGGGTTACGGTATTCGCTGGTGTGAGCATTACCTCCTCCTTTCTTGAGAAGTGTTGAGGTAGGGTAGTATCGGTTCCGTTGTCATGATGCACTGATCCCATGCATTACCTCCTCCTTTTTTGAGAAATGTTGAGGTAGGGTCGTATCGGTTCCGTTGTCATGATGCCCTCATCCCATGCATTATCTCTTCCTTTTTTGAGAAATGTTGAGGTAGGGTCGTATCGGTTCCGTTGTCATGATGCCTCATCCCATGCATTATCTCCTCCTTTTTTTAGAAGTGTTCAGGTAGGGTCGTATCGGTTCCGTTGTCATGATGCACTATTCCCATGCATTATCTCCTCCTTTTTTGAGAAGTGTTGAGGTAGGGTCGTATCGGGTCCGTTGTCATGATGCACTGATCCCATGCATTATCTCCTCCTTTTTTGAGAAGTGTTGAGGTAGGGTCGTATCGGTTCCGTTGTCATGATGCACTCATCCCATGCATTATCTCCTCCTTTTTTGAGAAGTGTTGAGGTAGGGTCGTATCGGTTCCGTTGTCATGATGCACTCATCCCATGCATTATCTCCTCCTTTTTTGAGAAGTGTTGAGGAAGGGTCATATCGGTTCCGTTGTCATAATGCACTATTAGGATACCTAAGTGATTTCAGGAGTGCTTTGGACTATTTCTAAGATCAGAAGGAGAGAGGATACCTAAGGTATTTCATGTGGGTTCATGAAGCCTCCTCGATTTTCAAAGTACTCGGCGTTGTCCAGGAGAAAAGTGCTCAATATCCTAGATAGAGCTACTGTAGTGATAGGTTTGGAAAATATTTTAACGCCATCTTCGTTCCCCTTTGGACTATTTCGCAGATCAGAAGGAGAGAGGATACCTCAGTGATTTCAGTAGTCTCCAGGAGGCCTCCTTGATTATCAAAGTACTCGGCGTTGTCCGGGAGAAAAGTGCTCAATGTCCTAGATAGAGCTACTGTAGTGATAGGTTTGGAAAATATTTTAACGCCATCTTCGTTCCCCTTTGGACTATTTCGCAGATCAGAAGGAGAGAGGATACCTCAGTGATTTCAGTAGTCTCCAGCAGGCCTCCTTGATTATCAAAGTACTCGGCGTTGTCCGGGAGAAAAGTGCTCAATGTCCTAGATAGGGCTACTGTAGTGATAGGTTAGGAAAATATTTTAACGCAATCTTCGTTCCCCTTTGGACTATTTCGCAGATCAGAAGGAGAGAGGATACCGAAGTGATTTCAAGAGTGCTCATGAAGCCTCCTCGATTTTCGAAAGTACTCGGCGTTGTCCGGGAAAAAAGTGCTAAATATCCTAGATAGAGCTACTGTAGTGATAGGTTTAGAACATATTTTAACGCCATCTTTGTTCCCCTTTGGACAATTTTGCAGATGAAAAGGAGGGAGGATACCTAACTGATTTCAGTAGTTCCCAGGAGGCCTCTCTGATTTTCAAAGTACTCGGCGTTGTCCGGGAAAAAAGTGCTCAATGTCCTAGATAGAGCTACTGTAGTGATGGGTTTGGATAATATTTTAACAGCATCTACGCTGAAAAGGATGGGGTAATCGATAAAAGTTATTTCAGTAGTGCTCAGGAGGCCTCTTTGATTTTGAAATACTCGGCGTTGTCCGGGAGAAAAGTGCTCAATATCCTAGATAGAGCTACTGTAGTGATAGGTTTGGAAAATATTTTAACGCCATCTTCGTTCCCCTTTGGACTATTTCGCAGATCAGAAGGAGAGAGTATACCTAAGTGATTTCAGGAGTGCTCATGAAGCCTCCTCGATTTTCAAAGTACTCGGCGTTGTCCGGGAGAAAAGTGCTCAATATCCTAGATAGAGCTACTGTAGTGATAGGTTTGGAAAATATTTTAACGCCATCTTTGTTCACCTTTGGACTATTTCGCAGATCAGAAGGAGAGAGGATACCTAAGGGATTTCAGGAGTGCTTATAAAGCCTCCTCGATTTTCAAAGTACTCGGCGTTGTCCGGGAGAAAAGTGCTCAATATCCTAGATAGAGCTACTGTAGTGATAGGTTTAGAAAATATTTTAATGCCATCTTCGTTCCCCTTTAAACAATTTTGCAGCGGAAAAGTAGGGAGGATACCTAACGGATTTCAGTAGTCCCCAGGAGGCCTCGTTGATTTTCAAAGAACTCGGCGTTGTCCGGGAAAAAAGTGCTCAATGTCCTAGATAGAGCTACTGTAGTGATAGGTTTGGATAATATTTTAACAGTATCTACGCTGAAAAGGATGGGGTAATCGATAAGAGTTATTTCAGTTGTGCTCAGGAGGCCTCTTTGATTTTGAAATACTCGGCGTTGTCAGGGAAAAAAGTGCTCAATGTCCTAGATAGAGCTACTGTAGTGATAGGTTTGGAAAATATTTTAACGCCATCTTCTTTCCCCTTTGGATTATTTCGCAGATCAGAAGGAGAGAGGATACCTAAGGGATTTCAGTAGTCCCCAGGAGGCCTCCTTGATTATCAAAGTACTCGGCGTTGTCCGGGAGAAAAGTGCTCAATGTCCTAGATAGAGCTACTGTAGTGATAGGTTTGGAAAATGTTTTAACGCCATCTTCGTTCCCCTTTGGACTATTTCGCAGATCAGAAGGAGAGAGGATACCTAAGTCATTTCAGAAGTCCCCAGGAGGCCTCTTTGATTATCAAAGTACTCGGGGTTGTCCGGGAGAAAAGTGCTCAATGTCCTAGATAGAGCTACTGTAGTGATAGGTTTTGGAAAATATTTTAACGCCATATTCGTTCCCCTTTGGACTATTTCGCAGATCAGAAGGAGAGAGGATACCTAAGAGAATTTCATGGGTGTTCATGAAGCCTCCTCGATTTTCAAAGTACTCGGCGTTGTCGGGGAGAAAAGTGCTCAATATCATAGATAGAGCTACTGTAGTGATAGGTTTGGAAAATATTTTAACGCCATCTTCGTTCCTCTTTGGATTATTTCGCAGATCAGAAAGAGAGAGGATACCTAAGGGATTTCAGTAGTCCCCAGGAGGCCTCCTTGATTATCAAAGTACTCGGCGTTGTCCGGGAGAAAAGTGCTCAATGTCCTAGATAGAGCTACTGTAGTGATAGGTTTGGAAAATATTTTAACGCCATCTTCGTTCACCTTTGGACTATTTCGCAGATCAGAAGGAGAGAGGATACCTAAGGGATTTCAGGAGTGCTCATAAAGCCTCCCTGATTTTCAAAGTACTCGGCGTTGTCCGGGAAAAAAGTGCTCAATGTCCTAGATAGAGCTACTGTAGTGATAGGTTTGGATAATATTTTAACAGCATCTACGCTGAAAAGGATGGGGTAATCAATAAGTGTTATTTCAGTAGTGCTCAGGAGGCCTCTTTGATTTTCAAAGTACTCGGCGTAGTCCGGGAAAAAAGTGCTCAATGTCCTTAATAGAGCTACTGTAGTTATAGTTTTGGATAATATTTTAACAGCATCTACGCTGAAAAGGATGGGGGAATGGATAAGAGTTATTTCAGTAGTCCCCAGGAGGGCTCTTTGATTTTGAAATACTCGGCGTTGTCCGGGAGACAAGTGCTCAATATCCTAGATATAGCTACTGTAGTGATAGGTTTGGAAAATATTTTAACGCAATCTTCGTTCCCCTTTGGACTATTTCGCAGATCAGAAGGAGAGAGGATACCTCAGTAATTTCAGTAGTCCCCACGAGGCCTCCTTGATTATCAAAGTACTCGGCGTTGTCCGGGAGAAAAGTGCTCAATGTCCTAGATAGAGCTACTGTAGTGATAGGTTTGGAAAATATTTTAACGCCATCTTCGTTCCCCTTTGGACTATTTCGCAGATCAGAAGGAGAGAGGATACCTAAGTGATTTCAGGAGTGCTCATGAAGCCTCCTCGATTTTCAAAGTACTCGGCGTTGTCCGGGAGAAAAGTGCTCAATGTCCTAGATAGAGCTACTGTAGTGATAGGTTTGGATAATATTTTAACAGCATCTACGCTGAAAAGGATGGGGTAATCGATAAGTGTTATTTCAGTAGTGCTCAGGAGGCCTCTTTGATTTTCAAAGTACTCGGCGTTGTCCGTGAGAAAAGTGCTCAATATCCTAGATAGAGCTACTGTAGTGATAGGTTTGGAAAATATTTTAACGCCATCTTCGTTCTCCTTTGGACTATTTCGCAGATCAGAAGGAGAGAGGATACCTAAGGAATTTCATGTGGGTTCATAAAGCCTCCTCGATTTTCAAAATACTCGGCGTTGTCCGGGAGAAAAGTGCTCAATGTCCTAGATAGAGCTACTGTAGTGATAGGTTTGGATAATATTTTAACGCCATCTTCGTTCCCCTTTGGACTATTTCGCAGATCAGAAGGAGAGAGGATACCTAAGGGATTTCAGGAGTGCTCATGAAGCCTCCTCGATTTTCAAAGTACTCGGCGTTGTCCGGGAGAAAAGTGCTCAATATCCTAGATAGAGCTACTGTAGTGATAGGTTTAGAAAATATTTTAACGCCATCTTCGTTCCCCTTTGGACAATTTTGCAGCTGAAAAGGAGGGAGGATACCTAACTGATTTCAGTAGTCCCCAGGAAGCCTCTTTGATTTTCAAAGTACTCGGCGTTGTCCGGGAAAAAAGTGCTCAATGTCCTAGATAGAGCTACTGTAGTGATAGGTTTGGAAAATATTTTAACAGCATCTACGCTGAAAAGGATGGGGGAATGGATAAGAGTTATTTCAGTAGTCCCCAGGAGGCCTCTTTGATTTTGAAATACTCGGCGTTGTCCGGGAGAAAAGTTCTCAATATCCTAGATAGAGCTACTGTAGTGATAGGTTTGGAAAATATTTTAACGCAATCTTCGTTCCCCTTTGGACTATTTCGCAGATCAGAAGGAGAGAGGATACCTAAGTGATTTCAGTAGTCCCCAGGAGGCCTCCTTGATTATCAAAGTACTGTGCATTGTCCGGGAGAAAAGTGCTCAATGTCCTAGATAGAGCTACTGTAGTGATAAGTTTGGAAAATATTTTAACGCCATCTTCGTTCCCCTTTGGACTATTTCGCAGATCAGAAGGAGAGAGGATACCTAAGTGATTTCAGGAGTGCTCATGAAGCCTCCTTGATTTTTAAAGTACTCGGCGTTGTCCGGGAGAAAAGTGCTCAATATCCTAGATAGAGCTACTGTAGTGATAGGTTTAGAAAATATTTAAACGCCATCTTCGTTCCCCTTTGGACAATTTTGCAGATGAAAAGGAAGGAGAATACCTGATTTCAGTAGTCCCCAGGACGCCTCTTTGATTTTCAAAGTACTCGGCGTTGTCCGGGAAAAAAGTGCTTAATGTCCTAGATAGAGCTACTGTAGTGATAGGTTTGGATAATATTTTAACAGCATCTACGCTGAAAAGGATGGGGTAATCGATAAGTGTTATTTCAGTAGTGCTCAGGAGGCCTCTTTGATTTTCAAAGTACTCGGCGTTGTCCGGGAGAAAAGTGCTCAATATCCTAAGTAGAGCTACTGTAGTGATAGGTTTGGAAAATATTTTAACGCCATCTTCGTTCCCCTTTGGACTATTTCGCAGATCAGAAGGAGAGAGGATACCTAAGTGATTTCAGGAGTGCTCATGAAGCCTCCTCGATTTTCAAAGTACTCGGCGTTGTCCGGGAGAAAAGTGCTCAATGTCTTAGATAGAGCTACTGTAGTGATAGGTTTAAATAATATTTTAACAGCATCTACGCTGAAAAGGATGGGGTAATCGATAAGTGTTATTTCAGTAGTGCTCAGGAGGCCTCTTTGATTTTCAAAGTACTCGGCGTTGTCCAGGAGAAAAGTGTTCAATATCCTAGATAGAGCTACTGTAGTGATAGGTTTGGAAAATATTTTAACGCCATCTTCGTTCCCCTTTGGACTATTTCGCAGATCAGAAGGAGAGATGATACCTAAGTGATTTCAGTAGTCCCCAGGAGGCCTCCTTGATTATCAAAGTACTCGGCGTTGTCCGGGAGAAAAGTGCTCAATGTCCTAGATAGAGCTACTGTAGTGATAGGTTTGGAAAATATTTTAACGCCATCTTCGTTCCCCTTTGGACTATTTCGCAGATCAGAAGGAGAGAGGATACCTAAGGGATTTCAGGAGTGCTCATAAAGCCTCGTCGATTTTCAAAGTACTCGGCGTTGTCCGGGAGAAAAGTGCTCAATATCCTAGATAGAGCTACTGTATGATAGGTTTGGAAAATATTTTAACGCCATCTTCGTTCCCCTTTGGACTATTTCGGAGATCAGAAGGAGAGAGGATACCTAAGGAATTTCATTTGGGTTCATGAAGCCTCCTCGATTTTCAAAGTACTCGGCGTTGTCCGGGAGAAAAGTGCTCAATGTCCTAGATTGAGCTACTGTAGTGATAGGTTTGGATAATATTTTAACGCCATCTTCGTTCCTCTTTGGACTATTTCGCAGATCAGAAGGAGAGAGGATACCTAAGGAATTTCATTTGGGTTCATGAAGCCTCCTCGATTTTCAAAGTACTCGGCGTTGTCCGGGAGAAAAGTGCTCAATATCCTAGATAGAGCTACTGTAGTGATAGGTTTAGAAAATATTTTAACGCCATCTTCGTTTCCCTTTGGACAATTTTGCAGCTGAGAAGGAGGGAGGATACCTAACTGATTTCAGTAGTCCCCAGGAGGCCTCTTTGATTTTCAAAGTACTCGGCGTTGTCCGGGAAAAAAGTGCTCAATGTCCTAGATAGAGCTACTGTAGTGATAGGTTTGGAAAATATTTTAACAGCATCTACGCTGAAAAGGATGGGTGAACGGATAAGAGTTATTTCAGTAGTCCCCAGGATGCCTCTTTGATTTTGAAATACTCGGCGTTGTCCGGGAGAAAAGTTCTCAATATCCTAGATAGAGCTACTGTAGTGATAGGTTTGGAAAATATTTTAACGCAATCTTCGTTCCCCTTTGGACTATTTCGCAGATCAGAAGGAGAGAAGATACCTAAGTGATTTCAGTAGTCCCCAGGAGGCCTCCTTGATTATCAAAGTACTGTGCATTGTCCGGGAGAAAAGTGCTCAATGTCCTAGATAGAGCTACTGTAGTGATAAGTTTGGAAAATATTTTAACGCCATCTTCGTTCCCTCTTTGGACTATTCCGCAGATCAGAAGGAGAGAGGATACCTAAGGGATTTCAGGAGTGCTCATGATACCTCCTCGATTTTCAAAGTACTCGGCGTTGTCCGGGAGAAAAGTGCTCAATATCCAAGATAGAGCTACTGTAGTGATAGGTTTAGAACATATTTTAACGCCATTTTCGTTCCCCTTTGGACAATTTTGCAGATGAAAAGGAGGGAGGATACCTAAGTGATTTCAGTAGTCCCCAGGAGGCCTCTTTGATTTTCAAAGTACTCGGCGTTGTCCGGGAAAAAAGTGCTCCATGTCCTAGATAGAGCTACTGTAGTGATAGGTTTGGATAATATTTTAACAGCATCTACGCTGAAAAGGATGGGGAATCGATAAGAGTTATTTCAGTAGTGCTCAGGAGGCCTCTTTGATTTTGAAATACTCGGCGTTGTCCGGGAGAAAAGTGCTTAATATCCTAGATAGAGCTACTGTATGATAGGTTTGGAAAATATTTTAACGCCATCTTCGTTCCCCTTTGGACTATTTCGGAGATCAGAAGGAGAGAGGATACCTAAGGAATTTCATTTGGGTTCATGAAGCCTCCTCGATTTTCAAAGTACTCGGCGTTGTCCGGGAGAAAAGTGCTCAATGTCCTAGATTGAGCTACTGTAGTGATAGGTTTGGATAATATTTTAACGCCATCTTCGTTCCTCTTTGGACTATTTCGCAGATCAGAAGGAGAGAGGATACCTAAGGAATTTCATTTGGGTTCATGAAGCCTCCTCGATTTTCAAAGTACTCGGCGTTGTCCGGGAGAAAAGTGCTCAATATCCTAGATAGAGCTACTGTAGTGATAGGTTTAGAAAATATTTTAACGCCATCTTCGTTTCCCTTTGGACAATTTTGCAGCTGAGAAGGAGGGAGGATACCTAACTGATTTCAGTAGTCCCCAGGAGGCCTCTTTGATTTTCAAAGTACTCGGCGTTGTCCGGGAAAAAAGTGCTCAATGTCCTAGATAGAGCTACTGTAGTGATAGGTTTGGAAAATATTTTAACAGCATCTACGCTGAAAAGGATGGGTGAACGGATAAGAGTTATTTCAGTAGTCCCCAGGATGCCTCTTTGATTTTGAAATACTCGGCGTTGTCCGGGAGAAAAGTTCTCAATATCCTAGATAGAGCTACTGTAGTGATAGGTTTGGAAAATATTTTAACGCAATCTTCGTTCCCCTTTGGACTATTTCGCAGATCAGAAGGAGAGAAGATACCTAAGTGATTTCAGTAGTCCCCAGGAGGCCTCCTTGATTATCAAAGTACTGTGCATTGTCCGGGAGAAAAGTGCTCAATGTCCTAGATAGAGCTACTGTAGTGATAAGTTTGGAAAATATTTTAACGCCATCTTCGTTCCCTCTTTGGACTATTCCGCAGATCAGAAGGAGAGAGGATACCTAAGGGATTTCAGGAGTGCTCATGATACCTCCTCGATTTTCAAAGTACTCGGCGTTGTCCGGGAGAAAAGTGCTCAATATCCAAGATAGAGCTACTGTAGTGATAGGTTTAGAACATATTTTAACGCCATTTTCGTTCCCCTTTGGACAATTTTGCAGATGAAAAGGAGGGAGGATACCTAAGTGATTTCAGTAGTCCCCAGGAGGCCTCTTTGATTTTCAAAGTACTCGGCGTTGTCCGGGAAAAAAGTGCTCCATGTCCTAGATAGAGCTACTGTAGTGATAGGTTTGGATAATATTTTAACAGCATCTACGCTGAAAAGGATGGGGAATCGATAAGAGTTATTTCAGTAGTGCTCAGGAGGCCTCTTTGATTTTGAAATACTCGGCGTTGTCCGGGAGAAAAGTGCTTAATATCCTAGATAGAGGTACTGTAGTGATAGGTTTGGATAATATTTTAACGCCATATTCGTTCCTCTTTGGACTATTTCGCAGATCAGTAGGAGAGAGGATACCTAAGTGATTTCAGTAGTCCTCAGGAGGCCTTCTTTATTATTAAAGTACTCAGCGTTGTCCGGGAGAAAAGTGCTCAATGTCCTAGATAGAGCTACTGTAGTGATAGGTTTGGAAAATATTTTAACGCCATCTTTGTTCCTCTTTGGACTATTTCGCAGATCAGAAGGAGAGAGCATACCTAAGTGTTTTCAGTAGTGCTCATGAGGCCTCCTTGATTTTCAAAGTACTTGGCGTTGTCCGGGAGAAAAGTGCTCAATATCCTAGATAGAGCTATGATAAAGACTATCATGAGAGGATTGAAAATGATGAAGACTATCAAGAGAGGATTGAAAATGATGAAGGCTATCATGAGGGGATTGAAAATGATGAAGGCTTTCATGAGGGGATTGAAAATGATGTACACTATCATGAGGGGATTGAAAATGATGAAGACTATCATGAGGGGATTGAAAATGATGAAGACTATCATGAGGGGATTGAAAATGATGAAGACTATCATAAGGGGATTTAAAATGATGAAGAATGTCATGAGAGGATTGAAAATGATGAAGAATGTCATGAGAGGATTTAAAATGATGAAGAATAGACTGACAGGATTGGAAATGATGAAGAATACCATGAGGGGATTTAAAATGATGAATAATATCATGAGGGGATTGAAAATTATGAAGAATATCATGAGAGGATTGAAAATGATGAAGAATATTATGAGGGGATTGAAAATGATTAATAGTATGAGGAGATTGAAAATGATGAAGAATATTATGAGGGGATTGAAAATGATTAATAGTATGAGGAGATCGAAAATGTTGAATACAACGAGGGGAGTTAAAATGATGAAGGATATCATGAGGGGATTCAAAATATATAGTATGAACACCGGGGCGGTTATAAGTACCTATATAGAAGGCGCAGACAGTGGTGGTACTTTTTATGAAAATAAGTCATACTATTGCCCTGTGAAACGTAGGATGAAATGGTGGGGAAGAAACAGCTTTCGCAAAAGGCAAAATTTAAAAGTAGCGACCAGGGTAGAAAAAAGTAGAAAGATAAAGAGACAGCTATAGAGAGAGAAGGAGAGAAATAGAAGTTTTAATATAAAGATGTTACACACGCAATTTTTCTTCAATTATGTTTTTATGACCCCGAGCAACGCCGGGTAGCCCCGCTAGTCTATTATATAAATCCCACCTGTCTGTATGTATGTATGTATGTATGTAAAGCTTCTCCTCCGAAAGTACCCAACACACGGTCACACGGGTGACATCATTCCGACCGGCCAGCCCAGGCGCGTCTAATATCTCGGAACCGGAAAAAAAAATTGACTCTTCCGGGGTCGACTAAGCACTTTTCTCCAATGGGGGGTGGCTTTTAACTCCATTTTTCAACGTTATTTATACTAATTTGAGAAGAAAAATAATGCAAAGTCACGATAAACTAGATATGACGTCAGAGTAAGGGAGTGGCGGGTAGAAATTCACTCACACTACAACCATTTTTTTTCTCTCTTTCTTCTTCCCCTCTCACTCCCACACTTTCTTTCTTAATTATTAATAGACGCTAATATTCCTTCCCCTCTCCCTTCCTCACTATGGCCGTTCTGTTATCCTGATATAATACTTCCAGGCATTACCTCCTCCTTTCAGGCTAAGTAGGGGGGGGGGGGAATGTCGGCATTCACCGATGTGAGTGCCACAGGCCAAATCTGGGGAGAGGGAGTGTCGGCATTCGGCGGTGGGGCGCCTCAGGCCAAATCTGAGGAGGGGGGAATGTCGGCATTCGCTGGTATGAGCGCCTCAGGCCAAATTTGGGGGAGGGGGAGTGTCGGCATTCGGGCGCCTCAGTCCAAATTTGGGGGAGGGGGAGTGTCGGCATTCGCCGTTATGAGCGCCTCAGGCCAAATTTGGGGAGGGGGAGTGTCGACATTCGTCGGTGTGAGCGCCTCAGGCGAAATTTGGGGGCGGGGGAGTGTCGGCATTCGGCGGTATGAGCGCTTAAGGCGAAATTTGGGGGAGGGGGAGTGTCGGCATTCGGTGGTGGAGCGCCTCAGGCCAAATCTGGGGAGGGGGAATTTCGGCATTCGCCGGTATGAGCGCCTCAGGCGAAATTTGGGGAGTGGGAGCGTCGGCATTCAGGCCGAATTTGGGGAGGAGGAATGTCGGCATTCGCCGGTATGAGCGCCTCAGGCCAAATCTGGGGAGGGGGAATGTCAGCAGTCGGGCCCCTCAGGCCGAATTTAGGGAGGGGGAATGTCGGAATTCGCAGGTATGAGCGCCTCAGGCGAAATCTGGGGAGGGGGAATGTGGGCATTCGCCGGTATGAGCGCCTCAGGGGAAATCTGGGGAGGGGGAATGTCGGCATTCGTCGGTATGAGCGCCTCAGGCCAAATCTGGGGATGGGGGAATGTCAGCATTCGCGGTAGTTTGAGTATTAGTCGGCGTGAGAGAGATCCCTACCGTGGGCGCGATCAGCCGTACTTTAGGGGAGAGGAAGTGCACCAAAGGAAAAGGGATTAAAAAATAAAATGATAATCTGATTTTTGATTCGAGAGTGTAAGATCGACACCTATCGGATAGGACTAGATAATACACTTGATCTCAAGGCAAAAATGCCGAGAACAGATACTACACTTTGATCTTAGCCAAAAGGCCGACAAAGCTTAAAAGGTATTTACTCCTCCCCAGGAGTTAGGCACAAGGCCAGTTTTATCCTACTCCCACAAGTAAGATGTGACCACAGATTGGGTCGAGAAAGTGGGGTTAAAAGCCAGCGCTCGAGAGGTGAGCACTCTGGCCATTTAAAAATTGCCTGGGCAGCCCCGTCGGCATTCCCCGGTAGGGGCGCCTCAGACAGTAAGCAATAAACTTACTCCTCCCCAAAGAGGGGAGGCGAAGCCTGGGAGGGTGGACCTCCTAGAACTGCACAAAGCTTAAAAAGTTTGATGCGATTTACTGGATTATTTATAACAAATCTACTGCAGTACAGCAGCCTATCCACTATACACTGTTCAAATTACTTTAATAAATTAACAAGTAATAATAACTATGATTTTCTTTTAACAAACATTGTACAATACTATTGAACAAATTATTACCTGAGTTTTAAATATCAACAAAATTTTTTAGACTCCTCTAGGCCGTTTTTCTCTAATTCAACATAGCTTTTATACGCCATTTTTTTAACATATTCGAAATAATCTCGGGCGCTGGCTTTTCAACCCCCACTTTCCGACCCGAGCTTGGGTCACATCTTACTGGTGGGAGTAGGATAAAAACTGGCCTTGTGCCTAACTCCTGGAGAGGAGTAAATTACTCTAATGTATTTGTGTACTAATCCGATAAAAATGCAGAGTCACTGTAAACATCCCATAATCCCTTGCCGGATGTACCCGGTCTTGCCCTAAATTGTGTCCGGTTGTATCAGATCATCCAATAACTTCTGTCCGGATGCATCAATAACAACATAGGAATCCTATGTTAAGTGTGTGTAGTGAAACAAGGGTTGCTCAATCACATCCGCACCTGTCCCATAATCCCTTGCCAGATGTACCCGGTCTTGCTCTAAATTGTGTCCGGTTATATCAGGTCATCATGACGTCAGAGAGTGGCAGATAATTTGAAAAATAATGCAAAGTGTCAGGAAGAAATTCACTCACACTACAACCTTTTAATAGACGCTAATATTCCTCCCCCTCCCTTCCGTTATCATGATAGGCATTACCTCCTCCTTTCATGCCAAATTGGGAGGGGGGTGACGGCATTCGCCGGTGTGAGCGCCTCAGGCCAATTTTTTTCTTGGGGGGGGATATTAAGAAAATCTATAATAAAGACCAATGTGCATTTAATTGTATCTATAATAAAGACCAATGTGCATTTATTTGTATCTATAATAAAGACCAATGTGCATTTATTTGTATCTATAATAAAGACCAATGTGCATTTATATTTATCTATAATAAAGACCAATGTGCATTTATATTTCATCGGGGGGGGGGGCTTTTCATTTATTTTTGATGATATTTTATAGTAATTTGAAATTGCTGAGTCATATTTAATTACGTAATACCTCAAGTTACTAAACCCAATTAATGTTTTTTAATGAAATTTATTTTTTAGAGGATAGCTAAGGAAGTGCGTTAACTCACGTTTAAAACACACAATTAAGGTGTTTAAAACAAGGTTAGAGAATATATACATAACATATAAAAGTGTATTCTTATGTAAAATTCACAGAGTAAGATGATGAGAGTATTCTCGAATCTATTAACCCAGCCCTTAGGGGTCCATGGGGAATATTTCATCGGGGGGGGGGTCTTTTCATTATATTTTATAGTAATTTGAAATTGCTGAGTCATATTGTAATTTAATTACGTAATACCTCAAGTTCATAAACCAATTAATGTTTTTTAATGAAATTTATTTTTTAGAGGGTAGCTAAGGAAGTGCGTTAACTCGCGTTTAAAACACACAATTAAGGTGTTTAAAACAAGGTTAGAGAATATATACATAACATATAAAAGTGTATTCTTATGTAAAATGCACAGAGTAAGATGATGAGAGTATTCTCGAATCTATTAACCCAGCCCTTAGGGGTCCATGGGGAATATTTCATCGGGGGGGGGGGGGCTTTTCATTTATTTTTCATTATATTTTATAGTAATTTGAAATTGCTGAGTCATATTGTAATTTAATTACGTAATAACTCAAGTTCATAAACCAATTAATGTTTTTTAATGAAATTTATTTTTTAGAGGGTAGCTAAGGAAGTGCGTTAACTCACGTTTAAAACACACAATTAAGGTGTTTAAAACAAGGTTAGAGAATATATACATAACATATAAAAGTGTATTCTTATGTAAAATTCACAGAGTAAGATGATGAGAGTATTCTCGAATCTATTAACCCAGCCCTTAGGGGTCCATGGGGAATATTACATCGAGGGGGGGGGGATTTTCATTTATTTTTCATTATATTTTATAGTAATTTGAAATTGCTGAGTCATATTGTAATTTAATTACGTAATACCTCAAGTTCATAAACCAATTAATGTTTTTTAATGAAATTTATTTGTTAGAGGATAGCTAAGGAAGTGCGTAAACTCACGTTTAAAAACACAATTAAATTTTAGGGGTCAGGACAAATTTTTTAGGGGTCAGGCCAAATTTTTTATTTTATTTTTGTTTAAATTAAAATATTTCTCAGGGTTGTGGGACACTGAAAATAAAAGTTGGTGGGGGGGGCTGGAGAGATTAGGGGGTCGGGGAAAATTTAAGGGTCAGGCCAAATTCTTTAGGGGTCCGGCCAAATTTTTTTTTTTCTTTTTTTGAACTTAAAATATTTCTCAGGGGAAGAGTGAAAAAAAGTTGGAGGGGGGGGGGCTGGAGAGATTAGGGGGTCGGGGAAAATTTTAGGGGTCAGGCCAAATTTTTTTTTTTTCTTTGAACTCAAAATATTTCTCATGTTTGGGAGAGTAAAAGAAATTGATGGGGGCTGGAGAGATTGGGGGGTCGGAGAAATTTTCAGGGGTCAGGACAAACTTTTAAGTGGTCGGGCCAAATTTTTTTATTTTTTGAACAAAAATATTACTCAGGGTGGGCGAGAGTAAAAAAACTGTGTGGGGGGGGGGGCTGGAGAGATTGGGGGGGTCGGGGAAATTTTTAGGGGTCAGGACAAACTTTTTATAGGTCGAGCCAAATTTTTTTTGTTTTTTTAAAAGGCAAAATTAGAAAGTAGCGCTGAAATGGGGTGACCAGGGAAGAGAAAGGTAGAAAGATAAAGAGACGGCTATAGAGAAAGGGGGGGGGGGAGAAATAGAAGTTTGTATATAAAGATGTTACACACACGATTTTTCTTCAATTATATGTTTTTATGACCCCGAGCAACGCCGGGTAGCCCCGCTAGTCTATTATATAAACGTCACCTGTCTGTATGGATGTATGTATGTATGTATGTATGTATGTATGTAAAGCTTCTCCTCCGAAAGTACCCAACAAACGGTCACACGGGTGACATCATTCCGACCGGCCAGCCCAGGCGCGTCTAATATCTCGGAACCGGAAAAAAAAATTGACTCTTCCGGGGTCGACTGAGCACTTTTCTCTAATGGGGGGTGGCTTTTAACTCCATTTTTCAACGTTATTTATACTAATTTGAGAAGAAATCAAATGCAAAGTCACGATAAACCAGAAATGACGTCAGAGAGTGGCAGGAAGAAATTCACTCACACTACAACCCGTTTTTTAGACGCTAATATTCCTCCTCCCCTCCCTTCCTATACCTCCTCCTTTCAGGCCAAATTGGGGGGGGGGGTCGGCATTCGCCGGTGTGAGCGCCTCAGACCAAATTTGTAGGGAGAGCGGAGTATCGGTATTCGCCGGTAGGGCGCCTCAGGCCAAATTTGGGGAGGGGGAGTGTCGACATTCGCCGGTATGAGCGCCTCAGGCCAAATCTGGGGAGGAGGAGTGTCGGCATTCGCCGGTATGAGCGCCTCAGGCGAAATTTAGGGGAGGAGGAGTGTCGGCATTCGGCGTTGGTGCGCATCAGGCCAAAGCTGGGGAGGGGGAGTGTCGGCATTCGCCGGTATGAGCGCCTCAGGCCAAATCTGGGCATGGGGGGAATGTCGGCGGGGCCGCCTCAGGCGAAATTTAGGGGAGGTTGAGTGTAGGTATTTGCCGGTGCGAACGCCTCAGGTGAAATTAGGGGGAGGGGGGGAGTATGAGTAATCGTCGGTGAGAGCCCGCCCCCCCTTGGGAGGGATTAAAAAATAAAATGATAATCTGATTTTTGATTCGACAGTGTAAAACCGACACCTATCGGATAGGACTAGATAATACACTTGATCTCAAGGCAAAAATGCCGAGAACAGATACTACACTTTGATCTTAGCCAAAAGGCTTAGTAAGCATCCGAAATTAAAAGGTATTTACTCCTCCCCAGGAGTTAGGCACAAGGCCAGTTTTATCTTACTCCCACAAGTAAGATGTGACCACAGATTGGGTCGAGAAAGTGGGGTTAAAAGCCAGCGCTCGAGAGGTGAGCACTCTGGCCATTTAAAAATTGCCTGGGCAGCCCCGTCGGCATTCCCCGGTAGGGGCGCCTCAGACAGTAAGCAATAAACTTACTCCTCCCCAAAGAGGGGAGGCGAAGCCTGGGAGGGTGGACCTCCTAGAACTGCACAGGACAATCCCATAGACCGGCGTAAATCAAGCCCCGGAGGCCAAGACAATACCAGTCTATGGGAACAGATACTACACTTTGATCTTAGCCAAAAGACCAATTTATTTAGGCAGGTGAGTTCCTTCGGACAACCCTCATCTTTATCTACAGATGAAGATTTTACAAACCTTGGGAACTCACCAGACCTTAGGCATAGTGCCCGTTATGTAGGGGGAGGGGGGGTCGGGGATAAGTGAGACAAGCTGTTCACAAAAGACCAAGGAAGCATCCGAAATTAAAATTGTTGGAAAGATTTCTATCAGTATTTATAACAAATCTACGACAGTAGCGCGGTCTATCCACTATACACTGTTTAAATTACATTAATAAATTAACAAGTAATAATAACTATGATTTTCTTTTAACAAACATTGTATAATACTATTTAACAACTTATTACATGAGTTTTGAATATCAACTATTTTACACGACTTTTTACAAGTTAATATGTAGTGAATTCGAAATAATCTAATACTGTAAACATCCCATAATCCCTTGCCGGATGTACCCGGTCTTGCCCTAAATTCTGTCCGGTTCTATCAGATCATCCAATAACTTCTGTCCGGATGCATCAATAACAACATAGGAATCCTACGTTAAGAGTGTGTAGTGAAACAAGGGTTGCTCAATCACATCCGCACCTGTCCCATAATCCCTTGCCGGATGTACCCGGTCTTGACCTAAATTGTGTCCGGTTATATCACGTCATCATGACGTCAGAGAGTGGCAGTTTTCCTTTCTGTCATTTTTTCCCTCTCACACTTTCTTTCTTAATTATTAATAGACGCTAATATTTCCCCCCCCCCTCCCTCCCTGTGACCGTTCTGTTATCATGATCTAAGATCAAAGTGTAGTATCTGTTCCGATGGATACTGCACGCCTGTCCTGTGCAGTTCTAGGAGGTCCACCCTCCCAGGCTTTGCCTCCCCTCTTTGGGAAGGAGTAAGTTTATTGCTTACTGTCTGAGGCGCCCCTACCAGGGAATGCCGACGGGGCTGCCCGGGCAATTTTTAAATGGCCAGAGTGCTCACCTCTCGAGCGCTGGCTTTTCAAACCCCACTTTCTCGACCCGATCTTGGGTCACATCTTACTTGTGGGAGTAAGATAAAACTGGCCTTGTGCCTAACTCCTGGGGAGGAGTAAATAATACCTCCTCCTTTCATGCCAAATTGGGGGGTGGGGGGTTACGGTATTCGCCGGTGTGAGCATTACCTCCTCCTTTCTTGAGAACTGTTGAGGTAGGGTCGTATCGGTTCCGTTGTCATGATGCACTATTCCCATGCATTATCTCCTCCTTTTTTGAGAAGTGTTGAGGTAGGGTCGTATCGGGTCCGTTGTCATGATGCACTCATCCCATGCATTATCTCCTCCTTTTTTGAGAAGTGTTGAGGTAGGGTCGTATCGGGTCCGTTGTCATGATGCACTCATCCCATGCATTATCTCCTCCTTTTTTGAGAAGTGTTGAGGTAGGGTCGTATCGGGTCCGTTGTCATGATGCACTCATCCCATGCATTATCTCCTCCTTTTTTGAGAAGTGTTGAGGTAGGGTCGTATCGGGTCCGTTGTCATGATGCACTCATCCCATGCATTATCTCCTCCTTTTTTGAGAAGTGTTGAGGTAGGGTCGTATCGGGTCCGTTGTCATGATGCACTCATCCCATGCATTATCTCCTCCTTTTTTGAGAAGTGTTGAGGTAGGGTCGTATCGGGTCCGTTGTCATGATGCACTCATCCCATGCATTATCTCCTCCTTTTTTGAGAAGTGTTGAGGTAGGGTCGTATCGGGTCCGTTGTCATGATGCACTCATCCCATGCATTATCTCCTCCTTTTTTGAGAAGTGTTGAGGTAGGGTCGTATCGGGTCCGTTGTCATGATGCACTCATCCCATGCATTATCTCCTCCTTTTTTGAGAAGTGTTGAGGTAGGGTCGTATCGGGTCCGTTGTCATGATGCACTCATCCCATGCATTATCTCCTCCTTTTTTGAGAAGTGTTGAGGTAGGGTCGTATCGGGTCCGTTGTCATGATGCACTCATCCCATGCATTATCTCCTCCTTTTTTGCTCAACGTCCTAGATAGAGGTACTGTAGTGATAGGTTTGGATAATATTTTAACAGCATCTACGCTGAAAAGGATGGGGGAATGGATAAGAGTTATTTCAGTAGTCCCCAGGAGGCCTCTTTGATTTTGAAATATTCGGCGTTGTCCGGGAGAAAAGTGCTCAATATCCTAGATAGAGCTACTGTAGTGATAGGTTTAGAACATATTTTAACGCCATCTTCGTTCCCCTTTGGACAATTTTGCAGATGAAAAAGAGGGAGGATACCTAAGTGCTTTCAGTAGTCCCCAGGAGGCTACTTTGATTTTCAAAGTACTCGGCGTTGTCCGGGAAAAAAGTGCTCAACGTCCTAGATAGAGCTACTGTAGTGATAGGTTTGGATAATATTTTAACAGCATCTACGCTGAAAAGGATGGGGTAATCGATAAGAGTTATTTCAGTAGTGCTCAGGAGGCCTCTTTGATTTTGAAATACTCGGCGTTGTCCGGGAGAAAAGTGCTCAATATCCTAGATAGAGCTACTGTAGTGATAGGTTTGGAAAATATTTTAACGCCATCTTCGTTCCCCTTTGGACTATTTCGCAGATCAGAAGGAGAGAGGATACCTAAGGGATTTCAGGAGTGCTCATGAAGCCTCCTCGATTTTCAAAGTACTCGGCGTTGTCCGGGAGAAAAGTGCTTAATATCCTAGATAGAGCTACTGTAGTGATAGGTTTAGAACATATTTTAACCCCATCTTCGTTCCCCTTTGGACAATTTTGCAGATGAAAAGGAGAGAATGATACCTAAGTGATTTCAGTAGTCCCCAGGAGGCCTCCTTGATTATCAAAGTACTCGGCGTTGTCCGGGAAAAAAGTGCTCAATGTCCTAGATAGAGCTACTGTAGTGATAGGTTTGGATAATATGTTAACAGCGTCTACGCTGAAAAGGATGGGGAATCGATAAGAGTTATTTCAGTAGTGCTCAGGAGGCCTCTTTGATTTTGAAATACTCGGCGTTGTCCGGGAGAAAAGTGCTCAATATCCTAGATAGAGCTACTGTAGTGATAGGTTTGGAAAATATTTTAACGCCATCTTCGTTCCTCTTTGGACTATTTCGCAGATCAGAAGGAGAGAGGATACCTAAGTGATTTCAGTAGTCCCCAGGAGGCCTCCTTGATTATCAAAGTACTCGGCGTTGTCCGGGAGAAAAGTGCTCAATGTCCTAGATAGAGCTACTGTAGTGATAGGTTTGGAAAATATTTAAACGCCATCTTCGTTCCCTTTTGGACTATTTCGCAGATCAGAAGGAGAGAGGATACCTAAGGGATTTCAGGAGTGCTCATGAAGCCTCCTCGATTTTCAAAGTACTCGGCGTTGTCCGGGAGAAAAGTGCTCAATGTCCTAGATAGAGCTACTGTAGTGATAGGTTTGGAAATTATTTTAACGCCATCTTTGTTCCCCTTTGGACTATTTCGCAGATCAGAAGGAGAGAGGATACCTAAGAGATTTCAGGAGTGCTCACGAAGCCTCCTCGATTTTCAAAGTACTCGGCGTTGTCCGGGAGAAAAGTGCTCAATATCCTAGATAGAGCTACTGTAGTGATAGGTTTAGAACATATTTTAACGCCATCTTCGTTCCCCTTTGGACAATTTTGCAGATGAAAAAGAGGGAGGATACCTAAGTGCTTTCAGTAGTCCCCAGGAGGCTACTTTGATTTTCAAAGTACTCGGCGTTGTCCGGGAAAAAAGTGCTCAACGTCCTAGATAGAGCTACTGTAGTGATAGGTTTGGATAATATTTTAACAGCATCTACGCTGAAAAGGATGGGGGAATCGATAAAAGTTATTTCAGTAGTGCTCAGAAGGCCTCTTTGATTTTGAAATACTCGGCGTTGTCCGGGAGAATAGTGCTCAATATCCTAGATAGAGCTACTGTAGTAATAGGTTTGGAAAATATTTTAACGCCATCTTCCTTCCCCTTTGGACAATTTTGCAGATGAAAAGGAGGGAGGATACCTAAGTGATTTTAGTAGTCCCCAGGAGGCCTCTTTGATTTTCAAAGTACTCGGCGTTATCCGGGAAAAAAGTGCTCAACGTCCTAGATAGAGGTACTGTAGTGATAGGTTTGGATAATATTTTAACAGTATCTACGCTGAAAAGGTTGGGGGAATCGATAAGAGTTATTTAAGTAGTGCTCAGGAGGCCTCTTTGATTTTGAAATACTCGGCGTTGTCCGGGAGAAAAGTTCTCAATATCCTAGATAGAGCTACTGTAGTGATAGGTTTGGAAAATATTTTAACGCCATCTTCGTTCCCCTTTGGACTATTTCGCAGATCAGAAAGAAAAGGAGACCTAAGTGATTTCAGTAGTCCTCAGGAGGCCTCCTTGATTATCAAAGTACTCGGCGTTGGCCGGGAGAAAAGTGCTCAATGTCCTTGATAGAGCTACTGTAGTGATAGGTTTGGAAAATATTTTAACGCCATCTTTGTTCCCCTTTGGACTATTTCGCAGATCAGAAGGAGAGAGGATACCTAAGTGATTTCAGTAGTGCTCATGAGGCCTCCTTGATTTTCAAAGTACTCGGCGTTGTCCGAGAGAAAAGTGCTCAATATCCTAGATAGAGCTATGATAAAGACTATCATTAGAGGATTGAAAATGATGAAGACTATCATGAGAGGATTGAAAATGATGAAGACTATCATGAGAGGATTGAAAATGATGAAGACTATCATGAGGGGATTGAAAATGATGAAGACTATAATGAGGGGATTGAAAATGATGTACACTATCATGAGGGGATTGAAAATGATGAAGACTATCATGAGGGATTGAAAATGATGAAGACTATCATGAGGGGATTGAAAATGATGAAGAATGTCATGAGAGGATTGAAAATGATGCAGAATGTCATGAGAGGATTGAAAATGATGCAGACTATCATGAGAGGATTGAAAATGATGAAGACTATCATGAGAGGATTGAAAATGATGAAGACTGTCATGAGAGGATTGAAAATGATGAAGACTGTCATGAGAGGATTGAAAATGATGAAGACTGTCATGAGAGGATTGAAAATGATGAAGACTGTCATGAGAGGATTGAAAATGATGAAGACTGTCATGAGAGGATTGAAAATGATGCAGAATGTCATGAGAGGATTGAAAATGATGCAGAATGTCATGAGAGGATTGAAAATGATGCAGAATGTCATGAGAGGATTGAAAATGATGCAGAATGTCATGAGAGGATTGAAAATGATGCAGAATGTCATGAGAGGATTGAAAATGATGCAGAATGTCATGAGAGGATTGAAAATGATGCAGAATGTCATGAGAGGATTGAAAATGATGCAGAATGTCATGAGAGGATTGAAAATGATGCAGAATGTCATGAGAGAGTTGAAAATGATGCAGAATGTCATGAGAGAGTTGAAAATGATGCAGAATGTCATGAGAGAGTTGAAAATGATGCAGAATGTCATGAGAGGATTGAAAATGATGCAGAATGTCATGAGAGGATTGAAAATGATGCAGAATGTCATGAGAGGATTGAAAATGATGCAGAATGTCATGAGAGGATTGAAAATGATGCAGAATGTCATGAGAGGATTGAAAATGATGCAGAATGTCATGAGAGGATTGAAAATGATGCAGAATGTCATGAGAGGATTGAAAATGATGCAGAATGTCATGAGAGGATTGAAAATGATGCAGAATGTCATGAGAGGATTGAAAATGATGCAGAATGTCATGAGAGGATTGAAAATGATGCAGAATGTCATGAGAGGATTGAAAATGATGCAGAATGTCATGAGAGGATTGAAAATGATGCAGAATGTCATGAGAGGATTGAAAATGATGCAGAATGTCATGAGAGGATTGAAAATGATGCAGAATGTCATGAGAGGATTGAAAATGATGCAGAATGTCATGAGAGGATTGAAAATGATGCAGAATGTCATGAGAGGATTGAAAATGATGCAGAATGTCATGAGAGGATTGAAAATGATGCAGAATGTCATGAGAGGATTGAAAATGATGCAGAATGTCATGAGAGGATTGAAAATGATGCAGAATGTCATGAGAGGATTGAAAATGATGCAGAATGTCATGAGAGGATTGAAAATGATGCAGAATGTCATGAGAGGATTGAAAATGATGAAGAATGTCATGAGAGGATTGAAAATGATGAAGAATGTCATGAGAGGATTGAAAATGATGAAGAATGTCATGAGAGGATTGAAAATGATGAAGAATGTCATGAGAGGATTGAAAATGATGAAGAATGTCATGAGAGGATTGAAAATGATGCAGAATGTCATGAGAGGATTGAAAATGATGAAGAATGTCATGAGAGGATTGAAAATGATGAAGAATGTCATGAGAGGATTGAAAATGATGAAGAATACCATGAGAGGATTGAAAATGATGAATAATACCATGAGAGGATTGAAAATGATGAATAATATCATGAGGGGATTGAAAATGAGAAGAATATCATGAGGGGATCGAAAATGATGAAATATACCATGAGAGGATCGAAAATGATGAAGAATATCATGAGGGGATTGAAAATTATTAAGAATATCATGAGCGGATTGTAAATGATGAAGAATATTATGAGGGGATTGAAAATGATTAATAGTATGAGGAGATTGAAAATGATGAAGAATATTATGAGGGGATTGAAAATGATTAATAGTATGAGGAGATCGAAAATGATGAATACAACGAGGGGAGTTAAAATGATGAAGGATATCATGAGGGGATTCAAAATATATAGTATGAAAACCGGGGCGGTTATAAGTACCTATATAGAAGGCGCAGACAGTGGTGGTACTTTTTATAGAAATAAGTCATACTATTGCCCTGTGAAACGTAGGATGAAATGGTGGGGAAGAAACAGCTTTCGCAAAAGGCAAAATTTAAAAGTAGCGACCAGGGTAGATAAAAGTAGAAAGATAAAGAGACAGCTATAGAGAGAGAGGGAGAGAAATAGAAGTTTTAATATAAAGATGTTACACACGCGATTTTTCTTCAATTATGTTTTTATGACCCCGAGCAACGCCGGGTAGCCCCGCTAGTATATATATATATTTCATCTTAAAGGAATCTTCAGCGTGGAGATAACTGTTATATATATATATATATATTTCATCTTAAAGGAATCTTCAGTGTGGAGATAACTGTTATATATATATATATTTCATCTTAAAGGAATCTTCAGCGTGGAGATAACTGTTATATATATATATATATTTCATCTTAAAGGAATCTTCAGTGTGGAGATAACTGTTATATATATATATATTTCATCTTAAAGGAATCTTCAGTGTGGAGATAACTATTATATATATATATATTTCATCTTAAAGGAATCTTCAGCGTGGAGATAACTGTTATATATATATATATATATTTCATCTTAAAGGAATCTTCAGCATGGAGATAACTGTTATATATATATATATATATATATATATATATATATATATATGTTTGATCTTCTTCAAGACTTACATTGTAACATTTTTTACCTATAATGTTTTTCAAATATTATTTTCACTTTTGCATTTTCAAGATATTCATCTCTTATAATTAATATTCAATTGTTATTGGTCAGACTTTCTGGTGATAAAAGCATTATCTTTGAAAAGCCATGGCTTAAAGGTCATTTTGTGTTTGTATTCCTTGTCTGAACACTTGATGAGTTAATGAACTTGTAAATTATGCAAATTTTATCTATTTCATCACTTTATGTACAGTGTGTATGTGTGACGGAAGCGAGAGTGATACATGATGTATGGAATAAGAGCGGAGGGTGGGAGATCAAACAACATACAGTGAGAGAGGGTGAGAGTGATAGATAGACATTTAGTAAGAGATTGTCACTTGATGAGTTAATTGCAAATTACGTCTAATTAGAACAATTAAAATGAAATTAGATTTCTGAATTTTTTAGATCAGGATTGATAATTTGTATAATTTGGACTACTGTTCTTATCTGGAGTGTTATTCTATCAACGTTTCGGCCGATGTAACCTCCGACCCTCTTCAGGTGTATTTTGGCGAACTTGGGAATCTGCATGGAATTTCGAACGGAATCCTTTATTTAATCAATGGAGGTAGCATGCTCCCGTTCCGTCAGCCTTGACCGGGTAGAAGTCTTCAGTAATTTTCAATTCCTAGTATCGCCCGCACTGAGGATTGAACCTTCAACCTTCATAAGACTGCATCTAGAACTGAATTTTACTTAGTATTTTATCCATTTAAGGTTCAATCCTCAGTGCGGGCGATACTAGGAATTGCGAATTACTTAAGACTTCTACCCGGTCATGGCTGACAGAACGAGAGCACTCCCCCTCCCGTGGATTAAATAAAGGGTTCCATTCGAAATTCCGTGCAGATTCCCGAGTTCGACAGAAAGATTCCCGAATTCAACAGGATACACCTGAAGAAGGTCAGAGATTACATCGGCCGAAACGTTGTGAGAATAACATCCAAGATTAGAACAGTAGTCCAAATAATCCAAATTATACAAATCAAAATAAAAGTTGTTTTTTTTTTTGTTTTTTTTTTTTTCAAACATAACTCAATCACAAAACTGAGGAATATTTTAGCGTTTTTTGTGATTAAAATACACAGGGGAAACAAACGTTGATTAACTTCAGTATAATCATATATGTTTAACACTGCATATTTGTGTCACGTTCTTGTGTGGTGATATTGTCTTCTAACCATTCGATAATATTGTTGTTGTCATTCATTTAAATTTTGATTAGCAATCTCAACTTCTATATAAAATCGGAAGTAACTTAGCGCTGCTTAAAAAACCCCGAAAATTCTCCGATGCTTTAAACCCGAAGTTTCGCGTTTGTCGAACTCGTTATCTAATTCTATTGTTGCATGTTAATTAAGAAAGTTAATTACAAATGAAAGATTTATGGCCCTTTTTTAAAGTTAGATCTGCCTGAAAATGTATTGTTTGGTTTCAGTTTGTTTCAAATAATTTAACACTTTCGGGTTATAATTATTTTATGAATTACGACGACATTGATATAAACCTGTAATGTCCAAACTTTTGTACAATTCACGCAACAATTTTTTTCACTTTTGATTTAAATGAGTCACATGAACTTGAAACCTCTTTTAGTTTCGTTAAGGATGGTAATATGGACATATTTTGCAGTTATTCATAAAATCCTTGAATATAATATATATATATATATATATATATATATACAGGGTGGGCAAAAATAAGGGTCCTATTTTTAAAAATTCATAACTTTTTTATTTATTGATTTTTTTTATTTTTTTTTTAAGAATAAGTAAAGGACCCCTTCCGAAGCAAGCATGAGCCGTATTAGCCCTAAGGAACGTACCCTCATTTAGAAAACATTATTTTTGCTTAAAAAACTCAAAACAGTGTAAAAAACAATACTTTAGTTTTTGTAAGTTTTAAGAAGTGTTTTTCGGCTAAAATTTGTTTTGTTTATTTCAAAAAATCTCGGAAGGGTCAGTCTACACACACATAAAGTTTGGTGAGTTTAACTTTTATTTTGTGGAAGTTATTCAAATTCAAGTTATTCAAATTTAAAGATAGGACCCTTATTTTGGCCCACCCTGTATATATTTCACTGTCATATATATATATATATATATGACAGTGAAATATTTTTGAAAATCAACACATCGTGCAATTGAAATGAAAAAATCATTTAATTTTTTTTTTCATTTAAATTGCACGATGTCTTGATTTTCAAAAATATTTCACTTAAATACATTTTCATGCGTGCCTCAAAGATGTTGTCAATTTCCTTATATATATATATATATATATATATAGTATAAATTTTTATTTATTCAAACATTATTGGTTACATATGTGCATACATGTTTCAGCTGCGATCTCTTCTGAGAACCAGCTTCCTCAGACCTTCGGAAAAAATGAAATACGGAAATTTTTCTGAAGGTCTGAGGAAGCTGGTTCTTGAAAGAGATCGCAGCTGAAACATGTATGCACATATGTAACCAATAATGTTTGAATAAATAAAAATTTATACTAAAAAACAGCTCTACTTGTTATTGAGCACTTTTTTTTATAAACGCTGGAGTTTCATTGGATTAACATCTAGGAAACAACAACAATATGTGTACTTTATATATATATATATATATATATATATATATATATATATATATAAACATATAGGTAAACATTATTAAATAACAGAGTGTTTTGCTTGATAAGACTTTTTTTAAGACATGGCTATAAAGACACCAAAACTAACACCACCTGATGATGATCTGACGAATTAAATCGAAAGTACTTGCGAAAAAGGAAAGAAAAATGGAACAAAAAACCCATGGAACTTACATACAGCAATTTGACCGAAACATTAAATGGGCCATTCTGAAAATTGAAAAAATAAAAAAAAGTCTTATCAAGCTAAAACACTTTGTTATTTAATAATGTTTGTTTAAATGAAAACATGCTGCCTAACTACACACATTATATATATATACTAGAAGAATACCCGTCTAAGGACAAGTAAAATTAATTCCCGAAGCAGAACAGTTTTGAACCACTTTTATGTCCAATTACGAAAATTAAAATCATGCTATAATGATTTTAAACATTATTTCTAGAATCCTTATTCTAATTTTGATCAAAATCTGTTACATAATTTTGATTCTAGAAAATGTCTAAAATTTCAGGTTTAAGCTTGAGAAGAAATTGAAATTCAAGGAATCATGCTTAATTGGTGTTTAATGACTATGGATCAAATTTAATGTAAATCTGAAATATTTGAATTTTCAAATGTATTGTTGTGTGCTTATTATGCCCTGTAAAAACCCTTTAAATACTCCAAAGAAATTAAAATTTGGGGACTATTTATTAATTGATGTCTAATACCTATTGTTATAGGTATTTGAATTTTCACGAAGGCTTGTACACCATATATGCCCATATACTTGTACTCCACATATGCCCCTTTGTATAAAACAAAAAGGAACTAAATATAGCCCATATTACCCACCATTGCACCTTGCAGTTATGTTTCAACATTTATAATGATTGCTTAATTAGTTTAGGAGTCAATCTTATAGATATAAATATATAAACATATACACATATCTAACTTCATCTAAATAGAAATATATACATTTTTTTAAAAAAGTATGTTACCGGTTTGGTCACCCATTGAGCTCTGGTTAGATTGTTTGAATCAGTAAAAAGTTTGTTTGCAAAACCGGTTAAATTTATAAAAAATAAACTTCATCTTTGAAGTGACCGTGTCGGTTATTAGATGATGCTGAGTGGGTGTAAATATAAATATGTGAATGTGAGTTAATAAACAAAACTATGAGAAAGAATTTGAATGAGGAAATTAAGTATGGTCAGGAATTAATTATTTATTTACTTTTTACAATTGAAAGAAGAGGATTTACTAATTAATTGAACATTTAATGTCGGAGCTGATACGACAACGTCTTTACAAAATGTCTGTCTCTGTTGGAAGCCAAGGAGATGTTACTCTTCAATCGAACGCAAGGAAAGCAACTCTGACAAGTTATCTCTCTTTCATATGTTCATTCTGAATGCAACATTATTTTGTAGCTAGAAATGCTTCTAGCTAACAATCTTCCTCTTCCAACTCCCATAGGATGGTGAAGACCTCGAAAAAAGAGTGTCCGCTCACTTTGACAGCCAAATCCACAGAAGCCGGAACTCTCTTGTTTTTATACCACATACTTCCTTCCATGACACAAGTACCAGTACACATCAGCCTAACTTCTAACTTGACTACTAATGGAAAATTCCATTTTCTTGTTTACCTTTATGTGGAATTTTCTATTTTTAACCTTATTTTTACACATTCAACATCTAACCGTGCTACATCTTTACCATTATGCTGTAGCCGGCACCGCAAAAACTGATTCTTTGACACTGTTTATTCAAGCATTATTGAGTTGTCCATTGAGGCAATGATTCTCTGTCTGTGGAGTATCGTCTAAACTAACACCAGAAGTGAGATCTGACGACCCAGCATCAGCAGTGTAGAAATATGTGAAAATGTAGAGCTAGTCCGGACATGTCTGACTAGCTTCAAGCCCAATGCCAAAAAGAAAACAAGCCTCGATTTTGAATCTAGCACTACGTATGTGAGTCTTTTTTTGTACTTTACAATTGAAGAGTTTTTCTATTGTTGCCGATATAATTCAGAGGGAAAGCTCTGAATAGATTGAGTTGGCAGCTCTGTACTCTGTAGAGCTTTCAAGCAGAAATATTAGAAATAGTAAAGTACGAAATACAATGTATCGGCCATATCATAAGAATGAATAATCACCAAATTCTAAAACCGATCGTATTTGATGAACAAGTTTTCTAGACTGAGGCAATTTTTATTTTTGTTCCAATAAAGAGTGCCCCATTTTGGAGAGCTTATATTTTATTTGGCCGGGATAAAAGATCTCATTTTGCAAGTCTGCTATTTCAACCTAAGAAAACGAGTAGCATTTGTCAACTCCAACAAATAAACATCTGTTAATTGTTTATAAACTGGGCGCATGGTTTTACTTGGAATGAGAATTCATTGTTGCAGCACTGACTGAGTCGAATGGCAACCTTGCACCAAGCATAATGAGCGGGACGATCACGGCAAGTGCAGTCAATGCACATATGCATGTTCATAAATAATACAACTAGTCTTTAAGCCCCTATCCTCATCTATGGTACCACAAAGGTCCAAAGATGTGTACTTCCTCCATAAAAGTCCAGAGATAGGCTGAGCATTTCACAAATCTCTTCCACAATCCACCAATGGTTGAAGAAAACATCGTCTACAATGAACTGCAGAAGTCTATCAACTATTAGATGATGCAACATCCCAATGCCTGACAGTTATTTTTACTGTTTTCAAGATTAAGTTGTCTTTTGGAAGGGCCTTGTGCTAGTCTAATTCGACACTGGGAACTGGTCCTATGTTAGTTTAAACTACAGTATTTTTGAAGGGTCTTGTGCTAGTCTAATTCGACACTGGGAACTGGTCCTATGTTACTTTAAACTACAGTATTTTTGAAGGGTCTTGTGCTAGTCTAATTCGACACTGGGAACTGGTCCTATGTTAGTTTAAACTACAGTATTTTGGAAGGGCCCTGTGGTAGTCTAATTCGACACTGGGAACTGGTCCTATGTTAGTTTAATCTATGGTATTTTTATGACAGTTGTTGATTCTGGTAGGCTGTATTAATCTTGACTTTTGTGGACACCGACACTGAATGTGTTAATGACCAACGCATATGCCACGGCATCACGCTTCACCTAAATAATTTAAACGTGGATGCTAATGCGACGGATAAAGATTGCGTCTTGATCGGTTGAATAATTCATCAAATGTAAAATGAGGAATTTAGTTTGGCAGCCCGTGTCTGACCGCTACCAGGCTTAAAGACCTTTTACCTGCTGCTATCAAATAAATAATGGTCGCACTGATTTTATTCGTCTCACGAAAGCAGCCATAAACTATGCAATGAAATATAATGCTACACTGTTGGCGTTCATTGCATTGTCTTTATTAACAGCACCTTTTTCTCGCCTTACTTTATTCAAATTTTCTTTTCAAATGTGTGTATATCTATATGTGTGTTTTTTATTTTATTTTTTATTTGGGAAATGATTCTAAATAAAAAACAAAGTAACAATTTGTTGGGCGTGTATAGACTGCTATCTATGGCAATACGGCAGAATCACGTTGACACACTTGTTAGATCACCAAAGTTAAGCAACATTGAGCCTGGTCAGTACCAGATGGGTGACCATTTTGGAATACCAAGCGTTGTATGTGGGCGAACAATGACACCGCCCTGCAAAAGAAATTGCAAAAACTAGCATCATCTCCCTTGAACGGGATATACATGCGAATGGGGATCGCTTGTGAATTTAATACTCCCTAGAAACTTCCTCCTTTGGAGGAAGCAGGCTCAACACGCCCGGGGTGAATTCCGTACTAGGTATATATATATATATATATATATTACTAATCTAATACAAGATCTATTACATCTTCAGTTGTTCAAAGCAAGGGATTTATTTATCCTAAAACCATGGCTTTTCAAAGAATTGAATTCTTATCATCAGAGGAATACAGATGGATAAGTTGGTAAGAAAATTACCAAGATCAAAGTTTGAAAAGATTAAAAAGATGAAATATTTTTTGAGAAAAAAATATTAAAAGTGGCAATCATCCTTTAACTTGCCTATATAATTGCTCTATCCCATATATTGAGCATCAAATTTGTTTCATGATAGGTTTTATTTTAAAGATATACATTATATCTTTATTTTCTTGTTCCCCATATATGTATGTATATATATATATATATATATATAATGGATATTTAGGCAGCATTTTCTCTTTAAGACAAATATCCTTCAATATGACAAACAACTTATGCCTGGATATCTTTGTGAGAATCCTTTTCATTAGCCGAATCAGGGTCTTTGTTTCGGTTGGAAATTGGCCAATGAATCTGCCATAATTGTTGGTGGTCCAAGTACTTTCGAGCCCATCCGGGTGCATTTTCAGGGGAATCATGTAAAGACTATGGTGTTAATATTAATAGGTAGTTTTGGCGGGAATTATATTATTAATGCGGAACTAAAGTTAGCATTATAAACATTTTTTTATGTTATCGCTAGCATTAAAGTTGATTCTGTTAATGGCTGTTTTTGTTGTTGTTTTTTTTTTTGGGGGGGGGGGGTATGTGTGAAACTTCCAATATATAGTTTTTGTTTATTAGTAGTGCTAAGAAACAAAGACCTATATATATATATATATATATATATTAGATATAAATGCAGAGATAAAAAAGGAATTTCATCTGTAAAATATATCTTATCTTGAAAAGTCAATGATCAATATACGAGGGTTGTCTAAAAGGTATCCGACCTTAGGCCATAAAAAATATTTCAAATATGTGATGGGGTTGGGACCCTAATCCCCTTCAAAGTAGAACCCTTGTGCTCATTTTTTTCTTCTACTCCTTCTCCCTTTTCTGTCCTTGCCCTTTTTATTTCTCATTTTTCTTCTTCTTCTTTTTCTTCTTTTTTTTCTTCTTCTTCTTTTTCTTCTTCTTCTTTTTCTTTTTCTTCTTCTTTTTCTTTTTCTTCTTTTTCTTCTTCTTCTTCCTTTTTTCTTTTTCTTTTTTCTTTTTTTTTCTTTTTTTCTTCTTTTTCTTCTTTCGCTTCTTTGTTATAAATACATACTTTACTACCTCCTTGTTGTCTTATTTTTTCCGGCCCTTTAAGTCCACGATAGATTAAAACTATCAAAATTAATAAATAGTATATCATTCAGGATCCTCCAAATCGTGGCCCATTTGTAAGTGACCTGTTTGCCCTATAGTTTATGCGGGCCAGTTATTAGTGTGTATAATGTGTATGCAATGATACGACTGTGTTTTACCGTTATTCGTTTCTCAGTTCGCCTTTTCAAAATCAATATACGCTACATTGCCTTTTTATACTTGGCGCTAAATCAATTATACACATTACATAGTCGACACGACAGAATTATATCTCAAACAACTTATAAGTCTTTCATTAGAGCCTTTAAACTGACTACTCATAATCGTTTATACGAAAAGTTACCTTTTTTATATTCGTTAACAAATCAATATACGTTACGATATCCAAATTTATCTTTACCATTCTTTTCAATTAATCTTTTACAAACGTTTATCGAAAATCGAAAAGATAGAAACGTTGCCAAAAGTTTTCACAATCAATTCATAACATTTATATCCTCTTTTTTTATGATACACAATTGTTACAATAGAAAGTTACCTTTAGTTTTCTTCTCGCTGGTCAGGTTGTGTCGTGGGTCTTTTTTTGGCCTGTGATCGTCCAAAATGGTGTACCTGTTTCTGGGCAAAAAGCTTATTTTCCTTGCAAAAAGGAAGAAACTCGGAGATCGTATTTTTGAGAGATAGTCAGTCACTCCAACATTTTTATTCTTTTTCTTTTACAGTGGGGAGGGTTAGGGTTAAGGTGGAGAGGGTTCCCTCGTCTTTTATTCCCCATTAATACTCGTTTTGCCGCGATTATTAGTCGCCCTAGCTGTACGATGACGGGCCTCACTTGAGACCCCAGCTTCACGTTTGGACAATATTATCAGACATCCACCCGTTTCGTTTCTCATGGTGAACTCCTCACTGCAGACATATTTTCTTGTCCGCCCGCCTGAGCTACAAAGCCGACCCCTTGGTAACATACGTCCTCTCGCCTCGACTTTCCATAGCGAACTCATCTCGATTCTCATCTCATTCAAGATGCAAACTTAAAGTTTTCAGATCATTATTTTAGGGCACCTGTTCGCCTCGAATTCCACAGTGCTCTCATCTACACTCTATTTTTTTTTTGACAAAACAAGTCACGTCACAGACCCTCGTCTCATATCACTCAATCAGATAGGTATACTTGCTGTCGCTTTTTACCTGATCTTTGTTGGCCCCAAATCTTTGATGTCGGACAAATCTTGTCAATTTATCATGATTTTGGCAAAATGAGTCACTCATGAGAACCAAATTTACCCTTTCCAAAACACATGTCATCTCAACCTGCACTTAATTCGCAGATTCCACCTAGGTCACTATTCAATATTCATACTAGCTGACTTAAGCGTTCTTCAAATTATAGGGGCTCTTCATAATCCAACATGTATACCAATATGATGAGGAAGGAATCAGTACCAAAAGCTGATGAACCGTTGCTTAAAACAACAAGTGGCGGCCTGCCTTGTTTGGGGTGAATCATGTTAAAAAAAAAAATTTTTTTTAAAGTACTCAGTAACAAGTCGTACCAACGACAACGCTTCATGCTATCTATGAATGTCAATTTTAATGTTATTTAGTAAAAAATGAGATTTCACATTCTTTTTTATTGTTTTTTTATTTTATTTTTTTTATTTAAAAAATTTGTTTTTATTTTTTTATTGTTTTTTATTGTATGTTTTTTTTGTTTTTTTTATGATATTGTTTTTTATCTATTGTTTTATTTTGGTTTTTCAATAATATTGGCTACACAAAAATATTTCTAATATAAAGTATTTATCTTTGTTTCAAAATAAGTTTGTTTTTTTAATGTCGCATTTTTGTTTTGGCTCATTTTTATTTAATTGAAAAAGAACATACGATAAAAATGAGATTATTTCGATCAAAGTGAAAAATTGTGCTTTGAGGCTTCCATATTTTATTTCAATATTCTATCATTTTTCTTTTCTCTTTCAAATCGTTATTGTTTGGTCGATTTGTTTCCCCCTCCCCACCTCTCGCTTTTCTTGCAATTTTATAAAGTATATTGGCCTTTTGAAGTAAGCCACTAAGGTTGTCCACACATTATCGCCAGTTAAAATATTAGAGATATAAATTGGATAAAAAGGGGTAACCAATTTACCTAATTAAATAATTTACCTAAATTTCACATTGGAAATTTCCGGATGCCTCAGTATATACGTTGTCCGTTTGGTGGTTAATGACTTCGCCAATATTAATGATATTATTCTGTTTTTTTTTTTTATTATTATTCAGGGTTGATATAAAATAGAATAATGTTTCAAAATCATCTAAGGAGATTGTATTATCATTAATAGGGGCAGAGTTATAACCCTTGAAATGGGTGTGGTTAAGTACCGAAGTCCACTTCTCTCTCTCTCATGCTCTCTCTCTCTCTCTCATGCTCTCATGCTCTCTCTCTCTCTCTCATGCTCTCTCTCTCTCTCATGCTCTCTCTCTCTCTCATGCCACGTCGACAGTAAGAACTTTTCTGGTGATCTCAAGCGCCGAATGAAGTCTCCCCCCCTTCATTTTCGGGCAAGTCTAACTTTTTAGGTCAGTTACCTAATATTTTTTTACCTTTTACCACTAACCATAAGTCCGACTACTGGCAAGGTCGTAAAACCACACGTAATTACCTTTAAAAGTAGAATCCCCCCCCCCAACACAAAGAACGCATAGAATGTATTTCCCATAGCAAAAGAAAAGGTTATATGCCTTAAAACGCTTGAATGGCCCGGAAATGGGGGATCATTTTACGTTAAATTTATATGCAAAACTGATCCCCGCTCTCTATGAAGTACATCACGTGGGTGGTTGCCATCTCGAACATGGCATAATCGGAACGTTTTGGTTTTAAATGATAGTGAGGAGATAGTGGCAGTTATTAAAGAGCACCACAGTGTAAATTGTGGTGCTCAATAAATTCTGGGAGTTCTGCGTCTCGGATTAGTCTGCTGTGACTGTGCAAGCCTATCCTGGATCGGCAGACTCTATTGCAGTTGCCAAAGATGTAGGTGGTGGCTGGTTGTGAGAGTTCTGTTGCAGTTCTGTGCCCTCTCCTCTATCACTCCTCTTGGAGCATGCCTTTACTGCTCTTCAGCAGCTGCGGTCTTCGACCACGGACTCCCAATCTGTTGGGTCGATGCCACCTGCACTCATGTCTCGCTTGCAGACATCCTTATAGTGTAGAACAAGTCTTCATGTCGCTCTACACAGCTAATATTACTATGGAGTGGCTGGATCGTTGCTTTGCAGGCTGAGTGGTCACCACAATCACTGGATTTTAACCCACCAGATTTTTATTGTTTGTGTACCAGAACAATCCACAGACAATTGTAGTACTCAAGGTAGGCATCACTCAGCAGATCTGTGGCATAACAATGGAAGAGCGTGTCAGTATAATCGACAACTTGTGATATGGGAAACAGTATTAGGAACTCTGACTGTGAGGGTAAGAACTCCTCCGCCTTCTTTTATAAATGAAATATTGAGCAAGATTAAACATAAAAATCGATGAAATTGATTAAAAATAATTTTTTTGTGTTTTTAACAACATGAACCAATATTTGCTATAAATCAATATCGACACAGATTTTTTATGCCGCTTGTTGTAAAAAAAACTATCATCACAAAAGTACAGGGGGAAATGTAAGATATGCAAATCAAGAAAATTGCAAAAATGTGTCTCGAATCAACCGATTACTGGAAGGATTGAAATTGTTTTTTATTCTGTTAAACTTTCTAATGTAAACAATGAGATATTGTTTTTATTTACCACTGATATTATTATTATTTTTTTTTTTTTTTTGTATAATCCATGGACAGATCAGATGATATCTATATGTAATTAGTGGAGACTAGCCTACGTTTCCATGGTGACGAGCAGTTGCATATGGTCTGAGGATTGCTTTGGGCACACAACTTTGTCACCATGGAAATTTAATCCCATGTCTACATTGATTAGAATTATCTTTATATATGCTCTCTCTCTCTCTCTCTCTCTCTCTCTCTCTCTCTCTCTCTCTCTTTTACCTTCTCCCTTTGTATTCTCGCTTTCTCTCCCTCTCTCTTCTCTTTCTCTCCCTCTCTCTTTCTCTCCCTCTCTCTTCTCTCTCTTTCCCTCTCTCTCTTTCCCTCCCTCTCTGCCCCCTCTTTGTCTCTCTCTCTGTCCCCTTCTCTGTCCCCCTCTTTGTCTCTCTCTCTGTCCCCTTCTCTGTCCCCCTCTCTCTGTTCTCTCTCTCTCTTCCCCTCTCTACTTTCCTCCCTCTCTGACTCCCTCTCTTTCCCTCCCTCTTTCCCCCTTTCTCCTTCCCTCCCTCTCTTTACTCCTCTCTTTCCCCCTCCTTCTCTTTCCCCCTTTCTTTCAGTCTCTATTTCCTTCTTTTTTCTCCCCTCTCTTCCCCATATTTTCCTCACTCTTCATACATTGATTGTCTACATTGATTGGATTCATGTTTATATATGCTTTCTCTTTCCATAATCACCCCCTCTCTCCCAATCTCTCCTTCTCACTTTCCATCTCTTTTCTCCCCTCTCTCCCTCTGTCTTACATCACTCTTCCCCGTCTTTCTCTTTCCCCCTTTTCTCTTCCCCCTCTCATTGATAATGAGCACTGTAATCTTATAAATAATGCAATTTATTAACTCAATAACAGTATATGCATGGTTTCATTATTGCATTGGTGTGAAACTGCCAGTTACCATAGAAAGTTGATTTTCATGTCTAAAAGTTTGAGATCTATACTCTATTTTTGTCACTGCTTGTTCTTTTGGCTAAGATCAAAGTGTAGTATCTGTTCCAGTGGATACTGCACCCCATAGACTGGTATTGTCTTGGCCTTTGGGGCTTGATTTACGCCGGTCTATGGGTCTGTCCTGTTCAGTTCTAGGAGGTCCACCCTCCCAGGCTTCGCTTCGCCTCCCCTCTTTGGGGAGGAGTAAGTTTATTGCTTACTGCCTGAGGCGCCCCTACCGGGGAATGCCGACAGGGCTGCCCAGGCAATTTTTAAACCCCACTTTCCCGACCCGACCTTGGGTCACATCTTACTTGTGGGAGTAAGATAAAAACTGGCCTTGTGCCTAACTCCTGGAGAGCAGTAAATCAATACTCTATTTTTGGTCCCCCGATTTATAAAATCGGGGGACTTATGTTTTGAGGCATGTCCGTCCGTCCGTCCGTCCGTCCATCCGGATTTTTCTCTGCAACCATCCATTGAATTTCTCTGAAATTTTGCATGAAGTTGTAACTTTGGTCAGGTTAGAAAGTGACATTCTCCGATTTTTGAAAAAAAAACAGGTTAGCCTCCCAGGCGGTGAAAAGGCCCCGAAATGGCAAAAAATGACATTTTTTGCCCCATAACTTTTTATCCATCCATTTAATTTCTCTGAAACTTGGGCAAAATGTGGAGGCAATTGTTCCTAATAGAAAATAAGTATCGCTGACCTTGGAAAATATCTGGTTCGCGCCCCCAGGGGGTCAAAAGCCCCCAAAATGGCAAAAAATGACCCTTTTCTCTCATAACGTTTGATCCATCCATTCAATTTTTCTGAAACTTGGCCAAAATGTAGAGGCAATTGTTCTGGATATAAAATGAGCATCCTTGACCTCAGAAAAATTCTGGTTCACGCCTTCAGGGGGTCAAAGGGGGGTCAAAAATGCCCCAAATTGCCCAAATTTATTGCATTTTTACACTCGCCACATCGAGTCACATACAGAGAGGGACCACGCATGCACGGCTTGTTGGTATTGACTTTTCTTTCTCGCGTAAATAAAACTACTTATTAAGTCAAGTTAATCAACGTTTGTTTCCATACGGTTTTTTTCTATACATTTTAATTACACAAAATATTTCTGACTTTGGGGATAGAGTTAGTTATGTTCGAACAAAAATTCCATTTTTAATTGCTCTAATTAGCCGTAAATTGCAATTATCTCACAAACTGATCTATCTCTTACTAAGTGTATGTTCATCACTCTCTTCCTCTCTCATTGTATCCAGCATTCTTCTTCTTCTCCTCTCTCTAGCTATGGGTTAAATAGTATTAACACTTGTGGAGCTATTGCTTATAATGGACTATTCCAATCTTCTGTTTTATCGTTACTCTTATTATCTTTGACTGTTGAGAGAGAGAGAGAGAGAGAGAGAGTGATAAACACTGTATAAAATAAGAATGGGAGCTCAAACTACAAAGAGTGAGAGAGGGTGACAGTAATAGACAGAAACTTAGTAAGAAGTGTGTTACTTGGTGAGTAAATTGCAATTTAAGACTAATAAGAACGATTTGAATGCATTTTTAAAGACCCAATCCCAAAACCAAGGAATATTTTAATATGTATTTTGTGTGATTAAAATACATCGGAAAAAAGAGGAACAAACGTTGATTAACTCAGCTTTAGTATAATAAATTCCGTAGTCTACTTTGGTATCCATTACAACACTTGCGACCCACAAAGACAGAGAAAGAGAGAGTAAAAACAGGTAAAAGCGATAAAGAGTAAACACTAGGGAAAGGAAAAAAAAAAATGAAAGAAAAAGAATCATCTCTCCAGTTATGGGTTAAATAGTATTAATACTTGTTGTGCTATTCCCTATTGTTTATAATGGACTATTCCAATCTTCTGTTTTATCGTTACTCTTATTGCCTGCGACTGTTAATAAAGTGTGTGTGTGTGTGAGGGAAGCGAGGAGGTGGTAGAAACTGTATAAAATAAGAGTGGGTAATCAATCAACATACAGTGAGAGAGGATGGGAGTAATAAACAGAACTTTAGTAAGAAATGGGTGACTTGCACAGTGGATATAGTACTAAGAATAATTCAGTTCTAAGTGACAGTCATCTGAAGATTGAAGGTTCAATCCTCAGTGCGGGCAATATGAAGAATTGCGAATTACTGAAGATTTCTTCCCAGTCATGGCAGATGACATGAGAGCATGCTATCCCCATGGATTAAATAAAGGGTTCTGTTCGAAATTCCGTCCAGATTCCCGAGTTTGACAAAGTACACCTGAAGAAGGTCAGAGGTTACATCGGCCGAAACGTTGTGATAAAAACACCCAAGATGAGAACAGTAGTCAGAATATACTAAATTCTGCGAATGACAATATCAATTTTTAAGTAAATAATATTAAATTATTTTTACCTACATACGCCAGCGTTTCAAGCTTTCGCTCTCATCAGTGTAGGGAATGATAGTCGCAAGGTTCGAACCCCTGCTACAGAATCAACCTGACTCCGCAAGCAAGACTGACTAATTATTTTATATTAGATTCTATCGTGATAGGAATATGCTCGATATTGGGTATAGAGCATTGTTATTGAAATAATGAAAAACAAAAGTAAAGTTACATACTTAACAAGTGTATCATCATCATCATCATCATCATCAGGTATTTAAACAAGAAATAAAATAAAATAGGAGAATGACCTTTAATCCATAAATTTTCAAAGAATTAATCTTATTCACAGAAGGAAAAACCAATAATTTGCTAATTATTGGTAAGTATTAATTTTAAAAAATTACAACATAATTTTTAAAATCATAAGTTTTTTAAGATTAAATATAATACATTTCTTGAACACTTCCTTTCCATTCTAGTATATCGTTTGTTTTTTTTTTCAAAATTGTCTATTTAAGATTACTTGAAGTATATCTTAATAATTTAATTCCTCGACATTTTTATATAACAATCTTTATTTTATAATTTTTCATATATCTTTCTCCATGATTCTACACTTTTCAATTTCAAGCTTCCTTACCTTTTATTGTTTTCATTTATTCATTTACATATTTTTATGTTTATATTATTATCATTATTTTTATATATTTTTAAATTTTAATTTCATTATGCTAAATACCCCAACCTATATATAAATCGCGTATTTAAAAAAAAAGCTAATATTAAAAATGTTTACTCTGGACTCTGTTTCCATTTTTTTTTTCTTTCTTTCTTATTTTCTTTCTTTCTTCTCTTTGTTTTTGATTTTTTTTCCTTTTACTATTTCCTCTTCTTTTTCGTCACCGTTCCTTCTTTTTCTCGTTGTATTCAACCCAACTGATGAATAAACCACACCATATTTAATTCACATGCTAAAGAAGTTTAACTCGTGGCAGGATGTTTCTATATATACACTAATTGTTACTGAATTTTATTGGAATCCATTACTCTCCACTATACAATACAATGTTTTAATCAGATTTTTTCAATAACTGCACTGATACATTCACGACTACAATAACTTTCTGCTCATTATTGCAACATTTTGGGGACTATTTTTGCTGTAGGCATAACTTAAAATTCTGTTGTCAAATTTTTAAATTCATACTTACCAATAATTAGAAAATTATTGTTTTTTTTCCTTTCTGAGGATAAGAGTAATTCTTTGAAAATCCATGGATTAAAGTTCATTCTCATATTTTATTATATTCCTTGTTAAAACACCTGATGATTATAATAAACTTGTACCGTATCCACAGACAGTTGGCTTGCCATATCACCGCTCCTCAGTGTGGTTGTACATGGTAAGCGGTTCAAACTGAGATTCGAAACAGAAATATCAGTGTGGTACTTAAATGTCCTAACCTCTATACTATCTCCACACCCCACGAACGCAGAAGAAATTATGTTTTCGTTTTTACATATTACAATTCTAGAGAACTTCATTAAAATTTAAAAATAATGTATTTTATGCTAGGTAAAAACCATTATCGCTTTCAAGAGAACTCAACCCACAAATGGGGAGCAATGTACATAGATAGCCATGCACAGACAGCTGTTTCATTGTATCCCAGTTCCTCAGTGTGGCTAGACATGGTGAGCGTTTCAAGCTGAGATCTAAAATACTAAATATAGAGGTAAAATAGGTGCTCAATTACTTATGCAAGAGCGTATATATATTTTTTTAATTTGAATTGACATTATACATTAGTATGATCTTCAGTCGATACCTTCGGTTTGAAGAATCGGTTACATTTGGTAGCTATAGCCCTGCGGGCTGAGTTTCCAGTTTTTGAATGAAACTGAAGGTATCAATTAAAGATCATACTAATGTATAGTGTCAACTAAAATTTAAAATATGTATATGCTCTTGCACAAGTAATTAAACACTCTGTCTTTTCTCCTATAACACGAGCTTAATATATATATATATATATATATATATGCACAAGCTACTTTTCTAAGACTTTTCTAGGACTTTCTTTTCTTACCGTTGTTCTTCCTTGTTTTTTAAGTTTGACTTTTATTTTTATTTTTATTTTTATTTTCTTCCTCTCCTTTTCTTAAGTGACCTCAACTATTACAACGCCACATTGTGTTTTGTCGGCAGTTGAAACCAGTATTCCAGACATTTAATTTCCCTGATGATCTGCCAAGCAAGTAACTGCTTGGTAGTGAAACACGTGTAGGAAAAAACATTTAATTTGAATAAATAGTATTTGTAAGAAAAAATATCTTTAATGGTGATCATTGGTGTCTTGAAAGGAATGCTTTGGTAAGCCTTCATAAAATCACATATATATATATATATATATATATATATATATATATATATATTAGTATTTCATGTATCCACATAAAATTTTATAAGGAGATGTAATTTTTTATGTATCACTTTCCAGTATTTACTTCAACAGTGCTCGATACATAAGTAGAGCTAGGTAGTAAGCTATGAGAATATATTTATGGCAATTTTAGCCTGAAGATTCCCCCCGGGGATGAAATGCGGAAGCCTCTGTGTAGCTTAATTGCCATAAATATATTTTCATAGCTTACTATATATATATATATATATATATAATATGTGTATTATACAAATACATGTTTTGAGGTAGAAAATTTCTAAATAGTTTACAAATCAGAAAGGCAGAATTTTACGTTCAAGAGTTCTTTCGACCAACATCTCGTTAGCAGAAATCGTTGTTATACAAAATATATAATTAACGAGAAAGAGCAAAATCGGTGAACTTAAATAAGCCGATGAGATGGGGTAATAAGCGTTTTTAAAATAAATAATTTAATAAATCGATTAAAAACGTTTAAAAAGCAGTTTTGAAGGTCGAAAAAAAAAAGGCGACTAACATCCTCCCCCCCCCCCCAAAAAAATCAGATCTTACGAAGTCCTTCTGCTTACAAAGACAAGGCGATGGCGACAGATTTTCAAATGAAATGGAATCCGCCCTTTGCAAGACCTTAAACCACTCTGTTATACTTATTGGCACAGCAAGCATTATCAGCTAAATGCTGGCCAATAGAAGATTCCAAAACTGAAGAACAGGTGTAGCGCAAGGAACCAGGTCTACCCTGTTTTTTTTTTGTTTTTTTTTTTTCGAGATGTTGAGTGAAAGAGTAAAATTCACTTTATTTTATTTGAAACTATTTATATATATATATATATAGAGAGAGAGAGAGAGAGACAGACAGATAATAATAAATTGTACTGAGCTTAACACTTTACTGCAGTTTTATGACATTACCGATCCTCAAGTGTACCAAATGATCTCCAACGTCTAGCATACACTTCTGAGGATCGGTCATGCTGTGAAACTGCAATAAAGTTTTAGTCTAAGTAGGCTATAATTTATTATTATTATTATTATTATTATCTCTGCCAAGGAGGTTGTTTTTGTTGCGTTCATTTACAGCCTAGCATCCCCTTCGATTGACCAATCATCACAAAACTTGATCAAAATATCGGTCATTGTCTAATTGAGAACTGATTTAATTTTTTGATATCAAGGTCAAGATCACAGAAAAGGTGAAAGTAACACTTTTGGCAATAGTTTCGGTTTTGTACATCATAGAGATTCACTATTTGGCCCATATTGTAGCCAATGAAGTCCCACATCATATGACCATGACATTAAATTTTTACCTTGAAAAGTTCTGTCACGCTCGAAATTTTAACGGAATTTCATCTTCCGATTCTTCCAAATTTGATGTATGGATCTGATGCCCTTTGATAACAGTAACCACCATCCCAAATTTCAGCCTGATCAGATAAATAGTTTTTAAGTTATCAACGTTTCCATGGCATCATTTCGGGAATACTTTGTACAATATGAAGAAGTAAGGCCCAGAATAAACTTTGGTCTATCCTTATGTTGTTAGGTGGAAGTATGCAGTCTTTCAACTGACTTATGTTGTTGTTTAATATTGATATAGCTTATCTGAACAAATATTAAGCTCTTTGTTTGGTCAAGATCTGCTATCTTGATTTGTTTCTGTTCCGATTATAGAGATTGATTTTCGTGTTATTATATTAGTTCATCCACAGACAGCTGTTTCGCCGTATTACGACTATTCAGTGTTGCTAGAAATAGCAAGTGTTTCCAGATGTGATTCTAAACTCAATCACATTTTCAATATTTAAGCACCATAACCAGAACCATCAGCCAGCGCCACATGTAAAGAAAATCTATAAGTGCTTATATATATTTTAAATTATCAGGCTACCTGAGTGCTCTATTATTTTATGAAAAGTTATGCATTTATGCTTAAATAGAACCCAATTGTCTCTTAACAGAGAGCTCAACAAACAAGGGCTGAGAAGCAAATTTAGATAAGGCCTTTTTTTTCTCTTAGCACATCTTCATAAAATGAGTAAATATTTTCCCTGTACTTAGGTGGAAAATTTACGCTTTCTAACTTCTAGATTTTACACCCCCTCCCATTTTATCAAATTTTACACCCCCACCCCACCCGCATTTTACCAAATTTTACCCCCACCCCATTTTACAAAATTTTACCCCCACCCATTTCACCAAATTTTATCCCCACCCCATGTTACCAAATTTTACCCCCACCCATTTCACCAAATTTTACCTACACCCGCATTTTACCAAATTTTATCCCCACCCCATTTTACAAAATTTTACCCCCATCCCATTGTACAAAATTTTACCCCCACCTATTTTACAAAATTTTACCGCTCACCCACCCATTTTATCAGAATAGAATTTTAAAACGGTTCCATTAGAAGCTGCCATCTTCATCTTAAGTAATCTATGATTTGGGATTGAAGTAAGTATTGTACAAATTATAAGATTATCCCTTAGCCTATTCACAAGAAGATTACCATTTGCATTTAATCCCCAACAGATTATTCATTGGTAAGTTTCCCAAACAGATATTTCTGAACAATAAATGAAGTATGACAAAAATAATTTTAGAATAGCCATCCATCAATTCATTATTGAAAAAAAAAAATATATATATATATATATATATAGCAAAGGTTGATGAGAGTCCGATAAAGGAGACTAATTATAAGTTCTGCTTTGTTTGGATTTGAAACTGATGGTACCGACGTTGTTTTGATCTTCTGTAATGCACATATATAATTATTTTAATTTAAATTGTATTTACATGTGTATATGTTTCATCCTTGCAGAATAATCAGTGTAAAAATAATGATTCATGCCAGTTGCACTATTCAAATCCCGGAACAAGAGTCACAATTAAGTCTAATTCCGAGCGCACTAATCAATCAGGCTACCATAAATGGCTACATACAAGATGAGAAATAAACCCTATATGGGTCAAGGGAGACAGACAATTATAGTCGGCCGTCTTAACAGTGTTCAACGATAAGGAACATGCATTATAGGTTTTGACGGTTCCTTATATATATATCATAGAAATCTGTTTCAGACTTTTTGAAATGAGGAATGATAATTTTGATTTTTTTAAATTATTCAGAGTACTATTTTTTTAAAGCTATTTTTTAATTTATTTTATCTATTTTTTAATTTATTTTTTATGTATTTATTTTTTTACTTTAATTAACCCCAAAATAGGCACATTGCCACTGAGACGTAAGTTAATTAGGGGGTATACATACAGGAGTATCCTAAGTGGGGATTTGTGCAGCGAGATGTTTCTTCACATTACATTTACATTTTTGCATGTTGGTATAGTTAGGGAAAGAGGGGTCAGGGAGGGATTTCCAAGGGCTAGCAGTTTGAGGAAAGAAGCTACTAGAGTAGAAAGCCCTCCGGCATCTAGGGACTTCAACAGTGAAGGGGTGGGATTTAGCTGATTGTCAGGTTGGTCGGAGTTTTTATGCTCAACAGTGAAGAGATGAAGGTTGGCCGGTGGAGGGGGGATTTACGTCGGAAAGGGCACTAAAGCAGCAAGTTCATCAGAGCACATTCCATTAAAGTACTTGTAAAACGAGCACAGGGATGCAATATTGCGACGATGGGACAGGGGCTGGAGCTTGGCAGACAGTATGGGACCTATTAGATTAGCGACTTCTTTTTTTTTAACGTTGTCTAAGAGTGAGAGACTAGTTGCTGGTACACCAGCCTAGACGTGGCAATAATACTCCATGCATCGGCGAATGGTGGCTTTGGAGAGATATAGGATGCTGGCAGGTGTGAGAAGTTTTCTAGCACGGTAAAGGAAACCCACTTTTTCCTTGCAGCAGCCTTGGCAGAATCTTCTATGTACTCGTTCCAATTCATGTTACCTGTTAATGTTAGGCCGAGGAGTTTGAATGTTGGACTCACTGGTAGGGTGCTATCAGTCATGACAATCGGTGGTTGAAAAGGTTTCTTATAATTGTTAAAGAAAAGGAGTTTTGTTTTAGTAGCATTAAATTTAGCCATTTATTTATGTCCTCATTTCACTACAGCCACTGCCTTAGATATGTGTGCATTCGTTTTACAAACATGTCATGAATAGAGTATGGTGTCGTCAGCAAATATACCCATCTCGGACACAATTGCATCAAGGAAGTCGTTTATGAAGTACACCCATATTAATGTCAGGTTTTTTGGATATACGGCTATCGAGGACAACCTGAATCTTTCTTTTGGTTAAGAAAGATCTAATTATATTAAATATTCATCCAGTAATACCATACAAATTAATTTTTATGAGAAAAACCTTCATGCCAGACCTTGTCAAATGCTTTTGATATATCACGCGCTGCCACCCTTGCTTTATCAGCTTTGTCCAGTGTATAGAATATACATTCAGAGATGACCATTAGGATATTCACATTAACTAGGTTGTGGACTAATGTTAGATTGATTAATGATTCAAAGATTTTAGCAAAGAGCGGGAAGAGACTTAAGGGGCGATAAGTTTGTGGGTCAGTTTTTTCACCAGAATTTTTTAACATTTTTGTTGTCATTTTCAGATTTCGGCCAATGTAATGTCCGATTTTCTTCAAGTGCATCGGTTAGAACTTGGGAATCTTTATGTCGAACTCGGGGAACTTTACGGAATTTTGAACGAAACCATTTAATTCACGGTGGTGGCTTGTTTTCATTCCGTAATGGTTACAGTTGTGGACTGTGGGCTCGCTGTACCGGCTTCGAGTCCTGTTGGAGTTACTACAGCATTTTCACTAATACCCTCGGAAAAGGTATGAATCCATGTATCCTCTTTGCAGCTATGGATTAAATTGTAGAGTAGGAGATGCAAAGAGACGACAATACCCTGGAGGTAGTAGACTCTTTCTGCTATCTAGGAGATATGCTGAGTGCAGGTGGTGGATGTGAACTCAGTACGGCCGCAAGGGTTACGGCAACATGGGCGAAATTTTGTGAGCTGTTGGGTTAGGGTTAATAACATCATGTGCTATTCCTTCTCTACATCCGGGGTAAGTTGCACAGCAGGAGTGTCATGATATATGGCAGTGAATGCTAGGCCCTTGCCCAGTCCTCTCTCGCTCATCTGCAGTACAATTACAGATTCATGATCAGATGAATCTGCAATGTGAAATCTGACCAAACCCAACACATCAGGTCAGATGATTTGCTGAAAGCACTAAACTTGCCCAGCATAGAGGTTATCGTAAGGATGAATTGATTGTGCTGATATAGTCATGTGGAACGTTCATCCTCCTGGATAAACTGTTGTAGAAGCATGAATGTCCTAAATCGCAGGAAGATTGACTGGCCAAGGAAAACTTGGAAGCAAGTGATTGGACAAGACCGCACAGAGTGGAATTTGGAGACTGCTGACCTGCTGAACCGTGAGAACTGGAGAGTGAGCTTGCATAATATCAGAAAACGTCTGAACAAGAGGGGAAAGTAATGTTAAATGAATGGAAGAAGTAGTAGACTAAACATTTTTCCAGTGCAGTCACACTTACATAGCATATCCATTGTCTCTTTATACTGAACAGGGGTCTTTCAGTTAACTGTCCTTAACTGATTGCGTAGGTAAATATAGATATTTTAAAAGTACATCCAGAGAGTTAGAGAATCACGTTACTGTCTGTTTTCAATTTGATCGAAATTAGCAAGATTTCACGAATGATGGGTCAACGTTGGTACATTGTACATTAGGGTATACATTTAGTCTTTTTATTTTCTTCTTTATTTACATCATTTATTTATTCATGTCATCCTCTTACTCTCCTCTGACCACTTCGATCTCCACTTTATTCCCCTCCTCCCACGACCGTGTCTCATTCGACCTAACTCCAACATCCAAAACATTCAATGTGGAAACAATTAAGCCACCAGCCAAGCTAGCAAAATATTCAGACTTCTAGTATTATGTAGATATTTGTTTTTTAGTCAAATATAGTTTCATTAAATAGCTAACTCTACATACGTGGCATTGTCCAGAAGTGTTTTTAGTTTCATGTTTGTTTCATATTTCTTTTTCTTTTTGAATTCCAAATTGACCAAATAATACCTTATTATTTAAATTTAACTTTTATAAAAAAATAAACAACAAAGACAAAATCCACTATGAATAATTTAGGTGACTGAAAAAGGAATGAAATTGTAATATTTTAGTTTATTTTTTCCCCAGGGTGAGTAAGCAGTCAAGAAAATATTTTTCCCTCTCATTCCGTCATTAAATTGCTGATAAAAAAAAATGGAGGACAAGGGAGAGTAGAAATGACTGTTGGACCGAAAAAAAAAAGTTTTAATAAAAAATGTTTAATAAACTTTAAACTTAAGGTTATAAATCATATTTGTTATTGTAAATGTTCAATGCATACTTGATGACCTTTGATGGGTAGTTTTATGCCCCCTCTCGCTGTTTAACTTTTTGATTGGTCAAAATTATAATTAATTAATCAAAATTAGCTAATGAAAAAGTGTGCAAGAGAAAAATCTAAGTCGAAAAATATCTCTTATTAAAACGTATCCGTTTCTTCATGAGTGATAGTAATAGTAAGTACATTTTACTAAGTAAACAGTCCTCCTACAGTCTATGAAATATTACTAAGCAAAATGAAAATATTGATCTGGATATAGTATGTAATCAATGAAATCGATTGGAAATACAATTATTTCAAGAACCTAGATCGATATTTGTCATTATTGATTTGTGAAATAGATTTAAGTATGTACAATGTATTATAAAAGCTATTTAAATCAAAGAAATGGAGAATCGAATGGATCTACTTTAGAGATAGGATTAAACATGTCCTTAAATGTTTCCATGCATCCTGGATACAAACAAGAGAGGGTACGGCGTAATAATAATAATAATGATAATTAGATGAGTTTCAAATAATAAAATAAAAAGACTTTCTTTTTCAAAATTACAAAAGTGATGTTGTCGTCGAAGCTTTCAGCTGCAGTTAAATATTATTTAAAACCGTTTTGGGGTGGAGTAGGGGGAGGTGTAATGCCTAATAATTTTGACGTCTCCAAGATGTCAGCTCCCGCATAGAAATCTTCATTTGGTTTAGTTGCATTGTTTTTGTTCTTCCATTAATTTATTGGAAGATGGCGTTCCCAAGTTATTAGTTGACAGGAACGTTTTTAAAATTTTTTTAAATGGCTGACTATTATTTCATCCCAAAGTTTGAATTTGTTTATTAACAAAAGAAACCAATCGATATTTTAGCATGCCTTTTTATATATATAGGGTGCATAACTTATTTGCGGACAGATTTATACATACACAAAATGACTTTTAGAAACCGATAATGTCTTTTTAATAAAAAATCTAATCTATGGTGTAATAGAGCTTTATTGAAGGAAACTCTTTAACACTATAGATTAAGATCAGTGACACAACTGAAATATCGCTGGGCTTTAGAGATGTGTTTTTGTTATTACTTTTACTAGTCTGTTTATATGCTTATCCACTATTCCATGTATTAAACATTCCAACTTGTGAGAAATTTAATTTCCTGCTTTAAACTCCGTCATAATGAATAAATGCAAAAGTAGGGCAAATTTCTCTTACCAACGGTAAAGTCAAAATTAATTCAACTTTTTACCATCTCTTTAATATACTACTTAGATATGTGTCCTCTCTGTCACAAGGTTCACTAATCTGCATATTATTTTTGTAAAAGGGCCTTTTATTATTAAGTATTATTTGTTATTGTTTTCATTTGAATTTAAGATAACAAATAGTTCTGTTTGCAATATTGTTTTATTTTCTGGACAACTGTTTAGTATTTGTGTTCAAACCTTCTTTTTAGAGCAGCGACTGACTTAATTTTCAACAACTTGCGATCTATTTCTAAATTGTAAATGAAAAAGTAAGACTCCTCCCTACACACAATCGGCCAATCAAATTGATTTCTTTTTTTTTCTGTGGACTCTCATTTAAAAGATAAATAAATTTGTATCGAAATTACCAAATTGTTAATGTTTATCTAACTATAAATGAGAATGTTTCGTGTTTACAACAAAGCTATGAATGAAATGTTTATTATTTTAAATTAATGTTTCAAATATTTCAAGTATCGAACTTAGCGAAGCCATAGTGAGCTGGCAGAGCCAGCTAGTATATATATATATATATAAGTAAACAAGGTCCATTTACCTTCCAAAATCCAAGATTTTATTTATCTCACGAAACATTTTCAAAACAGTCAATCTTTAGGACAATTATTTTACGAACTCGTTTCGCTCATAGGAGACCAACCAACATTAGTATGTCAATATTGGATCTGTCTTCCTTGAACTCTTCAGAAATTACAAAAAGTTCTCAGTTTGAAAAATTATATATTGTCACGTGACATGAAAGACAACCGTCCAAAAATCAACTGTGAACTCACAACAGCCCTTCAATACTGCTCCCAACATATATGTAAGCACATATGTACAACTTTTTTTTAGATATACTTTGCAAAGCAATAGTGAGCTAGCAGAGTCAGCTAGTATATATATATATGTATATATATATATATATATATATATATATATATGTATATATATATACAGGGTGGGCCAAAATAAGGGTCCTATCTTTAAATTTGAATAACTTGAATTTGAATAACTTCCACAAAATAAAAGTTAAACTCACCAAACTTTATGTGTGTGTAGACTGACCCTTCCGAGATTTTTTGAAATAAACAAAACAAATTTTAGCCGAAAAACACTTCTTAAAACTTACAAAAACTAAAGTATTGTTTTTTACACTGTTTTGAGTTTTTTAAGCAAAAATAATGTTTTCTAAATGAGGGTACGTTCCTTAGGGCTAATACGGCTCATGCTTGCTTCGGAAGGGGTCCTTTACTTATTCTAAAAAAAAAAAAAAAAAAAAATCAATAAATAAAAAAGTTATGAATTTTTAAAAATAGGACCCTTATTTTTGCCCACCCTGTATATGTATATATATATATATATATGTATATATGTATATATGTATATATATATATATATATATATATATATATATATATATATGCATATGGTTTTTGTTGCATCCATTCTATTTTGATATGTGTCTACTTGATTTATTATTTGCGTGATTTATTTAAGCCATAAATGTCGTTTCAGTATTCATTTAAAACTCTGTTCCCTCCTCTCACAATTTCATGATAACAGATTGCCGTGCGTCGTGTATAACATTTGCACAAAACGAGCCATTACCATCACCTGGAGACCGTGTTCGGCTAAGGATAGAGCAACAAGTCGGGAATTCTCTAGAGGTTTACAATAAATATGGAATCTATTATCGACGCTGAAAATGATGAAATGCATACCTCGGACAGATATTCATCCTGTGAGTAATGAATATTCTGGATGCTTCACAGTTATCTCTTATTTGCATTTGCACACAAATTGTATACAATACACACAGACACACAGAATGGAGTACCTCATGCTTAGACATATGGAGTGGGGGGGGGGTCGCCTTTTGATTACAATCTGATTTCGAACTTTAAGCATCAGCTTAAAGTCAAAATCAGATGTGATAGGAGGAGATTGCACTCTGCACTATTTAAAAGGGGGTGGATACATACCGCTAGCTTATGTGTGTTGGGACGAATCAAGTTTAAGTACGTGTTCTCTGCCTAGGCACGGTGCAGACCCCATCTTAGTTAGCAAAGTCTCTCAGCTAGTGGTACAACTGAGTCCTGCCCCCACCCTTTTCCACTTAGAAACTGCCTTGCTTGTTTTGGGCTCTTGAAACAACTCAGAAAACAGTGAGCAGCTCATACCTAGATTTATGGATGTCCTACTAATTTCCACACTTAGCATTTGATTTTTCAGCAATCTCTGTTGTTTTTTTTAGCACCCACACCCAGCAACCGATGAATTTGTACATATATTTTTTGTAAATAAAAAGGTTAAACCATTGGGGAGAATGTTAAGTAGGTTTTACCCATAAAGTGAATGTGGTATTTTGGTGACGACAGCCGACACCCATCCCACCCCATCCAATTTCGGCCTTGTGCCACATCTTTATTCATAAAGAAAATTTGCTATCCTGTGAATTCTTTGTAAAGTTTTAGAGATAAATAAAATCTCCACTGGACCATCTGTAAAAAGTTAAATATCCAGTGTAGCTGGGAACATATATCAGAAAGGATTGTTGGAAATAAGTCATACACCATCCACTACGACTATGCAATTCCTACAGCTACATACCTAGAAAACGGAGCTGTTAAACCTGACATGGTGATATGAGGTAAAAGGGAGAAAGTAGCAACCCTAGTTGAAGTCAGTGTCCCTAATGATGCTGACTTAAACAAAGCTGAAAGGAAAAAAAAACGAAATACAAAGATCTTATGTATGACATAAAGAGAGACTGGAATCTTAGGAAGATCTTTATCATTCCAATAATTATAGGAGCAACCGGACTCTGGTGAACCAAGTGCAAGAGAGATACAAACAATTGCGCTTAAAGGGACGGTTAGAATCCTAAAAAGGTCTCTCGGTTGGAGTCTCTGAAATAGCAGGTTAATGTCTGGGATCAGGTAGGATACCCCATTCCCAGCAAAAACAAAAAGATTTTTTAAAAGTGTGAAAAGAAAATGTATATACATATATATTTTTTAATATTTTTTCATCTATTTTTGATATATTTTTCATATATTTTTGATATATTTGTTAATATTTTTTCATTTATTTTTGATATATTTTATGTATCAATTTCGTTATAGCTCAATCGTGTACATCTAGAGCTCTTAATCTAATATCATGTAAACCGTAGTTAATTCAGGAAACAATTGTCCATATATCCATAAAAAAAACTTACTTAAAAACAGTTGCTTCTGCCTTTCTCATTTTCGTGATATTCAAAATTTTACTAACCCCTCCAAGAAAAATTGCCAATCATGGAATCGTTAATAAAATTCACAATCCTTTCTGCAACCCAAACTATGTAGTACAAATAAACTTCAGTTTATGCCTGCCTTGTACATCAAGTTTGCATTTTTCTACCAACCGGAAATAGAAGAATCTCTATCATACTCGAAAATGCATCATTATTTCTAATACTGAATAATAATTGACCTTGAAACTTGAAATTAAACTTTCTTCAGTTCATTTTTAGGTTTCCACATTTTGTTTTGATTTAATCTGCCTGAAGCCTTTATTTCTCTGTGTACTCTTAGAATATGATATTGTATCTTCACGTTGCGATTAATAACTAAGAGAAACCTCAGATACAAATCATTGCGAAAGAAGGAAAGTCATGTTACAAAGATTGCTTTCTTGTATGTTTGCCCCCAGCTTCCTGTTTTCTTTCTGGGTGATGCTAGAAAAGCCATGTTTAGATTTAAGTAGGTAAAAGCAAAACTGTCGACCATTTGCATAAAATGGCTGCCACTTTTGTAATGATAGTTTAAGTGAGTATTATCAGAGGGGAAAAAATGAATCTTGGAGAGAAAAGTGGCTTATTAAAAATGTGAAAAACTAATAGGTTTTCTTTTGGGGGTCTGAATAATAAAAATTTGCAAACAGATTATTATTAAAATATCAGAATTGACCAATCTACATATGCCGACACATCAAAATGAGAATTTTTTTATTAACCCTTAAATGCTTTATTTTTTTATATTGGTTTGAAAAAAATGTTATCATCGAAGATATTGATTACCTATTGAGCGGGTGTGCTGATACAACATCATACTAATACCTACTTACACTTGCCAACAGACTCGTTGCGTATGTGAAAAAAGTTGCAGTTTGACACATTTTCGTTGAATATTATATTAAATAGGTATTTTGTTGGAATATTTGAAACAAAAAGCATTTACGGGTTAAGTATTTCTGACCTTGTAGTTGGTGGTGAGGCCCCAATTGGGGAGCTTTGTCAAATAGTTATCTATGTTTATTATTATGCTAAAACTGAATTAATCAACGTTTGTTTCCCTAAAGCCTTTTATTTGTGTAATCACACAAAATACATGCTAAAATATTCTTCAGTTTCAGATTTCGTATTTAGTTATGTTTAAACAAACTCCATTTTAATTGTTCAACTTTGCAATTAACTCACCAATCAACCCATCTCTTAAGCAAAAGTGATAGTCTGTATAAAATAGTCTGTATAAAATAAGAACGGAAGTGAGAGAGGGTGAGAGTGATAGATAGAAACTTATTTTTTAAATTTTATTCATCTCAAATAGGGAGTAAATAATTTTTTTTAAACTCTCATCTTCTTTCACTGTATGTTGTTTGGCCCCCTTTCTCATTCTTATTATATGCAGCATCTATCACTCTCGCTTCCATCAGAGAGGGAGATATAGAGAGCAGAAATAGATTGATTTTGGATTTTTTACTTTTTATATGTAACTGGCTTTGTAAACTTATTTAAACAATCTAACCCGTTTAATATGTATATATATATATATATATATATCAAGGGAGGCGCGAGAGCGCTCTATCTCTTAATAGACTACACGAATGGCCTATGCTGGAAATCTCATTTATTTGATCAATCATAACTCAAAAACCAATAAACTAAATTAGTTAAAACTTTGCACAAAATTTTTATTTGATAGGTTCTATAAGTGTGTAGAATTTCAGCATCATTAGTCAAGGAAACCCAGAGATCCAGAAAGTTCAATCATGAAATCATGTTATCTGTGTGTACGTACATACGTATGTGCCACCCTGTATCTCAACTATTTGATGGATTCAGCTGATTTTTGGCAGAGATAGAGGTTCTAGGGTCTAGTTGATGGCATTTTAATTTCAGTTTACCATATACCTTGATTAGTCAAACTATCAACTATATCAGTTATGAGAAGGCATTGTATTGAGGCATAGCCTTTACAAAAGTAGTGACATTCCATGAAAAATGCCAGTATACTGAAATCATATGCCCTTAATAGGGTTAAGATGAAAATTCATATACACTAAATGTACAAAAGCAAGGAAATCCCCAAATCTTTACACTTTTATTGTCATTAAGCGTATGCGAGCACAACAGGGCTACGTATTTTACTAGTAGGACTTTTTCTTCAGCGCACCTCACACACTTCATCCACTCATGCATAGAGAGTTATACTGTAGTGATGTGATAATGAAATTGTTTGGTTGATATGTAGTCATACCCTTAATTAATGACAATAAAAGTGTACAAATTTGGGAATTTCCTTGCTTTTTTACATTTAGTGTATATGAATTTTCATCTTAACCCTATTATGATTTCAGTATACTGGCATTTTTCGTGGAATATATATATATATATTTTTTTTTTCCTCTCTCAATCGTTTTCTCCGACTATTTCATTCGATTTTCTTAGTTTTTGATTTATTATTCTGACGTTTCCTCTTAGAGGGTCAGACAATAAGGCCGTAAGGACAATTTTAGCAATTTTCTTTTTTTTTCCTCTAGCCCGTTTCATTGATTAAAAGAATGTTTCCTCTGAAATTTATCCTACCATTGTTGTACGCGAAATCTACTTATATATATATTCATATATATATATATATATATATGAGGATAAAATACACGATATATCATAAAAAAGAATGCGATGGAAACAAGATGTGTGAAAAGACAAAAGGAAAAATAAATAAAAGACAGAATAAATTATCAAAAAACAATATAGCAAGTAAGGTTTCGTTCACTTTTTCTGAAGACGTTTGTTGATCCGAACAAAATCGGTAAAACTCTCTCTTTTTGATTGATTCCTGTGTTTAATTTGTTTTTTCCTTTTGTCTTTATTCACACACACACATATTATCCTATAAGCGCCAATGTGCTCCTAAAAAGTTCATATATAACGAGATGTTCTTCATTGTACACCGTTCAGTAACAACTAACAGTCGCTTCATCAACATCACAAAGAAAGGACTACTATTACGAGAAAAAATAATGGTATAACCTTTAATTCTGTTGTGATACAGACTCTTTTTCCTTGAAGATGGACATGCTATTGTCCGAAATTAATAAGAAAATAAAAGTCAAGTTATAAATATTAAATGATTTTTTTATAAAACTATTCACATCTTAAACGTGGTTAACAACGACATTCTGTCTGTTTTTCAAAGTTTTATCTAAATATATATTATATGGTTATTCAATAACGACTTTTCAGACCATTGGTTGAAGAATAAATACACTTTGGTCCAACTGGTTAAATTTCCAGTATTTCTGCGAAACCGCAGATATTGATGGCCAATCGAATTAATGTATGATATTATTTGTAATAAAATCTATACACGTGTGTGCATGTCTTCTGATCTTGAATTAGCAAGAAAAACACATCTTACCGCTGCTATACACTCAAGATTTGTTAAAGAAATCCTTCCTCCAACTAATTATAAATATGGAGTAGACAGAAAACGTAGGAAATCCTCTTCAAACTCTCATTATTTTGAACAGGATTTTAAAAATGACAAGATAATATTCAATATATATATATATATATATTGAATATTATCTTGGAATGTCAGACTCAGTCGTTTTGATTGACGGCAATTGAAATTTGTTTCCTTCTAATTCAATATGATCTACTTAATATAAAAAAATAATGTTGGGAGAGAAATAGTGGGATGAAGGATGAATACATATTCCTTTTTCTACGCAATATTAATAAATTTAATTGGACCTGTCTATCATGAAATTAAAGCTGCAAAAAATATTTAAGAAAAACGTTAGTAGATGCACATATTTGCTTATGTATGTATATACACGTCTGCGATCGCCTCTCTCATATATATATATATATATATATATATATATATATATATATGTATATAAGAAGCTTTGAGTCATTTTAAACAACAAAAAAAGGAAAATGCAGTTTAAATTCCCAGAGAAACTAACTAAATCCAAGTTATCGCAGACTTAGCATTCGTTGGAAAATTCATAAATAAAAAAAAGGGGGATTCAAGTATCTAACAGTGAAACAAAAACAGGGGACCTTAACTTAAGTGTGAAATATTAAAATGGAGATCATCAGCTGTTTACCATTTAACTGTTTCGGATATTTAAAAACAGGACAGTTATAATATTCATGGCTCTCCAATGGTACTGATCAAACGACCATTTTCCCAATAATCAAGTGTAGAAATAATTCAGCTAAATTTCACTAATATATGCATAAATAAATAATAATAATAATAATATATTACCCTTAAGACTACCATGTTATATGGTAATTTGCATATCAAATAACATTAATTATAACAACAATAATAATAATAATTATAATAATAATAATAATAATACTATCTAAGCACTACACCCAAGAACCATTCTGTGATATGGTAGCTAGCTATAAAATTATATAGGAATAAAAATTGCATTGAAAAAAAAAAGCTTAAGTACCTTAGGTACCAGATAGGCAAGTAGGATATATTATATATATATATATATATATTATATAAAATTAGTTGAATGAAAGTGAAGATAATCACATATATATAAGTACATATTTATTTTCATACTTTCGTAACATTCAACAAAAGAACGGAAGAATTGAGTTCTTTTTAAAACCCGGATTTTTCAAAGAAAATATTCTTCTCGTCAGAAGGAAATAAGTTGGGAAATAATAATCAGCTTCAAATATTTTTTTTTTTAAATAATAAAAAGTTATTATATGATTATTTTTTTCCTTGAATGGAAAATAAACAATTCGAAAAGTGCAAAATTATGAATAGTTCTAGTCCCAGAAAAATATTGAAAATAAAGAAAAAGATTTTATATATATATATATATATATATATATATATATATATATATATATATATATATATATATATATGTGTGTGTGTGTATATATATAGCTTTACAAAATAAATAAATAAATAATAAAATAAAAGATCTTTTCGTTGTGATGAATCCTCTCTGGAAGAAAGGGAATAAATATCTTGGTAAACTCTCCAAATATATATATATATATATATATATATGATAAATGAAAGGATAAAATAAATCCGACGGTATGAATTAAAAAGGAACAGAGGAAGATCTAAAACTCAACGTTTCACCCAATTGTTGTGTGGGCTTTTTCCAGAGCTACTTTTAGCATTTTATTTGCTCTTTAAAAAGCCCATACAACAGTTTGGCGAAACGTTGAGTTCTAGGTCTTCTGCTGTTGCTTTTTAATTCATATATGTATATATAGGATGAATTCAAAATTACAACTCTGTAATTACAATTGAAGTTGTTATATATCCAATCGAATAGTGCTCAATACTAAAATTGTTATTAGTTTAGTAAGTATATGAGTTATTTGGTTTACACCGACGATGCTAACGTTTTAAACTATTGGTTAATATATATATATATATATATATATATATATATATGTTGTGCGTCTCATCGCAAGCGCAAAGATGACAAAATGGTTTCGACGACGACAGCAGATCGAGTACGTCATGGTGTCTCTTTGCCTTTCCGCTTCATTCTCTTCTCACGAGTCCTTGTTGCTGGAGAGGCTTCGGTGAGCACAGCACCAGTTCGACTTGAGGCAGTCTCTTCCCACGTTCGGTGGTCTATTTCGAAGCTAGTTAGTGTTTCTTTCAGGCTATCCTTGTACCTCTTTTTAGGTCGGCCAACGTTTCGTTTGCCGCGGCTGATCTCACCGAACATGACTTGTTTCGAGATTCTCTCCTCTCGCTCATGTAGGAAACGTGGCCTGACCAGCGCAGTTGGGTTTGTGCACTGAACATTCCGGCTCTTGACAGAACCTCAGTATCAGGGATCTTGTCCTGCCATCAGATATGGAAGATTTTCCAAAGACAATTTGTGTGGAATCGGTCAATTTGTCGCTCATGTCTGTGGTAACGTGTCCACGTTTCACAGCCGTACGTCAGGACGGGGATGATAGCCGCTCTGTAAATATTCAGCTTGGTTTGGAGGCTGATGCCTCTTCGATTCCACACTCGATCTTGCAGTCGGCCAAAAGTGATGCTGGCTAACGAAGAGCTATATATATATATATATTTTATTTAAAATCTATACATTACAGTGTCTGTTGAGTGTACCAGTTTCATCGATCATGCATGCCTGAGCTGACAGGGCTAAGGTCCTCTGGAGGTTTCTGTCAGTTTTACCTCATCCTTCGTCTTTGATTCAAAAATCTTAGCCTAGAAGACAGTGGAGGTCTAGTTTGGCAACGCTAAACACTCGCCATTCACCAGATACTTGTTGGCGTGGCAGTACTCACGACATCCATGTGGGGTTGGTTTTATTAGAAGAAACTATATGCTTCGCTATGACATTTGTGCACTTTTAACACACGTCCACACCAGACCTTGAATACCTACACGAAGTTCATGCTTTTTCTGCAGCAATTGTGCAACGTCGGCATTATTGTCATCAAAGTGTGACGAACCAATACAGTCGAATTTTAATTATATATGAAAAAAATTTAAAATATTTAAAGCCATCTTTATTAAAACCTAGCCACCCACAATTAACAGCATTACATATGAAACCAGTAACAACATTTTCAAATGCTTAACGTAATACAATTTTATCTTGTGACGCTAATTCTGGTATTCTGGAATTCAAATTGTTAACGTCTTTCCTTGAAATTTACAAGTCCGTTCCTTTGATGCCAACTGATTTCACGTGCGCGTTCTTCCTACCTTTTAAAATTCTCTTCTGTTCTCCAGCTTTTTTGTCCATTTGTTTTTGTCACCTGAAGATAATCCGACGAGGAATCGAAAACGTTCGTGATAAAATTGGAACAAACATTTTAATTTTTTTTTTATCTGTTTGTGGCGAGATCATGATGAAAAATAAACAAAGAAGAATTCTGTTATTTTTAACAATGTTTGATTAAATATATATGTTCCTGGCCACGTGATCTGTTGAACACTGTTAAGACGGCTGACTATATTGTCCACTTCATGACATTTATTTCTCGGCATGTCGCATAGCCGTTGAATTGGCCGTTTGGTTAGAGCGCCCGAAAGTGACTCAAAGGTGATTTGTGTCTGGGGTTCGAATCGTGCGACCGGCTGAATAGTTATCTTCCACACTGATGATTCCATTAGGACGAAACGTACACGTATGTGGATAATAATTAAATATTTATTATTTCGAAAACTTTTAGTAGATAACACCTGTATTCTAGAACACAACTACAAACAAAAACTGCATATACTTGAAGCTCTACTCATTAAAACAAAAACAAAAACTATTATTAACAAAATAATTTTTTTGTGCTCCAATGAACTTGCTGCTCTGGTGCCCCCACGACGCAAATTCACTAGACTAACCCGACAATCTGCCAAATCCCATCCATTAACTGTGGAGGTCCCCAAATGCCGAAAAGCTTTCTACTCCAAAAGCGTCTTTCCTCATGCTGCTGGACTCTGGAACTCCTTCCCTGCTCTCTGTTTTCCTGACGGTACTGACATACAGAAATTTAAAACTAATGTAAACAGACATTTCGCTGCACAGCTCCCAATTTAGGTCCGACTATGACAGATACATCGGCCAGTTTCCGCCTGAAACAAAATGATTTCTTAGGAAATTGGAAAGGATCAGAACGAAAGTATGTAGACAGAGTTTGTCTATCATATTTAACGAAATATCAAATTATATATATATATATAATGACATCAATGTTACTACAGTTAGAAGTGTCGGTTTAATGATAAATTTGAAAATTAGTTAAGAAACCAGATAACACGATGTAGGATTTTTTTCAAATAAATGAATTTTTTTTTTTTTTTTTAAATCTAAATTTTCGGTTTTATAAACCCTAATCATGGTAATACAAATGATATTTTTCTTTTTTTTTCTTTTCATTGTCGAGATCTTACGGCATAGCCCAAGACTGCCGATTTCCTCCGGTGTTGTTGAAGAAACTGTTTTTTTTAAATTTCCGATAGCAGTAGGGAGGAATGCTGGGGCGCGTGTACAAATAACGAGATCAATGTTACCACAGTTAGAAGCGTTGGTCTAATGATAAATTTGAAAATTAGTTAAGAAACCAAATAACACAGGATTTTTTTTTTCAAATAAATGAAATATTTATTAATGTTAGTTTTAATCCAAATTTTCGGTTTTACAAAGCCTAATCATAATAATACAGAAAATATTTTCCTTTTTTTTTTGTCATTGCCGAAAAAAAAAATGAATGAATAATTCATTTATTTGAAAAAAAAAATCCTGCATCGTGTTATCTGGTTTCTTAACTAATTTTCAAATAAATTAATATTTGTTTATAAATATTACTAATATATATATATATATATATATATATATATATATATGTATATTAGTATGTTTTTAAAAGGCTGTGGGCAATGCAAATTCCGGGTAGGATGTAAGCTGGAAGGAACAAAAATAATAAATCGAAATGGGACTTACTATTTATTTTTTCTTAAAATCTTACATAACAGCAAGTGTGGTGTTAGCTGTTTGTGTGATGTCCGGATGATTATTAAAAATCATTTATTTAATATTTCGGGAAAAGAAACTTCCCTTTTGTCAAAAATAATAAACACCAGAGGAAAACTCCGTCTGTGCAGAGAATCTACCAAAATGGATGCCAGAAGACAGCGTAGGAGCAAACCAGTCCCGCAGAGAATAGAAATTATATATATATATATATATATGCACAGTGTCCAACTTAGAATGACACCCCAAACAAGGCAGGACGCCACTGTAGACGTAAAGGGCTACTGAGAATTAGGGGGTAGGTTTAGGGTGTCATTCTAAGTTGGGAGCTGTGCATATATATATATATATATATATATATATATATATATATATATATATATATTAAAAAAGGTATTTATCTTAGCATTTCACTGCAGTTTTACGCCAAACACACTCATCGGAATCATATTATCTCATATGTCTTTATACATTTGAATGCAAACTGATCTGGGAACGAATTTTAACTGCAACAGCACCTTTTTCTTATATAAATATAAGGAGTGTGTGTGTGTGCGCGCGCATTTCCAATAATGTTACTGCAAAAATTTGACGAATCTATTGAAAGGTAAAAAAAAAAAAATGGTGCGTTACTAACAAATTTCACAAAGAATATTGATCATGGGATGCGCAAGTTACCTTGACTTCTGCTAGCCTTTATGATTGCACAAACGTACATTTCGACTGGATGTTAAATGGAGTGGAACTGCTCAGCCTTTCGTGCGGTCATATAATTTACTGAACGTGGAACTAGAAAAAGTCTCTGCGGCAGAACACACGCCCACACATTTTCAAAATGTCTTCATTTAGTGAGTCGCCGAAGATTTGAGATGGGTTGTAGGGGCCTTTTCTAAATAGTAACGGTCTACCAATGTCGATAAAACCATGGTACGCCTCTCAAATATATAATATATAATTTTAAAAAAATAATTTATATATATATACAATTGTGTGTATTTAGGCAGCATATTTTCATTTAGGCAAACATTATTAAATAACACAGTGTTTTTTTGCTTGATAAGACTTTTCTTTATTATTTCAATTTTCTGAATAGTTCATATAGTATTTCCGTCAACTTGGTGTATGTAAGTTCCGTGGGTTTCCTGTTCAATTTTTCTCTCCCCCGAGTAATTTCGATTTGATTCGTCAAATCATCACCAGGCAGTGTTAGTGTTTCTTTACAATTATGTCTTTACTGTTGAGATTTTTGTACGACGTTAAAATAAGAGGCTAAGATGTTGAGATGTTGCATGCGAACGGATTACATTCTAAGCACGTGCGAAATTCAAAAGTTTTATTGCTTAACGGCTAAGAATTTGGTAATGTTAGTTACTATGCTAGACACTTTAAAATGTTGTGACTAGTTTCGTAATTCACATTATTGATGGCGGTATATTTAGTTTTTATGTTAAGGCCTTCAAGAATTTTTAATCTTTTGATGTTGGTATCGTGGTGTATTATTTAAGTATTATTAACTAGGATATATATATATATATATATATATATATATATATATATATATATATATATATATATATATTTATGCAGGAATGTACAAAAAGCCGCTACACTGGCATGTCGATGTTATCGATCAATAGTTATTAGAAACTAAGATCTCATCAGGGGGCAAAAAATCTGATCTTTCACTCAGATGTTTATATTTGGAAAGAAAGGAAAAGAAAAAGAATAATTAAAAATCGGGAGGTCACGTGGTCAAATTTAAAACAATAAAAAAAAAACGTTTTTAAACTTAGGTGAAGAGTTAAAAGATTGCCAAGGTCTCCGATCGTAAGTTTAGATGGGGAAAGGAGGGGTTTGCTGGGTGTCAAGTTAAGAGGTAGGAGTAGGGTAGTTGCTATGCCGGGTTTAAACGTTTGAACGAAATTTGTGTGCGGTGGGGGGGGGGTGTCGACAGAATGAACACACACACATATATATATATATATATATATATATATATATATATATATATATAACCAGAAAATACGAAAATACCAATTGAATAAACAATAATAAACAAACACTTTAAATTCAAAGAGATATTATTGCATCATCCTTTTCAGCACTATATCGAACAATTAATCCGATACGTAAATTTAAACCCAAAAACGACAACAAAAAAGCACCCTAATTTCACAAACCCGAACGGCATACTTCAAAGCCGCTCCTTTCGTATTTTTTTCAGACTAGGTAAAACAATATTACAAATCCATAAACGAACAGATAAATAAATTAATAAACCTTTCGAGGGAATAACATGAAGGCCTTTCAAACACGAACTAACATCGAACACACTTAAATCTTAATAAACCACTGTCCCACACGGTTTTTTTTTTTCGGGGACCCTCTCAGAGATACACCGTTTTCTGTCATTGTTGCCGCCATTCCCCACCGGGTCGTGACTACAATCGTTTCAGCATGCCGACCACAGAGATTTACTAAAGATGTCTAAATCTACCCTTTTGGATGAAACCGCGGTACACTTTTGAAATATGTAATATACAGTGTTTAAATAAATTATATATATATATATATATATATATATATATATATATAATAAAAATAAAATAAAATTATCGCAAGCTGTTCTATGTTATTATACTTCTTTATGTAAACTAGCACGGGTAGCCTAGCGTTGCCCGGGAGTGGGGAGGATGGTGGCCAATAAAATAGAAGAAATAAAAAGTGTGTAACATTTTTTATTAAACTTCATTCTCTCCGTCCCCCTCTCTCTTCTCCTCCTATAAAAGATCACATCTATATACATTAAAAATATATTACATTTTCTAATGTCAGTACAAGTGCTATTCACACCAAATTTGATGGAAAAAATCGCTCTAAAGGTCGACTGCCTCCAGATTACTTTTGTCTCCGTAGACCCCCTCCCTTTGTTCCTTTTGACCCCCCAAAAGAATGAATATTACTACAAAAATGTGTCCATATTCTATGCGAGGCAATGCTGAAAAATAATATATCAGCTTTATATGTGTGTGCTCTGTGTAGTTTCTGACTTTTAGGTGGACATACAGGCAATGACACTTTATATAAAAGATGAAATTTGAAATGACTCCATTAAAATGAAATAAAACGAACTCAAAACTCAAATAATGATGTTTGTTATTTCGCTTGGTACTTATCCAGATAAGGACCCAAGCTAACCGTAACCGACTCAAGTCGATATTAGCTTGGGTCCTGATCTGGATAAGTACCTTTCGCGTATATTGATTAACGATCTTTTTTTTTTTAATTAACAAACGATTAGTTTTGGAAATAATGTTACATTAATTTTTATTTTTTTTAATTTTTTGTGGATTTCTAATTTAAAATTTTTTAGTGCTCTTGAGAAAATAAGAATATGCTTAAAGATAAGCGCTGAATATTAAACTAGGAGCGACAGCTGTTGAAGAAAAGGAATAACGACCGTATATATTAATTAAACAATTTAAGTTATTTTTTATTTACATATTAAAATTATAGCATTATATTGTTTTAACTATTAAACAAATCATATGGTCAATATTTATGTTATATCTGTTCTCAAGGAAATGATCATTGATGCTTTCAAAGTTTATTGGAGAAAATATGTTTGAAATATGAGATAGGCTAAAAAAAAAAGAAAGAAAGGGGCATTATAAAAGATTACACGAACGACCTTGAGAACGCAAGCCCTCCTAATTTACTTCAACAGGGTTTTAAATTTCAACTTTCCCATGGCGTATGTGGGCTGGGGGAGTGCCGAGGACTGTACAAGAAGGCAAGGGCAGGTGTGTATTTCCCTCAGAAGCAGCCAAATTTTGTAGACAAACAAAGATAGGGATATTAGTCCCTTAATTAAGGTATCGAGGAAAATGAACAGATGTGAGGGGTACAGAAGACGGCATGGTGGAATATTTCAAGTGAAGTGGATTTCCTTGAGACAAGATCGTTTGAGTCATAAATTTTATGGTTTTTAAAGATCCAAGGATTTCTAAATGAGTCATCCGAAGATTTCCAAAGGACTAGAGATGTCCTTGGCTGATTTCTTTTCCTTCTAGAATTGTCCGACATTGGGATTTTTTTTTACCAACCCTAACCCCATCACTAAGGGCACTTGCCACTTGATAGATTCATAAGCGTTTTGCTATGGCTTCTATTCCTGTCAACAAGTTGATATTTATTAAAGAAAACGTATGTTCTCTCATTCTCATTCACTCTCTATTTCTCTTTCTCACTTCTTCATCACTCTCTATCTTTTTAACTCTCTCTCTCTCTCTCTCTCACTCACTCTCTTTGTAACTCTCTCACTCACTCTCTTTGTAACTCTCTCACTCACTCTCTTTGTAACTCTCTCACTCACTCTCTTTGTAACTCTCTCACTCTCTTTGTAACTCTCTCACTCTCTTTCACTCACTCTGTAACTCTCTCTCTTTCACTCTCTTTCACACTCTCACACTTTCACTTTCTTACGTCCATGAACAGGAAATACAATAGTTTACTTTATTTTAGTTGATTTATAACTTGAAAATTATAGAAATTAAAACTTTGGATCAGGAGTAAACAGAAGTTATCATTCATTTCCCCAGGAAGCGGCGGATGTTTCTTGAGGTTTAGGTTAAAGATTGTAAATTTTCTGAAATGTATTTCAATTAATGTCACTTTATTCACGCCTACTCTCACCCAATCAATGCTGAGTACATTCTTGAGCCCCACCTTAAAAATTGAATGTATAAAATGTAAAAATAAGAATAAAACCGGTAACATGTTGTGATGAGCTGGGACAATGCTAGGTCTTTCTGCTGGTATATCAAATACAAAAAAATAAAATTTATTTAGGAAAATAAAGTCTTTAAACCTGGATATGGTAGTCATCATCACAACCTCCTCTGGAAGGTTGTTCCACGGAGCAGAAACATGGACAGAGAATGCTGCTTTTTTTCTGTTGAAACGAAAGCGACGGTGGTACTTTTTTTGCCAGTGCCCACATTTTGGTAAAAGTTTTTATGCTTCAAATATTTTTTCATGGTGTTTTGTTTGGTTGTTTTACAGCATATCAACCCTTTTAGGTTTATTTAAATCAGAATAGTCATTTTGGCAAAAGTTTTTATGATTATATATATATATATATGTGTGTGTGTATATATATATATATATGTGTGTGTGTGTGTATATATATATGTGTGTATATATATATGTGTGTATATATATATATGTGTGTGTGTGTATATATATATATGTGTGTGTGTATATATATATGTGTGTGTGTGTATATATATATATGTGTGTGTGTGTATATATATATATATACATACATATATATATATATATATATATATATATATATATATATATATATGTGTGTTGTTTTTTCCACCAGACCCATTTTGTCGTTGATTCAAAAAGATGTTCTTCCGCTCCTCCCACCATAATAATTCTATTATTTATTCAAATGTAGTTGCAGTTGACACTACATTGAGCGGACATCACAAAGATAGGACATTGGGGTCAAACAATAAGTGCCCACAAAAATTCGTCAGGCAAATTACATAATATGTATGGTTCTTCCATCGCCGAACATCTCATAAATAACCGTTCCTGCGCCTCAAAATTCAGTGTTGACTTATTCTCTATTCTCAATAAGTCACACTCTCCATTTTATCTGAAGATTCCAGAAACTATTTACATTAAGTCTTTGAGACCTTCTCTTTGTAAACAAAAAGAACATCTTCTCGGACTTAATGTAGTTTCTATTTGATTTACAGTGTATCACCCTTTCCCTCGCTATAATACCCATAGCATATTTTTGTCTCTTTATATTAACCTCGGTCTAGCTCTGTTGAGCAGGGTTCGAAACCGGTCAGCTTGCCTTTCATTCTCTTGTTTTTTAATTTAATTATGTTAATAAATAAATATGATCTGTGTATAGCAATAAATATATAGTTCTATATATCTTCAAATATTTATTCATGGTGTTTCGTTTTGTTGGTTCGTTTTACGGCATATCAACCCTTTACGGGTTATTTAGTGCCGAATACTGTCGTTTTGGTAAAAGTTTTTTTTGCTTCAAATATTTATTCATGGTGTTTTGTTTTGTTGTTTTATAGAAGAAAATTGTTGTTCTTGTTTTTGGCCTTGCATAAAATGATTGATTTTTGTAAAGGGAAAGAAGAAAAAAACAATAACATCAATGTTTGGTGCATTTTTGGTCAGGAAGCCGGTATCTTCAGACAGCCTGATCTGGTAGCACCAGAATGTAGATAAGGATTTGTTGTTTGGGTGGCATATTCAAGAATGATAATTGACACATTTTGGGCTCTTTAATAACTGGTAGAAGTCGGATCCCAAACTATGTCGAAGAAATGAAAACCTACTGCAATAGTTAAAACTCTGTTCAAATATAGAGTCTACACAACTGAAGTTATGGGTTTAGAAAAAGGTTAATTTTCTTAATGTGCTCAAACTTTGAGAATTGGCATAATTTGGTCTTTCATTAATGGTTTGAATCATGATTAAAATCAGAGATTAAACATCCTTTACCCTATATAAAAATCAGATATCTCTTAAGATGGAATAGTGCTGCCACATCTGGGGAGGTGCCGCTCAGAGCATTCTCTCTTACCTTTACAGCGTTCAAAATCGACTTCACAATCTAGTGAGAGTTGATCTCTTCTGTTCTCTACAGCCTCGCGGAACAAATGTTGCTAGTTTTTCTCTACTTCATCCTTATTTCTATGGGAGATGCTCGATTCAACTTTGATGTCCGATTCCTCATTCTAAGACTTTCACAAGAAGAACTCACCCTTCTCCCATTGCTACAAAGAACTTTTTCTTTGTTCCCCCATCTGCCTAACATGGTGCTATCCGATCAGGCCATCTGAAGATACTGGATTCCTAACCAAAAATGCACCAAACATTGATGTTATTGTTTTTTTCCTTTCCTTTTGCAAAAATTAATCATGTTCTACAAAGCCCCCCCCCCCCAAAAAAAAAAAATTTTCTTCTACAAAAAAAAAGAGAAACACCATGAATAAATATTTGAAGCATAACAACTTTTACCAAAACGACAGTTAAAATGACGGAATTCAGCATTAAATAACCTCATATTTTGACGATAGTAGTAAAAGAATCTGGTAAGTAAACAGTTTCTTTTAATAACAGTTTATTTAACAATAAACAGTTTCTTTTAATAACATTTTATTCCACAATAAACAGTTTCTATTCAAGAATAAACAATTAATTTTAATAACAGTTTATTCAACAATAAACACTTTATTTAACAATAAATAGTTTTTCTAATAACAGATTATTCAACAATAAACAGTTGCTTCTAATAACAGATTATTCAACAATAAACAATTAATTTTAATAACATTTTATACAACAATAAAGAGTTTCTTTTAATTTCAGTTTATTCAATAATAAACAGTGTCTTTTATTAACAGTTTATTCAACAATAAACTGTTTCTTTTAATTACAGTTTATTCAACAATAAACAGTTCTTTTTAATTACAGTTTATTCAACAATAAACAGTTCCTTTTAATTACAGTTTATTCAATAATAAACAGTTTCTTTTAATACAAGCAAAAAATAAATTTGAAAAAAAATAACAAATTTTTAATATTTCATTATCTAGAGAATCTTCTAATAATTTCATGCGTTGAGCAAATCCAAGAATTGTGCGTCATAAACGATTTCCAAAGAACTAGTGATGTCTTTGGCTGAATTCTTTCTCTTCTAGGATTCTCCAAGACCGGGATTTCTTCATCCTTTTTCTTTTTTTCATTTTTTTCTTTTTTCTTTTTTCTACCCATTCATAAATGAACCTTTTCATAAACTCAGAAGGAAAGTTACATGATTGCTTCGTTTCCTATCAATAACTATGTTTTGGAATTTTTGAGATGCGGACTGAGTGTTTTTATTACTATTCTCATCTTGGTTGTTATTTTCACAACGTTTCAGCCGATATGCCCATCGATCTTCTTCATGGATCCAGGAAACAATGGATAAAGGTGTTGATAAACAATCAGTTCTAAGTGATAGTCTTCAAGAGATTGAAGGTTCAATCCATACTATAGGCGATAATAACTAAGAATAACATCATAATTAACAATGGTCATGGCTGAGTTTCTTTTCAAGAACCTTCCACCTGTGGAAGACGTTGCTACGGGATTGCTTTCCTGCAGATTGCAACAAGGTTTTCTTCAAATTGATGTCAATAAATACTTGTCATAAATCGTTGTCAAATTTCTTTCATCATTTTTAATCCTCTCATAATATTCTTCATCATTTTTAATCCTCTTATAATATTCTTCATCATTTTCAATCCTCTCATAATATTCTTCATCATTTTTAATCCGCTCATAATATTCTTCATCATTTTCAATCCTCTCATAATATTCTTCATCATTTTCAATCCTCTCATAATATTCTTCATCATTTTTAATCCTCTCATGATATTCTTCATCATTCAACCGATAATCAATCCATCTCATAACCCCTATCCTCGAGTGGTGTTTAGCCTTGATAAGTGGTGACCTATTAATAAAAAAAAATAATGCTTTCATTGAGTGGAGAATAAATAACAATACCATAATAATAGTGTTCAGTGCTGGGTGCAAGAGAAGACAGAGTTCCTCATTCGTTCCCGGTCGACGCCGGGTATTCCTATAATTAAATAATAAAATGTTTTATGTTGGTTGGGCGGTTGGTTTTGTTTTTAAAGACATATTTATCCTGTAAGGTCATTTAACAGTATGAAAGTTTATTTATCCTGATTCTTATGTATAGGTTATTTGCAGTAGAATTGGGTTATATGTTTTGTTTTTTAAAATTATTAAATGTATAGTGGTAGGAATATTTGGGAGATAAGTAAAAAGATATTTGTGTTTTTCAAATTTCCTTGTAAAGTCCCGTAGCTTTCAGGAAATTGAATATATTGTCTACCTCAACTTTTTAAAACAGATCCTTTGAATTGTCTATTTGGTAGTATTTTTGTCTGGTTTGTTGGAGATATTTGCAGGCAATGAGTATGCGTTAGATGGTGAAGGGTGACTGGTATGCATGTCGGGGTTATTCTCTCTTCAGGGGATATGAATAAGTTAAGTGAGTATGACCGATTTGTATTCTTACTAACCCTAACCTTCTGACTAGGAGCAAAGTGTAGTATCTCTTCTGATGTTACTATTCTATCCTCAGTTAGTCTAGAAGGACTTATTCTTCACTGAGGCAATTTTACTTTTTCTTCCAATCCAGAGCGATCCTTTTTGAAGAGCTGGATTTTGCGCACATTAAAAACCGACCTTGTGTCTAACTTTTCCCTCGTGCGGAGGCAAGTGAATAGGAACTGTCTCCACAGGTAGAAAAGAGCTGATGACGATTATCATATAACCTGAAAACCTCTGAACAAATATGCACATCTCCTAACAATAATGGAGAATGGTCACAATTTATTCTTTTGAAAGATCCAAGGATTTTGAAATGAGTCATCTGAAGATTTCCAAAGAACTGGAAATATCCTTGGATGAATTCTTTTTCTTCTGGAATTGTCCAAGATTAGAATTCCTTTTTAACTCACCACGCATCTTCATTGCTGCTTGACAGATTCAAGAGAGTTATTGTACGGCTTTGATTCCTATTCATAACTTTATCTTTGTCAAAAGAAAACACAAATATATATAAAGTTCCCTACTTCTTCCTCCAAATCGTTAACGAATGTAGAATTAATATTTTGCTAGCATGTGCAGTAAAGAGTCGTGGCTAAAAGACTTTGCGTGCTTGGGGAAGGCTAAATATCAGGGATTGGGCGTTTACAAATATGAATCGAATCAATGTCGACAAGTGATTAAAATCATTGCTCACTTTAACTCTTTCATTGCTCTTTCTCTCACTCTCTTCTTTATTTCTTTTCCCTCTTTTCTCCTCTCTTTTCTCTTCTCCTATCTGTTCTTCCTCTTTTTATCTCTTTTCTCTTTGTTTATCTCTCTTCTCTCCTTTTTCTTCTTTTTTTCTCTTCTATTCCCCTCTTTTTTCTCTTTCCGTTTAATTTTTTCTCTTTTCTCTCTCCTCCCCCCCCCTTTTTTCTCTTTTCTTTCTCCTTTTTGTCTTATATTTCCCCTTTTTCTCTTTTCTCTGTATTTTTCTCTCTCCTTTTTTCCTCTTCTCTCTCCATTTTTCTTCTTCTCTCTCCTTTTTTCTTCTTCTCTCTCCCTTTTCTCCTCTTCTCTCTCCCTTTTCTCCTCTTCTCTCTCCTTTTTCTCCTCTTCTCTCTCCTTTTTTCTCTTTTCTTTCTCATTTTCTCCCCCCCCCGCTTCTTTTTTCTCTTTCCTTCTTCTTTCCTGTTCCCCCTTCTTTCTCTAGTCTCTTTCCCCTCTCTTCTCGGCAATAGGTATAAATTCATAAAGGCTTTGTACAATAAAAGAGGGCAGGTAAGAGGCATTTCTTTGCACTTTGATCTGCCGGCTTCTGCAGCATTAAAAATCAAGTGTGAGCGGGTGGGGGGGGGGATAACCATCGTCAAGTTTCACTCCACCTCATCCCGCCCCCTTTACCAATCGAGTTGAGTCTGACCCTCAACTTGCTACAGGTGCTTTCACTTCTGTTACTTTATTTGATTTCGTTCTTAGAGTTTTTGACCCATTTCACTTTGTACATTTGAAAATAGCATGCGTCTCCCCTTCCCTTCTCTTTCCTCTTTCATGTCTGTCATTTTTGAGAAAATTTCTTATGTTGAAATATAAAAAAAAATCTTAACAGATGAATTACTTTGATTGTATTATTTAGTCTTTGAATTCTCCATTTATCTCTACATACTTACTTATATATATATATATATATATATATATATATATATATAAAGTATTACAGAAGATCAGAACAATATTGGTACCGTCGGTTTCGAATCCGACAAAGGGGAACAGCACGTGACCGTTCTCTGTGAACCGTCCTCAGTCTCCGTTAGTCTCTACCGAACTGAAAAGACCATAACGGCCGCCGAGGAGAGTCCACAAAGGACGGTCACGTGCTGTTCCCCTTTGTCGGATTCGAAACAGACGGTACCAATGGTGTTCTGTTTCCAGTAATGCATATATAAATATTACGCTCTTATTTTTTAATTTTCGAGCACTCTGCTGGGGTTCTCTCTAACTGATCTTACAAATAAATATATATATATATATATATATATATATATGTATATATAAAGCAAAGGTGTGTGTGTGTCGCGGCATCACAGTTAAGCACTTAATCTAAGAGCCAAACTAAGTGCAGATTTTAAATAAGCTCCTTCGATCGGATTTTCTTATCAATGTCAGAAATTATTGGACCCTTTTAAAACTCTATTATTTAAAATTAAAAGTTCGTGAAAATAACATTCAAAACAAATGTTCGGCTATTTTTAACGTTCTTTTTCCAGTTTAATATTTTCTGTTAAAGTTTTTTTGTGTCTATCTGTGTGGGTGTGAGGGGGGGGGGGAGACCACATCTAAATGTTAAAATTTACAGAAAAATGATGTGCTCATTTTACTCACTGTGTTGCCTAGAGTATATATTCCATAATTCATAACGATCAGGTTATTAGTTTAAGAGTGAATCGTATACATAGAAATATATCTATATAACGTTATATAAAGCAAAATTGTCTGTATGTGTGTCACGGCATCCCAATTACACGGTTGATCTAAAAGCCAGATTGACCACAAATTTGGAATCAGCACCTTTGATCCGATGTCCTTATTAATGTCAAAAGTTCTTTGATTTTTTTTTTTTTTTTTAAACCTCATTATTTCAAATTAAAAATGCGTAAAAATAACATTCGAAACAAATGTTCTGCTATTCTTAGCATTCTTTTTCTAGTCTAATACTGACCTAAAATGCACCAAACATTGATGTTATTGTTGTTTTTTTTCCTTTCCTTTGCAAAACTCAATCATGTTCTGCAAAGCCCAAAACAAAAACAACAATTTTCTTCTACAAAACAACCAAACCAAACACCGTGAATAAACATATAATATAAAGAACTTTAAGCATAAAAAAACGTTTACCAAAATGACCGGATTTGGCATTAAATAACCCGAAAAGGGTTGATATGCCGTAAAAGAAAACAACCAAACCAGTCTAATATTTTCTATTATTATCCGACTGACCAACATAATTATAAAAATCTGACCCTTTTTAATAAGAATCTGACCCTTTTTTAATAAGAATCTGACCCTTTTTTAATAAGAATCTGACCCTTTTTTAATAAGAATCTGACCCTTTTTTAATAAGAATCTGACCCTTTTTAATAAGAATCTGACCCTTTTTTAATAAGAATCTGACCCTTTTTTAATAAGAATCTGACCCTTTTTAAATAAGAATCTGACCCTTTTTAATAAGAATCTGACCCTTTTTTAATAAGAATCTGACCCTTTTTAAATAAGAATCTGACCCTTTTTTAATAAGAATCTGACCCTTTTTAATAAGAATCTGACCCTTTTTAATAAGAATCTGACCCTTTTTAAATAAGAATCTGACCCTTTTTAAATAAGAATCTGACCCTTTTTAATAAGAATCTGACCCTTTTTTAATAAGAATCTGACCCTATTTTAATAAGAATCTGACCCTTTTTTAATAAGAATCTGACCCTTTTTTAATACCAGTAAAAAAAATGAATAAGTCAAGATAAAGTATAAAAATAAGAAAAAAAAACACAAAAACACTTTTTATTGGTTTTTAAACTTTTTATGTATGAATCGTTTGTACTTTTCACGTCAAGGGCCGAAGGAGGTGCTGCAGCTCGAAGGACTGGTTTAAGGACACGGATCCGACCGGGGTCTGAACTTCAACAGAGGTTGGACTTTTCAAAGGGGTTTGATTTTGAATTTTTGAATTTTATTTTTTTCAAGAGCAATATAGGGTCGTTGTTCTTCCTTGGGATTCCATTTGAGAACTTTAATCGGCATCAAATGACCCATAGATGGTTGATATGCTGTAAAATAAACCAAACTTTTTCACATGAAATCATCATACATATTTGATCCATTGTTTACTTTGAAGAGAAAACATTTATCGTTTTTTTTATTATTAAAAATGGATAAAAAATATTTGATGAATGTTCACTGATATTTTTTTTTTACTTTAATAAGAAGTTTTTTATTTTATATTTGTTTCTTCATTTTAGAAAATCGAACTATTTTAGATCTATGCGGAGAGGTAAAACAGATTTTAAATTTTGTATCCCTACGCTGGACTCATAAACACAGTTCCAGTTTAAATAAGTTAAAAAGAAAAAATATTTGGGTAATTCAAACTCTCCAGTAGGTAATTACAACTATCCTTTTATATTTATATATATATATATATATATTACATAGAAAAAAAGGTAGTGCAGTATTAGTGCAGTTCCAATGAGAGAAAAGTATATATGTAAAGGAGTAAGGCTACCAACATTTGTAAAAAGTTTTTTTCAACATTTATTTATTATTTTGTTGTTTTATCATTTTATGATTTTATAACGCGTTTCGAGCATGATGCGCTCTCTTCAGATATGTAAATCCATTTGAAGAAATGTCTTTCGATTTGAAAGAGTGTTTTATTTGAGAAAATGTGTTATTGTTTGGCGTTTTTGCGCATGTGTGGGTTTGCGGATGTGTTTTTATATTTTTATATTTTGTATTTTTATTTTTTTCTGCTAATACTTAATAAACACACACGACTTTGACCAAGAGAAGCAAAAAAAAATATTAAAATACACACACGCAAACCCACACATGCGCAGAAACGCCAAACAATAACACATTTCCTCAAATGAAACAACACTCTTTCAAATCGAAAGACATTTCTTCAAATGGATTTACATATCTGATGAGAGCGAACCACTGCTTGAAACGCGTTATATAAAATTATAAAATGACAACAAAAAATAAATGTTGAAAAAAACTTTTTACAAATGTTGGTAGCCTTACTCCTTTACATATATATATATATATATATATATATATATATAATGTGTGTGTGTGTGCCTGTGCATTGTTTCAGAATTTTTTAGATGAGGATTTATAATTTATTTTATTTGGACCATATTTTCATCTTGGATGTTATTCTCACCTGTATTTGAGAATAACATCCAACATCAGAATAGTAGTCCGAATAATACAAATAGAATGCATTGCTTGTATTTATATGTATAGTATTGTGTGTGCGTATATATATACATATATTATTGTGTCTATATTTGTACATATTCTGTCTGTCTAGCCGCACTGAAGAGCTGTGATACAGCGAAAAAGTCTGTATATGGATGACTATATAAAGCTCCCTTTCTTGGTTAGAGCTTATTTGTAAGGATATTGCCAACTGCCATTAGCTTTAAGGCATAGCTCATTGGGTAAAATTAATTCGAGCTCCCGGCACTTGACAATGTTTACATTGAGATATCACTTACATTCAGTCAGTGTCGTATGCAAGCGCAGGGGTAGAGGCTCGACGTTTGAGTTTCAATCCCAACTTGAGGCACTAGCTACTAGTCTAGCCGCACTGAAGAGCTGGGATACAGCGAAACAGTCCGTATGTGGATGACTATTATCATTTTTAGCACACTTTTCATCCGCCATTGATAAAGCCCACATCACATCGGGCGAAACGTTGAGCTAATGGGTCTTCCACTGTTCCATTTTTAATTTCATCCCGTCAGATTGTTTGATCCTTTTATCTACCCATATATATATATATATATATATATATATAAATTGCCAACTACCACTAGCTTTAAGGCATTACTCATTGGACAAAACTAATTTTGAGCTCCCGGAACTTGACAATGTTTACATTGAGATTTCCCTTACATTCAGCCAGTGTCATGTGATAGCTCAGGGGTAGAAGCGCTTAATGTCAACTCGACAGTCAAGTTTCAATCCTGGTTTGAGGCACTAGCTGGTTTAGCCGCACTGAAGAGATGTGATACAGCGAAACAGTCTGTATATATATATATATATATATATATATATATTTCTCTGTCTGCTTTATATATATATATATATATATATATATATATATATATATATATATCTTTTTTGTTTCATTTTACTTAAGTTAAAGTTCTCAGAAATCAAGGGGCCCCTTGCTGGGGCTAACACTTGATCTCTATATGAGATACATAGATATGCAAATATTCCATTTAAGTTCTTCTTTTCCTGTCAAACGTTGAGTTAGTAAAGACGTTAAAAACATTAATTTTAATATATATCTAATTTAAATATATATATATATATATATATATATATATATATATATAATGTGTGTGTGTATATAAATATTCTGGATATATGTGTGCGCATATATACAAGTTTTCTGTAAATATTTGTGTGCATATATCCATATTTTTTATGTGTGTGTGTTCATATATACATATTCTGTGTATATATACGTATTCTGTATACATGTGTGTATATATGCGTATTCTGTATATATATGAGTGTGTGTATGCATATTTTGTATATATATATGTGTGTGTGTGTATATATATGTATATTTTGTGTGTGTATGTGTGTATATATATGTATGTGTGTGTGCGTATTCTGTGTGTGTGTGTGTATATGCATATACTGTGTGTGTGTGTGTGTGTATATGCATATACTGTGTGTGTGTGTATGTATATATGCGTATTCTGTATATATGTGTGTGTATGCATATTCTGTATATATGTGTGTGTGTATATGCGTATTCTGTATGTGTGTGTGTGTATATGCGTATTCTGTATATGTGTGTATATGCGTATTCTGTATATGTGTGTATATGCGTATTCTGTATATGTGTGTGTATATATGCGTATTCTGTATATGTGTGTGTATATATGAGTATTCTGTATATGTGTGTGTATATATGAGTATTCTGTATATATGTGTGTGTATATATGAGTATTCTGTATATGTGTGTGTATATATGAGTATTCTGTGTGTGTGTGTGTATATATGAGTATTCTGTATATGTGTGTGTGTATATATGCGTAATCTGTATATGTGTGTCTGTTTGTATATATGCATGTTGTGTGTGTGTGTGTGTAAATCTAGGATAATATATTTAAATATTTTAGGATTGAACTTTCCAATATTTATTTCAATAAATCTCTATTTGTTCAATGATCTTTATGATAATAGAAAAACATTTATGCCATTCTCCATATTTTTTTTTAATTATATACATATAAAACCCCCTCACAATCATACAGTGTGTGTGTGAACACTTCTGTTTTTGTGCCTGTTGCCGCTTCTGTATCTAAGCAACAGGTCCTGCACCAATCTGTGTAGCATTGGCAGACTCTTCGTCGATACCACTTTCAGAGATGAAGCGGCCGGCCGACTACCACTACCGAGACCAGTTGCATTGCCGCACATCATAACCCAATGACTCTGACTCACTTCTCAGATCTCTCCGAGGAAAATCCGGACCTAGCCCATCCCAACCTGGCACGACAACCACCCCCACTCTATTCCCCTTTATCACCCCACCTCCGTTCTAGCCATCTAATTTGTCATTGTGTAGGTGTTAGCAGCCTGCCATTGCGTCAGCATCATCATCATTAAAACTACCATCATCGTTTAAACCTTTAGCAATGACACAAGGATTTGTTATGGAAGGCGTCAACATCCGAGGTTGGTTGTCAACCACGGGTGGAGTCTCCTCTCACAGGGTTGTAGAAGGGAAGCTGAATATCCCGTTTTTTCCTACAATGTAGTTTGTTTTTTCTGCTTTGTATGGGGGGGGGGGGGGGGTAAAAATAAATATTTTTTTTGTATTTCAATGTTGAAATTTTTATTTTTTATGAAGTTAGTACTAACAAGATATGTTCGTGATGATTAGGGGCCAGATTTATAGGGGTCATCCTAAGTGGGGAGTTGTGCAGCGAGATGTTTGTTTTCATTACATTTAAATTTCTGCATGTTGGTACAATCGGGGGAGCAGGGAGGGAATTCCAAAGGCAAGCAGTCCGAGCAAAGAAGCCATTAGAGTAGAAAGAGTTTAAGTATCTGGCGATCTCTACAGTGAAGGGGTGGGATTTTGCTGCTAGTCGGGTTGGTCGGGGGTTATTCATATTGAGAGGGGGGTATAAGTGCAGTAAGTTCGTCAGAACACATTCTGTGGAAGTAATTGTAAAACAAGCAACATTGCGATGATGGGGCAGGGACTGGAGCTTAGTAGACAGTGTGGAATCCTTTAGGTTAGAACCTCTTTTTTGCACCCTGTCCAAGAGGGAGAGATAAGTGGTTGTCGCACTAGCCCAAACGTGACAACAGTGCTGCATGCATGCGCAAATAGTGGCTTTACTGACCTTTAGACATGATGGAAAATTAAAATTAAGGTCATATCTTTCTCTATTAATTGACTCTTTACCTGACACTTTTAAATCCCACTAGAGTTAGAAAATTATATTTTGAAATTTGTAGTCTTTGTGTGATAGACTAGAAACCCTGAACATATCATGTTTTTAGCTAAACCGTTCTTGAGATAAAGGCATGTTCCTGTATGAACAAAATATTGCATAATGAATATTGGTAGGTGTGAGACGTTTGCAGCAGAGTTTGAACGTTGGACTCTCAGAAAGGGTCCTATCAGCTATGACACTTGGTGTTAGGAAAGTTTTCTTATAATTGGTATATAAGTAGTATAAAAATAGAAATATCTGATCTGCTTGTTCGCCACGTCTCACTAGTGGCTTCCTCTCTGTGACGTAACTGCCTTGATACGTAGCTCTAACTCATTTTCTAATGGAAAATTCCACTCTCTACTTAATTTTAACCTCACGTCGAAAGCTTTTATTCTAACCTTATCTTTCCACTCCCGCCTCTAAATATTGCTACTCTTTTTTATAAAACCTTGATTTAAATGGTGAACTTTTCAACTCTTCGGGGGCTTTTTAATACCAAAACAATATCTAGTGTAAACAATTCATTGTATACAATTGCTTGAACACAAGTTGCTATTTTACCCATAACTGGAGCGGAATGTGTAAGTTCATGCCTTTTCAAAGCATATCAATGCATGAATGACTACAATAGATCTGATAGGATTTGAATTCGGCATAGCTAATTTCATAGTCCATGATGATATCCATTAAACCAAACACGCATCCCCGCGTTACCATTGCATTACACCTTAATTTCCATTATCTCTCCATCTGAATACAGTTATGATCCCAGCAGATTATCTGAACGATGCTCATCACGTAGACAGCTGGAGTTTCGTTGTGTAGATGACACATAGCAGCAGTTCGTTCTCTCTTCTCTTCTTTTTCATTGTTGTTCTTTCGTGATGCATGTTGATTAATAGGAACCCATCCCCAATCGGGGAATTTCATTCATTCATTTCAAGATTCTATGGTTGGCATTGGTTTCCCTCGATATCTTTCGAGTTTGTATTTTTTCTAGAAAGACATCGGGTACTTACAGGAAGGACCACATGAAGATTGTCAACATCCCAAGTGAATGAACTAGATTCGAACCAGGTTGTCAGTCTGTGTCGTTAACCACTGAGCCACCGTCACCTTCATTGGAGAATAGGATAAGCTATCCCAAACATGACCATTCTCATGTTGACCAGAAAAAAAGAGAAAGATTTGATCAGCTTATCTGCTACATGTAACTAGCAGCTTCCTCGAACACATAGCTATAATTCTAAACTTTTCACTTTCAATGTCTGCTAATCTGAAGCCTGTGGGTTCAATCTCTGTTGAAGGCAGTACATAAATGAACAATGTGCTTTGTCCTTTATGCTATATGGTTATTATATGGTAAAATGCTCAAACCATATGAGAAATTGCTTTAAATAAAAATTACCAAAATATTACATATGTTAATTAGACAACAAGCAAGTAATTTCACATTCAATTTTGGATCATGTAAATTCGGTTTAATATGTTTTACATGCTAGCATGTGTTGGATGGCTTTAAGAAATTGACTTCTAAACTAACTTATCTGTGGCCAGGTCTTTATTTATCCCTCTTTCTCTCAAGTCCATTTTTATCATCACTTCCTCATGTTTTCCTTAGTGAAAGTGTATCCGTGGAACAAACTGCTATCCCAAACATGACCGTTCTTTCTTGCAGAACAGAAAAAAGAGAAGGATTTGATCAGCTTATCTGCTACATGTAACTAGAAACTTCCCGTCTGATGCAATATCCTTGAACTCATAATCATAATTCTAAACTTTTCAATTTTAATGGAATTTTCTACTCCTCTAACCTCATGTTGAAAATACCGTTTTTAACATTATTTTCACCCACCTACATGAAATTTATATGTATAAAACTCGATGTCTGTGTGTATGTGTGATGTTTGTGTGCTCCCTATAAGGTTAGAGAATCTACATAATATCTAAAAGTATACTCTTATGTAAAATTTACCAAAGAAAACAATGGAAGTGTTCTCGAATCTCTAAGCGTATCTGGAAAGGAGCTATGAAGGCATAACCCCCTTAAAATTTAAAATATATCCTATTTTATGAAATTTAAGTCATATGTATAAAATTCTCCGAGGAAGACAATGGAAGTGGTCCCGAATCTCTAAGACAGCTTTGGGAGCCGCATTTGCTTTAAAACTTCAAATATATCCTATTTTGATGAAATTTATATCATATGTACAAAATTCTCCGAGGAAGACAATGGAAGTGGTCACGAATCTCTGTTATTCTTTATGTGTCGATTATCTATGTGCAACCACCTATAAGTTACCCGTTGGGGCAGAAACCTCTTAAAACTTTAAACAGGTATATCTAGTTTTATCTTGACCTTAATCTTCGTGAGGGGACATAAAAATGATGCAAAAACCGTTCTGTTCGGAGGATTACTTTTAATCGTCCTGGGACGGGTATTCTTTTAATATATTTATAATAAATATATATATATACAAAATATAGTTATCTGCAGACAGTTGTTTCGTTGTTTCACAACTTAACAGAGAAGCTAGACTACTGATTGCATCCA
>OY744539.1:23259061-23284061 GCA_963556195.1 Sepiola atlantica
ATTATTTTCATACAGACGCCATCTAAAAAAAAAAAGGAAGTTTTAATTTTATTCATCAACAAAGAGTTACATACTTGGTGGACACGTCAGGCATAAACTAAACTTCATTTCTACCAAATATGGTGTTATTGCAATTGAGTGTTAATTTTATTAACGGTTCCATTAGCAGCATTTTTTTTTTCGATGCACCCCGGAATAGATATAGTGTTTATGTGTCCCATTTCTTTAGATTTCTATTTCGAGGTCCTTTTATTTGGCGTATTTCTAAAATATCTGGAGAGACATATTCCAATCAGCAGATCAGGTGCCATATCTACCAAGAGACATGCCTATTTTGTTTCTATATTTTATTATATTTGCTGTACGGTTAAATTTAATTTTCTTCAAAATGGTGAAATCCCATGAGATGGTTATGTTTCCTCTGTCCGTGTTATGCTTATACCATTTTGTTGTTGCATAAAATTGGCATATTTTCCAAAGCAGATAGATAGACTCACTCTACCGTGTCTATTTTTAGACACCAACTGATATTGGGCAGATTAAGTGATCGATATGTTCTACATTTTGGATCATTGTTATTATCTATATATACTACTAAAACTCTGTGGATCATGTTTGTGGTGTGTTTGCTTGCCTCAGTGCACAATGGAAGACATCACAAAGGGATGCCGTTATTCCCTTAAACAGGGGTGGAAGCCATGGGGCAAGTCTTTTATAACCTCAGAAGGGGATGTCATTCACTGAAACAGGTTGAATAAATGGCTGAAGCAATATATATATATATTGCTTCAGTGATTTATTTCGGCCACTAACCTGATTTAATTAGTAGTAATTAATTTAAATTTATTTTAATTAGTTGTAAATAAAGCTAAACTATAAATTCTCGTTACTTTAGATTATTCCAGTGGGGTTAGTATAAATGAAAAAAATATTTGTAAACATGCCAACATCGAAATTTTCCGATGTGAGAGTTGAGTTAAAAAAAAAAACTTTATTTATATAAGACGAATTGTTGAATTCACTAACATAAACCGTATTTTTATCTTACGCAATAATCTTACTTATAATAATAATAATTATCCACCTCAATTTAAAAATTTAATTAACCGCATACTATTTCAACATTTATTATTTTTATTGTCCTTGCTAGGGCTTTCTCATAACTATCAGAATACCTGGTGCCATTCGCTAGATTCAAGATGGCGTCTTGATTGGAATTCTATCATCCTATAATCTGGGAGAGGGGGATCATGCGTGACTGTTGTCTGCTGCACATCTTTTCCATGAACTTTATGTGCAATTTATCTTTTTTGTTTCATTTTACTTTAGTTGAAGTTCTCAGAAATCAAGGGGCCCGTTCCTGGGGCTAACACTTCATCTCTATATGAGATACATATATATTCAAATATTCCATTAAAGTTGCCCTTAACCTGTGAAATGTTAGGTTAGTAAAGAAGTTAAGAACATTCATTATCCTCTCCCCAATTGACCAGCTAACTAGGTTATAGTATATTTTTCTTGTAGTCTCTTGGTCTTATTGGATTCAAGGACAATAATTTATCTAGTCTGGTGGAGTATTTAGCTAAGTGCTATTACCTTAGGTAGCATCACTAGGAGAAGGTGCACCATTCCTTGTATGAGCCAATCTATAGCCGTATCGAGGGGATCTTATTTGGGCTTCGCATACTATGTTATTTTGAATAGGTCAGGGTTTACTTTTCTTTTATTTTATTTTTAACTTAGTTCACCCCAAACAAGACAAGTTGCCACTGTAGACTTAAGGGGCTACTGAGAATTAGGGTGAAAGTTTAGGGGGTCATCCTAAATTGGTAGCTGTGCAACGAGATGCTTGTTCACAGTAGTTTTAAGCTTCTGCATGTCAGTATAGTCGGGGAAACAGAGAGCAGGGAGGGAGTTACAAAAGGCCGGCAGCTCCAGGATAGAAGCTATTGGAGTAGAACGCTCTCCGGCATCTGGGGACCTCTACAGTGAATGGATGGGATGTATCTGATTGTCGGATTAGTTGAGTGTATTTACATTGAGGAGCCACCAGAGCAGCAAGTTCATCGGAGCACATTCCATTGAAGTACTTGTAAAACTTGTAGGGGTGAAGTATCCTCATGTCAGTTTGTCCTGACAAACCCTTGTACGGAGAGACCGAACACACTCGACGATGGTGTCTATTAAGTAATTCAAACTCTTCAGTAGGAAATTCAATCTTATTTTTATATATGCCTTTCATTGTGGTTTCTGAAGATCAGTGTGTAATAGCTTCTATTGCACACTGTGAAACAATTGTAAGATCATCGTCAATTCTGCCATTGCAAAAAAAATGATATGAGAAAAGACTGAATTTGGGTCATTGGAATTTAGATAATCATTATATATATATATATATATATATATATATATATATATATATATATATATATATATATATATATATAATTATGTACACACATACATGTGCCACGTCAGTTTGTGCTACTGGTACCATGTAACCCAGCACTATTTACCACATGGTCAGGTCAACAACGACTAAACTGGTTCCCCCCACTGAGCTTGTCTTAGGCTTGACTGGTGAGGATGATGGCTCGCCTCCGACAAGATTAAAAAACAACCTTTCGAGGGTTTATGACTTGCTTTTCTTTTGGGGTCAAGGTGGTAGGAAGTGGTTCTGTTCATAGCATTTCATCACTTAAAAAAGCTTCACTCACAGACATCGCTTGAAAAGTTCTAGATCTTGCTCTGTTTCACAAATAGTCAAGCAATGGCAATGCTCGAGCATGAGTTTGCCACTATCATCATGTGTGGGAAATGCATGTGAATTTGATATTCCCTACAACACCAGGTACCGAAATGTACTATCTACTTTTGCACATGCTGATATATTATGCAAATATAAGCAAACATCCGACTGTGTTGCTAACACTTATTATTAAACCTTAGAAGTGTTTTTACTTTTTATACATCTACAGGTTAGGGTTAGGGTTAAACGAATTCAAAACTTGAAACGTTCGATTAATGTATTTTTACAGTATTTAGCTTTATAGCTTAAACCTTCAAATACGTACATCCGATTTTTCTTATTAGTGTTATTTTAAAACTTAATAAGTGTCTGAATTGTTTAAAGCATCGAGTGTGCGATTTCGATTCTACCCCCGATTTGTTGTAAATAAAATAAAATGATATGAAACCCAAGAAAATATTTTTCCTTTTTCTATATAATAAAATGTAAGAAAATAATTCTTGCCTATTTAGTATGCAACGCCTCTATGTCTGTCTGTATTTCTATCGTTATAGCTTTTTATATATGTAGATCTATGTATTCTATATCTTCTATATAATAAAAGAGAGCGTGACTGTCGGTTTATAAAAACGCAGACTGGATAATGTACCTAAAAATTAAAGGTTTATATACATGTAGAATTTTCATAGGAACATAATAGAAGTAATTCTGACTCTCTCGATGTCTTATTAAGGAGTAAGATAAGTAGGTAGTTAAGATAAGTAGGTAGTTAAGCAACCACATATTTTCCATGTGCAAACGCTAGTGAACACAATAACAACAACAATAAGAATAAAAATAATATATAAATTAATTATCGTGTTAGATATTGAACGGGTTGTTTAGCTAGTCAGTATTTTAGGTTAAAGTTTGGATAACAAGTACATCAAGAATATCAGGAAATATAAAAGCCGAAACAGCTGTAAATATCAACACGCTTGGCTAAGATCACAGTGTAGTATCTGTTCTGATGGCTACTACACCCTATAGACCGGTGTCGTCTTGGCCTTTGGGTCTTGATTCCGCCGATCTGTGGGTTTGTCCTGTGCAGTTCTAGGAAGTCCACCCTCCCAGGCTTTGCCTTCTCACCCTTTGAGAAGGGGTTAGTTTATTGCTAATCGCCTGAGGCGCCCCTACCGAGGAATGCGGACGGGGCTGCCCAGGCATTTTTTGTAGGCCAGAGCACTCTCCCTTCTCGAGGGCGCTGGCTTTTCAAATCACACTTTTCCGACCTTGTGTCACATCTTACCGCTGTGGGAGGAAGATAAATATCATCAACACGCTTAGCCGAATTGAACCTGTATGTAATGTTGGAACGTGTGAGTCAACTGATATGACGTCACACATGGTCTTGGAGAAATAATGATAAGCGAGATTCTGGATTGGAAACTCGACGAAACCAGACACAGCAAAAACTGTCTTAAGCTCCCCGATAAACGAAGGCCTCACACGGTCCCTTAGGATTTGCAGTCTCGCATATTTTTTTCATCCTATCGTTTGCCAGAACCGAACCAACATCATCCGTCAAATAACAATATTGCTTGAAAAGTTCTAGATCTTGCTCGGTTCTACAAATAGTTAAACAATGGCAATGTTCAAGCATGAATTTGCCACGATCATCATGTGTGAGGAACGCATGTGAATTTGGCATTCCCTAGAAACTTCCTCCTCTGGTCGAAGCAGGCTCAGCCCGTCCATGGCGACTACAACACCAGGTGCAGAAATGTAATATCTACTTTTGCACATGCTAATATATTATGCAAATATAAACAAACATCCGGCTGTGTTGTAAACATATTTTTGTCCTCTACCTCCTCTTAGTCATCCCCATGACTAAACCTCATCATTTTCATCTTCTCTCAGCTTCCAAGCCATTATTAGGATTGTTATTTGTGGGATATCTATTTCCATTCATCTTTTCTTCTCTATTTCTTTTTTTTTTTATACTCATTCTTACAGTTTCATTCCTTCTCCTTTTCTCTTAAAAAAAAGATGAACCCTACTATTCCTCCCACCCAGTCCCTAACTCTGACCCTCAACCCCAACCCTAACCCCCCAATTATCTATCCATATTTTCATCCTTTCCTGGGCAGGTAGCATGCACGCCTCATCTTTTTAGATATAAATGTCACTTGGCAATGCGTGTCTCGGTTTGATCAATTAAAAGCCTCCGTTCAAGCCTCGGAGGCAAGATGCAATGGTTTTGGATGCTTCCACTTTCCTGATGGGTACAGTTTCCATGGAAGATAGCAGGACTTGGGAATAGTTCATTATTTTTCTATTCATGTGTGCACTCACTCACACTTCTTTCATGTTCATACTTTTTTTTGACAGAGTACAATGAGCTTCATGCAATCTCTCATCTATGTAGATATCTCTCTTTCAGTTTATTTTAATACATATTTATATATTTATATATTTACTAGTTATACATGCTCGGTGTTGCCCGGGAGTACTTTCATGTTTTGCTCACATTGTCTAAATATAGATGAGGAAAAAAGGGCATTTATAACGACAGCTAACAGAACGAAAAAGGAGGGCAAAAAAACAAATAGGCAACAAATAAATGTTATGAAAGGCAAGATAAGTTATTCTTCTACTAACTTGAATAAGTCTATTTGTGTTTTAACTTATTTTAAAGAGTTTTTTTGTTCAAAACAAACCTGGTGTCCACCTGTTAAGTTAGAACGAAAAACAAAATGGCTGAAATTACAGAGTTTCGATAATCGCTAAAAAAACGAAAACTAAGCAAAATACTGGTGGAACATTACACTTTCTAACGATTGGTGACATTTATTGGATGTGTTTCTAACACTATTTTGTTTATTTTTCGATTTTTCACCAATTATCAAGGAGCCCCGTGCTGGGCTCATGAACAGCGATTTTTTCCCGTTCTAACTGAGCAGGTGGACACTAGGTTTATTTTGAACAAAAAAAACTCTTTAAATATTTATTTGTTGGCTATTTGTTTCTTTACCCCTTTTTCGTTCTGTTAGCTGTCGTTATAAATGACCCCCAAAAAATAAAATAAAAACATCAGTATTACTTTGTATAGTTTGGATTAATCGGACTAGTTTTTTCATCTTGGATGTAATTCTCACCACGTTTCTGCCGATGTAACCTCCAACCTTCTTCAGGTGTGTCTTGTTGAACACAAAAGCTGATGCTTCTATAATATTGAGGCAGATGAAATTTTCATCTCTAATTTAGAAGAATGTGTTGAAAGGGGAGATAATTCAAACCGTCTTTTTTTTTTTTGTTTTAACCATAACCGATAAGGAAACATCCAGATTATTAGGATGAAAATAAATTTTAAAAAGGGTACTGATGCAGTTTACGGACCGGACTGAAATAATATCGTTATAATTTAGAAAGCCATTCTTTACATGATTAACTATTCTGTTTATTAAATTGTTAGATGAAAGTAGAAAATCACTTAGGGGATCACCAATTGTCAGAGCATCATTACCTCAATAATGAACTCAACGAAGTTTACTTTCTTTTAACAAAGGTTTATATTTTAAAAGCAGTGGATAGACTTTTAGTATCGTCTTTTCATTTTTTCGTCACTTATGCAAATTAGGTGATGTCCGTCATTAACAAAGGATAGTACGCACGCTTCTAGTACGAACAGGTCACTACAAACGAAACAAAACTTTTGTTATTATACAAGCTGGCATTTATTAATATAAATAGATATTAACATGTTCTTAATTTAGATGCAAATCTATTTACCTTTTTAAATAAGACCGTAAAGAAATGAAAAGAAAGAAGTAATCAATTCGCCTGAGCGATGTTGTGGTGGGGGCGCTTTTTGTTTTACTTAGAATTCAGAAACGGCCAAAAACGCACTTTTAAATACAAATGCATAGCTTTGTCCACGTGATCAAAACAATCATTGAATTTTACAATAATAAAAAAAAAGAAAATGTGGCGTCGCTAAAGAGAGCAAGCAGTCATTCACCCTCTCCCATTTCTCTATAAACTTTTCTTGCTTATGCCTCGTCTTTCTAATGCTATGTTAGTTTTATTTAAGAAAGGTTTTAGTAATTAATCCTTTTTGTACTAAATCACTTCAATAATATCAACAAAACTATTGCATATTTATAGCAAAAATAGGACAATAGAATTACACATAAATAACACCAAACATGAATTTATTATTAAGTATTCAAAAGATAATTATGCAAATTCGGCATTCAAATAGCTGTGTCTAGGTCTTTGGTCTCTACTATATATATAATATTTCAAAATATTATCTTGTATTATTGATTTCAATAACAGTAACCCGTTTTGATGGTAATATAGGGTGACAAATGAAAAAAAAATTGCATTCATTTAGATTTTATTTTCATTCTGTATAAGAGAATGAGACATTAGTTATTTATCGAGTTAATTGGATGTTCTAGATGGCTTCTTCTTTTATTGTACTTTTTTTTTCAAATATTACTCTTGAGAGAACATTTTCTTGAAAATATAAAATAATATTAAAAAAAAATTAATAAAATGGCTGAACAAAGATGGCGGCATTTCAGGGTCAAGTGAATGAACGAACGAGATAATTATTGATCGGCTATGGGAATGAGTCACGGGAGCTTGTATGGTACAAATTCAACAAGCAGCACTAATTACAATCCGATAATTCTGTATTAGTGAGCCTAACAAAAATGGCTTACATGATGGAAAAGTGTTTTTTCTTTCTATTAGTTTTATTAAGAAATCCGGGAGGTGGCCGTGATGAAGTGGAGACTCTCCCCCTTCTCTTATTACTCTACTCTTTCTACCCCCTTCCCTTCATTCTCTACTCTTTCCCCCCTTCTCTTCATTCTCTACTCTCCCCCCTCCCCCCTTCTCTTCATTCTCTACTCTTCCCCCTCCCCGTCTCTTCATTCTCTACTCTTTCACCTCCTTTCTCTTTTCTTTATTCTCTACTCTTCCCCTCCTGTCTCTTCATTCTCTACTCTTTCTCTCCCCCTTCACCTCATTCTCTACTCTTCCACCCCCCCTTCTCTTCATTCTGTGTGTGCCAAGTTCGAATCCAGTTACTGGTCAATGTCGAACTGGACCTCTAGTTTCTGTTGTTGTTGTTGTTGTTGTTGCAACATCATTAACCTTATCAGTTTGAACCGGCTTCTTCCCTGGTCTGCATGTACATCTTAAACCATGGTGGTCTTGAGCAAGATCGTACGAGATGTCTAACCAATTCCAATTCCATCATCAAAGGCAGACCACTTGTGGACTTGAGAGCTTAGCTAAGCCCTCGTTGATAATTGTTGCCCAGATCCTTATACACCGATATGCATGCGCCATCCAGGCAGAAAGTTAGAGGTAGATTACGTAAAGAATTAATTCTCCCTTTAGGCGACAAAATGCATGCCTGAACCATCAAAGACATTGCTGCAACAGAACAGGCTACAGAGATTTCGGTTTCAGGTGTTCGTGAGAATAGCACTTAGGACACAGTCGGCCTGCTGTCATCACAAAATGTGGTAGAGACAGTCATTGTTAAAGACTTCCAACTGTTAGATACTGCTTACCTTAGCGGGTGTATACCAAGGTTTCGTCGTTGCTGGCTTGTTTCCTCGGCTGTTGATTGATAAACACATGGACGCCGAATTTGGTTGTTGTAAGAGTTTAGTTAACATGACAAAGAAACAGAAATTAACAGCATATGTACGAGAGAGAGAGATAGAGAGAATTAATTGAAAAGAAACAGAAATTAACAGCATATGTACGAGAGAGAGATAGAGAGAATTAATTGAAAAGAAACAGAAATTAACAGCATATGTACGAGAGAGAGAGAGAGATAGAATTAATTGAAAAGAAACAGAAATTAACAGCATATGTACGAGAGAGAGAGAGAGAGATAGAATTAATTGAAAAGAAACAGAAATTAACAGCATATGTACGAGAGAGAGAGAGAGAGAGAGAGATAGAATTAATTGAAAAGAAACAGAAATTAACAGCATATGTACGAGAGAGAGAGAGATAGAATTAATTGAAAAGAAACAGAAATTAACAGCATATGTACGAGAGAGAGAGAGAGATAGAATTAATTGAAAAGAAACAGAAATTAACAGCATATGTACGAGAGAGAGAGAGATAGAATTAATTGAAAAGAAACAGAAATTAACAGCATATGTACGAGAGAGAGAGAGATAGAATTAATTGAAAAGAAACAGAAATTAACAGCATATGTACGAGAGAGAGAGAGAGATAGAATTAATTGAAAAGAAACAGAAATTAACAGCATATGTACGAGAGAGAGAGAGAGATAGAATTAATTGAAAAGAAACAGAAATTAACAGCATATGTACGAGAGAGAGAGAGATAGAATTAATTGAAAAGAAACAGAAATTAACAGCATATGTACGAGAGAGAGAGATAGAGAGAATTAATTGGAAAGAGAGGAACCCTTAACATATCAGTCAGGCCATTTTTGGCTTGGCTACACTGCACTCCATCTTCCCGGCCACCCTGCCGGCTGACAGAGGACCGTCCGTTTCTCGTGTTTGATTGGTCGACTGGTTGCAGGCTCAAAAGACGGACCGCTCTCTAAACGGAAGTGACATAATTTTCGACTTCCGTCCAGCCCCCCCCCCCCTCCCAACCTTCGTAATCTAATACAACTTTAGTCGATTGACCACCCTTATTATGTCGACAAATTCTATTTAAATTTGATGGAAATAGAAGAGACTATGAAATCTGGAGAAAAGATATAAAAATTATGAACCCGTTGCACAGATTTGCCGTATGAAATGTGCATTTTATTTATCTCCATCCCACTATGAGGATGCATTTGCTGTTGTCTATGGTGTGATTTGGTAAATTATAATGCATGGCTACTGTGATGCATTTGGATTTGTCTCTAATGGTTTGTTTGTGGTTGTTAAAATATAGGCGGAACTTAGGACCTGTTTTTTCTAACATCTAACATAGTTCACCCCAAACAAGGCAGGCCACCACTGTAGATGTAAGAAAAAGGATGAAAGTTATTTTTGGGGGGTGGGTCAACCTAAATTGGGAGCTGTGCAGCAAGATGTCTGTTTATATTAATTTTAAATTTCTGCATGTCAGTACCCTCAGGAAAACAGGGAGCAGGGATGGAGTTCCAGAGTCCAGCAGCACGAGGAAAGAAGCTTTTGGAGTAGAAAGCTCTTGGGCATCTGGTGACTTCCACAGTGAATGGATAGGATTTGGCAGATTGTCGGGTTGGTCTAGTGAATTTACATTGTGGGGGCACCAGAGCAGCAAGTTCTTCAGAGCACAATCCATTGAAGTATTTGTAAAACAGGCACAAGGAAGCAACAGTGCGGTGATGGGATAGGGGCTGGAGCTTGGTGAATAGTGAGGGATCTATTAAGTTGGCAACTCTTTTTTGGACCTTGTCTAAGAGAGAGAGACTAGTGGATGATGCCCTATCCCATATGTGGCAACAATACTCCAGGTATTGGCAGATGGTTGCTTTGTAGAGATATAGGATAATGTCAGGTGTGAGAAGTTTACTAGCACAGTAGAAAGAGCCACCTTCTTTGCAGCAGCCCTGGCAATGTCTTCAATGTATTTATTCAAATTCATGTTATCTGTGAAAGTTAGGCCGAGGAGTTTAAATGTTGAACTCTCAGGTAGGGTGCTATTTGCCATGACAATCGGTGGTTGAAGAGGTTTCTTGTAGTTATTGAAGGAAAGTAGCTTTGTCTTTGCGGCATTAAAAGTTACCAACCATTTTTTACCCCAATCCATTACAGACTGGGGGTCATTTTCTAAGGATTCAGCCATTGCCTCAGATATGTGCACGTCGGTTTTGCCCACATGATGAGAGTAGAACATGGTGTCGTCAGCAAATATTCCTATCTCAGTCTCAATGACATCAGGGAGGTCATTTATGAAGATCAGGAACAGTAGAGGTCCAAGGATGGATCCCTGGGGTAGACTAGCATTTATGTCATGTTGCTTAGATGAACGGCCATCGAGGACAACCTGGATCTTTCTTTTTGTTAGGAAGGATTATATTAAATATTTGTCCAGTAATAGCATATGAGTGCAGTTTTAGGAGAAGTCCCTCATGCCAGACCTTGTCAAAGGCCTTGGATATATCAAGCGCTATCGCCCTAGCTTCACCTGCCTTGTCCAGTGTATTAACCAACGTAGTTGCCTTTTGTGCATCTGGTGCAGTATATTATGTAAACCACATTGGCACGACCACAGATTAGAGGCGTAGTTTAAGTTAAATGTTGTTATTGGTGATGTATTGATATATTTTGCATTTAGGTTTGTTGCATGTTTTGTTTCCTTGAGGTGCGAGGGTGTGGTATATTTTGGTGGATGTTAGATAGAATGTAGGTTTGAGGGTTGTCATATATTGTCGCAGTCTGTACCACCATATTTGTTTACTTTTGGATCAGACGCCATCTTAGAAAAAGATGGCAGCAGCAGCAGCAGTTTTTTAGCCCTTGCATGCTACGTAAGACGGAAAACTACTGGCTGCTGCCTGTGATTGCCGTCGCATCCGCGATTAACTCGTTCGTCTGGCAATGGAAAAATACTGGGTTTCACCGAAGATTCTAGAAGAAATATCACAACAAAGTTTCACCCGTATCTTCTATCTTTTTGGATGGAAGGATTAAAAATATTATTTGTTTGGATAGCAAACTATATTACTCATACAGTCCAGCAACTTTTGGATTGGGCGACGAATGATTCCCACAGGAATTATTTGTCATAATCAATACATTCAGTAAAACCAGCGACTGTCATGGCACACTCTCTCCATTTATTCGCCAGCTTTTTACTCAAAAATAGGGATTCAGCCGGGGGGTTAGGAAACCACCACATCCGACTGGGTGGACCAGTCGGCGAGCCAGGAAGCAGACAGCAGCAACCAAACAGCCTTTTTCAAGGCTAACAAAAATTAAACTACTAAAAAATGCGATAAACCTTTTCACCTTTGCTACTGCTTGCTCCATCCACCTAACTCCAGTTCACTCCTGCACTAACTTCCTGCAGCGCTTGTTCCAGCTGACTCCTGTATCAACTTCCTGCAGCGCTTGTTCCAGCTGACTCCTGTATCAACTTCCTGCAGCGCTTGTTCCAGCTGACTCCTGTATCAACTTCCTGCAGCGCTTGTTCCAGCTGACTCCTGTATCAACTTCCTGCAGCGCTTGTTCCAGCTGACTCCTGTATCAACTTCCTGCAGCGCTTGTTCCAGCTGACTCCTGTATCAACTTCCTGCAGCGCTTGTTCCAGCTGACTCCTGTATCAACTTCCTGCAGCGCTTGTTCCAGCTGACTCCTGTATCAACTTCCTGCAGCGCTTGTTCCAGCTGACTCCTGTATCAACTTCCTGCAGCTCCAGCTCACTCCTGCATCAGCTTCCTACAGCGCCTGCATCAGCTCCCAACGGCTCCTGCCGCAGCTCTCTCCAAGCAATGCCTGCTCATCGTTCCAGTATCACCTTCTCCAGCTCCTTTTCCAGTGCCTGCCGACATCCTGCCTTTCCTGTTGATTCCCTGATCTTTGCTGATTCAGTCCTTAACCACGTTCACATGGACAGGACCGACCTGAGGCATATCCTTACCCTTCAGGGACGTCCACATCAAACCCCGTGTGACGACTTCTCTAGCTGCCTGGGTAGCAGTGACGTCATTCCAGCCTTTTCTGCTTCCAGTGACGTCACCCATTTTATTTTTACTTTTCCTTCTCAACCATTATAACTTTTATCGTAAATAAACCTATTTATTTTTAAACTGTTCATCTGCGTTTCTCCTCTCTTCTTTGCCTTTGTCGTAATTTGCCGATCGCGCTGGTGATCAGACCGCGCAACAATATATATATACTAGACGAACTGGCTCTACCCAGAGGGTCTATCATACTACATAAATTCTGTGGATCTTGTTTGTTTATTTGTCTTCATGCACACTGGATGATGTTATCTTTTTATCATGTCATCCATTAAAAATGACGTCATAAATCTCTTGCAACTTGTTTGTTTCCTTGTCTTTTACCACATCATAATAACCGTGTCCATATGATGTCACAAAATGATGAGATCATCATCAAATCAAAGTGAAAAGGGGGAAGAAATTCTTTATTTCGATGACTCATGACCCGAAATATCATGGATCATTGCATTTTTGTTATCAAAAAGAAATGTTTGAAATCATGGATCGTCGACTAGACAAACTATTTAAAACTAGTGGTATACTCATTGGCACAGCTGGAGTAGGTGCATTCGTACCAGTCGGGGATATGTCCTTGACAATCAGTCTGACAGTGGATTTGTTGCTGTCGGACTGAGGTATGATTCTGTTCAGTCTCAAGAGGTCCACCCTCCCAGGCTTTGCCTTCTCTTTAAGAAGGGGTTAGTTTATTGCTAATCGACTGAGCACTACCTCTTGGTGAATGCCGGCATGGCTACTCAGGGATGTTTTGTAGGCCTGAACACACTAATCCTAGTCCACTGAGTTTTCAAAATCACACATGACCTTGTGTCTAACCTCCTGAAGAGGAGATAAATAATCAATTTGCTGTTTTGATACTTTATTGTAATACAGCTTCCTATTCCAGTAACTTCTTTCCAAAAACTGCAGGCTTGTGAAACTCTCTTCCTGCTGACTGTTTTCTTCCTACCTATAGCCCTGGTCTTTCTAAGAATAAGGCCAATAGGAATCTCCTGTTTTTGCGATAATCATATTTCGTTTTTGTTAGCTCCTTACATCAAGTGGCTTCATGCCTTGTCGGGAGCGATTGCCATTAACAAAAAAAATGCTCTACTACTAATAGTCTTTGGACCTTACTTGTTTGTTTGTCTCTGTGCACAGTGGATGAAATCACAAAAAGGGATGATGTCATCAACTAAAACAGAAATGGATATCGTCATCGTTTTGCAATCTCATCCAGTAAAACAGGAAGTGGATGGAATACATCATTACATGATGAAGCAACAAGAGGATGACATCGATTAAAACACAGAACATAGACGACCCGTGACCTAGACCATGTATACTACTGAAACTCTGTGGATATTGTTATCTTATTTGCCCCCTGTGCAAAATAAATTCCATCATAAAGATGTCACAAAAGTTGACATCATAAATGATTATTAAAAGAGATGAAAGATAACCATGCACAGTGGATGATGTCATAAATGATGACGTCATCCATGAAAACAGATAGAGGATAACAATGCAAAGTGTGAGTGACATCATCCATCAAACCGGAGAGAAATGGGGAAACATCCTTCATGACATTTGATCTAGAAGAGTTGCGGGTCGTCTTCTAAACGAACCGTCTCGACCACATCACTACGAGAACTCTGGATATTACTTAATTGCCAGTCTTCTCTTCTTGTTTCAAAATGGAAAAGATTCAATTACAAAACAATGTAAAATATAGTGACATGCACATATTACAAAATGGAAGAGTTTCAATGACGAAAAAAAAGGTGAATGGGAAGAGAAGAGGTGGGAGAAGGGGATGTATTAAACACAGAAGTAAGAGAACAAAGTAATAAACCTATTCCTACCATTTTCAGAGGAGGTGCTGCCTAGGAGGAAGATTTCCTGAAAAAAGTATATAACATAGTACTCCTTAGGTAATCTATAAAATCTGCAGTTCCCTGGTTGCAATTCAAAGATTGAATATGTCATTATCAATATTTGACCTTTGGGTGTTAAAGGTTAAAAAATAAGATCATGTATCTCTTTTGAATTGTTAAAAAAATTGCCAATAATTTCTTTTTTCCGTTTTTTTTTTTAATAAGAACGTGATCAATCATATTTGGTTTTGAGGGGATTTTTTTATTGTCTAAGTCTATTGCTTCGCATCGACATCGACGTCAGTCTACAATTCTGCTGTTTGTATATTGATTAGCACAGTAAGCTGCAAAGATGAGGCTATGAGCTGGCTATCTGATTGGTTGCATTGTTCTGACGTCACATCTCCTTTCAACTAATCGTAAGTTTTCCTGTATATTCCTGTCTGCAGTGGTGGTACAAGTGACACCAGTTATGGACACTGGGTTATGCAATCACGGTTCAAGTTTCTACGAGGCAGTTTAGTGCATTTAATTGACAGAATGGTCACATCAAAATGCGACCAGCAGTCGAGCACCGTATCTGTTACACAAAAAAACTCGCTACTAAGTAGAAGGCATCATAATGCTATATATATATATATATATATACATATATATATATATGTACGTTCTTTGTTGACATAGTACTTTTATAACATTACAGTAACTGAGAGAAATCGATTATTTTCAGAAGACGATATATATATATAAAATATATCTGTATGTAAATATAATCTTTTTCTCTCTCCCTTTCCCTCTCTCTCTCTCTCTCATATATATATATATATATATATATATATATATATATATATATATACTTCAATTTTTGTATGTAACTTTATACCATATCAATGTAATAGGGGACAGATTCACGTCATTTCATAAAACTTATTTTTATTCAGCATACAATTGTTTCGGCTTATACCAAGATATTTGTAAAATGCTCCTGCGCATTTATTTCTTGGTGTGGCTATCTTCAGTGCTAATTGTACAAAACTAAACAAAAGCGCCCCAAAATATAGAAAGCTAGGCAAGCAGAACCTAAATTACAATCAGTACTCATTATCAACATTATATATATATTTCACATGGAACTATGGTTTCGTTATATCCAGGTGGTGACATATATATATCCCATCCTATTATCTATTTGTATTTCTAATCATTCATCATCAGCTATAATTCCATAGTTCCATGTGAAAAAAATTATATATATATATATACATATATATACACACATACATACATATATATATATATATATATATATATATATATAAACCAAAGTAAAACTTTTAGTAGATGGAACCTATTGTGAAGAGGATTAGCTCAATATACGAGATAGAGCAATTGTAGAAATGGCCAGCTTTTCTCTTTTCAATCCCTTTTAAGTGCGTTTTGGATTTACTTGTAATTTTAAGCACTTTCTCCACACTGCTCCCACGCAAAGTGTTTTCTTCACGTTCTACAATTCATCGAGCTTCTTTTCAACGGAAATTTACCACCCGGACAATCTGCATATCTTTTTTACGGAACTTTTCTTTTCATTCACTGCGTTTTTTTAACAAAAATTCTTTTAAAACTAATTTTCATATTTTTCAAATATTTGAACTTTGGTTTTTTCGAAAGCCAACTTATCCATCTGTATTTCTCCTCTGATGATAAGATCTCGATCTTTGAAAAGCCTTGGCTTAAGGAAAGAATAATAAGCACTAATTTATTACTGAATACACCTTGCATTGAACAATTGAAATTTGAAATAAATTTGGACAATCGTCGCATATTTATCATTCTTTTTTCTTCTATCTCTCTCTCTCTCTCTCTCTCTCTATATATATATATATATATATATATATATATATATATATATATATATATAAGAACGAAAATAATTTGAATTTAACTCCCGGCATGCCCGATGCTTCAGTTCTTTCTACCTACTACCGCGAATTCCATCACAGAGCGGATAAATACGTCAGACCAACAAGACGTTTCTTCTATAAACAAAACTATCAGTTTGTTTATTTAAAAAAAAAAAATACATCTTTGAAAATGGAGTGTTTCTCCGAAATATATAAGACAACAGTAAAAAAAAAAAGTCTACCTTGCATTGTAAGGGCTTTCTATTGACATTTATTATATATATATATATATATATATATATATATATATATATATATACATGTTGATAATGAGTACTGATTTTAGGCTTTGATCGCCTAGTTTTTCATGTTTTTGCTTTGTTTTGCACTAAAGATTACCACACCAAGAAATAAATGCACAGGAGCATTTTACAAATAGTTTGGTGTTAGCCGAAACAATTGTATACTGAATATAAAATAAGTTTCATGAAATGACGTGAATCTGTCCTTTATAACATTAAAATGGTATAAAATTACATAAAAACATATTGAATATAGCATAACTCTTGCCTTACACTATTGAGCTCTTATAATTACTTTGTGTTATAACATTTATATTTGAATATATATAAAAAAAAAATTCTCAATATAAATTTAAAAAGTACACATATAATTTTTATGTATATATATATATATATATATATATATATATATAAACTCATGAGCTAAGGACTTAAGGATATATATATATAAACTCATGAGCTAAGGACTTAAGGATGCTTTGCATGAACTTTGAATTCTAATAAAATTTGATTGACACCTTATTTTATTACTTCATTTTATATTATAATATTAATGCTCTATCCAGTATATTGAGCTTCAGTTTTTTTATCCGGATGTTTCACTAATTATAAGATATTAGTTGACGCTTATATTTTTTGTTGGATTGCTTCATATATATATATATATATATATATATATATATATATATTACTTTAATTAACCTTAAACAAGGCATATTTCTACTGTGTTTACGTATATAAAATCTCTCTATGCTTATGTATATCAACGCTATATATATAAGAAATTGTTTGAATTTATAGAACAGCTTTTGTTCCATATTCTAACTGACAATCATTATTTGATAATGCAAGAAAACACACACATATAATGTGTATACGTATATCAAATCTTTTGATGTAGGTTTATTTATTTTTTTTTTGTTTGTTTGTTTACTGATTATGAAGTAATAGGACTGTCAATTAGAATTTCGAACAAAAGCTGCTTTATAAACTCAAACTAGGAAAAAAATTTTCAAAAGATGGAAATTACATTATAGTTTAGCCGTCGTCGTCATCATCATCATCATCATCATCATCGGTGACTTGCATTATTGTCGCATGCCGATGCGTCTTTGATTCTTCTTTTCTTTTAAAACAAAGAATATACAAAAAGTAAACTAAAATCTGCGATTAATGCGAAAGTTTATTTGTTGCCCAGGAAAATGACCAGAAAATTCCTTTGGTTCTTAATCCATTCCTTTCATCGCCTTCCGAATTTGCATCGCGTCAACCGTTTGAAGTGAACCGAAATGTTGCTTTTAAATGGATGGACAACTAATTGAGCAAGGACGTGAACATAATTCATTAGGGATTGTTTTTGTTTTTTTCTGCTTTTGATACATGCTAAGTTAGTGGAATATATTTTCAGTGTGTGTGTGGGGGGTGGGGGGGGGGTAAAGAGTAAAGGGGTTGCAGGTTTGATGGACAGGGTTTGACCGCAGGGTCAGTGTATCTCGATATGCAGGAGAAAACAAGAGATTGGTCGAACTAGTCAAGTGACGAGATAGAGTTGAACCTTGGAAGCAACGAAGTGTCTTGATAAATAGGAGCCGTTGGATCTCCCGTGTTTTGTCTCACGATCATCTAACCAGAAGCAACTTTTAGTTAGGGAAATGGATCCAATAGTTAGGTAAAATAAAATATATAGTTAAAAGTAAATTGTTGTCTCATTTCTTCCTCGTTAAGTTCCATCTAGATACACAGACAACCTTATATTATATATATATATATATATATATTAGGCAGAATCTTCTCTTGCAGGCAAGTATTGTTGAATATAAGAGACAATTCATGTCTAGATATCCTTTGGTAGATCCTTTCAATAGTCCGAATTAGGATCTTAGTTTCGGAGGGGAATTGGCTGATGAATTTGCCATAGTTTGGATTTGTCTCCCAAGTACTTTCAGACCCATCTGGGTCCATCTTCGGGGGAATGAGGTTAATCAGGTCTAGACCATGTGTTAGTATTTATAGAAGGTTTTTGGCGGGAATTATGTACGAAACTATATTGGAGCTATAAACATTTTAGAATATTATTACTGATATTAAAGTTAATTCTATTAATAAGGAGTTTTTTTTGCTTTTTATATACATATATAGGGCTTTATATACATATATAGGGCTTCTAGTTTTTGTTTGTTAGTACTAAATTCTAAGATTTTGGTTTAGGGTTTTCTGAATTCCGATCGGGGGCAGGAGTTAGTTAAGTGTTGGGCTATGGCGCTAGTATCAGACAAGTGCATCGTCAATCTTCAACAAAGTCATGGTAGTCAAACCTATGTCTATGTTTTTTTCTTGGTTGTCCGAGACACAGTCTCCCAAAGGACATTTAAACTTAAAAACAAGGTTTGTCTTATCCAAAACTCTAATCGAGGGGGAAGAATTATTTGTGATAATAAGGTTAGTGGTGTTTACTTTATTGTAGAAAATGATCAGTTTTACTTGTTTATTTGGATCAGTAGGGAATATGTTCTTATTAATAATATTTCTTAGAACTTGTTCATCTATTTTATAATTCTGATGGAACTGATTGCGATAAAATAGTTTAATAGTTGTGTTAAGTGGAGAATTAGATTTATTATTATTATTATTATTATTATTATTATTATTATTATTATCATGGGAATTATTTTTAAACAGTCGAATTTGTTGGTCGATTACGTAGTTTGGGAAGCCATTATTAAGTAGAGTTTTTTTTATATTGATAAGTTCATGTTGGAAGATGTAGGGGAGGAGGCAATTAGTTTTGCTCGAGTTAGTAAGTTTTTTTATAATGGCTATTTTATATCTAGATATAAAATAGCCATTATTTAAAACTTACTATATATATATATATATGTGTGTGTGTGTGTGTTTTAAATATTAAAGTGTTTTAACCTCATCAGTGTAGAAGTGGCGGTCGCTGGCGGTCGCATGGGATCGAACGTAGTTTGTAGATTCAGCCTAGAATCATGAGCCTGACGCTTATGCCCACGTGGCAGCGAGAAATCACCACAGACAGTAATTGAAATAAAGTACACTTACCTAAGAGGCGGGGGCAAACAGTTCGACACTCGATCGGAACTTTGCATAATTGCTAATGACAACAATCTTGTAACTCCAAACAGGACTCTACTAACAAGACACTCTAATCTAAGAACTCTTTTATTATTTGTGAACTTTTTCTGATGATTTTGTAGTGTTGCAGAGACGATATTGACATACAAATGTTGTTTGGCACAAAACAAATGAAACGGACCGTTAAATATATCTCACAGAAATTTGGAATTCTTGGAAATATGAAAAAAATAAAAATAAAAGTAATAAAACAAACCATGGTTATTGGAATATAATAAAATAAAAAAACTGTTCTATATTTTGCTCTGTTATCAATAATTGACAAACATTGAGCTGAATCTTCAAAGGAGACTACAAAGTAAAAGGATCTGATGATATATGATAGTACATATATTGTCTTTAATAATTAATTATATATATATATATATATATATATATATATATATATATATATTAAAATAATATTCGTCCCAGTACGGGTAAAATGAATTCGGTGAACAGAACAGTTTTGCACCACTTTTATGTTCTCTTGCGAAGAATAAAATCAATATAAAATGATACTAAACCTTATGTCTGGAATCCTTATTCCAATTTTGATCAAATTCTATTACATGATTTTGATTCTAGAAATATCTAAATTTTAAGGTTTAAGATTAAGGGTACTTATAAGAAATTCAGAGAATCTTGCTTAATTGGTGTCTAGTGAATATGCATCAAATTTAAAGCAAATCTGAAATATTTGAATTTTCTAAATGGGACATTGTGCTATATTATGCCCCGAAAAACCATATAAAATACTTCAAAGAAACTGAAATTTGAGGAATATTTATGAATTGATGTCTAATACCTATTGTGTTTATATATATATATATATATATATATATATATATATATATATATACTTTTTGTTAATTTTTCTGATGATTTTGTGATGTTGCAGAGACGATATTAACATAAAAATACTGTTTGGCCCAAGACAAAAGAAACGGACCGTAAAAAATATATCTCACAGAAATGTTATGTTTTTTGGAAATGTGAAAAAATAAAAATAATAAAATGGTTATTGGAATATAATATGATTCTGACTTATATTTGCTCTGTTGTCAGTAATTGACAATCATCGAGCTGAATCTTTTAAGGAAGCCTGCAAAGTAAAAGGGCACTGATAGTATATGCTAATACATATATTGTCATTACTAATTATATATATATATATATATATATATATAATTAGTGTGTGTATATGTATATATATGTGTATATGTATATATATGTATTTAAAATTAAAACATATATATGATGAAGAATTGAAAAAGTGTTCCGACGTAATGGAAATTGGAAAAGGAAAACCACAAATATTATTTATGTATTCATCAACGTTTTGTCTTTATTATAAGACTTCTTCAGGATGATTGTCTGAAGAAAACAACAAACACAAGTACCAAATGTTGGAAATCAGAGGTGGTGGCGAGTGTGAGCTTAAAAGTGGGGCCGCTTATGAAAAAAATAAATGATGAGATACAAATAGATGGTGGCAGTGGGAAATTGAGTTTCCAGTGGAGAGTGTGGGTGGGGCGGTTGGAGTTATAAGATCATTAGGTAGGCGAAGAGACATTACAATAATTGTGGAAAGAGTGAGGAACGGACATTGGTAGCGGTTAGAATATATATATATATATATATATATATATATATATATATATATATATAATACGTAGGTAGGAGTAGACACATTATTATAAACCATTGTTTCGTAAAGGTATAAACATTTTTTTTTTTGAAAAACCATAACAATGTAATTTGTTGAAATAAATAAATAACATTTATTTATTTTAAACTGAGCTTTCGAATATAAAATATTCCTCGTCAGAGAGTTTGTTTTTTTTTCTTTCGTTTCATAGTCTGGTTTCATAGTCAATGGTTTATAATAATGTGTCTACTCCTATCTACGTATTCAAAAATGGCTTAACCGTGCTCAAGACACGGATATTCTTCCTCAAAGTCAATACCACCAGACTATGAAACGAAAGAAGAAAAAAAACTCTCTGACGAGGAATATTTTATATTCGAAAGCTCAGTTTAAAATAAATTAATGTTATTTATTTATTTCAACAAATTACATTGTTATGGTTTTTCAAAAAAAAAAAATGTTTATATATATATATATATGTCTGTGTGTATATAATGAAAGAGAGATAGAGAGAAATAGATTACTGTTTACTTATTCCTCCTCCATCAATATATCGTCTTCTTCTTTTTTGTTTATTCTTTTTTGTTGATTTTTTTGGTTTTTGTTTTAACCAATATCTTGCTGACTCACCAACCATCTTTACAAGTTAAGTGATTTTAAAAATTGTTTTTTTTAATGTTTTATTTATTGTTGAAAGTTTGTTTTTTAAACCGGTCGCAATGTGTTCATGTGCCAATCAACATGATGTGCATGTGGCCGCTGCAGGATGAAGCGTTGTTTTCCCTTTCTCTTATTATTTGACAAGACAATCAGAAATTGAAATAGTTCCTTTTTTCCTCATGCATGTACAGAGACTTCTCAATGCGTGCATGCATGTATGTATGTATGTATTATATATATATATATGTATGATGTATATGTGTATATGTGTTTAAATAGAATTTTGTATATATATTATGTGCCAGTATATTGTTATATACAATCACACACACACACACACACACACACACACACACACACACACATATATATATATATATATATATATATATATATATATATATATATATATATATATATATATGTATTGTTTATGTAATTATTTTTATTGGTGATTGCAGCGTTCGTTGTTCTTTTGCTCACTACTATTTCGATTGTCTCACTTCCTAAGTGATTAAGATTCAGAAAATTGCATAGGCATATTTTTCGTTAATATATATATATATATATATATTGTCCTTATACGTACATAAAAGTAATCCATGAACACGTGTTTCTGTCTCACAGCCGTCACCAGCATGGCTAACTTAGACAAGGACCGAACCTTCGATATTGATATCTATAGTCCAGCGTTTTTACCATCGGTCTAGAAATATATACATGTATATACAGACATGTATATGTGTGTATGCATATATATATATATATATATATTTATTTATATATATATATATATATACTTTTATATACAGACATGTGTATGTATATATATACATACATATTTATATATACATGTATGTATATATACATACATACTCAATAAACTAAAATGATTAAAGGTAAAAGAAAGAGAGTTGCACGAATATGAATCTGGCCTGTTTAAGTATACACCCACCAATACAATACGTAGGAAGAAGTTTATTTCTCATTTCATTTTTTCTAAAGGTCTGGAAATGGGTATACATATATATGCATACATATATATATATACATATATATATATATACATATATATGTATTTATATACATATATATACATATGAATATATATATATATACATATATATGTATTTATATACATATATATACATATGAATATATATATATATACATATGAATATATATATACATACATATGAATATATATATATTTACGTATGAATGAATATATACATACTATGAATATATATATATTTACATATGAATATATATATATATACATATGAATATATATATATATATACATATGAATATATATATATACATATGAATATATATATATATATATACATATGAATATATATATATATATATACATATGAATATATATATATATACATATGAATATATATATATATACATATGAATATATATATATATACATATGAATATATATATATATACATATGAATATATATATATATACATATGAATATATATATATATACATATGAATATATATATATATATACATATGAATATATATATATATATACATATGAATATATATATATATATACATATAAATATATATATATACATATGAATATATATATATATATATACATATGAATATATATATATATATATATGAATATATATATATATATACATATGAATATATATATATATATACATATGAATCTATATATATACATATGAATCTATATATATATACATATGAATATATACAGGGTGTTCCAAAAGTCTTGGGAACATAACGATTTTTAATAACTCAAAAACTATTAGGAGTTGAAAAATGAAATTGGTACCGTTGGAAAGGTTAAAGTTTCAAGTTTTGTGGGGAATCTTCAAAGTTGCTCAATATGAGCACCATTCGTCACACGGCAGACATCATGTCGATAGTCCATTTCCTGCCAAACGCGTTCCAGCATCTTGACGTCAATGGTTCCCACAACTGCCGTTACTCGAGCCTTTAGTTCGTCAATATCTCTTGGAAGGGGCGGCACATAGACTTGTTGCTTGACAAAGCCCCAAAGGAAAAAGTCACACGGGGTAAGATCTGGAGACCTGAAGGCCAGGGTATGAGAACGTCATCACCTCGCCCAGATCTCCCAATCCATCTACCAGGCAGCCTTGTGTTAAGAAACTGCCTTACTCTAAGACTCCAGTGTGGTGGTGCACCATCTTGTTGAAAAATGAAGTCATCAGATTCTGCTTGTTCCAACTGAGCCATTAACCAGTCTTCCAGCATGTTGAGATAGGATTCACCAGTGATAGTTGCCTCTTCAAAGAAGAACGGTCCATAGACACCTTTCTTGGAAATTGCACAAAACACGTTCACTTTTGGTGAATCTCGCTCGTGCTCAAGAAGTTCATGAGGATTCTCAGTACCCCATATGCGAGTGTTATGCTTGTTAACTTTGCCATTCAGATGGAAGGTCGCCTCATCGCTAAAAACAAGCCGGTCATCAAAGCCGTTATCTTCCAACTTCTCTTGCATTGCAATGCAAAAGTCACGGCGAAGTGGCTTATCAGTGTCCTTCCACTTTTGGACCAACTTGAGCTTGTAAGGTACCATTTGCAGTCGTTTCCTTAAGACACGCCAGACAGTTGCTGGAGCAAGCTGAAGTTCCCTGCTGGCTCTTCTCACTGATTTACGGGGGCTCCTCTGAAAGGCTGTCCGAACTTGCTCAACTGCATCTTCTGAAGTTGAAGGGCGACCTGTTCGCTTACTTGGGCACAAACACCCATCTTTCACAAATTTAGCATGCCATCTGACAATGGATTTCCTTTCAGGGGCTTCTTTTTTAAATTTCCTGCGAAATGCACGCTGAACACATGCCTACGATTCAGTCTTTGCAAATTGGAGGACGCAAAATGCCTTGTCTTGTTTAGAGAACGCCATTACTGCACCTGGAAAGATAACACGAAAATCATTAGTATGACCAAAAACTTGATTAAGCAAGCTTTAAAATGGCACCAATTTCATTTTTCTACCTGGAAT
>OY744539.1:23289061-23326561 GCA_963556195.1 Sepiola atlantica
TCTTATTGCCTGTTGCTTATTCTTTATTTCTCTCTCTCGTATTTCTCTCTTTCTTTATTGCTCTTTCTCTCCTTTCTTTCTTTCCCCTCTCTTAACTCAGATCCAGTCTATGATTCATCCTTGTAAGACATTCACATCAAGAACTCGTCTTCTACCACAACTGAAAAGAACTTTGATTTCTTCCTCTGTGTGCCTAGGAGAATTTCCATGAACAGAGTTTATTTCCAAGAACTTTCCATCTGTGGAACACATTACCACGAACTGCTTCTCTGCAGACTACAACATGGCCCTCTTGAAATCCAATGGCAACAAATAATTTTCATAAATTAAACTTTGTTCATTCGATTATTCATTTTCAATCCTCTCATAATATTTTTCATCATTAACTCTTATTCTCGAGTGGCTGTTGGCCTTGATAAGTGGGACTCGTTAGTTAAAAACTGTTTTGTCGTGAAGTGAACAGTAATAATCTTGCAAAATCAACAATTTACGTAAATGAATATGGCCTTGCCTATATTTCGATCCACGCAGATATTTTTTACCGATGTCTTTGATACATGCTCAAAATTATACTTACCATTTCTGTTGAGTTTCTCATGAAGTAATTATTGCAAACCATGGAACATTGATACTAAAGAAGCATGTTACACAGCCCCAGTATTGGTCATCATCGAGTTGTTCCTACACAATCATTCCCTGCTTTAATTGGTGTAATCATTAACATTTTAACCACATCAAATCATACTTTGGTGCCATCCGACGTCGCCGTATATTGTGTATTGTTCCTGTAAAGACTAAGGTCAGCTCTGTTAGCCGTAAGAAAAAATTGTTATTTATCATTCAATTGTCAAAAATATTTATTCGCCATTGATCGTTCAGTAGAATGAATGGTCAAAAAGTGAGCAGGAGAGAGAGAGAGAGACAGTCAATTATTTAATTTTAAGTTTATTGCTTAATTAGATCCGCGTTATATTAGCAGTATAATTATTATGTATTCTCAGCCTGGTCATTTCCTTCCTGCAAACTGTCAAGAAATTATGCCCACTTCTATCTCTGTCTAAATATTAATGACTTCCTTTCTCACGAATTCTAGCTTATTTAAGGCAGGGTCAACCCTGTGACTTCTTTGTGATCATTGTCTGGAGCGTTTTATGTTTTTCAACATGATGTCAAATTTACCTGAGTGAATATATTTTAGTTTATATGTATACTAAAAAACGTACCCACTAACACTTAACAAAGACGGAAGAAGAAATCATCATCATCATCTTCGTTTAACATCTGTTTTACATGCAGGCTTTTAGAAATTGACTTCCAAACTATCCTATCTCTGGCCAGGTTTTCATTTACCTCTATTTCTATCAAATCTTGCTTTATCACTCCATCACATATTTTCCTTAGTCTTCCTATTTATTTATTAAATAATAATTATATATATATATTAAGCAAGTTCCGCTCGAGCGTTGAATACTATCGACAACATGACACTCTCAAGGAAGTGTGCATTAATTTCAATTACTCTATGTGGTGATTTTCCGCGGCCTTGTCGGTCTGGGCGTCAGGCCATGGCCACCGAGAGTTACTACAGGCCTGTTAGCTCGAAAATGACGTCACTGCATTGCGTGTCAAACAATGGCCATCGTAATAATAATAAGGCATTTCGACTTCTCCATTCACTAAATAATCCATCAAAATTCAGGAAATCAACCAATTTTAATGAAATTTTCAGTATTTATTAATTAATGATCACGGAATATAATAAATCCATTACTTTATTATAAAGCTTGGTGCAAATGTATTATTTCCTGTAAGCAAAAAACAGTTATCCAAAATATCAAAATATTTCGCCTTCTCCATTCACTAAATAATCCATCAAAATTCAGGAAATCAACCAATTATAATGAAATTTTCAGTATTTATTAATTAATGATCACGGAATATAATAAATCCATTACTTTATTAGAAAGCTTGGTGCAAATGTATTATTTCCTGTAAGCAAAAAACAGTTATCCAAAATATCAAAACATTTCTCCTTCTCCATTCACTAAATAATCCATCAAAATTCAGGAAATCAACCAATTTTAATGAAATTTTCAGTATTTATTAATTAATGATCACGGAATATAATAAATCTATAACTTTATTAGAAAGCTTGGTGCAAATGTATTATTTCCTGTAAACAAAAACCACCTTTACTAAAGTTATCCAAAATATCAAAACATGTTGACCATACGATATATTGTAAATATTTAAAACAAAGCATTAGAAAACTTAAAAAATTGCATGTAAAAAAAGAAAAGAAAGGAACACGATTCGATTTATCCTGAAACTGATCTTTATTCAATATAAATTTATAGAAAATATTTAGTAGAATGTTTCTAATTTTCTTTTTCTGTTTAGCTTTTTCTTATTGATGTGATCATTTTTCATATCACAAAAATTGTTCAGTATAGAATTGGAGGAACTCCAGATAATCATTGAAAAAGAAGATTAGCATTTTTTTTAATAAAAATAAAGGTCTGTATATGTTTAAAATTAAAAAAAGATTATTAATTATTTCGTATATATTACGAAAAATGCCCCTAAACTCTGTTAATGAAATCATTATACCTCGAAGAAAAATTAATTTTGTTAATTAACGATATTATCATTGAATAAGGCATTGTTTAATCAATATTCCCCCCCCCAAAAAAAAATATAATTTCATAATATATTTCATGTGATTTACTATTTATTTAAATAACATTGTTCCAAATTGTTCGAAATGCCGTAAATTAAACTATTTTTTTTTAAATCTTAGTGAAAATGTATTATTTTTTAAACAAAATACACCATTACTAAAGGTATATTTTTATGAATTTTTTATGAAAATAAAGATCTGTATATGTTTAAAATAAGTTTTTTTTAACTATTTCGTATATATTATGAAAAAAGCCCCATAACTTTGTTAATAAAATCATTATAACTCGAAGAAAAATTAATTTTGTTAATTAACGATATTATTATTGAATAAAGCATTGGTTAATCAATATTTTTTTGTGTGAAAATATTGATTAAATATACCGTTATTATTTCATTTATTTAATCTACAAAAGTACAGAGAAAAGATAAAATATACTACACTTAATAAGACATCGAAAAAAGTAATTAAAAAATGGAAACAATAATTATTGGCTATACACTACTTTTTTATCAAATAATGAATAAGTAATTCAGACTTTTGATTTTTTATATAATTAAAAAAGAAAATTCAAACTTATTTGCGTGTATCCATTTTTGCCGGAATTCTTTCTCTTTTGGAAATCCAAACACATGCAGTAGCCATTTTAACTTTGTGAATGATGAAATGAAATTTAAAAAGGCGCGAAATTAAGTTAACCAAACGCGATGACGTCAGAGGGGGGGGGGCGAGAAGTTAGTTGCTTGGCCTTGTTAAACTCTCGGTGGCCATGGTCAGGCTCGTAATTCTAGACTGCAACCGCCACTCCTGCACTGATGAGGCTAGAAAACCCGAAACGACGTCGTCTGTAGGTATAAAACATTTTAATATTTAGAAAAATATTTATTTTTATATATATATATATATATATATATATATGAAAAATATTTGTTGTTGTTTATTATCTACGGACGTATACGTTTCGTCTCTTTTCAATCAAGACTCTTCAGCGTAGAAGTATGACTATTCACTACCGGTCACTCGGTTCGAAACCCTGGATTATAAGTATTTTTCAACTTCAATCCAACGTCTTAAACCTCGCGGCCAATATTTGAACAGCTGATAAACTGTGGTAGTTTAAATACATTTATAAGCGGCGATGGCGACACAGGCATTCTACTTATATTAAGGAATGATGCATTATAAAGCAAATGATATATATATATATATATATATATATATATATATATATATATAATATGTGTGTGTGTGTGTTTTGTCTAGGTTCAGTGTGGACTTAAGATAGATACTTGCTTTGGTGGTGCGACTTTACTTTTGTTCTTGGCCTTTTGGTCAAGATCAAAGTGTAGTATCTGTTCCGATGGATACTGCACCCCATAGACTGGTATTGTCTTGGCCTTCGGGGCTTGATTTACGCCGGTCTATGGGATTGTCCTGTGCAGTTCTAGGAGGTCCACCCTCCCAGGCTTTGCCTCCCCTCTTTGGGGAGGAGTAAGTTAATTGCTTACTGCTTGAGGCGCCCCTACCGGGGAATGCCGACGGGGCTGCCCAGGCAATTTTTGATGGTCAGAGTGCTCACCTCTCGGGCGCTGGCTTTTCAACCCCCACTTTCCGACCCGACCTTGGGTCACATCTTACTTGTGGGAGTAGGATAAAACTGGCCTTGTGCCTAACTCCTGGAGAGGAGTAAATAATACTTTACTTTTGACCGTCCTGTTTGGAATATTATAACTTGTCGATATACAATTAGTTTTTACATCTGATAACGGGAATAGCAACACGTTGTTTCTACTGGACACCAGACACGTTTAAAACGGTGGGAGGTGATACTGCTGAGTCTTTTGAATGGTTTCAGAACGTGAACAGGGCTAGTATTTGCAGCCGCTGATATCACAAGTGAGGAGAGGACGATAAAAACAGTCTGATGCAAATATAGGCAGAAGATTATTTAATGACGTTATTTGAACACATTGTGTTAAACCTTCTCCATTCACAATTTTCTTCAGGCTTTTTCTTTTTTCTTTTTTTTTTTTTTTTTTTTTTTTGAAAATAAAAAAAACCGAGAGTGGGTGGCAGAAGAATTGATTAAAACTTGTGTCAAGATTGAAAAAGAAGAGTTGATCTCTCGGCTGGAATCACGAAAACATAACAGAAATTAATTAAGCTTAAAGCAGCAGTTATATGAGCTGAAAGCCGCCATATTGGAAAAAGAATGGGGAATAAATGAAAAAAGGAGAAAGGAAAAACGAGTTTAAGTAAGAGATAATTTGAAAGAGGGGAATCAGAGAAATGAAAAACCAGTATTACTCTCTCTTTCTCTCTCGCTCTTTCTCTCTCTTTCTCTCTCTATCTCTCTTGCTTTCTCTCTCTCTGTCTCTCTTTCTCTATCTCTTTTTCTTTCTCTCTCTCTTTTTCTTTCTCTCTCTTTCTGTCTCTCTCTCTCTCTTTCTTTCTCTCTCTCTCTCTCTTTCTTTCTTTCTCTCTCTTTCTCTCTCTCTCTTTCTCTCTCTCTCTTTCTTTCTCTCTCTCTCTCTCTTTCTCTCTCTCTCTTTCTCTCTCTCTCTTTCTCTCTCTCTTTCTCTCTCTCTCCCTCTCTCTCTCTTCTTAAGCAGGAGTATCGGTAGATTAAAAGGAAAATCCGGGAGAAGGAAATAGTAAAAGAATCGCACATAGGGAACACGAGTGATTGAAATCGATCTATTAATATATCCCAAGAGAAGAAAGCTATAACCGAGAGAAGATGAAATGCAGACATAAATTCGTATGAATCAGCATGGTATGACTTTTGTGATTGGCTTGATTCTGTTCTGGGACCACGTGAGGGTTGCCAACATCCATAAGTGAAAGTGCTGCTATGGAATCGACTGGATTCGAACTTGGCGCGCCCAGGTGGTCAGTCTGCATCGTTATCAACTTCGCCAGTGCCACACCCAGCTGACATAATGAGGGAAAGAGACATATATGGGTCTGATTTTGAAAATTTGACAAGATGTATATGGGTCTGACTTTGAAAATTTGACAAGATATATGATGTGTGTGTGTGTGAATTTTTATAAAAAATATATATTTAGGTATGCACTCTTTTAAATCTCCGAAATTGTTTAAAATTGCAAGCTCAATGAAGTTGTTCTTAAAAATATATAGATAATTCGTGGTTTTATTTAGTAGGAAAAAATCTGAGAGTGCTCGATTATTAAATAAAGAGGGCGTAATATTTATTTATAAAATTACAAAAGTTCTGATCAACATGTAGATCAAATATGGCTGAACAAAACCAGTGGTTCCGTTTTCCCAGCTTTAAACCTAAACTTTTGTAATATATATATATATATATATATATATATATATATATATATATATATATATATATATATATATATATATGCGGTGGCCAACGGGGGAACGCTCTTGACTACGATTCAGTGGCGATTTGAGATCGGAGTTTGAGCCCGCCGACCGTCGGAAATTAACTTCCTGCACTAAAGATTGTGTTAGCATGAAACATCGATGTCTGTAGGTAATAAATAATTAATATATATTTATAAATATTATATATATGATTAGTTTTTTATTCACACAAACATGTACAAAATGTGCTTAAGTCTGTGAAATAAAAACAAATAAAAAAATTTAAAAATAATCATATATAAAAGTTCTATTTTATATTGAGCACATTTTATAAGCCCGGTTGAAATTCTTTGGATTCCTGTCCTATTGATATTTTCCTAGCCTGGATTATATATATATATATATATATATATAATAAAGTGATGAAATAGATAAAATTTGCATAGTTTACAAGTGTTTATTAACTCATCAAATGTTCAAACAAAGGATACAAATACATAATGATCTTTAAGCCATGGATTTTCAAAGATATTCTCTTATCGTCAGGTCTGACCGATAACAATTGAATATTAATTATTTATCAAAGGAAAATATCTTGAAAATGCAAAAATAATTTTTTTTTTTTTTTTGAAAGACAGAAAAACGTCTCAATATAAGTCATGAAAGAGATCAAATACAATTCGAACTATGGGCAGAGAGTTGTATCAAATGATCCAAACTTTTTAAACAGTCCAAACAAAGAAGCCGAACAATGTTCTATGTTATTTTGAAACCTTGAGTGCTCCAGAAAAATGGTATTTTATGGTCACAGATAATCGCAGACATTTAGGCCCGCCCGAATGATACTTTAATATATATATATATATATATATATATAGATATGATACTTGAATATATATATATATATATATATATATATATATATATATATAGATATGATACTTGAATATATATATATATATATATATATATATATATATATAGATATGATATGATACTTGAATATATATATATATATATAGATAGATATGATACTTGAATATATATATAGATATGGTCAGGCTCGTAATTCTAGACTGCAACCGCCACTCCTGCACTGATGAGGCTAGAAAATCCTTGAATATATATATATATATATATATATATATATTAATATGATACTTGAATATATATATATATATATATATATATATTAATATGATACTTGAATATATATATATATATATATATATATATATATATATATATATATATATATATATATTAATATGATACTTGAATATATATATATATATATATATATATATATATATATTAATATGATACTTGAATATATATATATATATATATATATATATATATATATATATATATATATATTAATATGATACTTGAATATATATATATATATTATGATACTTGAATATATATATATATATATATATATATATAGATATGATACTTGAATATATATATATATATATATATATATAGATATGATACTTGAATATATATATATATAGATAGATAGATATGATACTTGAATATATATATATAGAGAGAGAGAGAGAGATGATACTTGAATATATATATATATATATAGATATATTTCTAGAGAGAGAGAGAGGTAGAAACATCTCTCATGATGACGAGAAGAAATGAGGAAAATATTTAACGAGAAAAGAGAAGGAAAGCAGCAGCAACTGCAGCAGATAATGACAAAGAAAGGGGAAAAAAAACTAATTAGATAAAGAATGAATGGGAAGAGAAGGAAAGATTCGTCCTTGGCGGGAAAGAGAAAGAAGAATCCAAAATCAGACGTAGGTCCTCCCAAAATGACAATCTTTGTAGGAATGATGAAACGGAAGCAAGTTTAATGGTGGATACGGGGGGGGGGGGGGGCGTATACAAATATAAATGTAAAGCAAAAAGAAATCCAAGTATTGACGATGAAGAAATCAAATAATTCCAGCAGTTTGTGTTGAGGTTGGACAAATACAAACACTTGCGGTTGTCGTGTATTATCAGACATAATGAATTCACCACAAAACCCCGCAGGGGAGAATGCTCCACTGCATACAATCTCAGGAACTTTCTTGTAGACAGAAAATTGCAAGCTGATTCTCTAAAATTAAACGATAACAATAACTCTCTTTTTTTTTTACCTAATTTAAGATGGTTGTTTATATATATATATATATATATATATATATATATATATATAAAGCTCCATTTCTAGGGTAGAGCTTATTTGTAAGGATATCGCCAACTGCCATTAGCTTTAAGGCATCGCTCATTGAGTAAAACTAATTTGAGCTTCCGGCACTTGACAATGTTTACATTGAGATATCACTTACATTCAGTCAGTGTTGTATGATAGCGCAGAGGTAGATGCGCTGACTGTCAGCTCGACGGTTGAGTTTCAATCTCGGCTTCAGGTACTAACTAGTCTAGCCGTACTGAAGAGCAGTGATACAGCGAAATAGTCTGTATGTCAATAACTATATATATATATATATATATATATAGTAATCCAAGTAAAGTAAACATCCACAGGATAAAAATCTACAGAATTTCAACCAGGCTTATAAAAAAAGTGCTCAATAGTAAATAGAGCGATTTATATAATTATTTTTATATGTAAGACATGTATAAAAGGCCGCTACACTGGCATGTTGATGTTATCGATCAATAGTTATGAGTGAAAGATCAAACTTTTTTCCACCTTATGAGATCTCAGTGTATAGATAAAAATAATTATATATATATATATATATATATATATATATATATATATATATGAGAGAGAGATATTTTATTTATACAAACATTTTGGCTACATACACGTGTAGACTAAAGCCATTTTCAAGACAGAATCCTCATCAGGCTGAACTGACAGTAGTAAAAGCAAATGCATTTGCTTTTTTGCTTTCACGAATCCATACTAAAATACAACTCTACTTGTTATTGAGCACTATTATATAGACACATGAGTTTTCAAAAAGCAAAAAATTAATAACAACAACGGTGTACAGTTGTATTTTGTAATTTTCGCATTTTACTTTTCTAAAGACAAAAAGTGGATTTTTTCGTGGCTCTGGACAGCCTAAAGTCGTTGGTTTCATGACACTTTTTAAAAAACAAATAACAACAACAACAGTGTGGAGACGTGTTTGGAATTTTCGCTCCACTTTGAAAACAAGAAGTAAATATCTACTGGAGACTTCTCTACTTACAGTTTTCTTTATAAATGTTAGTGGTTTGGTTTCAGGCTAGCGACCTGTTCCTGTAAAATATTCTTGCTGCGAAAACAGTCAAAAGTATGCCAAATTCAAATTCTTATGAATACGATGGATCACTTTGACTGCCTTATATGTCTCAGGACATGGGAGTACCTAAGTCTAAGTAAAATGGACAAAAATGATTGTTGTGAATAAAAGGGGCCACCAATTAATTAACTAAAATCATCTCAGCTTCATCCATTTAATTATTATAAAAATGGTGACCCCAATGTAGGAATGTTTGCATAACGTTAATGAGATTTGGCCATAGCGAGATTTATACATATTTTTTTAATTCACTGAGAAAACGAATCGCTTGTGTCGAGTGCTGAAGGCTCGATTTTTAAAAGAAAGAACAAATAGTTGTATGTATACCAACATGGTAGCATTCAAATTTTAAATTTTCAAAAAATGTTATCAAAAATATTGAAATATCTCCTAAAAAGATACAATTCAATTGTTAGCATTGACTTCAACTGACAGAAAGCCCTCCCTCATTCAAAGAATACACGCGTATGCTATACAGGCCTGTATTAAGGATCGCCTTGGATTTGGCTGTGATCTGATGTTACTATGACAACAGTCTACCTTCTTTCAAACTTTCTAATTATTTCTGTCTATAAAACAGGTCTCTTTTCAGTCTCGAGAGACAACGGACACTCCCTGTAAAGGTGCCTGTGTGGGGAGTCAAAAGTGAAGTTAGGGTTGCGCAATCACAAACTGCACCTCTTCTGAACCGGCATTATCCGAGTTTAGTGGCAAGGAAAACTCCAGAGCTACTGGAAACACTCTCAGAATAAAGAGTTAATAATTGATGTTAAGTCTAAGTAAAATATAAACACATTAAATGTATAGGATCAGCTTTTGTGAACAAATAAGTCACGAGGAATATAACCCTAACCCCATTGAACAATATGATCTGAAGAATCAAGAAAAACCAGATATTTTATAGAAATAATATATAGTGAAACAAAATATAAAAATAAATGGATGCAGAATGCAATACAGTTTTTTTCCTGTCTCGGGGTGGGGTGAGGTGTTACCCTCTTTTTTACGAGCACTGATGATATCCTCTTCAAGAAAGAATAAATACCTTATACATTTCGAACATTACATATATCTTGGTGATAGGCCAAAACAATTGTATTCAACTAAAAACTGATTTTTTGGTGAATTTGCGTGAATTTATTTCCTACATTTTATGTGTTTTCATAATATTAAAATATTTTTATTACATCTCTAGTCCTACACTATAGAACTATTGTAAAACTTTGTGTCATAAAAATTTATATCTAAAACTTTAAATTTAAATATATATAAAACATGAAAATCAACTTGTCAGTGTTATGACAGATTATATTCAAGATAGCAGATCTTGCACACACACAAAGGACTTGATAATCTTTTAGATAGGGCCTCATAATTATCTTAATAGTATCAGTAGAAAAATAAGCTAGAGTTCTCAATTGTAACGCAAAAGCGTGATATGTTTTATTTATACACTATGCAATTATAAATTCATTGTACGTGAACCCGGTTTCGTGAGGGGACCCTCCAATAGCCAGGAGACAAGAGGAAAAGGATCAAAATGATCGTCGGTTGGAGAGTAATAACAACAGAAACGAGAGTAGGCACTCTTCAACAAAAGCCATCTAAAAACACGGCTCCATGCCCATGATTGGACAAACCTTAACTAAAGATGTTTTGATTCACGTTCGGTATGCTCTGCCAAACATCATATAGTAAGTAGATAAAAATTGATAAATACAAAAGAAATATATAAAAATATGTCTCTCTCCTAAGTATGAGCTTAATGACTACCGAATTCTAACAGATTTACAGTTTAAGGATTACAAATGGGCTTCTTTCCAGGAGCCTGGATTGTCTTGAAAGGATAGTTCAAGGGAGGTAACTCATTAATAAATAGTATATGGTTGCTTCCCTTGTATCAACAAGCAACCTAAATATCTTGTAAGATCTGTTCTTTTTCTTTTTTTTTTTCTTATGGAAATCACTCCAGATAAGGCATGAAACAAAAAACCCCTACTATTTCAAGGGCAAAAATTAGCCAACAATAAGTGTTAGATGGATAGATTCCGACCCAGAAAACAGCAATTCTTCCCCCTTTGTCAGAAACATCGCTCATGGAATGTGAGGACTAAAGAAGGGAAGCAAGTGTTACGAGCCTGCCGAAAGTAAACCCAAGGTCCACTTTATACTTTTCTTGCAAAAAAGTTCTATTGTTAGCCAGTGGTGACACATAACACGGAAGTTTCATTGGATCTGATAATCTTGGCTTTTAACCCGCCCTTCGTGTTGATGCTGGATCTGTTGTCTTTCTCTACCACGTCCCACACGAAGAAGTCGAGAGAGATTGAAGTCGGACGAGCTGGGAGGCCAGATGTCAGGTTAAGTGTAGTCGATGAAGTTGTCTAACAGCCAGATCTTGTTCTTCCTGCGGCTTCCTTTTTAATCTCGGGTTTCACTACCTTGCCTGGAATGCAGATGTAGCTATTGATGTCCAGTCTGAAGCCTTCGGAGAAGAAATGGGATAGATTTAAGTCTCCTTCAACGACAAACTCTGGCTTGATCATACGTTTTTTTTTTTCTCTGTTGTCAACTCGCAGTTGAATTCTGAATCTTTCAATTTCGTCGCGGCCATTTCTACCATCTTCATTCTGAAGCCTGAAATCTTATTTTTCATTTCAGGATTTTAAAGAAAACTCTGTCTCTTCCACAAATATAGAGGTTCAAAATTGTCAATATTCTATTATTCTGTGAAAAAAAAAATGGGTGCTTCTACAGAATTTGAACCGAACCAAACCAACTTTTGCCAAACTAAACCTAAAACTTAGGTTAGATTTAGTGGTACTTATGCAGTTTACAGACCGAGCTGATATAATACGGTTATTATTTAGAAAACCATTCTTAACATAGGGAAAGAGGGGGGTTATTAATTATTCTGTACTTTCACCTCACAATTTAATAAACAAAAGATACCGTAAAAATTGAATTTAACTTGAAAATCCTGTCTAAAAAATAGCCCAGTCCGTAAACTGCATAAGCACCAATTTAGTTTAGGATTATGAAAAACAAAAATTAAATTAACAGTTCGGTTCAGATTCTGTAGAAACACTACGAAAATTTCTTTCTGACATTTCTACCATCTTTCTTCTGATGCTGAGAAAGTCTGTAATCTTATTTTTCCTTCCGGCATTGATTCCAAAGAGAACACGAATATAGAGGTTCAAAATTGTCAATCAATTAAACCTAAAACTTAGGTTAGATTTAGTTTAGAGTTAGGATAAAAAATAAAAAAGCCCAGATCGGTTCAAGTTCTGTAGAAGCACCATTGAATGAAAATATAGTAACTGTTTTCATGAAGACAAGACAACGAAAGTAAAAAAAATAAAACAAATGTGCATAAATTAGTTGTTGAAAACTGCAAACAAATATCGTCCGCACCCTGCATATATAACCGTATGACTTTATATCAATTGATCTCATTTAGATTCATTGTTCAGCCACAAAATTGAATCAGTCTTGGTCAGGTCAGCAAAATCAATGATTGATTAAGTGAGAGAAGAAGAAAAACAGATATTAGACTTTATTAGTTTTGTTTGTGCAAGGTGCTTGCTATCAGTTGTTACTTTTGTGAAAACGTCAGTTAGTCAATACCAGCTGCTCCCAACAACAAGGCAACTAAATTCTCAGTCTCTCCATCTCTCCATCTCTCTCATTTAAAGCATGCGTTGTTTGTTTCGATTACTTCCATTTTCCAGGGTGATCCAAAAAATACCACCCATAAGAAAATTTACTTACTGCAATCTAACCATATGTCGTACACCATTCTCAACAATCAGTCTGGCAGAAGCTGAACCATTTCAGTCGCCTTTTATCTGTCGGGCTGAGGTATTAGTCTTGGGTAGTCCTAGGAGGTCCAACCTCCCAGGCCTTGTCTCTCCTTTTTGGGAAGGAGTTAGTTTATTACTAACTGCCTGAAGCGCCTTGACCGGGAAATGCCAACGGGTCTGTCCAGGCAATTTTTAATAGGTCAGAGTGCCTCTTATTTAGGGGCGCTGGCTTGATTCTCCTCACCTTCCGGCCTTGTGCCACATATTCCTACGGTGGGAAGAAAGTAACTACCCAGTCATGAATGTCCAACACTGTTTTATTACCATTCAATGATAAGCACACGTGAATACGACGTGCAAAATTTTCAATAACCCCGGCACACCCCTCTCTTGACACTGCCTTGATTTTGGTTGTGATGCCCCGCTTCAGTTCAGGAATACTCTGGGAATTGTTTTGATAAAAATTATTTTTGAGACAACCCCACAAATAAAAAGAAATTGAGGGGGTTAAGATCCGGTTAGCGCGAAGCCACTTCAGGATCACACACCGATATTCAATTGTGTTGATCAATACAGGTTTTTAAAAAGTTTTGGGCAGGCAAAGAGATGTGAAGGATGGAGAGTGAATTCAACACGATGGGGTGACCTCCCACCCTTCAACTGAATCGTTGGAATGGCTGCGGAGACACTTTGGTGATCGTCTCATCAGTAGAAGGTTTGATCCTAGTTGGGCTTCACACTCACTGGACCTTACCCCCCGCCCTGAGATTTTTATCTATGGCATTATCTCAAAGATAATGTCTATCAAAACAATCGCCAGAATATTCCTGAACTGAAAAGGGTCATCACAGTCCAAATCAAGGCAGTGCGAAAGGAAAAGTGTGTCAGTCATTTTTGGGTGGGTCACTTTGTATTTTGAAAAAAATACTCTTAATAATGAAGTACTCTATGTCATGGAACAATAAATTTATTACTAGTTTGTGTACAAGAAGTGTAAGACAATGGAGATGGATGAGAACTCAAGTGTGGAGAAAGTATACCCTAATGGCGAAGCAATTGCGGTTGTCACAAAGTTTTATTACCTTCGTGATACCATTGGAGCACAGGGTGGAGCAGGTGCTAGTGTGATTGCACAAATTAGGAGTGGATGGAATAAATTCAGGGAACTTCTGCCGTTACTAACCAGCAGAACGTTACCACTATCGACCAGGATAAAAGTATATCAGGCATGTGTACACAGTGTGGTGATGTATGGAAGTGAAACCTGGCCAGTGAGGGTTGAGGACATGGGTTGCATGGAGAGAAATGATATGAGAATGATACGATGGATGTGTAATTTGAGTCTTAAAGACAGGCTTAGATCTGCTGATATCGGAGGAAGATTAAATCTGGATAGTATAGAGAGATGTGTGCAGAACAGGAGACTTCGATGGTATGGTCACGTTGAAAGAATGGACAAGAGTTCTTAGGTTAGTACATGTAGAACAGCTGAGGTAGCAGTTTCAGTTCACAGGGGAAGGTTTAGGAGAACATGGGGAGAAGTGATAAGAATGGACTTGAGAGAAAGAGGGATAAATAAATACCTGGTCAGAGATAGGTCAGTTTAGAAATCAATTTCTAAAAGCTGTCCAATACATGTCAGCATGTAAAACAGACATTAAAACGAATATGATGATGATGATGATGATGATGCAATATGAATATTGGGTCAGGAATCACTCCACAGTGTTCAGCCCCATAAAGATTCTGTTTCTCCAATATTAGATACACCAGGGGATACAGTGACTTTTAGTTTTCAAGAGAAATGACAGAACTTTTTTAATGACATAGGCACAAGATTGCACTAACACATGAAATCCCAGATCACATGCAAAATCTGTGTAGCTTGAAAATCTAGAGCTGAAAAAAATGTTTAGGAAAGGGAAATTGGAGGAACGTACATGGCCAAGTTTTGGTAAAAATGGAGGAAGTTCAGAGTCAGGAATCTTCCACTGTGCCAACTTTCATTTCCTTAAATCTTAAACTTAAAAATCCCAAAATGTTCTTTAGTATCATCTCATTTAGTTGTAAATTCAAAGTGTTGTTTGGCAACATCTTTTGAACATATAAAAATGTTCAAAATGTTGTTTGGCGACATCTTTTGAACATTTCAAAATGTTGTTTGAAGACATGTTTTCAACATTTCAAGATGTTGTTTGGGGACATGTTTTGAACATTTCAAAATGTTCAAAATGTTGTTTGCCAATATGTTTTGAGTATTTCAAAATGTTGTTTGCCAATATGTTTTAAGGATTTCAAAATGTTGTTTGACAATATGTTTTGAGCATTTCAAAATGTTGTTTGGCAATGTGTTTTGAGCATTTCAAAATGTTGTTTGGCAATGTGTTTTGAGCATTTCAAAATGTTGTTTGGCAATATGTTTTGAGCATTTCAAAATGTTGTTTGGCAATATGTTTTGAGCATTTCAAAATGTTGTTTGGCAATGTTTTGAGCATTTAAAAATGTTGTTTGCCAATGTTTTGAGCATTTCAAAATGTTGTTTGACAATATGTTTTGAGCATTTAAAAATGTTCAAAATGTTTTTTGACGACATGTTTTGAGCATTTCAAAATGTTGTTTGGCAATATGTTTTGAGCATTTCCAAATGTTGTTTGGCAAAATGTTTTGAGCATTTCCAAATGTTTGGAAATATGTTTTGAGCATTTCAAAATGTTGTTTGGCAATATGTTTTGAGCATTTCAAAATGTTGTTTGCCAATATTTTTTGAGCATTTCAAAATGTTGTTTGACAATATGTTTTGAGCATTTCAAAATGTTGTTTGCCAATATGTTTTGAACATTTCAAAATGTTGTTTGGCAATATGTTTTGAGCATTTCAAAATGTTGTTTGGCAATATGTTTTGAGCATTTCAAAATGTTGTTTGGCAATATGTTTTTAGCATTTCAAAATGTTGTTTGGCAATATGTTTTGAGCATTTCAAAATGTTCTTTGGCAATATGTTTTGAGCATTTCAAAATGTTGTTTGCCAATATGTTTTGAACATTTCAAAATGTTGTTTGGCAATATGTTTTTAGCATTTCAAAATGTGGTTTGGCAATATGTTTTGAGCATTTCAAAATGTTCTTTGGCAATATGTTTTGAGCATTTCAAAATGTTCTTTGGCAATATGTTTTGAGCATTTCAAAATGTGGTTTGGCAATATGTTTTGAGCATTTCAAAATGTTGTTTGGCAATATGTTTTGAGCATTTCAAAATGTTGTTTGGCAATGTTTTGAGCATTTAAAAATGTTGTTTGCCAATGTTTTGAGCATTTCCAGATGTTGTTTGGCAATATGTTTTGAGCATTTCAAAATGTTGTTTGGCAATATGTTTTGAGCATTTCAAAATGTTGTTTGGCAATATGTTTTTAGCATTTCAAAATGTTGTTTGGCAATATGTTTTGAGCATTTCAAAATGTTCTTTGGCAATATGTTTTGAGCATTTCAAAATGTTGTTTGCCAATATGTTTTGAACATTTCAAAATGTTGTTTGGCAATATGTTTTTAGCATTTCAAAATGTGGTTTGGCAATATGTTTTGAGCATTTCAAAATGTTCTTTGGCAATATGTTTTGAGCATTTCAAAATGTTGTTTGGCAATATGTTTTAGGCATTTCAAAATGTTGTTTTCCAATGTTTTGAGCATTTCAAAATGTTGTTTGACAATATGTTTTGAACATTTCAAAATGTTCAAAATGTTTTTTGACGACATGTTTTGAGCATTTCAAAATGTGGTTTGGCAATATGTTTTGAGCATTTCAAAATGTTGTTTGGCAATATGTTTTGAGCATTTCAAAATGTTGTTTGGCAATATGTTTTGAGCATTTCAAAATGTTGTTTTGCAATATGTTTTGAGCATTTCAAAATGTGGTTTGGCAATATGTTTTGAGCATTTCCAAATGTTGTTTGGAAATATGTTTTGAGCATTTCAAAATGTGGTTTGGCAATATATTTTGAGCATTTCAAAATGTGGTTTGGCAATATGTTTTGAGCATTTCAAAATGTGGTTTGGCAATATGTTTTGAGCATTTCAAAAGTTGTTTGGCAATATGTTTTGAGCATTTCAAAATGTTGTTTGGCAATATGTTTTGAGCATTTCAAAATGTTGTTTGGCAATATATTTTTAGCATTTCAAAATGTTGTTTGGCAATATGTTTTGAGCATTTCAAAATGTTGTTTGCCAATGTTTTGAGCATTTAAAAATGTGGTTTGGCAATATGTTTTGAGCATTTCAAAATGTGGTTTGGCAATATGTTTTGAGCATTTCAAAATGTGGTTTGGCAATATGTTTTGAGCATTTCAAAATGTGGTTTGGCAATATGTTTTGAGCATTTCAAAATGTTGTTTGGCAATATGCTTTGAGCATTTCAAAATGTTGTTTTGCAATATGTTTTGAGCATTTCAAAATGTTGTTTGGCAATATATTTTGAGCATTTCAAAATGTTGTTTGGCAATATGTTTTGAGCATTTCAAAATGTTGTTTGCCAATGTTTTGAGCATTTAAAAATGTGGTTTGGCAATATGTTTTGAGCATTTCAAAATGTGGTTTGGCAATATGTTTTGAGCATTTCAAAATGTGGTTTGGCAATATGTTTTGAGCATTTCAAAATGTGGTTTGGCAATATGTTTTGAGCATTTCAAAAGTTGTTTGGCAATATGTTTTGAGCATTTCAAAATGTTGTTTGGCAATATGTTTTGAGCATTTCAAAATGTTGTTTGGCAATATATTTTTAGCATTTCAAAATGTTGTTTGGCAATATGTTTTGAGCATTTCAAAATGTTGTTTGCCAATGTTTTGAGCATTTAAAAATGTGGTTTGGCAATATGTTTTGAGCATTTCAAAATGTGGTTTGGCAATATGTTTTGAGCATTTCAAAATGTGGTTTGGCAATATGTTTTGAGCATTTCAAAATGTGGTTTGGCAATATGTTTTGAGCATTTCAAAATGTTGTTTGGCAATATGCTTTGAGCATTTCAAAATGTTGTTTGGCAATATGTTTTGAGCATTTCAAAATGTTGTTTGGCAATATATTTTTAGCATTTCAAAATGTTGTTTGGCAATATGTTTTGAGCATTTCAAAATGTTGTTTGCCAATGTTTTGAGCATTTAAAAATGTGGTTTGGCAATATGTTTTGAGCATTTCAAAATGTGGTTTGGCAATATGTTTTGAGCATTTCAAAATGTGGTTTGGCAATATGTTTTGAGCATTTCAAAATGTGGTTTGGCAATATGTTTTGAGCATTTCAAAATGTTGTTTGGCAATATGCTTTGAGCATTTCAAAATGTTGTTTGGCAATATGTTTTGAGCATTTCAAAATGTTGTTTGGCAATATATTTTTAGCATTTCAAAATGTTGTTTGGCAATATGTTTTGAGCATTTCAAAATGTTGTTTGCCAATGTTTTGAGCATTTAAAAATGTGGTTTGGCAATATGTTTTGAGCATTTCAAAATGTGGTTTGGCAATATGTTTTGAGCATTTCAAAATGTGGTTTGGCAATATGTTTTGAGCATTTCAAAATGTGGTTTGGCAATATGTTTTGAGCATTTCAAAATGTGGTTTGGCAATATGTTTTGAGCATTTCAAAATGTTGTTTGGCAATATGCTTTGAGCATTTCAAAATGTTGTTTGGCAATATGTTTTGAGCATTTCAAAATGTTCTAAATGTTTTTTGACAGCATCTTTTTAAAATTTAAAGATCTTCAAAATGTTTGTGTTCATATTCATGTCAACATTTTTACACCATTTTGTTCAATAGTTAACCTCTTTCTTTGATATTATTGCTAGTCTTTGATCAATGATGTGTACGTGTATGGAACTAGTTTGTTTTTTTTACATTTTATTCCATTTTCTACTATGTGAATTTGTCCTGGTTTTATTTCTTAGATATATGATGTTGAGATTTCTTTTATTTCCTAGATATATGATGTTGAGATTTCTTTTATTTCTTAGATATATGATGTTGAGATTTCTTTTATTTCTTAGATTTATGATGTTGAGATTTCTTTTATTTCCTAGATATATGATGTTGAGATTTCTTTTATTTCCTAGATATATGATGTTGAGATTTCTTTTATTTCTTAGATATATGATGTTGAGATTTCTTTTATTTCTTAGATATATGATGTTGAGATTTCTTTTATTTCCTAGATATATGATGTTGAGATTTCTTTTATTTCTTAGATATATGATGTTGAGATTTCTTTTATTTCCTAGATATATGATGTTGAGATTTCTTTTATTTCTTAGATATATGATGTTGAGATTTCTTTTATTTCCTAGATATATGATGTTGAGATTTCTTTTATTTCTTAGATATATGATGTTGAGATTTCTTTTATTTCTTAGATATATGATTTTGAGATTTCTTTTATTTCATAGATATTATATGTTGAGATTTTTGTTTAGAAAGTTAACTTACAATAATTTTATGTAGGTTTTAACTTATTTTCATCATTTACTTTTGTTATATCTAACTTCTTTTTACAAGGGGCATATTGCCACTGGCACGTAAGGGGCTTCTATGAATAGGGACTATATTTATAATGGGCATCTGAAGTGTAGAATTGTGCAGTAAGATTTCTTTTTCCTAGAAACATGGAGCAGGGAGGGAATTCCAAATAAAAGTGGTCCGAGGAAAGAAACTATTAGAGTAGAAAAGCTTTCGGCATCTGGGGAACTCTACAGTGAAGGGGTGGGATTTTGCTGCTAGTCGGGTTTTTTGCAGGTATTTATATTGAGGGGTTACAAGTGCAGTTAGTTCGTTGGTGTACATTCCATGAAAATACTTGTAAAATGAGCAACATAACAACGAGTGGATAGGGGTTGGAGCTTGGCAGACAGTGCATGACCTTTTGAGGTAGAGGACTTGTTTTTGATCCACACATGGCAGGATTACTGGTTGAGCTAGTATTATGTTGCGCTGTGTCAATCTCTGAAACTGTCACTTAATTTTGAAGCCAAACGCAGTTTGCATTCCATTCTTTCAGTTTTGCAAAATCATCTTGCAGAATTTGATCAGGATTGAACTCAGAACCTTAAAATGAGGAAACTAGTCCCCAAAACTGTAACTAATAAAAATACCTCATCCCAAAAATAAAAACAAAAATGTCGGAGAGAAGTTTCATTCTTCCCACTTTTACGCACAGTATGTGTGGTATTAGTCTATTTTCGGGGCCGTTTTACAATGAAATGATAAAGTATGTTTTGTCGCGTTTTCTGCCAATCAGTTGCGTTGAGTTCAAATCTCTTTCCAAGTTATTGATCATCTTTGCCTGCGACTCCAAAGAAAAGAAGAGCAGCTGAAGCACTAATAAATCTTTAGAATACCATTTCTCTGGAACTAATCTAATCTTTTAAGAGTATTGCTTCAAGACTAAACCCTCAGTGAACTCTTTGTAAAGCAATCTGATAGGACGGACTCAAATGGAAATTAGACTAATCTGGTATAAATGACTTACATGCACACACACACACACACATATATATATATATTAGTGATGGGACGATTCCAATATTTTTACTGATTCCATTCTTAATTCTTGATTCCCATACAATTACCGATTCCAATTCTTTTTAAATCTCTGAATATTTAGCTATAAAGTTGTTGCTGTTTTGTTTTTTTAAATTTTCAGATTACCTAAAGAACTCATGTAATATGTGCATATATTTTCGTAAATGTAAAAATACACTATAGATTTTATCTTTACTGGTAGTTTAAAATCAATAAATATTGATCATTAGTACCAACAATGGAAACTTTTGTTTTAAACAAACAAACGAAAACAATTAAAGGAATCGTTTTTGGCATCGGAAATTAGGCTAAAATTTTTCCGATTGCAATACCCCAAAACGTTCTGATTTTTCTGATTCCCGATTCGGAATAATCGTTCCTACACTAATATATATGTATATATAATCATGTATAAACAACATTACGCTAAATTCCAATGACCAAGTCTTTATTCATTTTTTTTTTTAATTCAGAATATTCAGTGCCTTGACAGTCTGTTTCGTACATACACAAACAACCAAGAATTGATGTTTATATTTAAGATTTTTCGTATATGCAACTCTTCAGAAGTCCAAATATCGTTTCCAGAAACATCAGGAAAGCAGAGACAGAGAAAACTTTAAACTTTAAAACCAGAAACTCCCATTGAACCCTGTTTCATTGAAGAAGATTTTTTTACCTGATCGTTATATATATATATGAAATAAATAAAATATTATAGATATGTGAAATAAATAAAATATTATAGATATGTGAAATAAATAAAATAATATATATATGTGTGTGAAATAAATAAAATAATATATATATATGTGTGTGTGAAATAAATAAAATAATATATATATAAATGTGTGAAATAAATAAAATAATATATATATGTGTGTGAAATAAATAAAATAATATATATATATGTGTGTGTGAAATAAATAAAATAATATATATATAAATGTGTAAAATAAATAAAATAATATATATATGTGTGTGAAATAAATAAAATAATATATATATGTGTGTGTGAAATAAATAAAATAATATATATATATGTGTGTGTGAAATAAATAAAATAATATATATGTATGTGTGTGAAATAAATAAAATAATATATATATAAATGTGTGAAATAAATAAAATAATATATATATGTGTGTGAAATAAATAAAATAATATATATATGTGTGTGAAATAAATAAAATAATATATATATGTGTGTGTGAAATAAATAAAATAATATATATATATGTGTGTGTGTGAAATAAATAAAATATATATATATATGTGTGTGAAATAAATAAAATAATATATATATGTGTATGAAATGAATAAAATAATATATATATGGGAAATAAATATATATATATATATATATATATATATATATATATATATATATATATAAAAATAAATAGGTATATATAAATAGGTATGTTTATATATTTCTATGCACAGGATTCACTTTGAAACTAATTAATCGATCATTATGATTTTTGATGGAACACAGCTGTTCGACGTAATGGGGGGGGGTCCAAATATGGGCTATATTTAGTTTAAATTTATGCAAAGGGAGTAAAAGGGGGGGAGTATTCGTGAAAATTCGGATACCTCCGTTTTGTGGGAAAATTTAACCATAGGTATGAGACATAAATTAATAAATATTCCCAGAATTTCAGTTTCTTTGTAGTATTTGAAAGGTGTTTTAGGGAGCATAACATTTCAGAGTTACATTAAATCTGATTCATAGTCATTAGACACCAACTAAGCAACATTCTATGAATTTCAATTTCTTAAGACCCCTGAAGCATAAGCCTTTAATTTTTAGACATTTTCTATAATCAAAATCATGTAACGGATTTTGATCAAACTGGAATAAGGATTCTAGTCATAAAGTTTAGTAGCATTATATTCTCTTGTGGTACAGGTCAAATGACTCCAGTAAATATAAGTGTTAGTAAAAACAACTCTTGATTAGTTAAGAATCCAACAACACAAGGTACATTGCTCTTCTCCCTCCTGACCACGGTCAATTCTCCAAAATTCATTCAGTGATTGGACAATCTAATTTTCTTCAACTAGGTGTGGAAGGTGATAACGTACATATAAACGAAGATACTGGCGTATTATCATATGTATTGTTCCGGTAATAACTGGAGCAATACATACTGGTTAGGGTCTGCAACTTTTATAAAGTGTTCTAATTTTAATTTAATGTTCATCTTAATGCATTTGACTCATTTTTCCTTTTTTTGTTCTGTCTTCAGGTTCTGAATCCGACCAGCAGATCGATTGCATTCTGAGAATCGTCCCTGTCACTGCCCTTTATGCGGGTCACCCAGACATGCTGACCAAAGTCGAAGAAATCGTACGCCTCACACAAAATAATGATGAGTCAGTTACTTTTGGTATGATGGCAGCTAGGTAAGTGAATGTGGTTTGCATAAACCATTTCATTCTAATTGTGGCATGATTCTCTTAACCATCAAAAACCTGCATACATATCTAGATGTATGTGATATAAGCATTTGAGAACTAAAACAACACAATTAGATGCTTAAGACTACAACTGTCTTGTTTATTAGTCTCATGGTTGGACATTTTAATATAGGCGATTGTTCCATATACTTAACAAGAGAAAAAGGGGTGAAAAAACAAAACAAATAGACAACAAGTAACTGTTACCAAACGCAAGAAAATTTACTTTTCTACTTACCTGTATAATTTTCACGTATATTTACTGATTGTAATATTTATTATCTATGCATTTGTTATCGTCACTTTTACTTAGCCAAGAAAGCATGTTTAACGACATGGCCGCCAATTTTGGGGGAACTTGATCGCAAATTTCGGGCTTAAAAGATAGTAAAAAAAAATTTTAAAAGGGGGTTAGTGGGACCGTAAGCCGAAGTCTGAGGGTGATTGCCAATTGGATTACGGTAAACTTTTTATTAATTTGTGTTTTTTTACCCCTTTTTTTGTTTACTATACTGCACAATCGACTTAATATGTTCTTTATTCTTTTTTTTTTCTTTTTGAAAATTGATAATTTTCGGATCACCTTCATCCTTCTTCAATCAATAAAAATGCAATATCCGGTTAAAATTAAATCTGTTTGTTCCAAATGCTTATATATGTTTAAAAAAATTGTGTATTAAAAAAAAATTGTGATTAATAGACAAAGCACAATCTTATGTATTTAATTGTTTTTTTTGTTTCTAATTTCTTAAAAGCTTATATCACATACATCTGTTTACATACAAGCATATATGGAAACTTCACTATAAAATGTATGTTGAACCTACCCACACATACTACAATGAAAACAAACGGTTGAAACTCTATTTTTAGGGAGGGGTGCACAAGTGTTTTTAAACATATGTACGCGTTTGAAACAAACATATGGTAGGGGTACCTTAGGCAATCGGCAATAACAATAAATCAACTCCCACTCTCAAAGGAGGAGGAGGTAATGCCTAAGAGTATGCACCGCCCAGGATCGAGGCCAAAAATCATACCTCATTCTGACAAAGAAGTGTCTGATGGTTTAAAACATTCCCTAGGTTGCCAGAATGATGACAAGGCGAACCTCAGCTGGTAAATGCATGCTCCAATGGGGGAACACAATTTTTATTGAGTTTAGGATCTGACACGTGCTTTTAACTAACTTGTGACCTCTGAACTCAAAAATGACCCAGAGGTTCTATATCACATCAACTTAGTTGACTATAAGATATCCTCGCTTTGTCTCAAAACCATAAAGATACTGTGTCTAACAAAGTTGGGCTTTGTGCTTATTTTTAAAAAATGAAGATACAATAGAAAAAAATTAAACTGATGTTTTTCGTTTTGTTCATACAAAGGGTATTGTTACTGTAAATCAAGAAAACAACAACGCTTATGAATTTTTCCTTTTGTATTCAATTTTTCTTTATGTTCCAACAATTGTCAGCGATCATATTTATTAATACAAGGTGATCCCCCAAAAATGCAACCCATGGAATCGTTAATAAAATTCACAGTTCTTTATATAATCCAATCATATTTGGCACAAATAAACTTCAGTCCATGCCTGACTTGTTCACCAATTTCCGAGATGACCCTACACATAAAAATCTGGGGTGTTAAGATCAATTGAGTGTGAATCCCATTCAGGACTACAACTCTTACGATCACTGAAAGTGTCCCTGCAGCCATCCCAACAAGTCAATTGATGTGTGGGGAGTTGCCTCATCCTGTTGAAATTACTGTTCATCTCTCACAACACTCGTCTGCTCAAAACTTCTTAACGAATATAGGGGGGGGGGGTTAAGTTGCGGTGAATGTGAAGCCCATTCAAGATAACACTCCCTACTGAAGTGTGGGATTGCGACCACTGTTCCTCACTCACCATACTTCTTTATCTGCTAAAGTCTGCCCAAAACTTCTTAACAACCCCTAGGTAGTGCTCAGTATTTATCAACGCAGAGCTGCACAGTGATAAAACAAAGACTGTTGGACATTCATGACTGAAACTTGGTGAACAAGTCAGACATAGACTGAAGTTTATTTGTACCAAATATGATTGAATTGCAGAAAAGGATTGTGAATTTTATTAATTTAGTTTTTCGTGGTGGGAGGGGGTCACCCTATAAAATAACTAATTTACTCTTTTCTATCCAATATTTAACAATAAATAGTAAAGTAATAAAAGTAAGCGACTGATCAGTCCTATTACTGATAGACAAACTATTTAAATTATGCTTATCCAAAGACTGGAGAGAAAAAAATACATTGGGTTTAATAAAAAGTAAAGTTTTAAAACAAGGTAATTTTAGTCTAAATCAAGTGAAAATTTGAACTCAACAGAAATTATGTAAAAAATTGTTCTGCAGGTTTAGTCTTTTTCATGTTATTTCTTTACATACATACGAACGTGACCCATGTACGAAGTTATCTAACACACAGTGTAATATGAAAAAGTGACCCTAATTAGATTTATACCGTATTATGCTTATGGTGATTTTCATTGAAAGATGAGGACTTATTACTGTGGGTGGGGATTAGGTACTCCTACTTGTTTGCTGAAATCACTAAGCAAAAAAAAAAAAACAGCTTACCGGATAAAATATAAAATTCGGCGAATTCGAACAAAACTAATTTTTCCTGGGAGCATGTACCGATAAGCGACTATAACATATATAAAGTAGAATTCTATATAAAGCTTGTGTTTAAAGAGCTATACCAGTCATTGAAATAGGGGAAAATTTGACTTTATTTTCATATATTAGATGATTGACTTTTGATATTTCCTTAAATATACATATCATAAAGCTTTTTGATCCTCTTCTGTTATATATGCATATGATTCCCCCTCTTTAAACACTGTTTCCTAATCTATGCATATCATTCGGTTTAAATACTTTTTCCTTATAAATTCATACAGTTCTCTCGTCTAAATATTCTTCCTTTATATTCATATAAGTCTGTTTAAATACTCTGCCGTTATATATACATAATACAATCCTGTTTAAATAGCCATTCCTTTTATATATGCATATTATTATTATCCTGTTCAGCTACTCGTTTCTCATGCATGCAAATATTCTTTCGTTATATTCATATTATTCTCTTACCAAATATGATTGTATTGCAGAAAGGTTGTGAATGTTATTAAAAGTTTCATAGGTACCATTTTTTTTTCAGTTAACTGTTCCTTAGATTCGGTACTTATCCCTAGTCTTATAGAATTGATGGCCTGAACTATCCAAATGACAAGACGCTAGTTTGTCGCCAGTTATACTTCTCGGCAAGGTTGCTACACATGGGGTGGAGTGATCGCTTACAACATCCGGTATTTGTAAATGGTTACTCATCTAAGTACTGACCAGGCTCTACATCGCTTAACTTTAGGAATCAATATTTATTTACTCCTCTGCAGGAGTTAGGCACAAGGCCAGTTTTATCTTACTCCCACAAGTAAGATGTGACCACAGCTTGGGTCGAGTAAGTGGGGTTAAAAGCCAGCGCTCGAGAGGTGAGCACTCTGGCCATTTAAAAATTGCCTGGGCAGCCCCGTCGGCATTCCCCGGTAGGGGCGCCTCAAGCAGTAAGCAATAAACTTACTCCTCCCCAAAGAGGGGAGGCGAAGCCTGGGAGGGTGGACCTCCTAGAACTGCACAGGACAAACCCACAGACAGGTGGAATCAAGTCCCGAAGGACAAGACGACACCCGTCTATAGGGGTGAAGTATCCATCGGAACAGATACTACACTTACTTCCTAGCGTGTACCAGATTTGAACTTATTGAACCCGTGCTGAGCAGTTTGTGATGTAGTATTTTTTCTCCTAATGCTTTGTTGATGTTATTGGCAGCTTGTGTATTATTGTAGCATTATGATGGATCACTTCTTTGATCCTTACAGATTATCCACTCAGAAGACGGTTCATCGCATACAGTCTTGTTGTGTAGATGACACGTAGCAGCAGTTCGTTTTTTGTTGTTGTTGTTGTTAGAGGAGAAGGAAAAGAAAAAAAAAGGAGAAGAAGGAGGAAAAAACGATTATAAGATAAAGAAGAGGATCACGAAGAAAAGGAAAGATGAGACAAAGCAGAGGTAGAAGCAGAAGACGGCTCATCACATACACAGCTTGAGGTGTGTTGTGTAGATGACACGTGGCAGCAGTTCGTTTTTTTGTTGTTGTTGGAAGAGAAGTAAAAGAGGAAAAAGGAGAATGAGAAGAAGAAGGAGGAAGAAAAACCGATTATAAGATAAAGAAGAGGAAGACTAAGAAAAGGGAAGATAAGACAAAGAAATAGAAGTAGAAAACGGCTCATCACATACACAGCTTGAGTTTTGTTGTGTAGATGACACATAGCAGCAGTTCGTTTTCTCTTTTTTCTTTTTTTTGTTGTTTTGTGATGCATATTTATTAATAGCAGCGATTTTAAATACTGAAAGCACAAAATTATTTGGGGTGTAACAAGTTTTTTTTTGGGGGGGGGGTCTTTTTCTTTACAGTTTTACATACCTAATACCCTGTGTGTCTTCCCCCAACCCATCCACCTCATCAGATGCTAGCGGAAGCTGTCTCAAACACGACTGCTCTCTTCTGCGTTCAGAAAATCAAGAAAGATTTTATCAGCTTATCTGCTACACGTCACTAGCGATGCAATATTTTGACATGTAGCCTTAATTCTAATCGTTTAACTTCAATGGAACTTTCCACTTCACTGCTTAATCTAACCTTATGTGGAGAATTTCGTTTTTTACATTATTTTTACACATCCACAGCCAATATCGCTACATCATTATTTGAAAATAGTTCTTACTTTTGGTGCATAAATGCATTATATATTTGTAGTAATCCATCAACACTTTTTTTTTTCAGTCGCTAGAGAAATCAAGAGAAAGCATGATAATGGGAGAAAGAGGGAAGGGCAAGAGAGATGGGTTATAGATAATTAACGTCTTCTCAAGAAGTGAGAAGGCAAAGCCTGGGAAGGTGGACTTTCTAGAACTGCACAGAACCATATCTCACACTGACAGAGAACAAGCCATCTTCAAAAATGGCAGAGACTCTGTCGGTCTGATTTTGGTATGAACCCTAACCCCGAAGTGTTGAGTTTTATGTATGTATTGTAATTTTTGGTTTTCACATTCAAGGATTTTCCTTCAGATTGTATTATTATTATTAGAAGAAAATACTAAGTTGAAATAAATTAGAATTATCAAATTGAAAAAAATCTTATTTAATTTCAAAATCAGCTTGTTTTAAAATTTTTCCTTCGGCTTGGACGCCATCGGTTCCAAAATCTATGTAAAATCCTGTTTTTTGTCACTTACCGTTTTTCCAAATATATATATATATATATATATATATATATATATATATATATATATATGGTATTTTGTTCTGAAAGCTTTTAAGAGATTACACATGGAGACTTATCGGTTGCCACGGGAACCTGATATCCTGCTGAGTGCAGGAGGAAATGAAGATGATGACGGACATTAGAAACACGTTCGTTCGTTTTCGGTCAAACTGAACTACAGGAATTTGATTTGTTCTCACTTAATAAAAAAAAAAGATCCAGACTCTTGCTTTTCATTACTCGTCGGCTGTTTATGTCAGTTTATTGTACAGGATTACTTTAGAGAAGAGTACTAGTCAGTGTCTTTTAATATGTATGAATCATCTATTATATAAAGGTTAGTTGTCTGTGTATGTGTTCACCTAAAAGTCAGAAACTACACAAGACACACCCATAAAGCTGATATCTTTTTCAGCATTGCTTTGGACAGAACATATATATGTATATATATATTAATTGTTTCAGCCTCCCACCAAGATATTTATAAAATGTTCCTGTATCCAATGCATTTATTTCTGAGAGTGGGTATCTTCAGTGCTCGTATAAAAGAAGTAAATAAGGAAAATTTCCAGGCAGGTAAAACCTGGATTACAATCCATACTCATTTTTTTTATATACAAATGGAGCAGTTCTCTCCCATAGGTCGGATTTGCGATATCCACACGCCTAGTGCATTTCTCGGAGTTAGTTTTTTAAATCGTTCTTCATCAACTTAGATATTCATCCCAAATAACAAAAAATAAAAATAAATGTTTTAACTAACCGTTTTTTTTTGTTTGGTGGCCCGACCTCTTTTTTGCTTTTCAAGTTTTTAACGTCAATTTTTCCTTATTTTTATATGCCTCTCCTTCGAAGTCTATAATTATCATACATTATACATTAGTAGTTCTAGTAATAATAAACAGATTTTTAGTGAAATAGTGTGAAGTTGTGCTTTCTTTTACATTGGATGTGGTTTAAATTAAATTAAATTTAGATATTCTTTTACCAAAGTGTGAGGCTATAGCAGCCTCACACCATTGAGCTATTACAATTGCTTTATGTTATGAAATTTATATTTTAGATATTAACATTTTTAATATAAATATAGATATTATTATTTTTTTTTTTGTAATAATCATTCTTTTGGGGGTCAACAGAAACAAAATCAGTCCGGGAAGGGCGACATTTAGAGAAATTATTTTCCGTTGACCTTTGGTGTGAAATGGCACGTGATTGAGAGAAGCAAGGAGATAGAGGAGGAGGAGGAGGAGGAGGAGGAAGAGGATAGAGAGACATAGAGAATAGATTAAGGTAGAGACAGCTAATATTTAACATTTCTAAATTCCACCATTCTGGACCGACTTTTGAATTTCAACCTTATATTTAATAACAAGCTATTTCGGTTGTCATCTGCTTGAAAAACTGTAGACTAATTAATACTGCAAATAAATAGTTGTTGTATGAATGCGTCCAAGAACGGGCATTTTTCTAGTTCTGGTAAGTAGTGGAGTATTCAGACTACTGTTCTGATCTTGGATGTAATTTTCACAACCAAAAAAGATCCCCCAATTTTTTTAATTTTTTTTAGCATTATTTCTGAATTCATCTAATTCAACCTTGAAATGTTCTATGCTCTTCAGCTTGTTTAAAAAATATATTACCCTATTAGCAAAAAAAAAAAAAAAAAATTCAATGCATATATGAGTTTTTGTTTTGTTTCTGTCTTTTATTTTTAATTAATATTTTTATTAAAATAAGAGATACCCAAAGATTGATTGTTCCCATTTACTTGCCTCCCCACGAGAGCAGAGTTAGACACAAGGTCGGTTTTTAATGTGGGGAAAATCCAGCTCCTCAAAAAGAGGCACTCTGGATTGGAACAAAAATAACAATTGTGTCAGTCTAAAAGGATGTCTCCTTCACTGACTGAGGACAGAAAAGACTAAGTGTAGCTTCAGAACAGATACTACACTTTGCTCTTAGCTAAAAGGTATGTCAACCATCGTTTGGCGATTTTATGCCGAAACCGTGCATGTTTTGTTATACGATTAATTTGTAGATTAATTTGAAGAGATTTTTTTACATAGAGCACATGTTTGTTTTTTTTTATAAATGGTCACCCATTTAGTATTGGCCAGGCTCAATGTTGCTTAACTTTGGTATGTTACAGGAACTGATGTAGATACCCAAAGAGGCAACTCAAAGGACAATATATATATATATATATCCGTTCTGTCACACAAAAGTTAGCAAGTATTAAACAGTCAGACAAATCCATTTCAAGTATTTAGGGGAATTGAGAAAGCAAATAGCAAGTCAGACAGCCCCTCGCCTTCAATCTATTTCCAAACGGAGACTTTTGAAACTTTTTTCTGCTTTCTATACCGATTTATACGTTTTTCTTTTTTAAAACTTTCCGGTTTGAGACGTTTTCTTATTTCTATTTTAAAGTTCACCAATTCACACGTTATTTTATATTAATATTAGTGCTAATACTGGCGAAAGGTAATTTCATTTTCCATCAGTTTTGACTAGTAAATAAATAAACATGGACATATTGTATAAGTATTCAGATAATAAATGTTATTGCAAGAATGAGGAGTGAATGGTGTTTGTTCAGCCATTACTAACTAGCAGAGCGTTACCACTGTCGACCAAGGGAACAGTCTATCAGGCATGTGTATGTAGTGTGATGATGTATGTAAGTGAAACCTGGCCAGTGAGAAATGATATAAAAATTATATGATAGATGTGTCATTTGAGTGTTAAAGACAGGCTTAGATCTGATGACCTCAGAGAAAACTTAAATCTGGATAGTATGGGGGATGTGGACAAAAGAGTAGACGTCGATGGTATGGCCACATTGAAAGGATGGATGAAAGTTATTGGGTTAGTAGATGTAGAACAGTTGAAGTAGCAGGTTGATTTCATAGGGGAAGGCCAAGGAAAATATGGGAGGAAGTGATAAAAATGGACCTGGGAGATAAATAAAGACCTGGTCAGAGATAGGTTATTTTGGAAGTGAATTTCTTCAAGCCGTCCAATGCATGCCAGCATGTAAAACGAACGTTAAACTGAATATGATGATGAGTGCTATTTTTATGAGTTTCTGTTACTTGGTGACGATTACGACTGAGAAGATCTGCGCATAAGTAAGCAGAGTTTGCATTCATAAATGCATCCATTTTGAAATGCATGCTGAAAGCAAGTAGTGGCTGCTAGGGTTTTCACATTTCGTTGCATCGTCATCAGGTCATCCGTGTCCACCTGACTGATAAGGGTTATTCATTATGAGTCATACTTGTTCCCTTTTTAAACACAGTGGAGAGACTGACCTTTGATGACTAAGGCTTGTAAATGAAGATGGATGGCGGCGGGAGGAGCTTAAGAGAAAAAAAACTTATGGATTTCTATACAGGATTATGTTTTAACAGGTAGACATAATTGGCCTCTTTTATAGTAGACTAGCATTGCTATCCGGCGTTGCCCGGGGGAGGGGCATTGACCACAAAATCGAAAAGTAAAAAGTGCGTAACATCTTTCTTTTAACACTTCTCTCTCTCTCTTTTTCTCCCCTTCCCCCCTCTCTCTCAACCCTTTCTATCATTCACTCTCTATCAACTTAGTTCCCCCCTCTCTCTCTCTCTTTCACAAATACCATTTTACACCAAAGGTTGATAGAGAAAAAAATCGCTGTAAATGTCGACTGACTAATTTTGTTCATGTTAACTTCTAAAAGAATGAATATTATTAAAAAGTATGCTGTCCGAGGCAATGCTGAAAAAGAATATATCAGCTTTGTTGGTGTGTCTTATGTAGTTTCTGACTTTTACCTGGACACACACACACACACACACACACAGACAATTGCTATTTATATAAAAGACTGGCGGTACCCATGCCCTGACGTGTCTCTGAAATGTAAAGGAAACCAAAGAACTCCTGCTCCCACCCATGAACCTCGTATTGCTATTTATATTCGAAGTTTGTACTTTCTTTAATTATCAATATTCAAGTTATGAATAAAATAAATTAAACGTTTTCTTTGCAGTTTATGCATATCCAGTGCGAACGCAGACCCCACACTATTTCTCTAAAACACCAACAGAAAAACAAAAACTCTTATTTCTGAAGTAAAGTGACATGTATTTTCTAATATAAAAGTTTCAAATCAAATTCAAACAGCTAAATTGTTATGTTAAAAACGTACAAAGAAAATTAAAATCCTGAAAAATCATATTCGATCATTAGTAGCATGTGCAGTTTTTGTCTTCCGGTTAAGATAACGCATGAACCTAAATGCTGAAATTTTCTTTCTATAAACTATAAGTATAGCTGCAATTTTTCCTTATAATAAGAATTTATGGATAATAGAAGAACCGGAAGTGAAATTTTACTACCCTGCATAATGAAAAAATCGAAGGTCAAATGTTAATGGTTAAATTATAATTTACATCCCCACGCCTCGCAAGATTACATGTCAAGACACTGAAAATAATTTAATGGAAGAATAAATAAATAAATAAAATAATCACACGTTCTTTGACTTTTATTTACAATGTATATTGCCACTGAAGCATAAGAAGCTACTATGATAGGGGGCATATTTATAGAGAGCAGCCTGGGTGAGGAGTTGGGGAACAAGATGTTTGTTCACATTACATTTAATTTTCTGCATGCTGGTACAGTCGGAGGAAACAGAGAGAAGGGAAAAAATTCAAAAGTAGTCTGAGGAAAGAAGCTATTAGGGTAGAAAATTTTCCGTCATCTAGGGACCTCTAGAGTGAAGAGGTTGGATTTTGCTGCTAATCGGGTGGGTCAGGGATATTTGTATAAGTGCAAATAATTCTATCGGAGCACATTTAAAAAAAAAAACTTTATTCACCCCAAACAAGGCATATTACCACTGAAACGTAAAAGGTTACTGTGGTTAGGGGCCACATTTATAAGGGGCATCCGAAGTGGGGAGTTGTGCAGCAAGATTTTTGTTCACATTACATTGAAATTTATGCATGTTGGTACAGTTGGAGAAACAAAAAGCAAGCAGGGAAATCCAAAGGCAAACGATCTGAGGAAATAAGCTATTATACTATACAAATCTCGGCGAAGATTATTGGAAACTGCACTCATCACCGCCTCCACCACCATCAAGCAACGAAATGGCTTCTTTAACCTATCACCCTTAATAAGCAAGATCATTCTTACTGAACAAAAAACTCATGCCAGATCATAGATAACATTTATTTTTATCTCTAACCTTAATGACACTCTCCCACTTACTCATACACATCCTTTTTCGCCATGAACCTTTACTTTTTCTAACTCATTCCGTTTTTCCCTCACATTTTTAACACAGCAAGCCGATGAAACTTTCTCATTTTCCAAATATTTCAAATATTTCATACCCTATCACAACAAATCTCCCCTCTCCCCCTCACCCATTCCCCCTCTCAACCACTTCTTTCGTACCCTCACTCTTCCATACCCCCATTCTCAAATCCCCTCATTTTCTCAAAATCCTCTCTAAGACCGTAACTTTTGCCCATCCACCAAAATCACAGCCCCCCCCCCCTTCTCTACCATTTCTCTGCATACACCCCCCACACAAACATTCCAACTTACTTTTTCCCATTCAGTCTTGACCGCAACCACCTGTTCAAATACCTCCTTCCTCCCTCTCCTCCACCCCCTCACTCATTGCCATCCACATTATTCCTGCTCATCCCCCCACCTCTTTCTCTTACTACCAGCCACAGTATCCTTGCTCACCCCCATCTTTCCACTTTTTCCACACTCATTTTCATAAACATTCATTTTTCATTCCTCACCAAGTACAGACGTCCACCCTACTGTTTTCTCCAGTAGTGACTACTATTTTCTTCCTTTTTCCCAATATGTCAACCCTATATGTGTTTGTACTTGCATGACATTTTTCTTTATATTATCATCCTGATGAAGTCTTATAAATAAAGACGAAACGTTGATGTACACATAAAAAAAACTTCCACATTTTGGTTTTCCTTTTTCATTTTCCCATTACATCGGATTACCTTCATCATTTCTCTTCCCATATATATATATATATATACACACACACATATATGTATATATATACATATGTATATATATGTATGTATATATATACATATGTATGTATATACATATATATATATGTTTATGTATATATATACATATATATATACATATATACATATGTATATGTATATACATACATTTCAGCTACCATTTCTTTCTAAAATACAGCTTCTTCAGACCATGTAGAGGAAGCGCTATTTCGAAAGAAATGGCAGCTGAAACATGTATGCACATATGTAGGCAATAATCTTTGTGTAAATAATAGAATTTATACTATAATAAAGCTCTACTTGTTATTGAGCACTATTGTATAAACACCAAAGCTCTATTAGATTAACATCTCGGAAACACAAATACAATCACTACACACACATACATATATATCCACGTACAATCACATACAGATATATACAGAAACACAAGAACAGACATACACACATATACATATAGATAGATAAATATAGGCAATAATATATATAGAAAGATATAAATCTCTATAAATGTATGATTGATGTTTTGTTTGTTTTTTTTGTATTACAAAGGAAACCCCTTTCAAAAGAATCCTCTTGTATATTAAGCTGAAAGGCTGAAATGTAAAAAAGCAAACTTTTCTTCTTCTTAAATAATCCGTGCTGAAAATGGATCTTTCTAATTCTGTCTGCTCATCTTTTATGCCATCAATAGACACGCGCCATTAAATATGCAGATGAATGAGGCAGAACGACGGAGGGGGGGGGGGGTTAAATCATTTATTATACACTACAAATATTGATTTTTCCACATAGTCTCCTTCCTTCGACCTTTTTTATTAATTCTATGGTGAATATTAATTGCGTTGAATAGTGTAAGAAAAATATGGATATTCAGCTAAAGTGGCTGCCAGGAGCTAGACATAGTAATTGGAATACGATATTTAAATTAGAATGCATGCAAAGAAAAGGGTCTGAACATGAATAAAAGATATCAATTATATAAATAGGTTAGAATCATTAGATTTGTAGAATTACAGAAACCAATTCTTTGATTATTACAACAAATTATCTGGACGGCGGATCATCACATAGACGACTTCAGTTTTGTTGGTTTGATGACAAGTAGTAGCAGTTCGTCCTCTTCTTCTTAGTTCTTGTTCTCTCGACCAAACACTAATAAGCTGGAATAGAAATAGAACAAAAAATATGGGGAGAACAACATGCGAGCCCAAGGGAACTGAAACTGACAGATCCCGGCCCCCACCTTACACTCCCCTCTCTTCAAAAAAAAAAAATGGTGGCATCAATCACGGTTGGTACTACACAAAATTGCCATGAAGGGTCAAGAAGGATCGAAAAACCTAGACGAGAGAGCACCATCCAGACCTCCACTGAAAGGGAAGTGGAGAGTACTGGAATCTTGATGAGGCTTATTGCCACTCAAATTCCAAGGAATACCAATAGTTGTTATCAGTGAGAAATCAATAATAAACGGCTGTTGCGATAACCCAAATTAATTTTTAACGGTTATTGAAAGAGATGGGGAATACTGGAAAGATGTGCTGTCACTCAGAGTCTAAGGAACACTTGTCATTGGGAATGACTGATCACTAGTAATCACTCGTGTGAGAACTCCTGGTGAGTAAAAAATACTACTACTACTACTACTAATAATAATAATAATAATAATAATAATAAAAATAATAATAGGATACACTTTTGTAAGACACTGTTAAGCTATAAACAAACCCCAACGGTCTGAAATATATAAATAATTTAAATAAACCATGTTATCATGAACTAGCTGGGCATCTAATTTTCCAATGTAGATTAAAAAAAAAGTAAAACTAAACAATCGGCTTAATATTGTAATTTGAAATGTCCAAGTTCATTTGGGACAAAATCATGGTAAACAAGCCGTGCATGCGTGGTCCCCATCTGTAAGTGTAAAATGCAATAAATTTGGGCAATTTGGGGCATTTTTGACCCCCTGGGGGCGCGAACCAGAATTTTTCTGAGGTCAAGGATGCTCATTTTATATCCACAACAATTGCCTCTACATTTTGGCCAAGTTTCAGAAAAATTGAATGGATGGATCAAACGTTATGGGAGAAAAAAGTAATTTTTTGCCATTTTAGGGGGCTTTTGACCCCTTGGGGTGCGAACCAGATTTTTTCCAAGGTCAGCGATACTTATTTTCTATTAGGAACAATTGCCTCCACATTTTGGCCAAGTTTCAGAGAAATTGAATGGATGGATGAAAAGTTATGGGGCAAAAAATGTCATTTTTTGCCATTTCGAGGCCTTTTGACCCGCTGGGGGGCTGACCAGATTTTTTTTTCAAAAATCGGAGAATGTCACTTTCTAACCTGACCAAAGTTACAACTTCATGCAAAATTTCAGAGTAATTCAATGGATGGTTGCGGAGAAAAATCCGGACGGACGGAAATGCCTCAAAACATAGGTCCCCCAATTTATAAAATCGGGGGACCAAAAATACTTGGTACTCTTATAGATGACACATGTTTCCGTGACTTTGTGTCGTCAATATTCGGGCAGGTCTCGGAGGCGCCCAAGAGTTGACAAGGCGAAAACTGTCAAACGCTAAATTGAAGACTGGCAGACGATAATAATAAACCATAGCTAAACAACTGTTATTAATTAGATGTTTATTTATTCATTCATTTGTCAAAGGAAACATTGTTAATCAAATGTTTTAAATATATAAGATGATTTTGTTTGATATTTTAAGCAAACATTTATGGGTATTTTAAATGTTGTTTTTTTTTACATTTTTTGTCAATGTGTTTTTTTCTTAACATAAACACCGAAACAACTGTTTCTAAGCAATTTTTTTTTTAACGAACGAACTGTTTTAAAGCAAATGATTTATTT
>OY744539.1:23331561-23334061 GCA_963556195.1 Sepiola atlantica
AGTTAAAGATTTTCCCTGATAGTGGGGCCACTATATGTCTAGGGGGATCAAAGCATCTGTTTAACATGGGGCTCACAATGAATAACTTAGTACCATCAAGAAAAATCGTTCGGTCTGTGGGAGATTTCACACTTGTGTGTCAGGGATGGTTACCTGTGAAATTCGAAATTTGTGGAAGAACAACCAAGCAAGCCCTTTACATATGTGATGGGATCCAGCGACTTTATTTCAGCAAGGCAGCATGCATTGATGTGGGAATGCTGCCTGAAGATTTCCCAAACCCTGCGGCAACATTTTCAACCCAGGCAAATATCGCAATACAACACATTGAGTACGTGAATCAATTGCCAAGTCACCCCAAAGCCTTCCCTTCACCCCGACGGAAGAAAACATTAATAGACTTAAGGATTGGCTCCTAGAGCATTTTGCCAAGACAACGTTCAAAAACGATGGGGTGTTCCCATCTATGTCCGGCCCCACCGCCCATATTCACCTTAAAGAGGGAGCGGTCCCAAAAGCCAAACACAACCCAATTCTTGTGCCTTATCATTTCACGGAACAAGTACGACTCGCACTTTGGAATGATGTTAAAAGAGGCATTCTTACTCCAGTGCCTGTTGGTACCCCTACCGATTGGTGCAGCACTATGGTAATCACTGCAAAAAAGATGGAAAACCAAGAAGACCGGTGGACTATCAGCATTTAAACTCGCACAGCAAACGAGAAACACATCACACTAGCTCGCCATTCCAATTGGCATTACAGGTGCCACCCAACAAAATAAAAACCGTCTTAGATGCAATGGATGGTTATCATTCAATCTCTCTAGATGAGGAATCTCAGCCACTTACAACTTTCATTACGGAGTGGGGTCGTTTCATGTATCTCCGCATGCCTCAGGGATACTTAGCCTCCGGTGATGCCTATACGCGTAGATATGATGAGATCATTAAGGACATTCCTCGCAAAGTGAAGGTCGTTGATGATACGCTACTTTTCGACAACAGTATAGAAGATGCCTTCTATCATATATTTGACTACCTATCGCTTTGCGCAAAAAACGGAATAGTCCTTTACAAAAATAAATTCCAATTTTGCAAAGATGTGGTTCAGTTTGGAGGCCTTCAAATAACATCATCGGAGTAGCCCCTTCCGAGAATTTACTCAATGCAATTGCCAACTTTCCTATCCCAAAGAATATAACTGATGCAAGGTCTTGGTTTGGATTAGTTAACCAAGTAGCATGGGCACATTCCCTAAGCACCATAATGTCTCCCTTTCGAGACCTTGTCAAACAAAATTCATGCTTCATTTGGAATCAGGATCTCGAGAATGCATTTTTCACATCCAGGCAAATCATTGTGAATTTGGTAAAAAAGGGTGTAACGACCTTTGATATTAACAGAGCAACCTGCCTTGCTCCAGACTGGAGTAAAGAAGGTATGGGTTTCCTGCTATTACAAAAACGCTGTATATGTTCCACTGAGAAAGCACCGGTATGTTGTCCTGAGGGTTCGCACATCGTATTTGCAGGCAGCAGATTTTGCACAGATGCGGAGCGCCGATATGCACCCATTGCAGGCGAAGCAGCAGCAATCGCCTGGGCATTAGACAAATGCTGTATATTCATTATGGGCTGCCCTAATGTAATAGTAGTAACAGACCACCAGCCCTTACTAGGAGTATTTGCTGACAGGGACCTGAGCAAGATACATAACCCGCGCTTTAAGCTTAAAGAGAAATCGCTCAGGTATTTTTTACCATCAAACACTGCCCAGGAAAGTTGCATCAGGGTTCCGATGCCGTCTCTCGCAACCCAGTCCTACAATGAGTGCCCTTACATTCCTTTCTTCCTCTGAAAACATCCATCTCTCAGATAAAATAGATGCTATGGTGGAGGTAGCAACCCAGCAGGCCATGAACGATTTTAAAGACAACGATACAATCCTGTCAGCTGATCACGTATGTGCATCAGGCCGAAATGATCCATCTTTCACAACTCTGATCAACACAATACAACTAGGTTTTCCATCCAAACGTTCACTTACTGAACCGGAAAGCCGTAACTTCTGGGATGTACGCCATCGACTAAGTACCGACAGGAGCTTAGCACTGATGGATGCGAGATCGTGGTACCCAAATCTCTCAAAGGAAAAGTACTACGTTATCTACACTCAGCCCACCAGGGCGTGGTTGGCATGAAAGCCCGTGCCAATGAATCGGGGTATTGGCCCAGTATGAATGCATCAATATGCAACTTTCGAGCCAATTGCCTCATCTGCACAAGCATTGCCCCAAGTTAGCCACCTGAACCACTCGTATTAACCCAAGCTCTAGATTGGCCCTTCCAGCAGATAGTGATGGACCTTTTTTACATCGGACGCATTGCATACCTTGTCTGTGCAGACAGACTCACTGGCTGGATTATTTTGTATTATCTTAAACCAGGTCATGCCATCACCTCAAAACTAATATCTATTTGTCGGAAACTATTCCATAC
>OY744539.1:23341561-23459061 GCA_963556195.1 Sepiola atlantica
CCAAAGAATTTAAATCGAGCTTATAAAAAGTTCTCAATATCAAATAAAGCTTTTATATATATGATTATATTTATTTATACAGACATGTACAAAATCTGCGACACTGGCATGTCGATGTTATCGATCTATAGCTGTTAGAAACTGAAGTCTCATCAGGCAGAATTAAAATCCGATCCTTACCTCAGATCTCTTCCCAAATATGATCTAAGATAAGGATCGGTAGGAACAGCTAGTTCTTTATAAATTTAATAAGCATGACCCTCTCCCCTTTTTGTCTCTCTGCCCCTATTTCAAAACACTCCCTTTTAGTAGGAATTAATCTTGTCTTTGTCTACCAGAGATAGATATTACTATTATTCATTGCATTAGTTATCATATGTATGTATATATATATATATATATATATATATATATATATATATATATATATATATATGACATACTTACATTGACACACCAGTTCCGGTTATATCACCAAAGTTAAACTACATTGAGCCTGGTCAGTACTGAATGGGTGACCATTTGAGAATACCAGGTGCTGTATGTGCTCTCAGCATTGTTTCCAGTCGTCCGTGACTTCTCCTTGGCACTGGAACCAAGCAGTGTCGATTCAGGAGAGGTGTGGGTGGATTGTGCTTCACAATTACACGCACAGACACCTTACAGGAGGTATCCATTGTCTCTCAAGACTGAAAGGGAGCCATGAGTTATCATACATAAACAGTGGTAACCACAATCTTTTCTATAAATCTAGTAAGCATTACAGAAGTAATCTCTCTCTCTGCATATCTCTCTCTACCTCTTTGTCTCTCTGCCTATCTCTCTCTCTCTCTCTCTCTCTATATATATATATATATATATATATATATATATATATGTATGTATGTATGTCTGTGCTCCACCATTTTCTGTCTCTCTTCATGTTTGTTTTTCTACTAGATTGATTATATATAATTCTTACAAGAAATGAATATAAGAAAGTGTATAGCATAGGATTTTATTTAGAATTCAGTATGAGTGTTAGCATTCACCACCAGCTTCTAAAGCCACTTGGGAACCACATCAACTGATTTCACAAGGAACTCTTTTTTCTCTTTCCATTTTTTTTCTCTGACTCTTGCTAATTTTACCTTATTCTTTTGTAATGATTTTTTTAACTCGCCTCCTTATGAGGGCAAAGTTAGATACCATCATGACCATCATTCAGAATTCAGTATGAGTGCTAGCATTCACCACCAGCTTCTACAGCCGCCTGGCGATCGCATCAATTAATTTCACAAGGAACTTCTTTTTTACTTCTTTTTCTACAAAGCCACCATCCGCCCATGCATGGAGTATTGTTGCCACATCTGGGCTGGTGCATCATCTACTAGTCTCTCCCTCCTTGACAAGGTCTAAAAAAGAGTCGCCAACCTAATAGGTCAACCAAGCTCTAGTCCCTGTCCCATCGCCGCAAGTAGCATCCTTGTGCTTGTTTTACAAATACTTAAATGGATTGTGCTCTGATGAATTGGCTGCTCTGGTGCCCCCTCAACGTAAGTAGATTAGACCAACTCGACAATCGACTAAATCCCATCCATTCACTGTGGAGGTCCCCAGATGCCGGAGATCTTTCTACTCAAATAGCTTCTTTCCTCATGCTGCTGGCCTCTGGAACTCCCTCCCTGTCCCCTGTTTCCCCGACGGTACTGACATGCAGAAATTTAAAACTAATGTAAACAGACATCTCGCTGCGCAGATCCCAGTTTAGGTTGACCCCCCCCCCCCCCCCAATCTTCTCCCTTTTCTTCTCAGTAGCCCCCTGTCTTGTCTGGGGTGAACTATGTAAAAAAAAAAAATGAGCCACCACTTATTAATGGCTAAAAAAACACTTGAAGATAAGGGTTAATGAGATGGATAGATTGTCGGTTGAACGATGATAAATACCATGAGAGGATTAAAAATTTCCACATACTGCCCACTCAAAACAACAACCGGCCCAGAAACCAGCAATTCTTTCCTCATTGTCAGAAACATTGCTTATGGAATATGAGGAAAAACGAGGGAGACAGCCTCATAACTCTGGCTGCTCCAGTTATCTGAATTTTCACAAAGGGCTTTTAGCCTCCCTTTTCCCCTTTGCATAAAACTAATTCAAACTACATATAGCCCACTTTACCCACCCTTATGTCTAGTATATGTGTTCCCAAATTCGTAATGATCACTTAATTATTTTCAAAGTTTATTTCACGCAAACATCTCTATGCAAAGTTAGGTATGTGTATATGTTTATTTGTATGTACAGGATTCACTCCTAAAATAACTAACCGATCATTATGAATTCTTGAATAAAGCTGCTAGGCATAAGGGTGGGTAATGTGGGCTATATTTAGTCTAATTTGATTTGATACAAAGGGAGGAGAGGAGGATGAAGCCTTCGTGAAAATTTAACCTCTGATTTTTGTGAAATTTTAACAATAGTTATAAGATATCAATTAATAAATATTCCCCAAATGTTAGTTACTTTGGAGTACTTTAAAGGGTTTTTAGGGACATTGTATGGGCATAACATCCTACTTTAAAATTAAAATATTTCAGGAGGAGATAATTTAAAGTGTTCTCCCAGGATTTATCTAAAAATGGATTTTAACGCTTTGAAGATATTTTATATCTAACCAGAGATAATGCCAAAATAATAGACTTCTTGCAAGCGCACAGATTAATTTTTAAATTTCTGTGATGCTTAATTTATTTCAATAAATCTTTTTAATTTTTATTGGTGCCGAATACCATAAAGCGTTGTGATTGGTTGATTCCTAAATAATCCTTTTACGTATATATATATATATATATATATATATTTTACTTCACTTTAAGTTAATTAAAATGCATAACCGTAAAATACCTTTGAAGATAAATCCTGGGTGGGTGGGGGTGGCATTTTGAATTATCTCCCCTTCAAAATTGAAGATAGAATTTTTTTTTCGGCCTTGTAATACAGAAGCGACAATTTTCTTTATAAAATAAGATGTGGCACAAGGCCGAAACTGAGTGGGATGAGATGGGGGTCGACTGTCGCCATCTTGGTCAATTTTCTAAACTAGTTTTAGTCACGAAAATACCACATCCACTCTCTAGATAAAACTTAATTAATATTATCCCCAATTGTTTGACGTTTCATATATATACAAATTCATATGGTGGGCGGGGGTATATGATGATATAATGATGGTATTTTTTAAATAAATACATATATGGGATGGACATCCTAATATTTTATCCTTGGCATAAACACAAAAACAGAAATTAACCCGAATTCACTTCAACAACAAAAGCTAAAACTGGGGCCATAAAAATCAGCTCCCAGAGACAGTCTAACAAAAAAGCCAAAAATGTTGATCACGTGGGGTGCTCTCAACTACGTTTGTCAAACCACTGATCAAACACTATAAAAGAAGACCGCGCAACAAAATCTGCCTCTTTTTCGGAAAATACAAGTTCGGCTACCCTAGCCTTTGTGCGAGGGGTGCTAGCGCGTCGGTTGACTACTAAACACACACACACACAAAGGCTTACAATCCTATCATTATTCAATGCATGCAACCTCACACTGCTGAAAAAGACACACACACACATACAAATGCCTAAACGAATTATCAACTCTCACGCATACACATTCGTACAACCACGAACAAAAGGCGACACACACACTCACACACTTCGACACATGGCTACACTACACACATACATACATACTCATAAATCACAGGCATGAACATTGATCGTTTCTCTAACTGGACACTTGAAATGAACACTTAATGTTCTGTATTTTGTAAATATATAAATATTTTGTGTTACTTTTGAACTACATTTTATTCTTCCTTCAACGTATCTTTCATTCAACTTTTATACATGTTTTTCCATGTTTTATCGGTTTTCTCTGGGTTTTAAACACATCTTTAACAAATTAAAGGGTCCCTACACATATACCTAACTTTATAGATGAAAATCATCCTCTATTCCAGCTCTTTTGCTACTGAGCCACAACTGCATTAAATATATTCTATATCTGTCGTAGTGACCTTTCTCTTGACCTCTATGTCAGAAAAAAAATGACATACTCGACTTGAATAAGCCTGATAATAATGTCATTGTTGTTTCTAGTTTTTACCTGGAACGCAGTTAATAAACCCCTCCCCCCCGTTCCTGTTATTCCTGTGGATCAAGTAATGTATCACCTTGTATCATTTCGAGTTCGAAATGTTGAACAGCCCCGTGACTGAATCAAGAGAATTGCCCGAGGTGAAGAGAAAAGGTCCGCCGAGCCGGTCAATGTTGTTAACAGGACTGGTGCCAGAGAGTCCTCTGAGCAAGAGCCAATGTGTTGGTCTTAAGACTTCAGTGGCAGATGAATCAGTGTTGAGTGGACTGAAGTGCAGGCGGGCGGGGATACGACACTGGCCGTTGTACGAGCCTAGGGCCGTCCTAGCTGCTACATTCTGTTTATTATAAATGTGATGGCGAAATAATGGAGATAAAATCAATTGTCCTCTCGGGCTAAAATCACGATACATTGTCTGATGGGGGAATAATCCAAACTGATTCTCAATAATATTGATTAGGGAGTTGTCTAATCTTATTTTGTTAGCTGACTCATCTGCTCCTTGATAAATGGGGGGGGGGCGGTTGCGAGTGATGCAACGGATACAGACTTGGACTAAGCTGAGTTCAAATCCACTCAGATCTACCTCATTCATTTACCTTGTAATACAATTAAAAGCAACTTAAAAGTAAATTCCCCCCCCCCCAATTTTTTTTTTTTTCATTTTTTTTTTTTGGCGCGAAAAAAAAAAAAATTCCCGCCAAAAAAAAAAAAAATTTCCTGCTAAAAAAAAAAAAAAAAAAAAAAAAATTTTTTTGTTTTTAAACAAAAAAAAATTCGGAGACAAATTTTTTTTTTTCATTGTCTCACCACCCAAGAACGCGGCAGCCTAGCAAAAATAGACGACCGTTAGGGAGTCTATTTTCGCTAGTCCACTTATAATATAACGAGCAGGTTCTCTGTCACGATGTCAGGATGTCAGGATATCTGTCTGTCCGTCGTCGAGAATTTTTGTAAACGTAATAAATAAATAAACAATAAATAATTTAAGCGCTGAGACTACGATTCGAACTCGCAACCTTGACGCTAACTGCCGAACGCGCTATCATCTGCCCTACAAAGACAAGTGATATAATCGTATTAATTTTAAATGATAAAGAATCCGTTTTTTTTTCAACTTCTTCCAGTTACAAATGAATGATCGTATAACTGTTCATTGGAAATACATTGGGGTCTGCGTTCGCTCTCGATTGTTTTAGGGGGGGAAAAAGTCCGCCCCCCCCAATTTTTTTTTTTTCATTATTTTTTTGGCGCGAAAAAAAAAATTTTGGCGCGAAAAAAAAAATTTTCCCGCCAAAAAAAAAATTTTTTTTTTCCGCCTAATAAAAAAAATTAAAAAAATAAAAATTTTTTTTTCCTTTTTAAACAAAAAAAAGTATTCGGAGACAAATTTTTTTCATTTCTTTTGTCTAACCACGCAAGAACGCGGCAGCCTAGCAAAAATAGACGACCGTTAGGGAGTCTATTTTGGCTAGTCCACTTATAATATAACGAAGAGCTTCACTGTCTCTGTCTGTCGGGAAGAATTTTTGTAAACGTAAGATTGGGGGGGGGGGTGACAGGTAAATACTATTTACTTAATTTTTTAAGTCAGCTACAATCTTCGTAAACATAAGAAATACATTAGGGCACATCTTAGCAACTAAATAAACATTAAATAATTTCGAAACTGTAACGTCACAAGGTAATTTGGACGAATTTGTCCGACACGCTACCGACTGAGCAAATGTCACAAAGCTGAAAGAACGATTTTTTTTACTTAGCCTTGTTTTAAGATCATTCATTGCTATTATCAAAACTGGTTCTTTGATATAGTGTGGGGCTGCGTTCACGCTCGATTTTTTTGGAGGGGGGAGGTCGAAATTTTTTTTTTCTCTGTAAACAAAAAATATTTCTTTGGGTGGGGCAGGGTAACAAAAATTTTCTGGGTGGGTGGGTGTTCGGAAATTTTTATTTTTCATTTTCCAAAATTTTGCAGTGCGGATGAATTTTACGATTTACTCGATTCATAATTGAAAATTGTCGCCTGCTGTCTCGCAACAGAGTCCAATTTAAAGTGGTGTTCCGGCGTTGGCTGCTTTGGTGCTACCAGATCATGCTGACCTAAAATGCACCAAACATTGATGTTATTGTTTTTTTCCTTTCCTTTTGAAAAACTCAAATCATGTTCTGCAAAGACAAAAAAACAAAAACAACATTTTTCCTCTACAAAAAACCCAAACCAAACACCATTTATAAATACTAAAATGACCAGATTCGGCATTAAATAACCCGAAATGGGTTGATATGCCATAAAGCAAAACAACCAAACCGGCGTTTGCTGCTGGTTGGGAGACGCTGTTTCCCTACTTTACTTTCTCAATCTTATATAAGCTGACCCAAAGAAAATGCCATTCATAGAATGGTTAATAAAATTCATAATCCTTTCTGCAATCCAACCATATTTAATAGAAATAAACTTTAATCTATGTTTGACTTGTACACCAAGTTTCAGTGAAAGATGTCCAACAGTCTTTGGTTTATTGCTGTTCAATGCTATGCATAGACACTTTGGTGATCGTCTCATCAGTAAGAGGGGTGATCCTGAATAGGCTTCACACTTACCTTAACCTCCCAGGTTTTTATCTGTGGGGTTGTCTCCAAAATATTGTCTACAATCCCCAGACTATTCCCGAACCGAATAGTGGCCTTCAGAACCGGAATCAGTCGGATCGAATTTGTTGTTATTTCACAACTTTAACTACTAACAGCAGTACCATAATGCTACTGTGGTTATTACAACGAGAGAGACGTCACAACTGATTGAGCCGACTACTTACAACGGGTCAACTAACAACACAGCTGTTTACAAGAATTCTATCGACAAGACAACGACCAGCAATCGGTTGGGGTCAAAAGAATTCCTCATGCGACGTTATAGTCAGAACTCATAGGGCCTGTTAAGGAGACTTATCCTGAGAGCCGTCACTTAGTTGTTCTTTCTGAATATAAGTTCATTAAGCATATTATTTTTTACAATACCAACCCCACCTCACCTTACCCCACCCCGCTTCCCCCCAAAAAACAGAAATAAAGAACTTCTACACTATACACAATTCGGCAAAATCACTTTCATGGAATAAAACTAATTTTTTCTTAATTTATTTATTTATTTATATATTTTCATAGTTCATAACTACCCCGTATACAATCATATATCCTAATGTACATTGCATTTTTTTCCTATTTTTTGTTGCCTTTGGTTTTGTTTTTTGTTTTTGTTTTCATTTTTATTTCAATTTAATTTGTTAATGGAGCTGTAAACATTCAGACCGTACATTAATATTTTTCGTATTTGCTTCCCCCCCCCCCCAAAAAAAAATCAAAAACTCTACCTGATCGATAATATTGCTCGATAATGAACGCATTGTGTTGTCTGGATAACGTCCCCATTTGATCAATATTAATCTTTTAAATAAAGTAGAAAATATTGAACCGGCAGACTACGTTGAAAATGGCATCCGAGTTTGACCTTGAAAGTAGGTCAAGGTAGTTTAATTTTTTTTTTTTTTTTTTTTTCAAGTTAATTCTAAGTTCTGCACTGAAAATAGATCATGGCTTTATTTATTTCTATTTTTCCTTTTTGTTTCAATGTGGGTTATTGTAACTGATGTATGAACAACAAACAGGAATTGCTTTGTATCAAAAGTCTGATAAAAAAACGTGACAATAAGTATTATGATATTTTATTCAGCAAAAATACGCTTTTAAATATCCATAAAGCATTTCTTCATTTATACTTATTTCAACCTGGAACTCTGTGAGATACTTCACCTAATATTAAATGAACGCAATACACACACACACACACATATATATATATATATATATATATATATATATATATATATATATATATATGTGTGTATCGGGGCAGCATTTTTTTCTCTAAGGCACGTATTATTAAAAATAACCGACAACTCGTGTCTGGATATTTTTGTATGGATTCCTTCCATTTTCCCGCCAAAATTTACTATAAACTCACTCCAGGTCTTTACCTAATTGACATTATTCCCACTAAAGATGGACCCAGATGGGTCAGAAAGTACTTTGGACCTAAAAGAAAATTACGGCAGATTCATCAGCCAATTCTCATCCGAGATTAGGACCTTAATCCGGAAAATGGAAGGGATCCATATAAAAATATCCAGACACGAGTTGTCGGTTATTTTTAATATATATATATATATATATTATAACCTTATCTATTATTCATAATTAATGGTTCCCATATTGTATTAAATCTATACTAGGTCTGCTTAGGAAGTCATTGTTGCCCAACATATGCGCTGCTTCTTTGAGTCGTCTTACTCTCCACCGTTCTTCTCTATCTATACTTTGATTCCGTGTTACTTTTATTTTATTCTTGCTCTGTTTACTACATTGAGTTTTCATACTCGGATTTCCTTCTGGAATTTATTTCACTCTAACATACTATATATATATATATATATATATATATGCAAACATGTTAAAAATAACAGAATTCGTCTGTTTAATTACACTTTTTAAAATTTTTTTAGTTTTTTTGATAGTCTTTTTTGTATTAAAATCAAAAAAATTAATAAATTTCCCATAGGTGTCACAACGTTTTCGATTCTTCGTCAGGTGTCAAAAGCAAATGAACAAAAAAGCTGAAGCAAAAAGAGATTTAAAAAAAAAAAAAAAGACGGAGAAAAGAACGTTTTTCGCATTATTCCGGGAAAGTAGTTGACGATTTAAATTCAGCGACAGTGGAGTGGCATCAAAGAATAAAATTGCATTACATTAAGCATATATATATATATATATATATATATATATATGGTTACAGCAAACTTGATATCAAGTATTGCCATACTTTGTTCATTTAATTCACATGTGAGCATATCATCAAATATGGATTTTCAAGTCCACCAGACTCTTACACTCTGGCACGGTATTTGCAGACATACTGTCCTATAAAAGTTGTTGATTGGGTTCTGTCTTTGTGGATTCTCTTCTGTCGTTTCAAACCTTGCACAGATTGGCAGTCTTTGCCGCATAGGTTGTAGGTTGTTATGCCTTGAAGGAGATCTTTCGCAGATTCTTTGTGGAGATGACTGTGACTTGTAATACCTGCTTTGCTCGGACATACTTTTCCACCGTCCCCATCATGGAGAATCACAACCATTTCATTTGTCATTTCTGAGGCTTCTTTCCTAACGGTTGTTTAGTGGCTACTGTGAGCCTGGACTCTCCTCCAGCGCTCACAGTAGCCACGGCTACTACTTTTCCATTATCACTCATGTCAACCCAAAATTTCGATGTACTTGCATGACATTTTCCTTCAAATTATCATCCTGAGGAAGTCTTACAATAAAGACGAAACGTTGATGAATATATGAAAAAAATATCTCTTGGTTTTTTCGTTTTACATTTCCAATATATATATATATATATATATAACCGGGTAGAAGTGTTTATTATTATATTATTCTTAGTTATTATCGCTTGTAGTAAGGATTGAACATTTAAAATTTCAAAATAATTTCTGATGAAGGGTTTTGTTATGTAGATGTTTTTGTTATTGTTTTTACTAGCGTTTATTATTTTTCGCTCTCTATATGCAAAGGATTGCATTCATTCGCCCTATAATTGGACGTGTCATCAATTATATATACTAGCAAATATATGCGACCGGAGGGAGCATATTATTGGTAGGCTGCCGCGTCAGAAATGAACGTTCACCTGTAAACCGATGGAGCCCCAGTCATATTTCTTGGGTGGGTTTCCGTCCAAGAATATTTTTAGTTAAAAATAAAGAAAAAACAATTTCGCCCCCACCCCAATTTTTTTTTACCCTCCCCAATAAATATATTTTTAGAAAAGAAAAAATTTTTTTTTTTACCTCAACCCCCTCCCCCAATTTTGTTTTTACCTTCCCCCACACATAGTAATATTATTTTCCCCTTCCCCCTCCAAAAAAAAAAATTTGTTTTACCCTCCCGCATAAAAAAAAAGTTGGGGCCCCAAAAAAAAAAGTTTTTTTTACCCTCCCCCATACATATTAATATTTTTAAAAAATGTTTTAACCCTCCCCCCCCAAAAAAAAGAGAAATTTTTTACCCTTCCCCATACATAAGAATATTTTTAGTTTAAAAAAAAAAAAATTGACCCCCCCCCCCAAAAAAAAAAAAAAAAAAAACATTTTTTTACCTTTCCCCATACATAGTTAAGAAGAAAAAAAAAATTGAGGAGGCGCCTCGGTCATATCAAAGAACACATGTTTTAATATGCTATTGAAGGCGCCTACGTCATATCAAAGAACCAGTTTTGTTATTCTTCCAAAATAGTTACCCATATAGTAATGGCCGGGATATGTATTGCTTAACTTTAATTTACAACAAAACACCTTGTCTTAACAACGTAATGAAAATAAAGAATGATGATGTGAAAAAATCCTCTCACAATGACGTCACTTCCGGAAGGATGAGTCAGCAGTTTATTTTTCCAAAATGGTCACCCATTTACTAATGGCCGAGATATCCTTGCTTAACTTCAATTTACAACAAAACACCTTGTCTTAACAACGTACTGAAAATAAAGAATGATAATGTAAACCAACAGAACAGATACTACACTACCTACACACCTCTCAAAAAAGGAGGAGGGCATGCCTGGGAGGATGGTATCATGACAACAGAACAGATACAACACTAACTCCACACCTCTCAAAAAAGAAGGAGATAATGTCTGGGAGAGTGGTATCATGAAAACAGAACAGATACTACACTACCTCCACACCTCTCAAAAAAGAGGGGGAAATGCCTGGGAGGATGGTATCATGCAAACAGAACAGATACTACACTACCTCCACGCCTCTCAAAAAAGGAGGAGAAAATGCCTGGGAGGATGGTATCATGAAAACAGCACATATACTACACTACACATGCCCCTGAATTGAGCATTTAAAGATAGTACATTAGTCTGAAATAGTATATACTATACTATTTCATAATAAGTACAATAGTCTTAAATAGTATAGTTTTGGCTTCAGACAGACAGACACATAAACTCCATTATTAATAGATATATATATACATAGATATATATATGTATATATATATAAGTAATAAAATCTTGATTTTTTTTTGGTTTGACATCTATTTGTGATATGAGGGGGCGCTGCAGAGGAGACTTTTTAGAATTCTCAAGAAACATAAAATAACATATTCTAAATCGTCTTAGAAACGATCGTACGCAAAATATTTGTCGATTTTGAATTCTTGGAACTGATATAAATAATGTGTTAATTATTTCAACTCTCTCTCTCTCGATATATATATATATATATATATATATATATATATATGAAGATAAAATACACGATTTATCATAAAATTAAATGTCGTGGAGAAAGGATGTATGAAAAAGACAAAAGGAAAACAAATTAAACACAAGAAGAAATCATCATAAACGAGAGGTTTACCGGTTTCGTTCGAATCAATGAACGAAACCGGTAAATCTCTCGTCTTTTAATGATTTCTTCCTGTGTTTAATTTGTTTTTCCTTTTGTCTTTATCATACGTATATATATATATATATATATATATATATATATATATATATATATATATATATATATATATTGTAAATTAATATAATTAGATGTTTATTGTGTCACTGCTATTGCAACAGAAATAGCATTTTTGATTTTATCTTGATAGCGTTATCTCAAAATGAAATGTGAAAAACATATACTTTTATTTATATACATTATTCAGAGACTGTGGAGAGTTTTTATTTAGTCATTTAGAGAGGAGATCATATCTAGGAAGCCTTCTGTCTCCAATGTAGCATTGTGAGCTCTACCTTATCTCCACATTTTTACATCTCCCTCTCCTGAGATATATTGTTGTCGCAGCGAGTTGATTCACAGTTTAACCTGGCTTACCCTCTCCGTATTTGCAGTGTCGTTACCATATATCGTTGCCCTGACAACTATCCGCGCCTGGAATCGTGCTTGCAACTGTCAAGCGTTTTAAAAAATGCACAACTATTGATTCTCCTTTCCTCTCTCGCTCTACGTTCGCAAAGATGAGGGGGAAAAAATAAGTTAAACTGCTTTCTTCCATTGAGGAAATGAGTTTTATTTTTATTTTTATTTTTCCCAATATTTTATTATTAGAGGGACTCTTATTTGTTGTATTTATAAATGATTAGATAATTTAAGATCAATAGTGGAATTATTTGTCGACTAGTGGGGCCCTGTGGAAATTGCACGGATGCATATCTATCATCTTCTTGCTTTTCTTAACGTAAAAATACTTGTAAGTTAATTAAAGTTTTTATTAATTTATTTTAACAATTTAAAAGTTAAAAAAAAATAATTTCCTTCTTACTGTATAAATAATTGCCAGCTAAATATCTTTGAGATAAATAAAACAAATGTCAGTTTTAATTTGACTACGATGACAGAATTCTGTTTATGACGTCTTATTCGATTTTGCAACAAATTCATTTTCAAATGGGTAAAATCAAAATTTTTGGCAGTCAGACACCAGATAATCGACAATTACTTTTTTTTTCATACTAGAAAGGTGATAACGTACGAACAAAGTTACATGCATATTATTAAACAGATGATGTTAGGAGGGCCCCATGGAAATTCCACGGTTGCTTATGTATCATCTTCTCTTTCTTCTTAGCGTAAAAATACTTGTCACTTAATTACTGTTTTAATTCATTTATTGTAACAATTTAAAACTGAAACAATAATAATTGCCAGCTAAATATCTTTCAAATAAATAAAACGAATGTCGATTTTCAATGTACTATGAAAACAGAATTCTATTTATGACGTCTTATTCGATTTTTAAACAATTCGTTTTGAAATAGGTAAAATCTATTTTGGGGGCAGTTGGTGACACCAGATGATGAACAATTCCTTTTTTTTTTCTTTTTTTCTTTCATATTTGGCAATTGGATGATCTAAATGTTTTAAATGGGTGTCTAAGGTGATAACGTACATACATACAAAGGTACACGTGTATTATTAAACAGATGATGTTAAAGTTGTACCATTTTTGGAATCCGGTAAAAATGAGTTTGCAAAGCCAGTTAAATATTCAAAAAAATACAGACGTAATTACTAAAGCCATCTTTGGGACTGAGGTTTTTGCAGTCAGCATCCTTCCACATACAATGCCTGATATTCCCAAATGGTCATCCATCTAGTATTGATCACGCTCAACGTCACTTACCTTCGGTGATCTAATAAAGGCCGGTGTGTCGACTTGATTTTGCCATATATGGATTATGCAATCAGATATGACAAGTTAAACCCCCATCGGATCTATTATGTTCAATTATACCCTTGTACCGTTGGGAAATGTATAGTCTCATTTTGCCCCCAATTGGAGTTAAAATAGCAACTTTTGTTCTTTTAATTGTATACAATGAAGTGTTAGCAATGGATACCATTACAGACTATGTAAGTGGCTATGATGAGTTCAAATTCCGTTGGCATTAATTGTGTTCCATTATGCCCTCATACTGTTGGGTAACATGAACCGACAATTTACCCCGAGTTAAAAGTAAAATGGCAACTTTTGTTCAATTAACCATAATAAATCGTTTTCAATAGGTTGTGTTTTAAATAACCCCAAAAGGGTTGATATGCTGTAAAAAAAAAAAACTTCAGAGACCGAGTAATTCCTCCCCCCCCCCCCACCCCCAAAAAAAAACTTGTAATCGTTAATAGAATTCACAATATTTTTTGTAATCAAACCATATTTGGTACAAAAACAATTTCAGTTTATGCCTGACTTGTCCACCAAGTTTCAATCATCAATGTCCAACAGTCTTTATTTTATCACTGTTCAGTGATAAGCACACCTAGATACGACATGCAAAATTGTCACTAACCCTAACACACTCTTCTCTTGGCACTGCCCTGATAGTCCCATTCAGTTTAGTCTGAGAATTGTTTTGATAGACATTATCTTTGAGATAACCCCACAGATAAAAGTCTTAGGGGGAGGGGGGGTTACGGTTCAGTCAGTGTGAAGGCCATTCAGGATCCCATTTTCCACTGATGAAACGATCATCAAAGTATCCCCACATATCATTGAACGGTGATAAAACAAAGACTGTTGGACATTCGTGACTGAAACTTGGTGGGCAAGTCAGGCATAGACTGAAGTTTATTTGTATGAAATATGGTGTGATTGCAAATAGGATCGTGAATTTTATGAACGATTCTATTCGTGGCATTTTTAAGCATTTTTAGATGTGTGCACACATCTCTATAAGCGACTTTGTTCATCCGTCACATTTAAGTTTTAATTAGATGTATGAATCTTAAGAATGTATGAATGTATGAATCTTAAGAATGTATGAATGTATGAATCTTAAGAATGTATGAATGTATGAATCTTAAGAATGTATGAATGTATGAATCTTAAGAATGTATGAATCTTAAGAATGTATGAATGTATGAATCTTAAGAATGTATGTTCTTATTTTTTTTATGTTAAACAGGCTATTACTACTCGTCATTGCTCAGTGAAGTTTGTTTAGGTTTTTTTTTTTTTGCATCAGAAAACTCCTATTATATTCTTCAATTTAAAATGAGTTAACCATTTGCTGATTTTTATTTAAGTTGATTTTTTAAAAATGTTTCATATTAGCAGTCGTCTGGGCTGGAGTAAGTAACTTTTTAAATAAATTTTAGCTTAAGTACTTCATTATATTGTTAATAACATGCTACAGAAATAACAAATGAGAATTGGTTCGTCAGAAGCAAAGTTTGATTTGTCAACTTAAATGCTATTATGGATGTGAATTTGAAAATCCGACAAGATAAGTTTATATGTTAGATGTAAACAATAATATAATTCCTGTAATTTTTAATGAATCATCATTTTGTTTTTGTTTAATGTCATTCAGGCTCCTTGAGATCTACATATTGAATGGTCCAACACCAGACGCCATGGATAAAGTCATTAAGGAACTCGATGATCCCAAAAGGAAATCTCCCAATGACTTGGACAAGGCAATGGTGTCTCTGATCCGTCACGTTCAGCGAGTGAAGGACGATCCACACGTCGATGTCACTTGCAATGTCTTCAAAAACAGCTGAGGTAAGTCTTTGTTTCACGATCTTCCTCTTATTGTCTTTGGATTATATGAAGATACATGACCACTTCTTCTTCTTCTCCTCCGCCACCGACACTGCCACAACCACCACCAGCCCTCACCGCCACCGCAATTAATATGAGTTCTTTCATTTGACAGGGGCGCTACATAAATGAACATGATTTTGGTTCAGGGGAACAAATGAACCGTATGGGTTCTTTGATATGACAGGAACGCATTAATACGAGTTCTTTTATATAATAGGGGCGCTACATAAATGAACATGCTTTATGAGTTAAAATGGAATGGGGAGAAGAAATTAAGAATTGAGCGTGACCATTTGTGCTTCTCGGCGTTGTCCAGGATCAATAATTGTACAATTTCAGTATTAATTTTATTAACTGGTATAGATTAACTCTCTTTGGACTATTGACTTCATCAACTTAACGTATATAATATGTTGAAATGGATAGGGGGAGGGTAAAAATTAGGAATTGTCCAAGACTATTTGTTCTACTCAGTGTTGTCCGAGATGAAAAATTGTAAGATTACAGTATCACTTTCGGTAACTGCTATATATTAAATCTCTTCAGACTATTGTCTTTTTCAACATGATTTATCGTCATATTATCGTGAAATGTGGGGAGACAAGAAATTAGGAATTGTCCGGGACTATTAGTTTTACTTGGCATTGTTCGGAATGAATAATCATTATCACCATCATATCTCTTCATACTTTTGTTCTATTTTGTTTTTTTATAGCTTCGAGCAACGCCGGGTAGCCCTGCTAGTCTATTATATAAAAGGGAAACGCATGTTTGCTTGTTTGTTGGCTTCAATCAACCTTGGATCTGGGAGGAGGTCATTGCTAATAACAGTAGACTTGAGTAATTAATATGCTCAACTCTCGAAGTCAGGTCTTTCTAAGTATCGCACTGCCCTAAGATGCAGAGTCCTATATATATGATTGATTCTCTGTGCTGCACAAGGCTAGGTCGGACTTTCACCTTAATATCATTGAAGCGATTGTTATTAATATGATCATATTTCAACCTGGCTTGTGAATTAAAACATGAATTGGAGATTTTCCACGATTTGTGAAATTTATCAAATAGAGATTAACCTTTTTTTCTTCACGACTTCTCTAACTGTATCTCGAAAAGTATATAAATCCATGTCTTCTTATTAATTCTATTATAGTTTTAATCGTTCTATCATTCTCTGACAGTTCTTCTGGAGAGGGTCAGAGAAAAGGCACTTTAAGAAAATGTTAGTATTTTTATTTTTTTTGATAAAATACTTTGCTTCCTCTTAAATTCATTCTTCCTTTCTGTTGTACAAAAAATCTTTTATCTACAGGACTTGTACTTTGGCTAAGATCAAAGTGTAGTATCTGTTCCGATGGATACTGCACCTCATAGACTGGTATTGTCTTGGCCTTTGGGGCTTGATTTACGCCGGTCTATGGGTCTGCCCTGTGCAGTTCTAGGAGGTCCACCCTCCCAGGCTTCGCCTCCTCTCTTTGGGGAGGAGTAAGTTTATTGCTTACTGTCTGAGGCGCCTCTACCAGGGAATGCCGACGGGGCTGCCCAGGCAATTTTTAATGGCCAGAGTGCTCACCTCTCGGGCGCTGGCTTTTCAAACTCCACTTTCCCGAACCGACCTTGTGTTACATCTTACTTGTGGGAGTAAGATAAAAACTGGCCTTGTACCTAACTCTTGGAGAGGAGTAAATCAATACAGGACTTGTACGTATGCCCTATTTCATTTAGGACTGACTGACCTATTATGAAAATTAAAAAATTGTAATGTTTGATTGTCACTTGTCTGGCCTGCATGGCAAATGTTTTGTTTCAGAGGGTAAGGGAGCGGGATGTGTGCATTCTTAGCCAGGTCATTGCAACATGTTGCTCTCGGGCAAAAAGGAACGGAAATGGACCAGACATTTTAGATTTTGTAGCAGAAAAGATTTAAAAGATAGGAGTGGATGAATGAAATCGCATTTTAATAAATGAGTTATCTCCCATCCTAAATAGATGAAAATAAAAAAAATATATATAGAAATGTGATACTTAGAAGGCAATACAATGCAGAGGTGTGACGGATAGACACAAGTTGGAGCAAATAAGACATATAATGGTGGAACAAATTAAATAGTTTCACCCTTAATACAATATATACATACATACACACACACACACACAAACATATATATATATATATATATATATATATATATATATATATATATCAAGGCCGGCGGTACAGTTATAAAAGTTCTCCTAAAAAGTGGGGGGGCGGTTAAACACATGCATATCAACGTAGTTATTGATGACCGTAAAGTGGGGGGGGGGCCAAGTCAAAAAGTGAGGGGTTTGAGCCCCCACCTGCCCCCCCCCCCCACCCGGTGCTGCCATCCATGTATATATATTTATTTATTTTTTCACAAACACACATATATCTGTTTATCTACACAATGTTACAATGTTATGTAATACCTGTATCAAGATGGTCTGGTGGAAACTCTGTATGATATAATATTTCGGGAACTCTTCCCTTCTTCAGAACCGTTCTCAACTCAAGTTCAAGCGTGCATATGAAGGAAGCCGTGGGGATGCAGTCTTGCAGACAATACTGGTTAAATTTGAATTCTAACCAGACTTAAAAATTAACAAATAATAAACGAACAAAACAAAATAAATAAACTTTATATATTTTTGATCGATGATACTTTTGATTTTCCTATATTCTTGTAAAATATCTGGGGCTCAAATTTCGGTATTACATTACATGATAGAATATAATGGTTTTAAAGTTAATCAAGAGAAAATAGTAATAAAATATGACTGAAATCGGATTATAAAAATAGTGATCTGAGAAAATGTTGATAAATTATGACTTTAAGATGATTACAATATAATCACAGTCTAATATTCTTATAGTAATTTAACACAGGCCGACTTACGTCCAAATCACTTTACAACTGGTTGGTCATAACCAATTGTGGCTGTAAGTCGACGATTACCTGTATGTATATATATATTCTTTTCACCATAATGAAAACTATTAGGTTGGGCAAAAAGTGTGTTCATTTTTTGAGGAAGGAGGAACCGAAGCATCAAATTTAGAAACATAACCGAGTTTATGCAATTCATTTTCCATGCTCGATTTGGAAATCTTGAGAATGTCTGCGATTTGTCTGGTTGTCAAACGGCAATCTTGTTCAACTATGGCTTTCACTTAGTTACTGTTGATCATATTTGGCCGGCCAGAGCGAGGAGCATCTCTCACTGGAAAATTTCCTTTTCGGAATCAGGCAAACCGTTTCCAGCGCACCCGTTCTGTAACAGTATTCACCCCATACAAATAGCATATCTTATGCAGGTTTCTGTAGCTTTTTTTCCATTTTCTGGAGTAAAAAAAAGCATCAAATGTCGGTAGTGCTTTGCTTGATTTTCATTTCAAGGCTTAAAATACAAGCAAAAATGTAAGAACTCCGTTGTTCAGAGACTATTTAGACACTGACGTACACATACTCACTACAACAAATACAGGATTTGAAGAATAGGAATATAAAACGATCTTTAGTAGACCGAAAAGATGACATTAAAAAAAGGAACAAACTTTTTTGCCAAACCAATATCAATTATAATTACCAGTATTTAACAATTATCCAGTATTTCAATGTTTTTAGCTGATTTTTTTAACTTTTAACTTAAAATCCTTGTGTTTTCTACCTTGACTATTTTACAATGATTTCAACATTTGTGTATGTTTCTTTTAACTGGACTTGACTTTTTGTTTGTTACTGGATTTTTCCTGTGTTAGATTTTTGTCTGACGATTTATAATCTCTGATCGTCCATTTACCATTTTTCTTTTTTTTCTTCTCCGAATTGCCTTTGGATTTGCTTTCTTTTCAACTTTCTGATGAAAGGGGTATTGGAGTAACCAGCCTGGATTACCTGTGTTTGCCTCCAGCACCTCTAGAAACACGTGTAAAAGTTATTTTGTTCCAAAATTGTTATTAAATCATTGAATTATATAATCTTGATTTTAATACTTTATTTAGTAAGAGCTCTATTGGATATTTAAATACAGAAATTCAATGTAACATCAGTACCGTCAGTTTCAAAGCAGGAGGTTAATTCCGATTATCGTCAGCTGATAAACATTTTAGAAATGGCAAAACTTATTCGGGCACGCCTAAAATCACATAGGACGTGATTTGTGGGAAATGGGGGTTACATATGTGTGCGTAAGGGGTTAAATTTAGATTTTAATATTTAAATTTTTAATATATATAAAATGGTTATTAATTAAAATAAGGTAGAAAAAAGGGTTTTTTTGTAATATATATAAAAAATATGTGTAAGAAATTCTGTAGGGCAGAGGTCTGGGGTGGGGTCAGGAAGTATAGGAGAAAAAAGGGGGTAGAGAAAGGAGGGAGTAGGGATGCTGGTGTTGCGTAAGACGCAGGAGAGAGGGGAAGAAGGAAGGATCTAGGTACGACGTTCTGAGCATTGATAGCCGTTGACTCTAAAACTCTGTATGGGCAGTCTAACTTACCGATCCCATATCGTAATATAAAGTGTCAGAGTGGCAAGAGGGCAAAGAAGATGATAATAATAATAAGAAGAAGAAGAAGAAGAAGAAGAATTTAAAAGATAAAAATAGGAGATAAAATTATAAACCCGGCATGGCTGGGAAAAATACTGTAGGCATAAGCGTGTTATTAAAATAACACTGGCTATGTAGTGCAACGGTTCCCGGGCGAGGAGCGGGTCCTAAAGTGACATTCTGAGTGGAGTGTAAAGAGATATAAGGGACGGGATTTAAGGGTGTGTTTATCATTGAACAGTAATAAAACAAAGACTGTTGGAAATTCATAAGTGAAACTTGGTGAACAAGTCAGGCGTAGACTGAAGTTTATTTGTTATAAATATGGCTGGACTGTAGAAAGGATTGTGATCTTTATTAATGATTCAATGGACGGCATTTCTTGAGGGGGGGGGGTTACCCTGTACTATAAAAAACTAATTTGGTTTATGAATGGATTTTCCTATGGTAAATTTCAATTTATGATAATAAACCCCCAAAATCTTATATAGAATACTGGCAGATTTACCCAACGTTGCCTGAGTATCAAATATGTTGAGCATAATTAATAAAACTTGGAAAGGTATGAACCCCTTGATTATACTCATTTTGGGGTAAAAAAACCATAAATTCTCATGAATCAGCATTCTGTTGTCAGCATCGGTTTTTCAGGATTCTTTTTTGAATCAAATACTTACAGGAGAGACCACATGATGGTTTCTATACGTATATAAATGAAGGTGGTACTATGGAAGCAACTGGATTCGAACTTGGCACACCCAGGGCAACAGTCTGCATCATTATCCGCCTCCTGGTGCATATACACATAATCTTTCTCTAGATGCAAGTAGATGTTTATATAAATTGCTGATAATTTAAATATTTATTCAAATTAAAATAATTTTAATTCAAGCAACTTATTTCTGTTATTCATGCAAAACTGGATTTATTCACAAGATGAAAATATAGAAAAGGTTCTGTTTGAAGAGGCCCTACTGTGTGCAGACATTGGATGAGGCTGATGTGAAACAAAAATTCAATATGCTTATAACAAAGTGAAAAATAAAACAAGTTTTAAAATGTATCGGAAAAATGATGTTTACTCGAGTGGATAAATTTGCCAACAAAAAGTAAAATAATGCGGAATATGATTTCCCGGTTGTGCAATAAAGTTCGATGGATTGAATTGTGGGAAGGAAAAGAAGGTGGAAAAGTTGGAATGAACAAGAACGCATATTCTTAAGATGCATCCATTCAATCATCATCATCATCATCATCATCATCATCATCATCATCATCATCATCATCATCGGTCCTTTTTTATTATCGTGCCAGTTGAGTGGCATCATCCAGATTTGTGGGCCCCCATTCCGGTAGCTGGCGAATTGCACACATGACAGATCTCACTCAACACATCTAAGAAACTTTATCATGAGGATCAACTGCAGAGAACTTCCATCCTATGCAATCTCTCTGCAGCAGTTCTTTCCAAGGAAACTTAAGTCGGTCTCTTCCATACCGGAGACTTCCCAATCTCAGACTATCTCGATGGCACCACTCAAATGATCCGTGTATCCAGACCAACAAAGCCTTTTTTCTCTATTAATGACATCAATGTCCACGAATCAAAACTACTCCAGCAGATCTTGCGATCATACAGCTGCCACATCTTTTAGCTTCACATTGCGAATCAATCATTGCAGGTCTACTTTGGCCAAAATCCAGATCTCATTTTCATCGAGCATTACACTACGCACATAAGAGCTATAAACATGGCCACAAATCTTGTACATGAGGTGAGGTGACGGGAGTTCACAAATCGTTTTCCAGGCATTTTTTACTTGTGTTTTGGTGGTCAGTTTACAGCCCCCGAAGCTGAGAGCATGTTTACTAGATAGCAAAAGGAAGCTACTATCTCTAACTCAACTGGACACTTGCCTGTGGTCTACCATCAAGGGGAAGGGCTTTTCCCTGATACCTTACCCGTCTGAAACCTGAATTTTCCACCAAACGCCTCAATCCACTGCACCTCTTCTGTGTCTAGTAGTTGCAACCATAGCAGAAGATGCTATTGCTGCCAATAGACAGCACATGGTAATCTGCCAGAACTCTCAAGAAGGTCGAGAACTGCATCACATATGATTTTTGTCGCACTGATGACCTGCTAGCCAAAGGTTTAACGATCTTAGGTTACAACCCGTTGGTAGGTAGAACAGTTGTTTGAATCCATACTGATGAGTCTTCAAAAGACGAAACCAGCTTGTCTATAGTTAATTAAATAACATTTAATTATTCAATTTAGATATATCATTCGTTCAAAAGTATCGCAAACAAAATAAACAAATAAATGACATTCATAAAAAAGCAATATATTCCAGCACTAGCGGGAATAGGCTCCATGGTAGAGCTTCAGGCTTCAGACTCTGAGGTCCTGGTTTCGAATCTCGTAGATTCAGCTACGTTGAGTAATCGTAAACTATGAAACACGTGACCATGGATAATTAAATTTTTAAAAATATATAAATGTCGCTCCCAATCTGAGGGCATCACATGAGTAAACTCCTAATTAGCATTAAGATAAAAATGCAGTTTCTTATAAATAATTGAATTCATTCAAAAGTATCGCACATGAAATAAACAAATTAATGATACATACACACACATATATGTATTATATATATATATATATATATATATATATATATATATATATATATATATATATATAAATTTTGTTCTCCTTTTAAGAAAAACTTTTTAATTTTGTTTTTACATAAGGGACAATTGATAGTCCTATATGTCAAAATATAGAAAATAAATAAAAGATATATTAAAATATATACCATCACATCGCTTTTATATGTGTATATATATATATATATATATATATATATATATATATATAAAGATAGTCCTACATCTGAGTGAACAACATCAGGTCATTGAATATGCCCAAACTGTCCGCAGGGATTAAAAGTACTTCCAATTCTTAAATCAATATCACCGTCATTCGAATGATTTCGATGCTCTGGAGGTTGGAACAGTTTATTTTCTTTATTTCCTCTTTATAACCGATTCGTAATATTTTCTTCTTTTTTTCTGTATTTAGGGAAGGGGGAGGAAATCAATGAATATTTAAGTATTTGGATGATCCTATTTCTAGATTTTATTTAATTTTTGTTTTCTGAAAATGTTCACTTTGATTTATTACCGGAGGCAGTGCATTCACTTCACTCATTCTAAAAATCTCCGGGAACAACTTGTTCACTTATTTATTGGTTTATGTATTTGGGTCTTCCTTTCTGCGATAGACTTGAAAATTAAGAATGAATTCTTATCACTCATAAAACATCCACACCTTATTAATTCGTCTGTTAGTTCTTGTCGTTGTTCGTTTTAGCCAATAACATTAAACGTATGTATCCGGGTGCGCCTTTCAATATTGTCATATTTAAATCACACTGTGACTCTCTCAAAAAATACCACCCATGGAATCGTTAATAAAATTCACAATCCTTTCTGCAATCCAACGCTATTTGGTACAAATAGATTTCAATCTATGCGTGACTTGTCCACCAAGTTTCAGTTATCAATGGCTAACAGTCTTTGTTTTCTTACAATATTGTCATATTGGAATCACACTGTGACTCTCTCAAAAAATACCACCCATGGAATCGTTAATAAAATTCACAATCCTTTCTGCAATCCAACGCTATTTGGTACAAATAGATTTCAATCTATGCGTGACTTGTTCACCAAGTTTCAGTTATTAATGTCCAACTGTCTGTTCTGTCGGCCTTCAATGATAAGCACACCTGGATGCGACATGCAACATTGTCAATAACTCTGACACACTGCTCTCTTTTGGCATTGCCCGGATTTTGGCTGTACGGAACCTTTGCAGTTCGGATGCTCGCGCAGAGAGAGGAAGAGGAAGACGACAAAGAGACAGGGAAGGGATGAAACACACAGCGATAGGGATGCATACACTGAGGATGAAAGAAAGAGTAATCCACCGGTGTTGATAGATATCAGAGTAGACAAATATTATTTTTGTTTTATTCAATTAATTAAAAGTAATAGAAATATATAAGTAGATAAAATCATTAAATTAAAACCTATCCACAGGCCCTGCTTATTATTATTATTATTATTATTATTATTATTATTATTATTATTATTATTAATAGTTAACTTATTTGTGTCCATTATTTTTATACTTCAATTAAAATATTACAGCTTAAATAATTAACCCATAAATGCTTATTTTGTCTTTTAGTCCTCACATTCCATGAGCGATGTTTCTGACAAAGGGGGAAGAATTGCTGTTTTCTGCGTCAGAATCTATCCATCTAACACTTATCGTTGGCTAGTTTTTGACGTTGAAGTAATTTTTTTTGTAGCTCCTTACATCAAGTGGCTTCATGCCTTGTCTGGAGCAATTTCCATTAAAAAAAAATGCTTATTTAATGATATTCAATGAAAATGTGTCAAACTGCAACTTGTTTCACATCTGCAACGAGCCTGTTGACACCTGCTATATAGGTAATCAGTATCTTCAATGATAATTTTTTTTAAACCAATAAAAAAATAAAGCATTTAAGGGTTAAGTATTATTGTGTGCATAAAAATGTTTTCGTTTTAATATATTCAACAATAATCCATTAAACTACATCCAAGTAAAATTCCGAAACGCATTAAAATAAATACTTAAAATAATTTAGAAATTTCAATAATCGATTCAGTTACTGTGTATTTGTTTACTATTACAAAAATGATAACTGATGTATTTGTTGATGAAAATTATCTCTTATTATTGTTTACCATATTCATGATTTCTTTCAAACACCGAAAAAATACAATATTTTCCATTTCATTGATGTTAAGAGCTTTCTTAATAAAAGTGCATACTTAAATGTTTTGTCAGTCATATAGTCCTGAATAAATGAAGACGCACGAGCTTTTACACTCACATTCATAAGTTCTTTTACTCTCACCCATAACACCGGGAACAAATTTAATAACACACAATTTTTTGAAGATTCACCGGCTGATCAACATACAACTGTAAAGAGAGAGAAAGAGAGAGAGGGATAAAGTAAAGAGAGAATTCTAGTCAAAACAGCAGCCGCATGTTCTGGTTTATGTAGTTAATAGCATCGCCATTTCTTAATTGACCCAGTGGTTCAATTGGTTAGCATGCCATACTTACAGACAGAGGCTATGAGTTCGAACATCAGCTGAGACATAATTATTTTTACTCTGATTTTGTCCTAAGATGAACTTAAACATTTTAAATTAAAATATTATGCAGATTGTTTAGTTTTATTTTTTATTTAATCTATGTAATTTACGAAAATTAGAACCCTGGCGACACCTGTTTTATTTAGAGTAATTAATTTTGATTATAGTAAAGCACTCTTTAGTCTTGGTGGGTAATCAGAGAGATTGTATCTCCATAAAAACACTCGTTCCAATCACCTCACTGGGTTGGTGTTAGGAATGGAATCCGGCTTATAAAAATCTCACCTCAATTAAGGAAATGACTTTCAGAGAAACCTGACCAGAAATAAATTTGGAAATCAATTTCTAAAAGTCGTCCAACAGATGTCAGCATGTGAAACGGCTTTTAAACCGAATATGATGATGATGATTATATGATATGATGAATTACTTCCCAAACACATGAAGATCTGATGTTATTCCACACGCACACACATACGAATATAAACGAGAAAATATGACCTTTTCCCGAGCAACGCCGGGACACAGGTCCAGCTAGTTGATAATATAGCTAAAGCTATCTATCTTTTTATATTCGTTTCTAAGAAAACATTGAAATAGTCTTACACCCTAGTAATGTATAACTCATTGAAAAATTATTTGTTTGTTCAAAAGAAAGCAGACATTTGTCATTTATGCAATTGTAAGAATTTACAATTGGTGCCAAAATTGTATGAAGAAATGCAAGAAAGACAGTGAGAGAGAGAGAGAGAGAGAGAGAGAGAGAGTAAAAAAAATAGCTAATTCAGCCAAATAGCAACCGGCCATGAAAATCAACTATTTCCTGTTTGAAACCCTTAACGGAGAATTTACGTCTCTGTTGAATCTAGTGAAGCACTTCCACCTGTACTGTCTGATCTTAGGCATTAATTGGATCGCAGATTTTCCATACACACATTATTAATACACTCAACACAGAAGTGTTTTATACACAAGAACAATAATCATAATGCCAATCAAATGCCTTACGGAAAGTTGGCAGATGGTAAGCTTCATCGACTGTGCCAAAAACGTGCTGTCTCAATTATATCTTAAACTTTTACAAGTAGAAGCTACATGATGGTGACAGAGTTGAGGAAACAAATACTATAAGGTGACACCCCCCTCCTCAATGGCACCTATAGAATCGTTAATCAAATTCATAATTTTTTTTCTGCAATCCAACCATATTAGTAGAAATAAACTTTAATCTATATCTGACTTGTCCACCAAGTTTAAGTAATGAATGCCCAACAGTCTTTGTTTTACTCACGAGGAAACATTTGCTTCAACATTCCATGTTCGTTGATAGAGGAAACAAACGTAAATTATTAAAATAATTGAAGAAGAAAAATGATAAAGCCTATCTTATATATATATATAAAACACAGGGTGATGCTTTAAATCTCCCAAATTTTGGGTGTGCACTATGCAGGCTGTAGTGGCAATAGAGAAGCAGAGCCGATAATAATTGTGGAAGAAAAATGATAAAACCTACCTTACCGAACGAGACTTAAAGCATCACCCTGTGTGTTTATATATACATATATATATATATAGTGTGTCAGGTTGTATATGAAAAAAAATCAAATAAAGTGCTCGATCATATAAGAGAGCTAATATAATTTATTTAGATACTGTATATTACATATTTCAGCAATGTACCGCGGTTTCATCGAAAAGGGCAGATTTAGACATCTTTTGTAAATCTCCGTGCCCAGTGGAATCATCGGCAAGCTGAAACTATTGTAGTCACAGCCCGATAGGGAATGGCGTCAATAATGACAGAAAATGGTGTATCTCTGAGGGGGTCCCCGAAAAAATCCGGTGTGGGATAGTGATTAACTAAGACTTAAGAGAGTTCGATGTTAGATTGTGTTTGAAAGGCCTTCATGTTATTCCCTAGCAAGTGTTATTTATTTATTTATTTATTTATCTGTTCTTTTGTGGATTTGTAATATTATTGTTTTACTTAGTCTGAAAAAATACGAAAGGGGCGGCTATGAAGTTTGCCGTTTGGGTTTGTGAAATTAGGATGCTTTTTTGTTGTCGTTTTTGGGAATAAATTCATGTATCGGATTAATTGTCCGATATAGTGCTGAAAAAGATGATGCAATAATATTTCTTTGGACTTAATCTGCCCTTTTGGATGAAACCGCGGTACATTGCTGAAATATGTAATATACAGTATCTAAATAAATTATATATATTATATATATATATATATATAAATAAACAAGATTTACTACATTTCAAAGGCCAAGTTTTATTCTTCTTACAAATCATTTGTTTAAAACAATCACTTTTGGTACAATTACGGGTCCATTTCGTTCACCGATATTGACATCCAAATGTCGGTTGACCTTCTGATGAACGAAACGGAACCGTAATTGTATCAAAAGTGTTTGTTTTTAAAGAATGATTCGTAAGAAGAATAAAATCTTGACGTTTGGAATGTAACTAAATCTTGTTTATTTATATATGCTCTGTTGTTACATGTTGACAATCATCGAGATTTCAATTGGAAGTGGTTAGTATACATACAGAATAGAAGGTATATGCTAAAACATATTTTTGCACACCTATATATATATATATATAAGTACTGTGTGGTAGGGCAGGAAAAACCCAGCAAAATGCTCGATTAATTAAGAAATCCGAGATTTCGAATGATTAAGAGCATAAATATTTATTTATAAAATACAGAAATTCAATGTAACATCGGTACCGTCGGTTTCAAAGCGGGAGGTTAATCCCGATTATCGTCAGCTGATAAACATTTTAGAAATGGTGAAACTTATTCGGTCACACCTAAAATCACGTAGGACGTGATTTGTGTGAAATGGGGGGGGGGGGTTACATATGTGTGCGTAAGGAGTTAAATTTAGATTTTAATATTTAAATTTTTAATATATATAAAATGGCTATTAATTAAAATAAGGTAGAAAAAAGGGGAGGTTGTAATATATATAAAAAAATATGTGTAAGAAATTCTGTAGGGCAGAGGTCGGGGGTGGGGGCCAGGAAGTATACGACATACAAAATTGTCAATAACTCTGACATCTTACCTGAGAGTCAAACGTTCAAACTTGTCGGCCTAACATTTACAACTAACATGAATTGGAACAAATGCATAGAAGACATTGCCAAGGCTGTTGCAAAGAAAGCGGGCTCCATCTATCGTGCTAGAAAACTTCTCACACCTGCCATATCAGGAGTATATCTCTACAAAGCCACCATCCTCCCATGCATGGAGTATTGTTGTCACATCTGGGCTTGTGCACCATCCCCTAGTCCCTCCCTCTTAGACAAGGTCCAAAAAAGATTATCTAATCTAATAGGTCCCTAACTATCCACCAAGCTCCAACCCCTGCTTCATCGCCACAATGTTGCATCTTTATGCTTGTTTTACATGTACTTCAATGGAATGTGCTCCAATGAACTTGTTGTTCTGGTTCCCCCTCGACGTAAATACACTCCATGAACCCGACAATCAGCTAAATCCCATCGATTCACTGTAATGGCCTTTATTTCAGGAATAGTCTGAGAATTGTTTTGTTAAACATTATCTTTTAGATAACTCCACATATAAAAAAAAATTGGTGATTGAATTTTGATCACAACTCCTACTGATGAGACGATTGCCATAGTGTTTCCCCATATAATTGAACGGTTATAAAACAAAGATTGTTGGGCATTCATGACTGAAATTTGGTGTATAAGTCAAATATATACAAGCGTATATTTGTACCAAATATGGTTGGATTTCAAAAAGAATTGTGAATTTTATTAACGATTCTCTGGGTGACATGTTTTGGGGGTCACCCTGATAAATTGAAATCTCCAATGGGCAAATCCATTCATGGTTTTCGATAGTCGTTAATGAGTTCAGCATTGATGTGTTTGCATTTCTAGATTACTATGTCTAAGTTTAAGTTGCTGTTTTTTTTTAACTACTGACAAGAAGAGCACTTTATCAAAGTAAAGCCAGGAAAATATTTGTGTATAAATGCCATTTTTTTTTCACTTTTTCTCCATCCAATGAGATCTTTCGTTACTCAAGCAATGAATCTATACTGTTAGGTGGAAACATTTCTGTACATAAAGAGAAGTAACTCTCGCTTGACTCAAACATATTTTGAGAAAGGAGCAGATTTCAATGGATGTGCATCGCACAGTGGCTTCAATTAATGTCCTCATTATAAAAGTAAATTCTTCTTTCAGTTGTAGATATATTAATAAATATTATTGTTGCTCTACGCCTAAGAGTTTTCATTCAAATGTATTTTCATACATTCGTCCTATGTCTCACAAAATCACTTCAATTACCGACACGAAACAATGAAACAGGGCCCTTTTTTTCTCTCTATTTCCTGATGTTTTGCATGCCCTGTCCAAATTTGTTTGAAAACGTGTGATCTATGAGTCTGTGAATAATCGACCAAGCATTGACAATCTTTTGCTGAAGTCTGTGTTTAACTGTGACAGTGAGAGGTGGCTATGGTGAAGTGGATATTGGCGTGGACTGATGACTTGGGTGTGCCAAGTTTGAATCCTGTTGGTTCCATAGCCCCACTTATAAATGTTGGAACCCTTCATGTGGTCTGATTCTAGAAAAAACAATGCCAACAACACTGATTCATATGAATTGACCTTTTTAAATACTAGCTGTGATACCAGTCACGTGACAGACTTGGAAACAAGTACAAGAGATGCAAAATATTTTTAAAAAATAGTTCATAAGAAAAAAACATCATCGATGGACCAACAGGTGGCTGTGATGAAGTGGGTACCGACATGGACTCACAACCTGGGCATGCCAAAGTTGAATCTTATTGGTTCCATAACTTCACTTTCACTAATGGATGTTGGCAACCTTCACGTGGTCCCTCTTGTAGGTGCCTGATTCTAGAAAGAACTTGGAAAACCAATGATAGTTGGCATAATCATGTTTACACACCTGTTCTTGTTAGATCACCAAAGTGAAGCAACATTGAAGCTGGTCAGTACCAGATGGGTGACAATTTAGGAATACCAGGCGCTGTACGTAGGTGGACGACGACGACGACACCTTCCTGCAAAGACTAACGTCATCAAAATCATCTCCACTGTCCAGGATATACATGCGGCTTATGGGGACCGTTTGTGAATTCAGTATCCTCTAAAAACTTCCTCCTTTTCATGGGTGGGTGAGAGAAGAAGCCGGTTCAACCCATCATGAGCCAAGTTCACACCAATAAAATAAGGGAAACCAATGCTCGATTCTGTTGTTCACATTGGAAAAACCGAATCAACAAGTTGTACCATGCTGATTCTTACATATTTAGATATTTACGTTCTTCTGAACTGTGGCAGAAATCTGTGGTTGATGTCGTTTGAAAGAAATTTTTTTTAAATCAACAGAGGTGTATTAATGATAAGTAATTGGTGAAGGGCTTGGTAGACATAATCCTGTCTATGTAGATCTCTTGACTATTGTTACACACATCCTTTATCTTTCCAATTCCTCTTCTTTTTCTTTTTCTTTTTTTTTCTGCTACTGCATCCTCTTCTTCTACTTTCTCTTCTTCTACTTGCTCTTCTTTGGCTTCTTTTTATTCCTCTTCTACTTTTCTTCTTCTTCTGCTACCTCTTCTCCTGCTTCCTTTTCTTCTGCTTCTTCTCCTTCTTCTGCTTCTTCTTCTTCTTCTTTTTCTGATTTCGCTTCTTCTGCTTCTGCTACCTCTCCTTCTTCTGCTTTTTCTTTTTCTTCTTCTTCTTCTGCTTCCTTTTATTCTTCTGCTTTTTTTTATTCTTCTGCTTTTTTTTCTTCTGTTTCCACCTCTTCTTCTGCTTTTTCTTTTTCTTCTTCTGCTTTTTCTTTTTCTTTTTCTTCTGCTTTTTCTTTTTCTTCTTCTTCTTCATCTTCTGCTTCCTCTTCTTCTACTTTTTCTTTTTCTTCTTCTTCTGCTTCCTCTTCTTCTTCTTCATCTTCTGCTTCCTCTTCTTCTGCTTTTTCTTTTTCTTCTGCTTTTTCTTTTTCTTTTTCTTTTTCTTCTTCTTCTTCTTCTTCTTCTTCTGCTTTTTCTTCTACTTTTTCTTTTTCTTCTTCTTCTTCTTCCTCTTCTTCTTCCTCTTCTTCTGCTTTTTCTTCTTCTTCTTCTTCTTCTTCTTCTGCTTTTTCTTTTTCTTCTTCTGCTTCCTCTTCTTCTTCCTCTTCTTCTTCTTCTGTTTCTTCTTTTTCTTCTTCGCAACTGTTATCTGTTATTTCGACAAAATAAAATTTTAAAAACTTCTTTCTCTTCTTTTTTCTTGTATTTTATACCCTCTCTCCCTCTTCCCATAATTCATCCCTTCTCCAATCCACTTCCAACCGTTTTAATGTTTCATCCATAAAAAAATACCTGTCAGCACTTCCTCTTCTTCCACAAGTTAAGTGAGATCTCATGTTACTTGTTATTCCTCATTTATTTAAACCACCGTTGAGCTCCTGACACGAGCACTTAAGACTGTTAAAAAGGGACCATTTTTCATCCCAAGTTATTAGTTCACCCCCCCCCCCCCCAAAAAAAAAAAAACAAGTTGGTGATAGTGTACTAAAGCCTCGGCATCAGTAGCCAGATATATACATTTAAAAGAAAAGTGACTAATTGAATAAAATAAATACTATTGCATCATGGGTTTTATGTGGACAATTTTAGTATGAATTTTGGGAGCTTTAGACCTAATCTAATCTATATGTGTTGTATTACTACTTTTACCTTATAAGAACACTCGCTCGCTTTCTCTTCTTCTTAATCTCAGGTGTCTCTGTGAACCGGGTTCGCGCCCTGTGACCGTCAGAGATTGTTATTTCCCTGCACTGATGAGTCATAAGCTTGAAACGATGTCGTACGTAGGTAAAATATTAAAAATCTAATTAAACTCTACTCACGTATTGAGCACTGCTGAAGTAAATACTGAAAAAATATGTAATATATTTTATGATATAAGTGTATATACATGAAATCGTATTTACATATATTTAATTTTATTTTAATTAGTTTTCTTTTACCATTATTTAATTTTATTTTTAGTATATTTTTCTTAAAAATAATACATTTAAAATGTTTCATATTTTCTGCAAATATCGCAATAGAGCCAAAACTCTGCGATACAAAATTATAAGTGTACGATTTGAAAATCACTACGTAATGAAGCTGGGAAAAGTGAAGCGGGATAAAGTGTGGGATCAATGTAGTTGGAATTTCGTTGACTTTCAAACTGGAATATTTATAAATCTATTTTCATAAACAATCATTCATTAAGAGAAATCAGCAAGCGATTTGATTAGTAGACTGAATGGCGCTTGGGAATTGTGTTCGGCTGGGAGAGAGGAGGGAGGGAAAGAAAGATTGAAAACACTGATTGATATTTTGATCTTGAGTTTATTGGGAAGAAGAAAAGAAGGGAGGAAAGAAAGAAAGACAGAAGAAAATAAAAAAAAAGATAGAAAGAACTATTGAAACACTTACCGGCCCACTGTGTTCATGGGAGGAGAGAAAGAAAGAGAAGAAGGAAAACAAATTAGAAACACCGATTGGCACTAAGAAATGATGGCCATGGAAAGAAAGAAAGGAAAGAGAAATGACTGAAACCTTGATGTGCGTTTCAAGATTCATAAAAGAAAGAGAGAAGGAAAGACAGAAACCTTTGAGATTGTGTTCATGAAAGGAAAGAAAGAAAGAGAAAAGGAAATACAAGTGAAAGGTTATCACGAAGAACAAAAGCTGATTGTTGTTGTTGATTAGATGCCGAGAGTTTGTGGATGAACGCTGCTGGTCAGTTGGCAATCTGTCTTGCTGGTCAATTATCTTCTGGACCGGACCGTTTCCTTCCTGTACGTCCTCTCGACTTGGCAACTTGCTGGTCGATCCTGATTGACTGCAAACGTTTGTCATTTGATTCCAAATCTCTTTAAAATACACACACAATACACATATCGAAATGGATATGATTTTCCAGGCACAAAACGCAAATTACACTCATGCTATATATATATAAAATATATATATATATATATAATTATATATATTATATAATTATTTGTATTTCTACAGACATGTACAAAAAGCCGCTACAATGGCATGCCGATGTTATCGATCAATAGTTATTAGAAACTAAGATCTCATCAGACGGAAAAAAGTATGATCTTTCACTCAGATGTTCATATTGGCGAAAAAGCATATATTAGAAGTATACCCGTCCCAGAGCGGGTAAAATTAATTCCCCTAAACAGAACAACTTTGCACCACTTTTATGTCTCCTTACAAGGATTAAAATCAAGATATGTGACTAAATCTTATGTCTAGAAACCTTATTCCGATTTTGACCAAAAACTATTTTGATTCTAAAATTTAAGGATTAAGCTTAAGGGATCCGTCTTGTTGGAGAGTAATACAAGACTCCTTAGATGTTGTATTCATTCATAGAACCAATCGTTTCTTCAACATGTTGGTTAATTTTTACTGCTTTTCAATGAAGATGATAGGAGTTTTGGTACTGCTCCAGATTAGGACCCAAGCTTTTAACACTTGTTCAGTAAGGCTAACCTGAACACTGTTTTAACACTTGTTCAGTAACCTTAACTGTTTTTACACTTGTCCAGTAACCCTAACCTTGACACTGTGTTAACACTTGTTCAGTAACCTTAACACTGTTTTTACACTTGTTCAGTAACCTTAACACTGTTTTAACACTTGTTCAGTAACCTTAACTGTTTTAACACTTGTTCAGTAACCTTAACTGTTTTAACACTTGTTCAGTAACCTTAACTGTTTTAACACTTGTTCAGTAACCTTAACACTGTTTTAATACTTTTTCAGTAACCCTAACCGTAACACTGTTTTAAGACTTTTTCAGTGATACTTTTCTTTTAAAAAAATTGTGTCAAAAAAAATATTTTATAATCTGTTTAGTTTCACACAAAAAAAATATTTTCCTTCATTAAAAAAATAAATATTTCTTTCATACAGTTTGACAAATTTTACTATTTGATTAAAACCAATCTTTTTTTGACTAATTGTATTCTTGTTTTAAATGTTAGTTATTTTTTGAACACGGACAACCAACTTTTCATTCTGCTTTTTTTATGGCTGTCTACGTAAACATCCGAAAACTACCGACGTCAAGTCGATTTTATCTTAAATCCTAATCTGTACCAGTACCGGAGTTTTTTCACCAGTTCAAACCATTACAGATGCCGGTTTTGGGCGCTTATAAGCAATTGACTCATTCAATGAGATATCTTCTTTATTCGCTGCATCCGATCATTTTGATGAGTGTGTATCGTTTCAATTGTGAATAACTTTTCATACGCAACATTGGTTTTTCCAAAAGAAGCTTTGCTCGACTCAATCTTCTTGCTTTTCTGTTTTGTGACAGCACTTGAGTTTTGCTTTTCTTGAAAGGTGATAGGTTTAAATCGATTTTCAGTACAGTTTGCATCATGCCATAACTGACTTTAGCCGATGAAGTCCATTTTTTAAAGCTTTTTTTAATTTCTTGTATCTTTTTGATAAGATTGGTTGTTCTTACTCTTCGACTTGGGGTACTTTTCACTTTTAGAAGAGCAGAACCAGCCTTCCTGAGGCGTTTCAAGATCTTATAAACACTAGACCTGCTAACACTAGGCTCTAAAAGTTTTAAAATATCACTAGGTGTTTTCCTTGTTTGGAATAGCTCATAAACTGCTGCGCTCATTGTGTTTTTTGTTGTTGTTTTTTTTTATATACTACACTTCATCCATATTTTTTCTCCCCCCACCCCCAGTTATTTATTTATTCATTTATCTATTTTAAAATCTTCACTTTTTCTGAAGACGTTCGTTGATTCGAACGAAACTGGTAAAATATCTCGTTTTCTTTAATGATTTTTTCTGTATTTAAAATTTGCTTTTTTAATTAAACCTGAAAAAAAAAAGAAATCAGTTAGCCATGATAGAAACAAATATCTGAATACAAAATCTCTTTAAAAAAAAAAATGACTCTATCAAAGTTATATAATCTACTTTCAAAAAAATAATCTACACTTGGTCTGATTAGTCATCCACAGAGAGCTGTTTCGTCTTTTCAACGCTCATCAGTGTGGTTAGATATAGCAAGATTCAAAATACTGACCTCGGTTGTTGACATGCTACTGAAATGTTGTAATGCTACTGAAATTGGAAGAATTACTTCAGACTTCTACCCGGTCATAGCCGACAGAATGAGAACAATCTACCCCCGTGGATGAAATAAAGGGTTCAATTCGAAATTCAATACGTGTTCTTGAGTCTGATATAAAGATTCTCGAATTCGACAAGACACACCTGAAAAAGGTCGGAGGTCACTTCAGCTGAAACGTTTTAAGAAGTCCAAATAATTCAAATAATACAAACTGTTCATTTTGTTTACATTTTTATTACGCTACTGATAACCAAAAGGACTCAATTCTTTTTACAGAAGAGTATAGAATTATGCTAAATGGAAACCATCATTTACTCCACCTATAGGGGAGCGTGTATATATATATATAGTTATTTATTATATTACAGAATTTACGATCAACATGGGATCTTAAGTTTCAGGCTGGAGGGAGGGGGCGGACTCGGGAAAAAAATTGCTGAGTCTTAATGAGTTTTAATTATAAACCACCTAACCGATGTTGTAGGTCATCCTTTGACCTCTTGGTTTTCTTATAATGGAATTGACGATAGCAGTAGGGGAGTTTATAATTAAAACTAAAAAAAAAAACAGCAATTTTGTCATTCGGGCCCCCTCCCCTTAGCTTGAAACCTAAGGTAGCATGTTGATCTGAACTTCTGTAATATTATAAATAAATATTATGCTCTAATTAAATAATCGAACCCTCTATAGGATTTCTTCTACCAAACGGAATCAAGAATTATATATATTTCAAAATGGCGCCCTGATTGGAATCCTGTCATTCTATTACTAGGGGGGAAAATCACGTGTGAGTGTTGTCTTTCTGTTGTTTTGTTCTCCACGAATTTTGTGCTCAATAAAACATATTGTATATGCCTTTTATTACTGTTTCTGAAGAACAGCAAGTAATTGTGTTTAATGGCTGCATTTTGCTCGTTGTGAAACAATTGTAAAACCATCGTCAATTTTGCCATTGAAAAAAAATGATATGAGTAAAGACTTAATTTTTCTGTCATTGGAATTAAAAGATTCATAATATATATATATATGTGTGTGTGTGTGTGTGCTACATAGAGGCTTTCGCATTTCATTCCCATAGGGAATTGTCAGGCTAAAACGAGTCCCTACGAAGATAAAATGTGGAAGCCTCTGTGAGCTTAATTGCCATAAATATATTTTCATAACTTACTATCTAGCTCTATTCACGTATTGAGCACTGTTAAAGTAAATACTGAAAATCGATACATAAAATATTATATCTCCTTATAAAATTTTATGTGGATACATGAAATAATGATAATATATATATATATATATATATATATATATATATATATATCCTTTACATTAAATTACAGGTTAAAGTGTGAATCTCATCGGCCACTGTTGTATGAACGGATTTAAAATGTTCAGTTGAAAAGCCACCAAATCTTGTAGCTGGGCCAAATTTATTAAAGATTCAATTATCCATTTTCTTGCCTGGATATAAATAAAGGGCACTGACCCCTTATTTTATGTCCAAGCTGTGTTAACGTGAGGGAATCTAGCATGATTGCCGGACATATTTATTGCCACTTGGTGGCTGTCCCCATCTTCCATGTCACGGACGGGAAATTGCACGTGCCAACTGGGTAATTTCCTTGTATTCATTATTTCCCCGCTGTGGAATTGTGTATCGAATGTTCCAATAATAGTTGGTTGAGAAAAATCATCTATAAAGGTGTGGGGGGGGGGGGGCTACAGATATCAGATAAGGTGTGGAAAAGAAAAGATCTTAAATAAGTCTGGCACAACACCTCAACTTTTGAGCACTATTTGATAATTTAATGATAATTTTTTTTTTAATTATTATTAATCATCGTAGCTGTTAAATGACAGTTGGAAAAAAAAATGTAAAATTTACAAGATAGAATAATTCAAACGAATAAAGAAACCGGAATATCCATCGCCCATAGTGTTATATAGAAAGAGTTTAACATGCAACAGATAGGGCATAAGAGTGTGTATATGCTGGCATTGTTTAATAGTCTGTGAAAGTCTTTCGCTCTGTGTGTGGGGCCATGGCTGGATTGTGACGTACGCACGTGTGTTGCCTCTGGAAGCGCAAAGGATACAGGCAAAAACGCTGTGTTTGGGTTTTGTCACACACAGCCTTCATCGGGACCACGGTGGCAAGCGTGTGACAATGATAAATATTTAAAAAAAAAAGGGTAAAAGTGTCCGGAAGTGGCTCGTAGGTCCCTAGGTTCCAATATCACCAACAGAATACAGGGGAAAGGGGATTCTCGAATTGAAGACATCACATAGAAAACAAGGAAGAATACGAGCAGGTAAAAGACGACTCAAACACAAGTTAAGATTCAAACAATATTTATTTATTATATATAGTAATAGAAGGGTGCTTAGGTTAGAATATTATCAGGAGGAAAGGGATTCTTCAATTGAAGACATCACAACGAAAACAAGGAAGAATAACGAGCAGGTAAAAGACGACTCAAACACAAGTTAAGATTCAAACAATATTTATTTATTATATATAGTAATAGAAGGGTGCTTAGGTTAGAATATTATCAGGAGGAAAGGGATTCTTCAATTGAAGACATCACAACGAAAACAAGGAAGAATAACGAGCAGGTAAAAGACGACTCAAACACAAGTTAAGATTCAAACAATATTTATTTATTATATATAGTAATAGAAGGGTGCTTAGGTTAGAATATTATCAGGAGGAAAGGGATTCTTCAATTGAAGACATCACATAGAAAACAAGGAAGAATAACGAGCAGGTAAAAGACGACTCAAACACAAGTTAAGATTCAAACAATATTTATTTATTATATATAGTAATAGAAGGGTGCTTAGGTTAGAATATTATCAGGAGGAAAGGGATTCTTCAATTGAAGACATCACATAGAAAACAAGGAAGAATAACGAGCAGGTAAAAGACGACTCAAACACAAGTTAAGATTCAAACAATATTTATTTATTATATATAGTAATAGAAGGGTGCTTAGGTTAGAATATTATCAGGAGGAAAGGGATTCTTCAATTGAAGACATCACAACGAAAACAAGGAAGAATAACGAGCAGGTAAAAGACGACTCAAACACAAGTTAAGATTCAAACAATATTTATTTATTATATATAGTAATAGAAGGGTGCTTAGGTTAGAATATTATCAGGAGGAAAGGGATTCTTCAATTGAAGACATCACATAGAAAACAAGGAAGAATAACGAGCAGGTAAAAGACGACTCAAACACAAGTTAAGATTCAAACAATATTTATTTATTATATATAGTAATAGAAGGGTGCTTAGGTTAGAATATTATCAGGAGGAAAGGGATTCTTCAATTCAAATCTCTTCAACCACCGATTGCCATGGCGAATAACTCCCTACCTGAGAGTCCAACATTCAAACTCTTCAACCTAACATTCACAAGTAACATGAATTGAAACAAATACATAGAAGACACTGTCGAGGCTGCTGCAAAGAAAGTAGGCTCTCTCTACCGTGCTAAAAAACTTTTCACACATGACAGTATCCTATATCTCTACAAAGCCACCATCCGCCCATGCATGGAGTATTGTTTCCACATCTGAACTGGTGCACTATCCACTAGTCTCTCCCTCTTAGACAAGGTCTTAAAAAGAGTCTCTAATCTAATAGGTCCTTAACTATCCATCAAGCTCCAGCACCTGTCCCATCGCTGCAATGTTGCATCCTTATGCTTGTTTGAGAAGTACTTCAATCGAATGTGCTCCGACGAACTTGCTGCTCTGGTGCCTCTTCGATGTAAATACACTCGACCAACCCGGCAATCAGCTAAATACCATCCATTCACTGTGGAGGTCCTTAGATGCCGGAGAGCCTTATACTCCAATAGCTTCTTACCTCGAACTGCCGCCTTTAGGAACTCCCTCACTGCTCCCAGTTTCCCCAACTCTACCGACATGCATAAATTTATAACTAATGTGAACAAGCATCTCACTGCACAGGTCATAATTTAGGATGACCCCCTAAACGTTCACCCTAATTCTCAGTAGCCCCTAAGGTCTACAGTGGCAAGTTGCCTTGTTTAGGGTGAACTAAGTTAAAAAAAAAAAAAAAACATGGACGGACAATTGAGAGAGAGGGCGAAGGCGTCATTTGCCCATCAACATGGATTATGTGTAAGTGTAGGAAAAAATGGTGCGATTAGAATCTGAGCTTCGTATCAATCAGTTGAGGTTGATTTACTCAAGAAGCATGATTTACACAATTGAAGAAGATGGATGTTGGGAAAGTGACGCGATTTGCATAGGCATGTGCAAATTTAATTCAAGCATATGGATCAACGAATTTGGGCACAGTAAAAGAAAGAATGAGACGTCGGGCAGCGAGTAAGAACTATTTTTTAACATTGTTTTGAAGGTGAGCAAAGACCAAGATGTACGATCGTTCCTCTTTTTTTTTCAGAAAACATTGCAGCTTTTTATAAAGCACAGCATAAAGTACATTAAGCACATGATGGACGGTAAAAGGAATCTACATTCTACAGAAACGGTTTATGTTCTGAACCTCCTTAAATAACCGATGGAGAAAATTGGCATCTGATTTTGATGAACAACATTTTAATCACACACAAGATGTGTTAAAATACTCCTCACTTCTCGGATTTATATATATTCGAAAAAAAAGCAACAAAAAAAAAACTTTCATGTTAATTGGTCTCATTAGCTGTAATTTGCAATTAACTAAACAAGTGTCATGCCTCACAAAGTGTTTGCCTATTACTACCGTCTCTCTCACTGTATGTTGTTTTAACACCCCCCCCCCCCCGATCTTATTTTATATACTTTTTCGTTTTCTCTAACTTCCGTGTGTTTTTCAGTCTCTGCGTTTATTAACAAAGGTAATCAATTCCCCACCGTCCTGCTTACTCCTCCCATTCTCCTTTCCCCCTCTTTTTTTTGTATTCACGAAAACAGTGAGAAAGGATCAGTAGTAGTATTTTACCAGTTGCTGGAGAACGAAACAGAGAGAGAGTGAGAAAGAGGGAGATATAGCGAGCATAAAGAGACTGATACTGGATTTTGTCTTTTCCTTTTTAAATTTTACTGACTTTTCAAAATGTAATGTGCTTCTTTTTTTTTTCGTAAAATAACAATCTATTAAAATTATTTTTTATTAGTAGTTTGCTTTGAAGAAATGAACCAGTTATAAAACAATATTTGAAATATCGCTTTCAGATTAATTTACAAGCGTGTCTTGTTTTCACGCCTCATCGTGCAGATGATGATGAAGGTCAAGCTACAATAGGCGATAGAACCTCAAGAGAGCAGTGTTCATGATTATGATGATGTTGATTTAAGCTGGAGTATAGAAGTTAAGGAATTTGGCAAAGAGAGATGTAGAATCTGAGATAAAGACTGATTCTTCATCTTTAAGTGATGGAGAAGAGAGATTTTTTTTGCCTGTGAAAGATCCTATTTCTCTTTTAAATCTCGAGAGAGAAAAAAAAAAAAACAAGAACCGGCAATTACTGAAGATACTCGAGTTAATATCGGTGAAGAGTCGATACCTGTTTTTTACATTTCTGGAAATGTTATTATCAATTCAACTTACTTTCCTGCAGATCAAACTGTCTTTTCTTTTTTTTACCTTGATTCATATTGTATATGTTATGTTTAATTGTTTGGTTCCATTTTACGGCATATCAACCCCTTTTTTATTATTTAATGCTGAAAGACAATACCCGTTACAGACAATTCATTGTATTATGTTTCAGAATATTTTAGATGGAGATCCATAATTTAGGTTATTCGTCCGACTATTTTTATCTTGGTTGATATTTTCACAACGTTTCGGCCGATTTAAAATCCGACCTTATTCAGGTTCATCTTTGTGAACTTTCGAATCTTTATATCTTGTGAACTTATATGAATGGATCCTTTGTACAATGGTTAAAAGGTGCTTATTAGAAATCAGTTCTAAATGACAGTCTTCGAGAAGTTTAAGGTTCAATCCTTACTACAAGCGATAATAACTAAGAGTATTATTATAATTAATTAACACATCTACCCGGCCATGGCTGACAAAACAAGAACAATCTACTCTCGTGGATTAAATCCTTAGATTCTCATGGATGGTTCTGCTCTTGAGGAGAAATCGACTCTGAAACTACTTGGTCTTTCTCCCTCATCAAATCTTTCTTGGAGTTCACACATTAGATCCATTTCGCTTTTCTCTATCTCTACAAATCTACTATCAGACCATGTATGGAGTACTTTTATCATATTTGGGCTGGGGAATCTCTGTCCCATTTGAGGGTTCTTGATAGGATGCAGAAACGTATCTGTAGTTTGATTGGCACCACCCTTTCTTCTTCTCTGCACCCAATCTCTCAAAGACGTGATGTTGCTAGTCTCAGTCTTTTCTATAAATACTATTATCATATGTGTTCTTCAGAATTATGTGATCTATCCCCTGCTTCTTTTGTTCCAGTTCACTGGTCTAGTGGTCTCCATCAATTCATTGTTTTGATACCTCATTGTAATACAGCTTCCTATTCCAGTAGCTTCTTTCCACGAACTGCAGGCCTGTGGAACTCTCTTCCTGATGACTGTTTTCCTCCTACCTATAGCCTTGGTCTTTTTAAGACTACAGTCAATAGGCATCTCCTGTCTTTACGATAATTATATTTCGTTTTTGTTAGTTCCTTGCATCAAATGGCTGCATGCCTTGTCTGGAGCGATTTCTAACAAAAAATAAAAATAAAATTAAAATAAAGAGGTCAGTTCGAAATTCCGTATAGGTTTCCAAGTTCAACATAAAGATAGTCAAATTTTTTAGATAACGAATGATAATCTGTATTCTTTGGATTATTCAGACTACTATTCTCATCTTGAATGTTATTCTCACAAAATTTCTGCTGATGTGATATGGACACGTGGTGCAACGGATAAAGATGTTAAGTACAATCAGTTCTAAGTGACAGTTCTGGAGGTTGAAGACCCAATCCTCACTACATACGATACTAAGAATGAAATAAAAATTACTTAAGACTTCTACTCAGTCGTGACTGACGGAATAAGAACAATCTACCTCCGTGGATTAAATAAAAGGGTTCAGTTCAAAATTCCATAGAGATACCCGAGTTTGACAAGATGAACCTGAAGAAAATCGGGAGTTACATCAGCCGAAACGTTGTAAGAACAACAACCAAGATGAGAATAGTAGTCCGAATAATCCCCATAATGCAAATTCATTGTATATGAAAATAAAGTTGAACGCAAGTTGCTATTTTACCCATGAATTAAAAGGGGTTCATACCTATCTGAACAGTTTCAGTGAGTAAATGATGTCATACTCCACTTTCCTTAGGACTACAAAAACTTATAAACAAAACAATAATAATAAAAAAAGTAAATTCTGAGTGTGGCTCAAGGTCCCATGGTTCTGATTTAAATAATAATAAAAAACACGAGGAGGGTCTCCAATTCAAGACACCAGTAAGTAAAGAAAAGCAGCAAACAAACAAGTGAGAAATAACATACGGCAACCAAGTTATAAATTAAAATACAGGTATTTATTTTCATAAACAAAAGGTGAAAACTTAACGTGGGAAAAGGGATTTAAAGAATATGTCTAACCGACCAGCAAAGAACACATTCAAATCAACAACATCAGTTTCTGAGTGAAAGCGGTATAGTGTAAGTTAAAACTTACACTATACCGGTAGGCAGTTCAAAAGATAATCTACATTAGTCTTAATGTATAAAGTTCTCTCCATGTGAAAATGTTTGTCAAATGACTGAGAGTCAATAGGCAAAGAAAAAAGTGAGTTCGATCAGTATAAGGCACAAAGGGGCTAAGTTGTTTGGAATCGCCAGTCAGGATATCGGATTAATAGCCACAGGCAGTATGAAACATATTTGAATATGATTCTTTTGCTCCAACATCTTAGATGAGAATGGTAATGACATTTTATCGATGAGACAAGAGGACAGGATTTGAAATTTATTTGAATATGATTCTTTTGCTCCAACATCTTAGATGAGAATGGTAATGACATTTTATCGATGAGACAAGAGGACAGGATTTGAAATTTATTTGAATATGATTCTTTTGCTCCAACATCTTAGATGAGAATGGTAATGGCATTTTATCGATGAGACAAGAGGACAGGATTTGAAATTTATTTGAATATGATTCTTTTGCTCCAACATCTTAGATGAGAATGGTAATGACATTTTATCGATGAGACGAGAGGACAGGATTTGAAACATATTTGAATATGATTCTTTTGCTCCAACATCTTAGATGAGAATGGTAATGACATTTTATCGATGAGACGAGAGGACAGGATTTGAAACATATTTGAATATGATTCTTTTGCTCCAACATCTTAGATGAGAATGGTAATGACATTTTATCGATGAGACAAGAGGACAGGATTTGAAACATATTTGAATATGATTCTTTTGCTCCAACATCTTAGATGAGAATGGTAATGACATTTTATCGATGAGACAAGAGGACAGGATTTGAAACATATTTGAATATGATTCTTTTGCTCCAACATCTTAGATGAGAATGGTAATGACATTTTATCGATGAGACAAGAGGACAGGATTTGAAACATATTTGAATATGATTCTTTTGCTCCAACATCTTAGATGAGAATGGTAATGACATTTTATCGATGAGACAAGAGGACAGGATTTGAAACATATTTGAATATGATTCTTTTGCTCCAACATCTTAGATGAGAATGGTAATGACATTTTATCGATGAGACAAGAGGACAGGATTTGAAACATATTTGAATATGATTCTTTTGCTCCAACATCTTAGATGAGAATGGTAATGACATTTTATCGATGAGACAAGAGGACAGGATTTGAAATTTATTCTATAACTCAAATTCAATCTTTTCTCAATGTCAGTGGCGACATTTTCTTTAACTTGATAATCCTTTTTATTTTCTTTGGAGCGCTTCTGCCCAATATTTGACATACGACAATAAAGGCTTTTTTCCTTTTTTTCCCGTCATAGATATGGTCCAACCGACAGTTAGGAAGAAACTGTTAATGCCATAGCTAAGTTCTCACATTTGGGTACTTATATAATGGTCGATCACGTGACTGAGAGCGTGGGTGGATTTGCGTGAGTGCATCGCCTGACAGCCAGATGCACTTAGGGGCAAGGTCAAAAACACTCTTGTTGACGTAGGATGCGGCACATGGCTGACGTGGCAGGGTACAAGAAAATGCTTTGCTCTGTTGAAAATGTATATCTTTTCGCTCATAAACTAGAACGATAAAATAAAGTATAAAAATGCATTCATGTGTTCTGTCGGTATTTTGTCTAATAAAATGAGCTTCTAAAAACCTAAGTCGAATAGTAATATGACGCAACAATGAGCACAAGATATCTGATAGGATTTAAACTCGTGGTGACAAAAACGAGAGAGAATTAATAAACGTCCGCAAGAGAAAGAAAGAAACAAGAACACATGCAAAAAAAGAGAGGAATAGAAAGATTAGAATCATTGACTGGTTGTATTGTTTTCAGTTTAACAATCTTTGCCATTATCCGCGACCTGTCAACCTTTCCTTTGTCATCTTGATAGTGCTTGGCGATTCATGACATTATTAATAATTCTGAGTCAGAGTCGGTTGGCGCGATGTTTCAATGCGACAACATAATTGTCTCAATTTACTTGTCTCCTGATGAGGGCGAAACAGGTACAAGGCTTTCAAAACGGGCGCCCATCATTGTACCACATTGTACCACATGATTTTTTAGTATTAAGTTACATTTATTAAAAAAATAAAAGAAAGACTTTTTGCATCGTAAGTTTGATCGGATTGTCCCTTAATGTAAATAAAATATATTAATCTGCGTATATACCTATTTTATAATTTATAAGTGGTGTAGCTAAAATTTATGTACCCTACGAAATATTTGAACCTAATGATTCTGGTAGCAGTAAGAGGACTTGTTTCTGAGAGAGGGTTATCTCCTCCGACTCAATCAATAATGTCAGTAATCAAAACAGAAACTGATAAACAGACTAAATATAAAAATGAAAAAAAAACGATTGAAAATTTTTTTTTCTTTTACAGAACACGAAATAAGCTAAAAAGTGTTGATATGCCATAAAACCAACCAAACATAATCAAACCAGAATATTCTAGAGTCAATAGATATATAAATAGAATAGCAGAAATATGCATCTGGATCACATATATATTTGTTTTTATTTTTATTTTTGATACAGTATATTCAGAGTTACTTTCTGGAACCATATTCAAGTTATCTCCCCTTAATTATATAGGCAACAAGAGCATGAACTCTCTACTTCCGGAAACAAAATAAAATTCCTCACTACACGGGGGATTTAAAAGGGGGATTTAGCCGTTTTGTGGCATTATGCTTAAAGTTAGGCGTACTTGTCCAGGCTAGCTCAACGTTTAACATGGTTCTACACTGCTGACGCCATGTCATGAGATCTCACTTCTGGGTAGTTAAAATAGGATTCACAGACAGCTAGCCATTTCAGCATGGCACATTTTTTACTCATTGCTGAATTCTTGGCAGAATTCTTCCCAGATAATATCAAAGTAAGTTTTATTTACTTTACATAGCCAATGCATTCTCTGTAATGTGTTTAACCCTGGCAATATATGTATTTACATTGTTCTTGGGACATTTATGTAGAATTACTTTTAGTAATTACGTTTATTGTTTGCACTCTATTTTATACATCATGTTGTATTGTCCCTGTTACGTTTGTCTTAGACAAACCTCTGAAAAATATATATATATATATATATATATATATATATAAATATATATAGTCATCCACAGACAGACTGTTTCGCTGTATTACAGCTCTATAGTGCAGCTAGACTAGCACCACTCCCAAGCCAGGGATCAGACCATCAACCATCTAATTGACAGTCGGCAGCTCTACCACTATGCTATGGGAGAAGCGCTCCTAAATTATATCTACAATGTCTATTTATATAAACATTAATCGCCATGCTTGATTCATGGATAAATGCAGCAGTCTTTTTGTTATTACAATACTTTCATTATTGTCTTTACGGTAGAGTGGGAGGTAGTCAGCCATGTCAAAGTGGTGAGAGGAGATTGAGGATTGAAGGTTTGTTTCACTTAGAGCCAGGATATCCGGGGAGTTTGTCAGGAGAAAGGTTTCTACAGCGTTGATGTTGGTTCTAAGTCTCCGGATATTTGTGAATGCGAGCCTCAAGGGCAGAGGTGAAAGTGTTTTTTGTTGAGTGTCTGGTTTAGGTTTGTTTTTATTTTTTTGTAATGACATGTTTGTTTTGATTATAGAGTGGGTTGGGCAAGGTGTGTGCTTGTTTGGTGCCAATAAGCTCACACAACCAGTCCATTAGTCGCGACCTGGTCCATGGGGGTTATGGCCTCGGGAAAGCCCACTGGAGATAATTGCAGGGTCCCTTTCCATGTGCGACATGCCACATACAACTAACCACGGTATTATGCAACTGATGATGGAGCAGCCGTTCTTAGCACTACCCAAAAGTTTGGGCTCCTGTCCTATCAGTCGGAAACAGCAGTCAGACAAGCTGTCTAACCTGTACCCTCAACCTGTTGGAACAAGAGCGACCCAGACTGGTCATGTAAGACTTAGTGACGAAAAAAATATTCCCCAACTTCATCGTTGTCTTTTTCCCCCTTTTGATTCCGACCATTGTGTTCTCAAGAAAACACATATTCAATATAATGACCGCCTGCTTGGAGAATATACTCCAACACGTGGTCGCTACACAAACATAAAAATAGAAAATAAAATATTCCTATTTTATAGTATTACATTCTTCTCAATATTCAGAAAATAAAAATAAAGTAATATCTTTGAGAACTGTGACATAAATTTGGTTACAGACATTCAGGCACAAAATCTCTATTATATTTGCCTTATTCATTTTAATAATTTTTTTTATTATTATGTCTAAATAATTTGTAAATATTGGACACTATGACGAATTGTTATTTGTAAATCTTTCTAGTCTATGATAGAATAATTAGTTTACTCGCTAATCAGAACGAGCCATTTATTTGGCTCTAGTGGTATAATGTCACATTTGTCTCACGTTGAATTAAGAACGTTAATATATAAGCATGATAAAGGACAGCTAGCTAAAACATGAGAGAAAGAATACTATTTTTATTTGTTACTTAATCTAACAGGAAGAATTGAGTGAATAGTATTTTATTTACTCCGTGAACTGGAAATGTATATTTAAAAATTATATTGTTTTTTAATAATACTACTATAGGGTTATTCAAGCAATGTACAGAAATGCTCAAAGTTATGTTAGAATTAACAGCACATTTAGTGACAGCTTTAATGTTAAAATAGGAGTACATCAGGGTTCTTTACTAAACCCGTTTCTTTTCATTTGTGTCTTAGAGACATTGTCCAGAGAGTTCCGTACTGGTTGTTCAGAAGAGATGTTTGTATGCTGATTATTTAGTACTTGCCTGTGAAAGGTCTACTTGTTAAGTTACAGACTTGGAGAAATGCTATGGAAAGTAAAGGTCTGAGAGTGAATGTTACTAAGACCAAAGTGATGATCAGTGGTTGTAGTGTTGGAAATCTCCCCAAAAGAGGAAAGTTCCTCTGCTCAGTTTGTGGAAAGGAAGTCGGGCGCAATTCAATTATTTGTAGTTCTTGGAAGCATTGGGTATACATATACTCAATTACTGGGAGGTTGAGAGGATAATCAATTTCTGTGCAACAAATGTAAAACAATGGAGATGGAAGAGGACTTAGATATGAACAAAGTATATCTGGATGACAAAGCTATTGACGTTATCGGGAAATTTTATTATCTTGATCATACCATTGGAGCACAAGGTGGAGCAGGTGCTAGTGTGATTGCAAGAATTAGAATAGATGAAGTAAGTTTCGGGAACTTCTGCCATTACTAACCAGCAGAGCATTACCACTGTCGACCAAGGAAAGAGTCTACTAGGTATGTGTACATAGTGTGATGATGTATGGAAGTGAAACCTGGCTAGTGAGGGTTGAGGACATGCATTGCATGAAGAGAAATGATATAATGATAATACGATGAATGTGTAATCTGAGTCTTAAAGAAAAACTTAGTTCTGATTAGCTCAGAAGAAGATTAAATCTGGACAGTATAAGATGTATGTAGAAGAAGAGACTTCAATGGTATGGCTACGTTGAAAGAATGGATGAGAGTTCTTGGGGTAGTAAATGCAGAACAGTTGCGGCAGCAGGTTCAGTTCACAGGGTAAGGCGAAGAAAAACATAGAGGAAGTAGTAAAAATCGACATGAGGGATAAGTGAAGACCTGATCAGAGATAGATTTCTTTGGAAGTCAATCCGCCTGGTGGTGAGTTAAGAGAGTTAATATATGTGTGATTAAGATACTAACTTATTTTCATTGATAAATTTAGAATCCTTCTGAAGAGAAAAACAAAATGCTGGAGTCTTTGATGGTAATGTAGAATCACAACAATGGCGCTATTAATTCCACTCATACCAAATGGTCGGAATAATTTTTCTCCCAGAAACGAAGAACTCTTGAAGAATACTCCGATTCGTCCATGCATAAACCAAGAATCTGGAACCTTTAATTCTTCTTCCTTGGAATTCCCAAAATCAATAAATGCCGGTTTGTTGACACGATTATACGTCTTTGAAATCCCTATAAGCAGATTAATTTGCCTAAGTGGCAGACGGCCTCCAATGGCAAGCAACAGTCGTGCTCTTTTGATTCCGACCACTCCCAATACAAACCGAAATGTACCGATTGGGTTAAATGGGAATGTTATCGAACTGGAATGGACACTGTCCATCATTTTTGTTTTCTTTCTCACTTCTATCCCTTGACGCTAGCTCTCAGACATTCTGTAATGGACGACAGTAAGTATAAAGAAAGAGAGAAACAAAGAGAGAGGTAGACCATTGATGTCGGTTATGTGAAGGAGGCGTTCGGTCAATTGCAGACATTGTAAAGAAAGACTGACCATTGGGACGACGTGAAGTGCATGCGAGATGGACAGAACTCAAGTGTTGTAGGACAAAGAAAAGGAAGTCGAATACATAGAACCTTTTGAATAAGCTTGTTGGGGATTTTTGGTTGTGATATATATATATGAAAGGATAAAGGTGTTGAAGAATGAGTGCACACACATATACATCTATGCATATATATCCTTATAAAGTTAAGTATGTTTATAAGTTTATATGTACAGAATTCTCTCGCACAGCGTTTTTTTCTGTGGAATTTGAGTGTCAACTATAGAAGATAGGTTCAAGTTAAACAAGTTGAGTTAAACCTTTGTCTTATATTTGGTTTGTGTTTATTCCTTTTTCCATTTTATTTTTCTCATTATGTTCGATTCTTACCCTTATACTTTATTTCGCATACACACACAAATATACATGTCTACCTATATAAAGTTAGGTATGTGTGTATGTTTATATATTTATACGTACAGGATTCACTCCTAAACTAATTAATCGATCATTATGAATTTTGGAACACAGCTGCTAGGCGTACGGGGTCAAAATGTGAGCTATATTTAATTTAATTTAGTTTTATGCAAGATAGGGTAAAAAGGGGATGGAAGACCTTCATGAAAATTTAGGTACCTCCAATTTTTGTGAAATTTTAATAATAGATAATAGACATCAATTAATATTCCTCAAATTTCAGTGTCTTAGTATTTTAAAGGGTTTTTAAGGGAAATGATATGAGCACAACCTTCCATTTGAAAATTCAAATATTTCAGATATGCATGGAATTTGATCCATAGTCATTAACCGCTAATTAAGCAAGACTCCTTGAATTTTAGTCTCTTCTTAAAATCGCTTAAACTTATAAATTAAATTTTAGATATTTTCTAGAATGAACATCATGTAATCGATTTGTATCAAAATTAGAATAAGTATTCTAGACATAAGGTTTTGCATCATTATATCTCGATTTTAATATAATTTAATTTAATATTCGTAAAGGGACGTAAAAGTTTTGCCAAACTGTTCCGTTCGGGAAATTCATTTTACTCGTCCTGGGACGAGTATTCTTCATGTTTTATGGTGAACAAAAATATTTTATCAAGTGAAAAAAAAAGTAATTTTGCTTTTTAACCCTTAAATGCTTTATTTTTTGTATTGGTTTGAAAATATTTTATCAAGTGAAAAACGTTTCATAGGGGTAATATTAATTAGTATAAATGATTTTTGGAAAAAAAATATTTATTGAACAAAAATAAATGATGTTACAAATGGCATAAAATTTTACATGTATAACATAACACTACAATATATGCATCTAAATAATCATAATACACTAGAGAATCATAAAAATAAATTAATTACTATTATAATAACCAGATTTAAAAGTTTAGGCTCTTGAATTAGGCAGATGACACATCGAAGATACTGATTACGTATTTAGCAGGTGTGCTGATGCAACATCATACTAATACCTACTCACACTTGCCAACAGACTCGTTGCAGATGTTAAACAAGTTGTAGTTTGACACATTTTCGTCGAATATTATATTAAATAGGCATTTTGTTGGAATTTGTCATATTTGAAACTAAAAGCGGGTATTTTTAACAACAGCTAACAGAACGAAAAAGGGGCCAAAACAACAAATAGGCAACAAATAAATGTTACCAAAGGCAAGATAAGTTACTCTTCTACTAACCTAGATAAGTTTATTTGTGTTTTAACTGATTTTAAAGAAGTTTTTTTGTTCAAAACAAACATAGTGTCCACCTGTTCAGTTAGAATGTAAAAATAAAATGGCTGGCCATGAGCTCTGCACGAGGATCCTTGATAATTGGTGAAAAATCGAAAAATAAACAAAATAGTGTTATAAACACATTCAATAAATGTCACCAATCGTGGGAAAATGTAATCTTCTACCAGTATTTTGCTTAATTTTCGTTTTTTTTTTTTGAGCGATTATCGAAACTCTGTGGATTTCAGCCATTTTTTTTTTCGTTCTAACTGAACAGGTGGACATCAGGTTTGTTTTGAAGGAAACACGCTTTAAAATAAGTTAAAACACAAATAAACTTATCCATGTTAATAGAATAGTAACTTATCTTGCCTTTGGTAACATTTATTTGTTACCTATTTTTTTAGGTTTTTTTTTACCCCTTTTTCGTTCTGTTGAAAATGTCCCAAAAAGCATTTAAGGCTTATAATAAACTGCAGCTTTGGCATAAATAAATTTACTTGAAATAATAGTTTGCATCACTTTTTACATTTCTAAATTTCATAGTTGAATTAATTAGATAAATATTTCATTCGTCCATTTTTTATTTCCTTTCTGTTGATGTTTTCACATACTTAGAATCATTAATACTACTATTAAATCATCCATCTAGTGGATGCATTTCGCTTAAATATATTGTACATATTAACGTCTTTCTTTTTATATTTATGGATGTCTTTATTAACAGTTAGGGAAGAAGATGAATACGAAAATACCACTAATAATAACAAAGTAATCTCTAATATAAAAATGAGCTTTGTGTCTGTTTCAAAATATAAATAGTTATTCTTTTTCACATGTAACATTAAGGGAGGTAATTGAATAAATAATCATATGCAATTAAAAATGTTCTATATACTCTCTCTCTCTCTCTCTCTCTCTCTCTCTCTCTCTCTCTCTCTCTCTCTCTCTCTCTCTCTCTCTCTCTCTCTCTCTCAACATGTAAACCGGGAAAAAGCAAAAAAGACAAACTAAAGTGAAAAGAAAGAAATTAACACAGGGTCATGATTTAGTTTAGTATTTCATCTAAAGACAAAGCTTTATAAAGAACTAGCGGAACCCGTCGCCCGGCGTTGCACGGGAGAAAATACTACCTATTGCATGACGTCGAATAAAAAAGAAACGGCCTATTGTTTTTTTCTGCCCCGTCTACCGTGTTGGCGAATGTTTTAAATTTAAAAAAAAAAGAAAAAAAGTGGAAGAGTGGAATGAGATCGAACGCTAAAACTGGCGATAATGAAACCTGCTTTCTTGCCGTCTGCACCACGCTTCCGGGTTAAAAACAAATGTGAAAATAGGGCAATTAACCTAAGCTTGATTATTGGCATGCGTGTTAAATTAATACCAGGCAAATAATAAATAACAACCGGTGTTTTGTGAAAATTAAACTGTGTATTAGTTCCCGGTGTCGATGAGTAGAGTGACAGTACAGAATTGTTAGGGAGAAAAGTTTTTGCTACCACCTATATGGAGTTGGTTTTTCAGAGAGACTAAAACACGCTCGAGTGAATAAGTGTAATATAGTGGTGAGTTTAGTAGCCTGTGATGCATGTGGTTATTTTCCTATACTCCGAGAAGGTACAGGGGAAAAATCGTCTTTACTTTATATATTAGATAAACTTAATAAAATAACACACAATATATTCTACACACACATATACATTCGGAGAGTTTGAATTACCTATGAGACACCATCCTCGAGCGTCTTCGGTCTCTCTGTACAAGGGTTTGTCAGGACAAACTGACATGAGGATATTTCCTGCTACAAGTAAACTCTGACCAAATATTCAAAAGAACATAGTATTCCAAGCCCAAGATCCCCTCAACACGGCTATACACTGGCTCATACAAGGAATGGTGCACCTTCTAGTGATGTTACCTCAAGTAGCAGCACTAAGCTGTATACTCCACCAGACTAGATGAATTCTTGTCCTGGAATCAGGTAAGACCAAGAGACCATAAGAAAGATGTACTATAACATAGTTAACTGGTCAATTAGGGAGAGGAAAATAATGTTCTTAACTTGTTTACTAACTCAACGGTTTAGAAATAAATAAGAACTTTAATAGAATATTCGAAGATCTATGTAGAGATCAAGTGTAAGCCTCATGAAGGGGCCCCCTTGATTTCTGAGAACTTCGACTGAAGTAAAATAAAAGAATAAAGGTAATTTATAGAAGGCAACACAATGCAGAGGTGTAACGGATAAACACAAACTGAAGCAAATTAAGACATATAAAGGTGGAATTAGTTTTGCAGTCTCCACTTTTTATTAATTTTTTTTTTTTTTAATAGTAATTAATAATACATGTATATATAAGACGTAACGGCATAATCACGTTAATATGCCGGTTTTTGATGGATCACCAAAGTTAAGCGATGGTGAGCCTGGCTAGTACCAAATAGATGACCATTTGGATATACCAAGCGTTGTCTTATCAGCTGATAACGAGAAATAAAAAACGAATGATTATTATCAAGAAAGAAATATATATATATTTACTTGAATATGGATGACATCACAAAATAAGCTTTATTTTTTCAAATGTTACTAAACTCTACCTTTCATTATTTATTATGTCATCAATGCTTACTTCGAAAAACATGAGTATCAACCAATGCCAAAGTTAAGAAATTATATATTTCATAATATATAACAAATGCTGACCCAACAGTTCATGAGTGATCTAGTATATATATAAAAGCGAATGTGTTTATTGGTGTGTGTTTTTGCAAAATAATCTTAAGTGTCTTAAACGGTGATGAATAGGGCTGCAGAATTGACAGCTGACATCTTTGTCTTTGACAGTTTCACAAAACCCAAAGACCATAGAAAATGGTTTCTTCGCATGAAGAACTCAGCTGCCAATAAGCAATTGAAAAGAGTTTCAATTCTTTGACTCCTCCTCAGCCATTCACAGATGATGGAGTGGGTTTTGCATCTTCAAAGTTATTTTTTGTATATTTTATGGCATATCAACCCTTTTGGGGTTATTAAATGCTGAAAGATTATGACATACTTAGCTTGTTTGTTTTTTTGTGGCATATCAACCTTTTTTGGATTATTAAATGCTAAAAGACTGTAAAAAGGTTTTTAACATGTAGACATCAGACAGTTAAACTATTCTCAATTTCTTTTTTATCCAAATGCCAACCACACAGTTCAGCGATAACGACTTTGTCTTTAGCAGGGTCATGAAATCCAAAGACCACAGATGACTGTCTCTTTGCATGAAGCATTCAGAAGAAAATAAGCATTTTAAAAGACTCCCATTCTTCAACTCCTCAGCCATTCAAAGTTAATGGAGTGTTTTTTTTTGCAACTAAAAGATTTATTTTGTATTTATATGGCATATCAACCCTTTTTGGGTTATGAAATCCTGAAAGACAATAAAATACTTATCTAGTCTGTTTTGTGTGGCATATCGATCCGTTTTGGGTTATTTAATGCTAAACCACAATAAAGGATCGATATGACGCAAAAAAGCATTGTATTGTGGTTCAGCATTAAATAATCCAAAACGGATTGATATGCCACACAAAACAGACCAGATAAGATTTTATTGTCTTTCAGCATTTCAATAAAATGCTTTTTTACGTCATATCGATCCTTGAACTGCAATAAAATGCTTAGCTCATCTGTTTTGCCGCTTACCAATCCTTTTTGAGTGATTTAATGCAAAACTACAATAAAAGATGTAGAATTTGGTATATTCGGACTACTGTTCTCATCTTGGGTGTTTTTATCACAGCGTTTCGGCCGATGTAACCTCCGACCTTCTTCAGGTGTACTTTGTTGAACTCGGGAATCTGGAATTCCTGAGTTCGACAAAGTACACCTGAAGAAGGTCGGTTACATCAGCCGAAACGTTGTGATAAAAACACCCAAGATGAGAACAGTAGTCCGAATATACCAAATTCTACAAATTATCAACCCTTATCTAAAAAATTCCGAAATACAATAAAAGAATTGTCTTATCTGTTTAGCGGCATATCAAACCTTTTTGGATTATAAAAAGCTGAAGTACAAGAAAAAGCTTCTCACTTCTGTTTTATGGTAGATTCTTCACTCGGAGACATTGGACAGTTGATCTAAATCTTCGATATGTTTTTTATCCGACTGCCAACCACAGAGTTGACCGATGACGACTTTGTCCTTAGCAGGCTCATGGAACCCGAAAACCATAGATGACGGTCTCTTTGCACGAAGGCATTTGAAAAGACAGCCATTCTTCAACTCCTCCTCAGCCATTCACAGTTGATGGAGTGGTTTTTGCAACTTAACAATTAAGAAGCAGTTCTGAATGGTGTGTCTCGAGGAGGAGACGAAAACGAGAAGGAAACAATAATATTCAAAAGACAGAAACAAAAAAAAAACATCTATTATTATACATGCTCCGACGAATTTACCGCACTTGTGTCCTCTCAATGTAAATACCCCCGACCGATCCGACAAGCAGCAAAATCGCATCGCTTCACAGTACAGGTCCCTAGACGCCGGTAAACTTTCTAATTTTCTCTAACCGCTTGTTTTTGAAATTTTTTTTTTTCTTTTTCATAGAAATCGCTCTAGGCAAGGCATGAAGCATGTAAGGAGCTAAAATTTAAAAAAAATATACCACTTCAAGGTTAAAAACGAGTTAACGATAAGTGTTAGATGGATAGATTCTGACCCAGAAAACAGCAATTCTTCCCCCTTTGTCAGAAACAGCGCTCATGAAATGTGAGGACTAAAGGACAAAATAAGGGAAGCGAGAGTTACGAGGCTGCCGAAAGTTCAATTTCTACACTCCTTGTTCCCTGTTTCCTCGACTGTATCAACATGCAGAAATTTAAATGTAATGTGAACAAATATCTCGCTGCACAACTCCCCACTAAGGATGCCTCCTATAAATCTGGACCCTAATTCACAGTAGCCTCATACGACTCAGTAGCAATATGCCTTGTTTTTGATGAATGAAAGTAAAAAAAATATATATACTTTTTTAAATACTAAAGCTAGGTTAATCAACGTTTTTCCCTAAGGCATTTTTCCTATATACTTTAATGACACAAAATACACACTGAAATATTCCTTAGTTGAAAAAGAATTCCATTTTAATTGCTTTAATTATCCGTAATTTGTAATTAACTGAACTAGTCACCCATATCTCTATCAGCTCTCACTCTCACTATGTTGATTCAACCACTCTAATAGTTTTTAATGTCTCTGTGAGCATTTAGAGAAAGAGCTACTCTCTCTTTTCAGATAATTTACATGTCTATGTCAACAGTGCTCATCAACATAGTCTTATGACAAAATGATTAAAATTAAATGGATACCTATAAAATCTCTATTCGATCTTCTAATTCGATGGAAAGCAATTTATTTCACATTCAATTTTCAGACACCAACATATATATATATATATATATATGAGTGATTTTCCACTGAACGACTTGGGACTTCAGGTTTTTTTTTTGGGGGGGGGGGGGGTTAATATAGTTTTAATGGTTGAGAAACTTCCAATATATATATATATATATGGTTTCAAGATGGTCGCCTGAGAATAGGATTATGCAGTGTCAGATGTTTTTTTTTTGTGTGTGGGGGTGGGGGTGGCGGGTCTATGATTGTCATCTTTTAAAGTGAGTTCTTTTCGTGTTTTTTGACTTGTCGTTCCTATCACTTTTCCTGATTACCTTTCTTCCCGTTTTGTGTTGATATAATGTGCTTATTTTTTCCTGATTGATTGTTTGTCTCTGATGAGCAGTCAGTAAACCAAAAACTATTTTCTTCTTACCGGGTTGCAAAACGCATGTAAGACTGAAAAAATATATATATAGGCATTTGCCCAAATAAAGTAATAAAAGCAATTAAATAAATAAAAATAAAAATAAATATTAAAAATTATGATTGTGGACTGATTTATTTATTTATTTAATCAACCAGTATATACATATATATACAGTCGCGTCCAAAACTAAGGGACAAAATTTTAAAACCTAATATTTGTTAGAAATAATAACCGTAAAAAGCTGAAATTTTGACAACCGGTAGTTGTTGTCATCCATAATAACATACTAAAATTTGAACCCTTTGTATAGAATAGAAAAAGAATTATAACAATTATTCATTTATTTCCAAATTTGGAATGTCCAAAAGTAAGGGACAAAATTGAGAAAAACAATGTAAACAGCCAAAAAAAAACGATAAAAGTACATGTGTAATCAATATTTAGTAAATGAGCCCTTGCTCTCAATGACAGCTGCACATCTTCGACTACAAGAACGGATCAGTTCTTGACAATCCTTGATACTAATTTTAGACCATTCTTCTTGAAGCTTCACCCACAAATCCTCCGTGTTAGTGGGATTTCTTTCCCTAACTTTCACTCCTAAGATCTTCCAAAGATTTTCTATTGGATTTAAGTCAGGACTTTGCGGTGGCCAATCCATAATTTCGAAATCTTGCTCGCTAAGGTAACTCATTACCACCTTTGCCTTGTGACATGGAGCATTATCTTGCATAAACATTGCCCTATCGAATCCTGAATTATGTATGATTGGCACAATATGATCTTGAACAATGTTTTTATACATCTGCGCGTTTACACGAGTTTGTAATCGGACAAGAGGCGTTGTACCTTGGCTAGAAAACATTCCAAATACCATGACGTTTCCGCCCCCAAATTTGACAGTTTTCTTAGTACACTTTGTACTTAATTTTTCACCAATACGTCTCTTTACAAAGTTTTTTCCGTCATTTCCAAATAGATTAAACTTGCTTTCATCACTGAAAAATACTTTTGCCCAATTTTCATATGTCCAAATTACATACCTGTTTGCAAACTCTAATCTCTTCTTCTTATTCTTCGAACTAACAAGTGGTTTCTTCCTTGGCGTTCTATTAAACAGCCCTATTTCTTGCAGTCGTCTAGAAACAGTCTGTCTTGACACATTAACACATGAGGTACTATTCATAACCCTTTTAATTTCTGTGCAAGACTTAAAACGGTCCTTTAATGACATACGCTGCATTATTCGATCTTCTCTTGCTGAAGTTTTGCGGGGTCTGCCGGTTTTAAAAGCACTAGCTATTTTGCCAGTATCATTGTAGGATTTAACAATCCTGCCTACAACACTCTTGGAAAGTTTCACTTTCTCTGAAATCTCTCTAATGGTGTGCTTTTCCTTGTGTAGCTTCACAATAGCTTGTCTCACAGAGTAATCAAGTTTTTGACGTTTCGCCATGGTGTTGACTGATGCAACGTTTACAAATGACTAAATAAGAGTTCTTCAGTAGAGGAAATAAAAAAAGTTGAATGTAGCATGCTATTTACACCGTTTTTCTCAATTATGTCCCTTACTTTTGGACATTCCAAATTTGGAAATAAATGAATAATTGTTATAATTCTTTTTCTATTCTATACAAAGGGTTCAAATTTTAGTATGTTATTATGGATGACAACAACTACCGGTTGTCAAATTTCAGCTTTTTACGGTTATTATTTCTAACAAATATTAGGTTTTAAAATTTTGTCCCTTAGTTTTGGACGCGACTGTATATATATATATATATATATATATATATATATATATATATGAGAAAGGAAGGATGAGGATAATCCGACGTAATGGGAAAAGGAAAAACCAAAAGATGATGTTTTTTTTATGTATTCATCAACGTTTCGTCTTTATTTGTAAGACTTTCTCAGGATGATAATTTTAAGAAAAATGTCATACAAGTACATAGAAATATTGGGTTGACATGATGGGTTAATGAGAAGAAGTAGTAGCCACTACTGGGAGCGCAGGACCAAGGTCCGGGCTGAGAGAAGTCGGAGGCAGGGAGTGAAATGAATGTGGATAGCTGTGAGTGCTACACCTCACCACAACAAAAACCTCAGCACCCCCCTCTCCTCTCTCCCACCCTAAGACAAATTCACTAACCCTCTCACCCCTCCCCTTTTTCACTCACAGCCATCCACATTCATTTCACTCCCTGTTGAGCCATCCTCTTAAATAATCAAACTCTGCTCAATTCAAACAATCGTTATCAATCATCACGGTGTTGTTTCACCGTCCAACTTACATTAACTCTGATCCTCAAGTGGCCTTTAAGCCTTGATAAGTGGTGACTCCTTAATAAATATATATATATATATGTATATATATATATATTTATATATATTTATATATATATTTAAATATTAGAAAAAATGTTACTCGTTGGGTCACCCATTGAGATTGGGTTAGATTGTTTGAATCGTGAAAAGGTGAGTTTGCAAAGCCAGTTAAATATAAAAAAATAAAAAGACACAATCCAAAATTAGTTTTTATATTTCTGCTCGCTATATCCCACCTTTTTTTCTCTACGAGTTTAATAGTATTAATACTCTGGTGATATTGCCTTTTGTTGTTTTTCTTTGCGTGTCTTTGAAGTGTCATGTGGTCATACAACAGTTTCCCACTTTTGTATGCCGTCCTTTGCGTTATTGTTGTCTTCTGCAAGATTTTTCAAGCTGCACCAGTTGGGCAGTAGTGGGCAGACAAGGTAGTGTTGCATTCCTCCTCTCCACATTCACAGATGGTTGGGTCAGTTTTGTAGTCCCATAGCAACTTTTGATCATCTCATTCCTGTTCTCAGGCGGTTGAATGTTTTCCACTGGAGCCAGGGTGCCTGTGAACCGGGAATGAGGGACTCAAAAGTGGGTGAGGGAAGGATACCTATGTCAGTAAGAGGTTTCTATTCTCTAGCTGTCTGGTCCACAGCTGTAGTCTGGTCTCTTCCTATGATGTTGTTAGGCTGAACGCATGTTGAGTGGACGCATGTGTGGGGGATAGTTTGGTTTGGCTTGCGCGATTTAGTGCGGGTGGATCCGTACAGTCGAGTGCAGAATAAAACTGGTTCTCACAGTTGGAGCTCACAAACGTTGATAGGCCACTATTTTGATGAGACCTTTTAGGTCGGGGGTTCAAGGGGGTCAGGCTGTGACGAATGCACCTACGCATAAGGGTTCTGTGACGTCACGGGCTTTTGTGTGGGAAACAGAGTTTTGCCAGTCTGGGGTTTGGAAGCAAGCTGAACAGACGTATAACTCCATGTAGTCTGCAAATGAACAGGGGAATTTATTTTCTTAAAAGAATACAGGCGTAATAAAATTCCTTCTTCCCCTCTCCTCGAATGACTAAGGACTTAATGGACCATAGATAGCTAGGAATAAACTACGATAAAGTAGTAAATTGATCTCTCCCTCAATGTTAGTAAAACATCTCCAAGAGCGACAGAAAACTGACGCCTGAATAAAACTAATCAAAATTTAAAAGATTGTTCGCTTCCTGAATCGTGTTATGAAGGTTTTTGTTGCAGACACAGTGGATGGCGATGTTCACGGCAATACATAAGCGAAGAAAGAACTCAACCACTAGACGACATCGAGACGACACCCCCTCCATGACGAAGAAGAAGTACGAGTAATTGAAGGGTACGCAACAAGGGGTTCGATATGGCCGTGGACGTTTCTCCTTGACTTCAGTTGTTGGACCACATCCATGAAGGAGATGACGTTCATCACTGATAGCCTTCGTTATCTCTACTCGGTTGGCAATTTACGCTGATATCTCAGAATAAAACACACACACACACACACGCACACACACTTAATTGTTGGAATCAGGAAAAAGTTCATTTAAAATGTAAAAAAAAATAAATTAAATTAAATTAGCCTCTTTCTGCATGCTATCTCTCTGTTTCTCCTCTTCAACTATGGGTTATATAGTTTTACTACCTGTGGTCATATTCCCTTTTGTTTATAATGGACTATTCCAATCTTTTTATTCTTTCTTTTCTATTATTACCTTTGGCTGTTAATAAAGAGAGGAGAGAGAAAATAACGGTTATTAATCGACGATCTTAGTTCCAACACAATTGTTTAATTGTTTCAGAAGTTTTGAGATAAGGATTGATAATTTGTATTATTTGGACTACTGTTCTCATCTTGAATATTATTCTCACAATGTTTCAACCGATGTAACCTCCGACCTGACATGTGCCCGTAGCGCAATGACTTCAGTTATAAGTGACAGTCCTCTGGAGGTTGACTATTCAATCTTCAGCACAGGGGATATTAAGACTACAATTAAAAATTACTTCTACTAATTGGACGATTCTAATATTTTTTCCGATTCCGATACAATTACCGATTCTGTTCAAAATTCCCGATTCCGATACAATTACCGATTTCGATTCTTTTAAAACATCTAATAGTTTTTTTGTAATTCTTTTTAATTTTCGGATTACCGTAAGAACCCATGTAATACGTGCCTATATTTTCGCAAACGTAAAAATACACGTGTCAGGGGGGGGGGGGGAAGGTGATCTATAGATTTAAATTTTACTGGTTATTTAAAATCAATAAATATTTTTTCATTTTATCGTTATTACCAGCAATGGAAAATCAAGTTTGAAACAAAAACAAACAAAAATACCACAATTAAAAGACTCGTTTTTGGCATCGGAAAATAGCCACAAATTGTTCGATTGTGATACCTCAAAAAGTTCCCATTTTCCGATTCCGATTAATCGTATCAATACTAACTTCTACCCGGTTATGGCTGACGGAACGAGAATAAGGCACCCCTAATGGATTTAATAAAGGGTTCAGTTCGAAAATTCATACAGATTCCCGGGTTCAACATAAAGATTCTAGAGTTTGACGAGTTGCACCTGAAAGAGGGTTAGCGGTTACATCGGTCGAAACATTTTGAGAATAGAATCCAAGATGAGAACAGTAGTCCAAATTATTCAAATAATACAGGAAAAAATGAGTTTGCAAAGCCAGTTAAATATTTTTTTTAAATCCAAAGTGATTTTTTTTTTCTGGTATCCTTTTTTCTTTTTTTGTATGGGTTGAATATTAGCACTACTTGTAGTGATATTCTCTTTTATTTATAATGGACTATTTCATTATTTTGATGTTTCTTTGATTACCTTTGACTGTTAATAAACATGGAGAGAGAGAGAGAGAGAGATAGAGAGAAAGAGAGAGAGAATGAGTTATTAATGGGGAGAGGTCACACAAGGTCAAAGGAATTATACATTTAACAAAAGAAAAAGAAAAAAAGAAACAATTCCACCATTGCCAAAGTTCAGCTTTTTTCATTATTTATTTATTTTATCTGAAAGCAAAAATAAATCTTTCAAAATATGAGATCGAGAGAAACAGACAAAAATTGGTTGATAGATTTTTATTTATTTTTTTATTATTTAAAAAAATTTTTTTTTTTTTTTTTTATTATTTAATTATTTATTTATTTTTTATTATTTTTTTTATTTTTTATTTATTTATTGTTTTTATTTAATTATTTATTTATTTTTTAAATCTACCAATGATTTTTCGACTCTACACGTGAAACATGAAAAGTCATTGATACAGCCGTTCCATTCTATTGGCATGATCGATCACACAGCTTTAAAAATATCAATGCTACCAATTGCTCGATAGGCTCCAGTATGAGAGGGCATGCAATCGGACACTGGTTGCAATTTCCAATTGCATCAGTTTCGCAGCCACAGAAGATGCTTACAAAACTTGCATCAACGACTATCGATACGGTATCTACTCCATCTGTTTGTAGCCAGAATATCTGTATTAGTGATGGGACGATTCCAATATTTTTCCTGATTCCGATACAATTACCGATTCTAGACTATATTCCCAATTCCGATACAATTACCGATTTAGATTCTAAAATCGCCTAAAAAAAGTAGAATTTTATTGGGGGAGGAGGGGGCCAGCGGAGAGTCTTCATCTACTTTTAAATCTGGATATAATTTTCTTTTTTAATTTACCAAACTTTTTTTATGTTTTTCCTTTATGTATTTCTGTCCAAAATTTTAACAAATTTATTGTGAGATTTTCATCTGTATTTTTCACTTGTGCCAGCAATAGAAAATTAAGTTTTAAACAAAAAATACAGATATCTCCAAAAGTTCTGATTTTTCCGATTCCCGATTCCGATTAATCATCCCAACACTAATCTGTATATTTATGAAGTTGGACCATTTGTCGCACTGGCAGTAAGATTAAAACGCCAAATTTATAATCACAACAGAAAAACAGCTTTTTAATATACTGATCATTTGTAATTTGTATTTGAATTATTCATACTACTGTTTTCAATGCTGATGTTATTTTCTCAACTTTTCGGCCGATGTAATCTCCGGCCTTCTTCAGATGCGTCTCACCAAACTCTTTATGTTGAACTAGGGAATCTGTATAAAAATTCGAACTAAACTCTTTATTTAATCCAAATAATCCAAATAATCAATCCTCATCTAAAAAAATTCCAAAATATATAATCATGTGTATGAGATCGATGCCGGAAGGTTAACTATTTTGCTTTTTTTTTTACAAAAGGACATCTCATTAATTAACTATTTGTTTTCTTATTCAATGATTGTTTTCATTTCAATATAACACACAGTTCTATTTACGAATAGTTTCTATATTGTGGATAAAAGCTTCGTATTTTGGGTGAAAATAGTTGGGATTACGACTCTTGATTTCCTCAATTTTTCCCAGACACTGCCGGTACACGTTCTCGCTAGTTAATAAATAAAAATATTAACCCTCCAAATATGACACATTCCAACAATATACCTATTTAATATAATATTCAACAAAAATGTGTCAAACTGCAACTTGTTTCACATCTACAACGAGCCTGTTGGCAAGTGTGAGTAGGTATTAGTATGATGTTGCATCAGCACACCCGCTAAATAGGTAATCAGTATCTTCGATGTCACGGGCGAGTGAGGGTGTGTCATCTGCTTAATTCAAGAGTCTAAATCTGGTCAATATACTGGGAAGTAAAATTTATTTTATGATTCTCTAGTGTATTATGATTATTTAGATGCATATATTGTAATGTTTTGTTATACATGTAAAATTTATTTTATGATTCACTAGTGTATTATGATTATTTAGATGCATATATTGTAATGTTTTGTTATACATGTAAAATTTATTTTATGATTCTCTAGTGTATTATGATTATTTAGATGCATATATTGTAGTGTTTGGTTATACACGTAAAATTTTATGCCATTTGTTGCACATTTGCAAAATCATTCAATTTTTTTTTTTTTCCAAAAATTATTTATACTACTTTTAGCTTACCCCTATGAAAAGTTTTTCACTTTTTTTCAAACCAATATTAGAAAATAAAGCATTTAAGGGTTAACTTTATAAAATCTTTGTCGTTAAACCTTCTGAGATTAGTGGAAAACATGTGTCTGACTTACTTGGTTTTAAGCATGCCTAATGGGATATATATGCCACCAAAACTACATTGATCTTGTTCAGTTAGTTTTTTAGTTATTTTATAAAGGAATTTAGGTTGTTTCATTGCTGTGCATTGTGGGAATTTTTAATGGCAGTTCAAAGGTAACAGGTGTCTTTGTTTTTTTGGAGTAAAAGTTAGCATATTTTAATATGAGGAAAAAGTATGTTTAATACAATTATTTTGAAGGGATCAAGTAAATTTTTTTCTTTATGATTCTCTCTAGTAAAGTAGTTAAACCTAATGGTTACAGTTGAGGAAAAGTGGCTGTTCAGCAGCTTTTTTCATACGAGCCAAGCAGCTTTTTCTCTGACAATCAATCATCATGATCATGATCATTTTTCTAAATTATTTTTAAACGGCGCTCAAACTTCTTCCTCAACTTCATAATAAAAAGTAGGTTAGAATTGTTAGGTTGGTACTTGTAGTTAGAAACACACAAGTGAAATATGACAGTTCAAAACAAATTAATAGGAAAACTTTTTGATATACTTACGTATCAGGCAAAGGTAGGTATCTACACTCAAAATTAGTGAAAATTATTGAGTAGAATTTTAATTAAAAATATTTTATCATATATTTCCTATCTTAAAAGGAAGAAATGGGGAGATAAGTCATTAAATGCGTTTGTGCCAATGGAGAATCAGAAATATACGATATAACTTATTTATTTTTTTTAAGCTAGTTAAGGGTCTAGTCGAAGATAAAAAATCGTAGCAATAAATTATAAGGCCACATGAACTGTAACTGGAACAGTTAATACGCTGTGGTGTTATATTATATGTTGCACAGAGAGAGGTGCTCAGCTGGTATCAAAAAAGCCGCTGACCCGCCATTATTTAATCTTTTAGAGATTTCCAAGGGAATTCAGGTTGTTCAGTTGCTGCGCATTGTGGGAATTTTTAATAGCGTTTCGAAAGTGACAGGTGTCTTTGTTTGAGTGGGGGGGGGGGATTGTAAAAGTATGTTAAATACAATTAATTATTTTGAAGGGCTCAAGTAAATATCTCCTTAGGGTTCTCTCTAGTAAAGTAGTTGAACCTAACAATTCTAACCTACTTTTTATTCCTTTTGTTGAGGAAGAAGTTTGTGTGCCATTTTAAAATAATTTGGAAAAATGATCATGATTTTTGTTTGTTGGAACTTTGAGGAAATCTTTCATTTTGAACTTGTGTTGAATGATCATGCCATCAGTGCTGAACTTTACTGCAGGCAACTTGATCGAGTCTTCAATAAGGAGGTTAAAAAATATGTACTTTATTTAAATAAGACAATGCCAGAAATTTTAGTTTACTTATCACATAAATCCAGTCATAGACACACGTCTGTTTGTCCAAACCGCCATCTTTGTTTTCCCAGTCATTAACCAACAACAACAATAACAACAAGCTGCGCATGCGTTGCCCCCCCCTCTGTATGTGACTCGATGTGGCGAGTGTAAAATGCAACAATGAATTTATGCAATTTGGGGCATTTTTGATCCCCCCTTTGACCCCCTGGAGGCGCGAACCAGAATTTTTCTAAGGTCAAGGATGCTCATTTTATATCCAGAACAATTGCCTCTACATTTTGGCCAAGTTTCAGAAAAATTGAATGGATGGATCAAACGTTATGGGAGAAAAGGGTCATTTTTGCCATTTTGGGGGCTTTTGACCCCCTGGGGGTGTGAACCAGATTTTTTCCAAGGTCAACGATACTTATTTTCTATTAGGAACAATTGCCTCTATATTTTGGCCAAGTTTCAGAGAAATTGAATTGATGAATGAAAAGTTATGGGGCAAAAAATGTCATTTTTTGCCATTTCGGGGCCTTTTGACCCTCTGGGGGGGGGGGGGGGCTAACCAGATTTTTTTCAAAAATCGGAGAATGTCACTTTCTAACCTGACCAAAGTTACAACTTCATGCAAAATTTCAGAGAAATTCAATGGATGGTTGCGGAGAAAAATCCGGACGGACATGCCTCAAAACATAAATCCCCCGATTTTATAAATCGTGGGACCAACAAGCAAGGGAGATCACTCTAAGAAGAACTTATCGCAAAAGAAATAGAACTCTTATATCTCGATACAAAAGGAGATAACCAGCAACAAGATTGTGAAAGTTGTGTCACATCCATCCCAGATGACTTGGAGCCGCTACTGTAGCCCCTGATTTGTCGAAATGACTGTCAGAGAAACAGATGCTCGATTAGTACGAAAAAAGCCACTGAACAGACGCTTTTCTTCAGCTGTGATCACTGATTACATCTGAAATCAGACAAACTAGTGAAGGGTCTAGTCGAAGATAAAAAAAAATTGTAGCAATTATAAGGTCACAATAACTTTAACTGAAACAGTTAATACACTGTGGTGTTATATTATATGTTGCATTGGCTGATCTCTTCAATGTGTATTGATTTGATGCTGTAATGAGCTGTTTAATCAGAAACCAACAAGTAATAAAAGGTGAAGGTCAACCGTCTGTTAAACAACATCCATTTTTGCAAGCTGGCCATGACATATTTGCAAAAGAAAGTAGAAGCATATTATTGTACAGATTACAAATTTTTGACACATTGTGTACAGTACGAACCAACCAAAATTCAGATCAAGAAAGGGGGAGCACTGTTTTTTTTTTTTTTCTTTTTCAGAAACCTTCTAATGAAATATTTGTAAATGTATCTAATTTACCGAATTATAGTTGTAATGTCTCCATTTCGGTCTTTCTTTGTTTCGATCTTTTTTGTTGTTATTATTATTGTTGTTGGTGGTGGTAGTGGTGGAAGATTTCAAAATTAATTAAATTGATTCTTAATCTATAGAAAAAAAAAAGGCTGGAATATTTTCAAGATTATTGCGTTTACTTGAAACGATGGGTCCTTGAAAAGTTAGTAATAGATTTGATTGGAAATCTTTAATTCGGGGAGACAAAAAAATCAAAACAGTAATAATTTCAAATTTATAGAAATAGCCAAGCAGAAATAATCATTATAATTAATGGCTGATCGATAATTTTCTATCCTTAAGTAGTTAAGACACTACTACTACTACTACTACTGTCTACCCATTATTTTCTCTTTTTATCAATCTCTCTCTATTAATCCCCTCTCTCTCTCTCTCTCTCTCTCTCTCTCTCTCTCTCTCTCTCTCTCTCTCTAAAATGCTTTTTGTTGGCTATCTGTCTCTCTCTCTCTCTAAAATGCTTTTTGTTGGCTATCTGTCTCTCTCTCTCTCTAAAATGCTTTTTGTTGGCTATCTGTCTCTCTCCCTCTCTAAAATGCTTTTTGTTGGCTATCTGTCTCTCTCTCTCTCTCCCACCATATCTCATTATTCCTCTCACTTTTTTGTATCCCTCTCTCTCTCCATGCACCCACTTTCTATTTTTTTATCGCTCTCTGTCTCCACTCCCTCCCTACCCCTCTCTCTCTCTCATATATATATATATATATATATATATATATAACCTGACGATTTCCTACGGGGATGAAACGCGGAACCTCTGTGTAGCTTAATTGCTATAAATATATTTTCATAACTTACTATATCTATCTCTCTCTCTCTCTCTCTCTCTCTCTCTCTCTCTCTCTCTCTCTATATATATATATATATATATATATATATATATATGCACACACACACACACATTTATACATTCTGCTTCCTCTGTTTATCCCTATCTCTTCTCTTTCACTAACCCTAACCATCCTGCTTTGTATCTATCATCTCTTTCTTTTTATTACTTTCTTTATATATCCATTTCTATCGCTTCCCCCTCTGTCTCTCTCTCTCTCAATATTTCCCTTCCCTCCCCCGTATATCCCCTTCTCTATTACTCTAGAATAAGTTCTAATTAGTATTTTTATTTATTTTTCCCTTGCTTAAATCCAATTTTTTTAAAGAATACAGAATCAGATGCGCAAAAAAAAAATGTAAAAATACAACAAAAAAACCCAAAGTGAATCAATAAATCCTTAACTTCTATTGGTTAGGGTGTTTTGACATTAACATTTCTTTTACATTAATGAGTTAAAAATGGTTACATAACTTTATCTTTTACTCCTGACATTTTAAACGCTTACCAAATTAAAAATGGCTTTATGTATTGCAAATGATTTAAATATGGATTCCTATTTCTAATTTTTTTTTTTCATTTAACCTTGAACATTAATTATTTAATGTCATTATAATTTTGCAGTTAACTGAATTCTGCTACATGCAATTCACAAAAACCTACTACAAATGTTAATAAGGGGTTCAGGGTAAGAAGCAAGATTACACGGGATCCTCATTTATTTGAAAACGCTGGGTGTGCCTCGAAGAGGTCAAAGACTATAAATTTACCGAAATTTATATCGATGGATGTCACTTCACTTACACCCCCTACCATTCAATCACTGCTGAGTATTTTTCTGGCCTCACTCCTAAAATTGAATTTTATAAAATGTCAAATCTTAGCATATGATCATTAATAGGGTGTTATGGGATGGACACAAAAGGACATAGGGTTCTTCATTTAGTCCCAGGCAATGCCGGGTCTTTCTGCTAGTATGTATAATAGATATATATATATATATATATATATATATATATATATATATATAATAAACACTCTAAAGCAAATAACGTATCTAAACGAGAGTGATACATGAGTTCCCATTTCTTTACCAGATGACAACATAAGCTGAAGAGAGCCGGGTGGTTAACGCCTTCTGAGCTTGAAACCAATGGTACTGATGTTGTACTGATTTTCCGTACCAAAAAATGAATAAATATTACACTCTTAATTTTGATTTCTCAATTAATCGAGCACTTTGCTAGGATTTTTCCTACCATCTTACAGAATAAGTTTATGAGAGAGAGAAGGAGATTTTGTTTTGTCATTGTTTTTACTAGCGATAGAACACTGGTGTATTTACTGCCGCATTTATCATTTTTTGCTCCCTGAGCGGTTTAAAAATATGCAGAGGACTGCATTCATTCATTAATTTTTGAGTACATAAAAGGAAGACATGGATACATGTTTCTGGCTATGAGCCGTCATCAGCATGACTACCCGGTATGGAATGTAGAGAAATTTCCGATATGAAGGATCTGAGGTTATCTTAGTCAGCTATACACACTGCGATGGAAAGGGACATCAGAGGTCTTACTGAACTTTATTTTTATCTTAATTGAGACAAGAGAGTGATCGGAAGATCTCAGTAGAGACAATGGATGAGCACTGTTATGGGTAAGTGGTCAGGAAAAGATCAAGGAGACTTGCGAAATGTCCGTCAGCATCGGGTATGCGAGTAGGTTTGTCAACAATCTGTGCAAGATCATAAGCAAGGGAAAAATCGTGACAAAACCTCGATATATCAGTAAAATCACGACAGACGTAGATGCTGGCATAAAGGTGAACAGAGAGGATATGGTCAATTTTATCAGCGATACCTGCCAAGATAGTAACTCCGTCATTTTGGGGACGATAGAGGGCTAAGATGAATGTGGTACTGTGAGAAAGTACTACACTGAAACATATATAGGGAAGTTTTGGGTTTTTTTTGGAGATGTCCCTATCACAAGGAAAGCCGTCCCTAATGTAGGCATTAATTCCATGTCCAAAGGTCAGGTTTTGATATTGTTGTGAAGTTGTCCCACAGTAAATAATAAATAAAGGAAGTCAAGTCGAGGGTTGGTTTAACAAGTGTATTAACAAAGTAAGAAAGTGACTAGCTCTTGGCTAGACAGTTACAAGACTGTGCTTTGTCTTCAGTGTCTCTGGTGACTCGCACTATTTATAGTGACAACCGGTGTAGTTTCTCTTGTGTAAGAACGGCCGGTGTAACAGATATCATCTTCGAGTGACCTGTAATCATGAAATCGTCAGTGGAAGCTGATGGGCTAATGCCAGTTTCACAGAAAACGAATAGGTTCGGTTTGATCTGCTGTGAGTGGATTTTAACATTTGGAAGCTTGGAATGCAAACCCCTAATGTCAGAAAATGATACCTCATAATAGGGGTTCACGTTAGTGGTTGAGGAACTGGGTTTAAGCATGTCTTTTGTTTTGAGATTTTTAATGTTCAGATTAGAAAAATCTGTGAAAGAGATTTGTAGATGGGTTAGGGTTTAGTAGACAAAACATATCGAGAATTTGTAAATCGTTGAAGAAAAAAAGCCGAAGCAGTTCTCACTAATATGGCATCGAGAGACCCCACCGGAAACTACTGCATGGTCCAGACTTCATCCAACAAATGGCAATACAGCAGCCTCAGTAGTTTGCACCTGCTGATAAGACAGTCTTCTTGAGAGTTTACTCCAAGGTTCGAGTCCTTGGACTATCAGGTTGATAACGTCAGCCCAGATAAAACGTTTACCTCCAGCACCTTTATTAGTGCCACGACAACAAAGACAGAAGAAAAGGGAAATTTACTCAGGACTTGCACTTGCACCCTCCCTCAAAAACTTGTTAAATAAGTTAGATACAAAACCTTTAATAGAGAAAAGAATTGTTCTACATCAAATTTTGAGTTATATGAAATAATACATTTTTAAAAGGATAATTACGGAATATGTATTCTAGGCAACAGGGTGAGTAATGTCGGCACTTTATTGATTTTCTTTTTGTAAATTTTACCATTTACGAAGAGGGGGGGTTACCGAAACAGTACCATACCCCCCCCCCCCCCCCTGAAGAAAGAAAAAACATTAAAATTTAAACCTAATGCTATATTTATTGCTTATACTTGTCCTGGGTATTCTACTAGTATGTATATTATAATGTAATTTTGACCTTTGGTAAAAGGTTAAAAATTAAAGAAAAAATGAATCACTCCCCATTCCCCTTCCCACGAAATAGATTCATATTGCTCACTTTCTAAGAATTCACCACTACAAGGAGCCGACGCAAAACCCCCCAACCCCCCCAACAAAAAGTTTGCGCTAACTCAAGCTACTGTCTCCTGCCTTGACAGAGTACAAAATAGACTTCGGAATCTTCTTTGCAGCCTCTTTCTCACAGAAGAAAGGATGTTAATCTTTCTCTACTCTATCCTTATTTTCATGGTAATACTCGACTGAGCTCCAATCTCTAGTATAACATTCACAGCAAGAACACATCTAGCTAGAACCACTGTAAATAATTTTCTTTTCTTTCTCTGTGTACCTAAAACTAAATAGAACTTCCATGAGCAGAGTTTCTTTCTAAGATCTGCTCGTCTGTGAAACACAATACCACGGGGCTGCTTCTCAGTTGACTACAGCATGGTCGTTTTCAAGTCCAATGTTAACAAGTTCTGGTTAAGCCGTCCCATTAAGTAATCAATTTCAGCCGAAATTCAACCATGGTCTGCAATCCTCAAGGTGTTTGTCTCGCCATTCACCTGACACGAACCATTAACCTTTGTCCTCGAGTGGCCTTTGGGCCTTGATGAGCGGTGACTCGTTAGTAAAAACTGAAAAAGTCTTCCTGCATTCCTTACTCTTTTCCACTTTTTATTTTTGCTTTCTTTTTATTTATTTCATTTTTTTCATGGAAATCGCTCCAGACAAGGCATAAAGCCACTTGATGTAAGGAGGTAACAGGAACGAAATATGATTATCACAAAGACAGGAGATGCATTATTTTCCTTTTTCTTCTGCTATTTCTACTCATAAGAAGGAAACCTATCGCCAATTTCTTTCTGGAAAATACACAATAAACTTAATTAAGTAGAAACTCGAGTTTTTTTCTCTCATGTGGGGACCTAGAAATACCTGGTATTTAAGCACAGAGTTACCCCACTTTGGCGAGATGGACCTGTAGATCTTGAGAAAGTCTTGGAATATAGACGAAACGTCGATTAACATATTAACACCTTTCGTTTTTCTTTTTTCATTTTTCGTATATAAATGCAGAACATGTAAACTTCATTTTCCAGAAAATTACATTTCTCTCCTTTTTCTAGTATTTATATCTAAATTACGTCGCAATACAAAAATTGTGTTCTTTCTTTCTTTCTTTGTGTTGGAAGCAGCCTCTTGAGGCTCCACGGCGTGGCACTCTTTTTCGAAACAGGTGCCGATATGAAACCATCTGGCAGATGGCCATTTCAGTCCACCGGGAATAACAATGAAAGAATCAAAGAATGAATCCCTATTGTTTAATATTTAAATGGTTCAATTCTTTTTTTTTCTCTATGAAATTTTTTGTATTGAACTTATTTCCAATGTTTTTTGTTGGGAGGTGCGAGTTTGGATCAAAAAAATTCCGAAACATAATAACAAATCGATGTATGTATGTATGTATGTATTATTATTATTTATTTATTTATTTAACATTATATTTAGATTATAATTTTTCTTCCAATGTTCAAATTTTAAGTGAATAATAATGAATTGTTCGAATAGAAATATAGCTTTTCTTCGCTGAGTAATTGAAAAAGAAAGAGAAAACCGAGCAAGTGGATTGGGAGAAGGAGAAGGAATAACAGAAACTGTCATGAAAAAACACAAGAACGCATTTTCTTAAGATGCATATATTGAAACTGTGCATTTAGCAACGATAATGCTATTTCAAACTTAAACGTGACAGACCAACAGAAATACTGTTTCAAGCTTAAGCATAACAGACCAACGAAAATGCTTTTTCAAACGTTAGCGGGACAGACCAACGATAATGCTATTTTAAATGAAAGCTTGACAGATCAACGAAAATGCAGTTTCAAACGAAAGCTCGACAGACCAACAGAAATGCTATTTCAAACGAAAGTTCGACAGACAAACGAAAATACTATTTCAGAAGTGTAACAGACCAACGAGAATAGCATTTTCTAAATAAGTTCAAAACTCTTGAGTCAATCCAACGCAAACTTCAGACACATACGTAGAACCATTGCTACAATCGACACAATTGTCATAAAGCTTAATCAAGTAGCTTTTAAGAAGCTTTAAAAAAAAAGCTTTGCAGATTAAATTTAAGCATGACAGAAAAAAAGCTTTTCATCGAAATGCGACAACCCTCCCCATCCTAAAATAAAAATAAAAACAAGAAATGCGAAAAATAGAAAGAAAAAAAGAAAATATCTCGCATTTCATTTCAAGAAGAATATGAAATAATCGGCAGATGTTTTTATTTTTCCGCATTGAAATACAAAACGATATTATTTTTTTGTTTGTTTTTAAAATTTTAAATCTGGAAGCTTTCGACGCTTCCAAACATGCTTTTAGCTGTACAGACCATCTGCAAAAAAAAAAAAAGACAGAGACAACTTAAAAAAGAACTTTTTAAAAAAGTGATTTATGGTTAATTTTCTTTTTTTTTTTTTTTTTTTTTTCAAATATTTCGAGTTGGAGTACTCTGTCTTTTAATTCAATTCCTTAGTTTGTAAATTTCTCTTGAATATACAAGAGGAGGAGGAGGGGGAGGAGGAGGAGGACAACAATCTTGATGAAGATGACAGATGCCGAAAAAGAAAAGAAGACAATTCCTTGAGCTTTTGGCCCGGAAAACAGTGAGCAGCTCATACCTAGATAGATTTTGGGAGGGGCCCTACTAACCACCACGCTTAACATCTTATTTGGTTATATCTCTCTGTTTCTATCATTTCTGGTTGTTTTTTTAGTACACCCCACCCACCAACCGACGAAATTGTACATATACTTTTGTTAATAAAAAACGTCAAACCATTGAGGATAATGTTAAGTAGCTTTGCCCATAGAGTGCATGTCGTATTTTGGTGATTGGAACTAGTTTAGAGAATAGACCAGGCGGACAACAGACAACCCCCACCCGACTCCACACAATGTTGGCCTTGTGCCACATCTTAATGTTTTATTAAAAAATGAGGGGTTTTTTTTGTAAAACTTTGAGAAATAAATCCTTCGCCTTTTGGCTACGAAGAAAGTGTAGTATCTGTTCTGATACTACACTTCATCTTTTCTATCCTCGGTCAGTGAAGGAGAAACTATTCTAGATTGAAGCAATTTTTATTTTTGTACCAATCTAAAGTGCCTCATTTTGAGGAGCTGATTTTTTCCCACATTAAAAATCGACCTTGTGTCTAACCCTGCTTTCATGGGGAGTTAAGTAAATAGGAACAATGACTGTGTAAATGCAATGGCGAGTCCGTTAGTACAGCAGGATGATCACATGAAAAATGCCACAACTGAAAATATGCATAAGACTTGTTTAGAAAGGGGATGATGCTGGAGGAGGAGGAAGTGAGAGTGGTGAGGGTGGTGATGATGATGATGGAGGAGGAGGTGAGAGTGGTGGTGATGATGATGGAGGAGGAGGTGAGAGTGGTGATGATGATGATGGAGGAGGTGAGAGTGGTGGTGATGATGATGATGGAGGAGGAGGTGAAAGTGGTGGTGAGGGTGATGATGGAGGAGGTGAGGGCGATGAAGCGGTTACCGACGTGGACTGATAACGTGTGGGTGCCAAGTTCGAATCCAGGTGATTCCATCGCACCACTTTCACTTATAGATGTTAGCAACCTTCACGTGGTCCTTCCTGTTAGTACCTGATTTCTGAAAGAATTGCGGAAACCAATGTCAACAGGATAATCAAGCCGGTCAAAAAAACGTACCATGCTGATTCATACAAATGTTCTATACGAATGGAAGTATAGATGGCGTGATTAGCCATGATGGAGGTCGAGTGATCGTTAGAAGCATGATTATGGTGTGGTGTTGTTAGTAGGGGATCATCATGGTAGAGGTTTGGTAGTAGCAGTGGGCAATGACAGAGCATACCTTCATCAGACAGTCGGGGGCTATGAACGAGGCATAGTAATAGAAGGAATGATAGAGGCATGGTGCTAGAAAGGGGCATGATTGAGTCCTTTCGGTTAAATGTAGACAAATAAATTCATTTAAAAACGATATTATTCAGGGTGGTCGCTAGAAAAGCGGAAAATTTGAGCAAGTGCTTCAATTCAATTTCTTCATCAATCTATTCCTGATTTCATTGACCCTCAAAAAGCCCCGACTTTAATGTCATGAATTACTGTGTTTGGAATTTGTTATTAGCAGAAACTCAGAAATTTCGATGCGACTTAGGCTCTATTGACGATTTTAAAGCGTCTTTGGCAGGAGCTGGGAATGATATTCCACAGGTTACTCTTTAATACGCCACGCGAGCTAAGATTTCTAGATTAAGACGCTGCTATGAAGTGCACGGAGGACATTTTGAGCATCTGTGAGTGTATTATAATATTAGTCTTTGAAAAAGTGTATAAAATTTATTCTTTGTAAAAATTAATTACAGTTTGATAAATTTTCCGCTTTTCTAGCGACCACCCTGTAGAAAGTAAGCATGATGCAAGTATAGTGGAAGTAAGGGCATTATAATGATGGTGCTAGTTGAAGGTATGATGATGATGATGATAATTGTGTATGGTGATAGTAGAAGTGGACTACATAAATTATTTCGATGAAGTTAAATTAAAACCTTTGTAAACTTAAAAACTTTGTATATATTTTCTTTTTATGGAAATCGCTCCAGACAAGGCATGAAGCCACTTGATGTAAGAAGCTAACAAGAACGAAAGATGATTATCGCAAAGACAGTAGATGCCTATTGGCCTTAGTCTTGTAAAGACCAAATCTATAGGTAGGAGGAAAACAGGCAGGAGGAAGCGAGGTCCACAAGCCTGCGATTCTTGGAAAGAAACTACTGGAATAGGAAGCTGTATTACAATGAGGTATCAAAACAGTGAATTGATGGAGACCACTAGACCAACGAGTCAAACGAACTAGAACAAGAGAAACAGGGAGTAGATCACATAATTCCGAAGGACACATGCCATAATAGTATTTATAGAAAAGACTGAGACTAGCAAAATCACGTCTGTGAGAGAGAGGATGCAGAGAAGAAAAAGTGGATGGAGAAGAATCTTATGCATATGCGTTGGTGTGAATGACATGCATGTCTGCAGTAGGAAATGATAGTTTCCACTTAGTGTAAAAGCAATATTTTTTCATAAAAAAGAATTGAGTTCTTTTCGGTTATCAGTAAAATGAAAAATGTAAACAAATAACATATTTCATTTACAAACGATATAATTTCTTGAACTTTAAAAAGTTTTTTTCGATGGCTTAGTTTGTAGAACATCAAACACCAACAACTGATGTTCGGGTTTCAGATTTCTCTATGTTTAGCCACAGTGATGAGTCACAGACGAGGAAACAGCTGTCTGCACACACACACACACACATATATATATATATATATATATATATATATATGAAAAAGGAAAAATCAAAAGGATGTTTTTTTTTATATATTCATCAACGTTTCGTCTTTATTTGTAAGACTTCCTCAGGATGATAATTTTAAGAAAAATGTCATGCAAGTACATGAAAATATTGGGTTGACATGATGGGTTGATGAGAAAAAGTAGTAGCCATTACTGGGTGTGCAGACCCGAGGTCCGGGCTTAGTGAAGTCAGTAGCATAGAATTAAATAAATGAGGATGGTTCTGAGCGAAAAAGTGGAGGGGTGGGGGTGAACGGAAATAATGTGGATGGCTGTTCGTGAAGAAGTTGAGGAGTGGGGAAAGAGGAGGGGAGGGGGAGGTTCTGTGATTTTGGTGTGTGGGTAATGTCATGGTTTTAGAAAGGATTTGAAAAAATGAAGGTGGTTTGAAAGTGAGAGGGGTAGGTGTTTCTGCCCATATCAAGAATTTATATTTTCATGATATACAAAATATCACCAGTTTTCATGAGGAGGCTTCATCAGTGTATAAAACATTCCCCAGTCAGTCTCAAAAGACTTTCTTTCTTTCCCCTGTATTTTCTATCTTTCCCCTGTACTTTCTATCTCCCCCCTGTACTTACTTTCTTTCCCCTGTACTTTCTTTCTTTCCCTTGTATTTTCTCTTTCCTTTGTACTTTCTATCTTTCCCCTGTACCTTCTTTCTTTCCCCTGTACCTTCTTTCTTTCCCCTGTACCTTTTTTCTTTCCCCTGTACTTTCTATCTTCCCCCTGTACTTTCTATCTTCCCCCTGTACTTTCTATCTTTCCCCTGTACTTTCTATCTTTCCCCTGTACTTTCTATCTTTCCCCTGTACTTTCTATCTTCCCCCTGTACTTTCTATCTTTCCCCTGTACTTTCTTTCTTTCCCCTGTACTTTCTTTGTTTCCCCTGTACTTCATTTGTTTCCCCTGTACTTTCTTTCTTCATTCGTTTATTAACTCGCCGGCCAGACCAAAGCATCTGGTGGACCGAATTTTTATGACCTCTGCTTTTAGAAGCCTTCGTTTGTTTTGTTTCGATCTCAGAAGCAATCCATTTCATAGTAATAATCGTATCTCCTATCTCTTAAAACTCAATTTTCTTTGTGAGTGATACATTTCGGTATAACACCACAGAAAACAATATATGACCATTAACATCAACGCTTAAATTACTTTCCTGCCTGATATATATCGTGATAGCTTTCTTTAAAAAAAAAAACAAATAAAAAAAACATTAACTCTCACTTCAAAGTAAACGCGGCCAATATATCTGTTCGATCATGCGAATATACTGATTCTATTGCCTTATTTATTGATTAATTGATCTGTGTAGTCCTTTGTTTTACTTGCTAGGAGTGGTCACTTCTGTATCGATCGGTCTTTTCCTATTAATGCTTACTATATAGTAAATTGGTTCTTGCTAGTGCAAGTTCCTGAAATTAAGCCGCGGGCAAAAGTCTGAAATCTGTGTAGTCCTTTGTTTTACTTGCTAGGAGTGGTCACTTCTGTATCGATCGGTCTTTTCCTATTAATGCTTACTATATAGTAAATTGGTTCTTGCTAGTGCAAGTTCCTGAAATTAAGCCGCGGGCAAAAGTCTGAAAGGCTAGTAGACACCTATCGCCATTATTGTACGAGATTATCATATAGTTTCTTTGGTGCTTCAGTATCATTTGGGACAGAGAAAATTTTCATTTTTATTTTGGAAGAGTCAGTTGAAAGGGGAGATAATTCAAATTATTTAATCAACGTATTCTCTGAAGTTTTATTTAATTTCATATTAAAAAGTCAGTGCCGAATAGCGGCAAGCGTTGTGATTGATTGGCTCATAAATAATCCTTTTACCTATCCTTTTTTGGTGCTGATGCAGTTTACGGACAGGGCTAGTTTTTAGATAGGATTTTCAAGTTAAATTCAATTTTTACGATACGTTTTGTTAATTAAATTGCTAGGTGAACGTACAGAATAGTTAATAAAGCTCCCCCTCCCCATATCAAGAATGGCTTTCTAAATAATGACGTCATTATTTTGGCCCAGTCTAGAAACTACATAAGTACCGTTGTTTGAATTTATTTTCTCACTAATTCTCTGGATTTTCCTTATGGGTTATGGTTACAACAACAACAAATAAAAACAGTTTGAATTATCTCCCCTTTCAACTGACTCTTCTAAATTAAAGATGGAATTTCATCTGCCCCCAATAATACTGAAGCACCGTTTCTTTTGTTGTGGCAGGAAATCAAATAATGGTCAAAACATTTTGTAGTTAGTATGCTCATCCGTAGATCATGTGCAACTGCAGAGAATTTCTGGTTTAGTCATCCATGTCCAACAGTCTTTGTTAGAGTCTCACACATTTTTTTTTTAGTTACTTTAGTGATACCATTGGAGCACAGGGTGGAGCAGGTGCTAATGTGATAGCGAGAATTAGGAATGGATGGAATAGGTTCATGGAACTTCTTCCATTACTAACTAGCAGAGACTTGTCGCTGTCGACCAAGGAAAGAGTCTATTAGGCGTGTGTATGCAGTGTGATGATGTACGGAAGTGAAGCATGGCCTAAGAGAGTTGGGGAAATGCGTTGCATGGGGAGAAATGATATGAGAATGATACGATCGATGTGCAATGTGAGTCTTAAATACAAGCTTAGTTCTGATGACCTCAGAGGAAGATTAAATCTGGACAGTATAGGAAGACGAAGGTCAAGAAAAACATGGCAGAAAGTGATAAAAATAGACCTGAGGAAAAGAGGAATAAATAAAGACCTGGCCAGAGATAGGTTACTTTAGAAGTCAATTTCTTAAATGATGATGGTGATGATGATGATGATGACGGTTTATATGTGCGTTCCTCTTGTCTCTAAACGAATTCTATCAAGATCCTGGCATGCTAATTCATACTTCCATTTTTGTTGCTTTCATTCTAAAATCTATGAATTTTAGAATTCTTGAACAAGTTCCTTCTTCACTATCTTCTTCCCAAGGCAACTTTTCATATTAATATGACAATATTTCTGGAAGGAAACGTTTTTTTTTTTTTTTGAGAAATGCTTGGGTTACTGGTGTTACAAGCTCTAATGATTTAAAACCTGAAACCGGCAGCCAAACCAGTTCATCAGTGATGATTGACCTCAGAGCATCTATAAGATGTATTTTACCATTGATATATATATATATATATACATAAATGCATGTTTCTTTCAGCAGTAGAACACTTTGACGACGGCTGCCTTTAAATAGGAATAATCTCTCGTTGATTTAAAGGGTTGTTGATAACGGCCATGTGGGCTAAGACGTCGAAATTTGGGTTTGAAACATGACTCGTGTTTCGGGGTTCAAGTCCGGCGACCGGTATGAATAATTCTTTTCTACACTGACGATTCCCATAAGGATGAAACGTATACTTATGTAGATGAAAACAAATATTTATAATTATATATATATATATATATATATATATAAAAACTTCCTTTGAATTCACACAAAAGTTGGGGTAGTAGTTCAATAGTGTATACACCAAAAGAGCTTAAAATATAATATAATAATTTAGTAAATGTTCCGAATTTGTTTAAAAAAACATTTTAATTCAAACATTTTTTTTTGCCCATTTCAAAACATACCTTCTTTTTTTATGACAAAATTCATGTTATTTTCAAAAAGGCTTCATTAGTGAATTATTTATCATCCTCAATTAAGTCAAAAAAAAAAACACGAAACACAACTGCCAAATTTCAAAATTGTTTATTTAACTTATTAGTCCTTTTTTTCCTTTTTTTTTTCATAGACCAATAAGAATTCTTCAAATTCGGAACATTTACTAAATTATCATATATATATATATATACAGGGTGGGCCAAAATAAGGGTCCTATCTTTAAATTTGAATAACTTCCACAAAATAAAAGTAAAACTCACCAAACTTTATGTGTGTGTAGACTGACCCTTCCGAGATTTTTTGAAATAAACAAAACAAATTTTAGCCGAAAAACACTTCTTAAAACTTACAAAAACTAAAATATTGTTTTTTACACTGTTTTGAGTTTTTTAAGCAAGAATAATGTTTTCTAAATGAGGGTACGTTCCTTAGGGCTAATACGGCTCATGCTTGCTTCGGAAGGGGTCCTTTACTTATTCTAAAAAAAAAAAATTAAAAAAATCAATAAATAAAAAAGTTATGAATTTTTAAAAATAGGACCCTTATTTTTGCCCACCCTGTATATATATGTATATATATATATTAGTTTGTGTGTTTGACATAATCATGTTGACACACAACTTCTCGTTAGATCACCAAAGTTAAGCGAAGTTGATTCTGGCCAATACAAAGTGGGTGACAAGTTTGGAATACCAGGCACTGTATGACGGTGAAATCTCCCTGCAAAAAAAAAAACATTCATTCCTGAAGATACCTTTAGCAAGTACTTCAGTATAACCTGCTTATCCACACGTGTGTTGACAAAAACAGAATAACTGTCCACTGGGTGGAAATTCTGTTCTCAATTATATGGCGAAGCTTTCCGGAGAGGGTATGCAATTGTTTTTTTTTCGCTTTTCAGAGAGAGAGAGAGAGAGAGAGAGAGAGAGAGAGAGAGAGAGAGAGATTAGTATTTTATTCTTGTACATATGTCAAAAATAAGAGAGATGGTATAACCGCAGGTACGGATGTTTCACAATTTGGATTGTGTTTCGGCATTGAATAACCAACAAAAGGGTTGATATGCCATAAAACAGCCAAACCAAATAATAAGAAAACGTGTATAAATAGTAGAATCCCAAAAAGACCGGTGTAATAACATACTCTCTTTGGCCTTCTCGCAACAGCTGAACACATAATGGGCAAGGCGGAAATGCCATCCGTAGATTGCAATAGTTTGTTATTTAAACCTTGACAGCATCATTAAAAAGGTACAGTTGTTAAGGCTTAGTCTGTGCAATGGTTTCAAAAAAAAAAAAACAGCTGATGTTCATTAGTTGTGTTATTTTTACCGATATTAGTCACTAGTTAATTGGTCTGTTAATTATTGGTATTTATGCTAAATAAGATTGGCCTGATGGCTAGGAACAACGTGTAATATATGTTCTGAGGCTACACTTCATAATTTATGTCATCGGTTAGTGAAAGAGGAATCCTTCTCGACTGAGGCAATTTTATATATTTGTCCCAATCCAGAGTGTCTCCTTTTGGAGAGTTGGATTTTTGCTACATTAAAAACCGACCTAGTATCTATCTCTTCTCTCGTGGGGAGGCAAGTAAATAGGGATTCAGCAATGATATATTTGGAAAGTTGAAGTGGATGAAGCTTATCCCCCCCCCCCCGGCGTAAATGGAATACGGTCGCCTGTGTTGTTCATCAGGGCTATGCTAACTGCGATAAAAGCAGGCTGTTATTTGCACCGGATCACTTCGAACCAGGTCTTTAAAGCTATGATAACTGAAAAAACTTGAAATCAACGACTGGTTGAAAGAAGACTTGAAAACGACGATGGTTTGAAAGAAGACTTGAAAGCGACGATGGTTTGAAAGACGTTTTAAAGCGATGATGGTTTGAAAGACGTTTTAAAGCGATGATGGTTTGAAAGACGTCTTGAAGCGACGATGGTTTGAAAGACGTCTTGCAACGACGATGGTTTGAAAGAAGACTTGAAAGCAACGACGGTTTGAAAGAAGACTTAAAAACAACGCAGGTTGAAAGAAAACTTGAAAGCAACGACGGTTTGAAAGAAGGCGTGAAAGCAACGACAGTTGGGATAGTTATATTTGGAAATCTTACAGAGGTTAAGTGTGGACGTGATTTACCGGGTGCAAGTGTGTTATTATTAGGATGATATCACGCTGAACGAACATATGCTACACTGACCCCCAAAGGAGGAAGTAATGACTGAGAGGATGGTATCATGACGAATGTTCCTCTTGGAAGGATCGTCACATAAAAGGAGGAGGTAACGCCTATGAGTATGGTATCATGACAACAGAACGGATATTACACTACTCCTCCCCCCTCCTCCAAAAAAAAAAGAGAAGGTAATCCCTGGAAGATGGTCTTATGACAACAGAACAGATACTACATTACCAGACACCCCCCCCCCAAAAAAAAAGGATGTAATACCTGGGAGGATTACCCCCACACCTTTAAAAAAGTGGATTTCATTCTTGGGAGGACAGTCATGGCAACAGAACCGATACTACACTATCCACTTCCATTAAAAGATAATACAATAATAGATTAAATCAGTTTTTTTTTATTCATTTAAAAATTCCTTGCCATAAAAACATTATTTTTATGGTTCCTTGGCCTTTTGGCTAAGATCAAAGTGTAGTATCTGTTCTCAGCATCCCAGCTACATCACACGTTTAACTATCAATATAAGAAAATATGACAATGCGACATTACAACTGTATATTACAGAATATTAATTTATTAGAAGCTGTTCATAAAATAAATATGCAAATTAAGAATACCTAAAACTATTTGTGGGTGTTTTCAGATTACTATATATATACGGTATTTCAAACTGTTATGTTGTATCATGGAATTAAATAAGCATAAGCTGTTTGCATAGATGGAAAAAACGTTTGCATTTATTCATTTAAATTTAGATATATAAGATAAGATAATAGTAATCTAATGAAAAAATATATGAATATTTAAAAATTAAAGTATCGTTAAAATTGATTTTTATAGACCTTTTAATCAATAAAAATCAACATGTTTGAGTATTTAATTATCATCATTAGAATTATGTAGTCAGTTAATGAAAGCCTTCGTTTCACACATGTAGGAGGAGCCCGTAGCCAAGCCACAGTATGGGGGCTTGATCTTATTGCAGTAAAGCATGCCTGTTTAATTATATGTGGTGTCTTGACTTTTTTAATAGCATAATATTAATAATGTTTCCTTAAGTATTCAAACTATACATTCCTTCACATGTATTATTGATTTTCATAAGAAAGTGGGACTCATTTTTATTTAATGTTGGCTCATAGTTTTCTACAAGATATTGGGTACTGGTACAGTTTGTGACCCATGCTAAAAGCGGCTATTTTCGGCATCTTCTGGCTGTTTACATAAACAACCGGAAGCTGACAAAACGCTTAGCCAATCAGATTGCAAGACAGTAGGCAAAAATGTCCAAGTGTGAATTGAGTAACTTGTAAAATTCATCTGCACTAACTCCAAATTTTAAAAAATGAAAAGAAAAAAAAAACCCAAAAATATAAACAACTGATTTTTTTTTTTTACCCTAACCCTAAAAAAACTGTACAAAACTGTTTGTTTCTTTCAACCTAACCGTAAACTAAACCCTAATCCAGTCAGTCTGGTTCAAAAGCTGTACCAGTACAAAAAAAACAAAAACAATTTATTAAAAAAGAAAAGAAATAATGAACAAACCATAACTTTTTCATGAAAAAAAAAAAAAAATTAGAACAGTTGTTTTATTATATTCTCTTCATTAAAAAATAAATATTTTTTAATAAAACTTTACATTCGGTGACTTTTTTTCTTGCTTTAAATGTCGTTTCATTATTGTTTTCCTGTTTGATAGCGTCGCCTCGTTTTGATTTTGAGGCCGGGACATTTTCATTCACCATCTTCCGGATGTTTACGTAAACAGTCAGAAGATGCCGACGAAAAGTCGGTTTTAGCATGAGTCACAAACTGTACCAGTCCCAAATATTGTTCTGTTAATACAGGGTGGGTCAAAATAAGGGTCCTATCTTTAAATTTGAATAACTTGAATTTGAATAACTTCCACAAAATAAAAGTTAAACTCACCAAACTTTATGTGTGTGTAGACTGACCCTTCCGAGATTTTTTGAAATAAACAAAACAAATTTTAGCCGAAAAACACTTCTTAAAACTTACAAAAACTAAAGTATTGTTTTTTACACTGTTTTGAGTTTTTTAAGCAAAAATAATGTTTTCTAAATGAGGGTACGTTCCTTAGGGCTAATACGGCTCATGCTTGCTTCGGAAGGGGTCCTTTACTTATTCTAAAAAAATAAATAAATAAATAAATAAATAAATAAAAAAGTTATGAATTTTTAAAAATAGGACCCTTATTTTTGCCCACCCTATAGTAGTAAAGTTCACTGAAAATTATCTAAACATTTTTACACTTAAAATAATTTAAATAAAAAAAACTGAACAGGTAAAGTTGAAACTACATTCCATGATGCATGTCCACATATGCCCCTTTTGTTAGGTATTATCAGAGGAAATAAATATTTAAAAAAACAAATTACATATCACTGTAACTCACTGCTTTGATTATTACATCCATCCGGTATTTAGGGAAGCGATCTTGTTTTATAAAATATGGTTTAACCCTCTTAGCGTGGCTGTCACAAAATTGCGACAAGTCTACCACCTCTAATAGCAGACGATACTACATGCAAAACTGGTTTTATTTCCAATATAAGACACAACAGCACAAATATACACAATAAATTCAGCAATTGACTAATATGTGCATGAGAAAATGACAATTTTTCATGAGCAGATGATTAACCTCATTATAAATTCAAGATGGCCGCCATCACAATATGCAAATTAGTCAAATTTTACAATTTAATTTGATAGTCCTACTCATGGCTAAGATCAAAGTGTAGTATCTGTTCCGATGGATACTGCACCCCATACACTGGTATTGTCTTGGCCTTCGGGGCTTGATTTACGCCGGTCTATGGGTCTGTCCTGTGCAGTTTTAGGAGGTCCACCCTCCCAGGCTTCGCCTCCCCTCTTTGGGGAGGAGTAAGTTTATTGCTTACTGCCTGAGGCGCCCCTACCGGGGAATGCCGACGGGGCTGCCCAGGCAATTTTTAAACCCCACTTTCCCGACCCGACCTTGGGTCACATCTTACTTGTGGGAGTAAGATAAAAACTGGCCTTGTGCCTAACTCCTGGAGAGGAGTAAATCAATACTCATATGCTACAAATTTCATGCACATTGTTGGGGCATACAATGAAAGGTTAAAGGTTAGGATTAGGGTTAGAGTCATTTTAAAAAGAGGTGTAAAAAATCATTTTTCTACAAAAACAAAATTCAGCGCTCAGAGAGTTAACCCAAAATAACAGGGGACGATATAATCATCATATTCAGTTTAACGTCCGTTTTACATGCTGGCATGTGTTGGACGGCTTTTAGAAATTGACTTCCAAAGTAACCTCTCTCTCTCTGGCTATATCTTTATTTTTCCCTCTTTCTCTCAAATCCATCCTTATCACTTCCTCTCGCGGTTTCCTTGGCCTTCCTCTACCAACTGAGCTTGCTGTATTCAGCATTTAATAACATCATCAGATCCTACTTCCGCTTTGGTGCTTATTTATATTCAGATACATGCGAAATATGGCAGTTAAAAATAAAATTACAGAAAAAAAACTTATAAATATACTTATTATCAGTGAAAAATATTAGTGTACATCAAAAATTACGAAAAATAAGTAAGTAGACTTTTAATAAAAAAAAATTAAATTAATTTAATTAAAAAAACTTATAAATATACTTATTATCAGTGAAAACATACACAATAAATTCAGCAATTGACTTATATGTGTATGAGAAAATGACAATCCTAGTTCAATCTGAGATTACGACCGAAGTATCGGTTGGCTTTAGAGATGTGTCTGTGTAATTATTTTAACTAGTCTGTTTTCATGCTTATCCACTAATTCCATATACTAACCATTCAATTTCGTCTTTTAAAACTTGCTCACTAGTAGTACTATAAACATCAACCGAACAGAACAAGAGAGGCGTAGTTTGTTTCGGACTCCAAAGCTCCATTATAATAAGATGCTAGTATCTGTTTCTCCAGAGATGAAACTAGCTTCGCAGATAAATCTACGCGCAGCTAATTACACGGAGTCCGTCGTGGATGGCGGATCGAGAGATGGACTCTGTTGCCATTAGAAAACTCTTTTCTTTTATGCTCCGCTGTTATTGCAGTGATGTTTAACTCATTGCTCGTCGGAACGGAAAGAGCTTAAACAGCAGACTGACCGGATGAGTGACTCACATCGAAGCAGCATCCCCGATGAGGAGTGATTCCAGTTTACCACCAACGCCTCCGCCTCCTCCCCCACAACCTGTTGCATTCGCTCTCCCTTCCCCTCCCCTCACCCTTTATGGATCCTCTTCACTGCCACACACATTTAGTTCCTTGTTTTTATAACTTATCTTTGTCTAGAGTAAATGATTTCGTCCAGATGAGTCAGTGAGGAGTCATCTACGTGTGTATCGATATATATATATATATATATATATATATATATATATATATATTAGAGAGAGAGAGAGAGACAGACATCCAGAACTCTTGCATATAACCATTACACCACACCATATATATATATATATATTATAATATAAAATGAAGTAATAAAATAAGGTGTCAATCAAATTTTATTAGAATTCAAAGTTCAAGCAAAGTATCTTATATATATATATATATATATATACTGTGTGTGGATGTATGTCTGTGTACGTATTTATATATGATGTATTGATGGATATATATATGTGTGTATGTCTGTGTAAGTATTTATATGATATATGTTTATACAGTATATGATATTTATGCACACATATGTATGTATATGCAATATATAGTATGTGTACAAATATAAAATATTCAAAGCCAATATAAATGAAAATATATACGCAGAATTTTATTATCAGGATCTTTTTAAATATATATAAATATATATTTATATATGAACATCTGTGTCAGTCTTGTATATTATTGCAGGTAAACACAACAAATTACACCTGCAACATTTATTTATTTGTTTTAATAATTATATATACAATGTCTGTGTATTTATATTAGTGATGGGACGATTCCAATATTTTTACCAATGCAGATACAATTACCGATTCCGATACAATTACCGATTCCGATTCTTTTAAAATCTGTGAATATTTAGCTGTAGAGTTGTTGTTTTTTTAAATTTTCGGATTACCGTAAAATCCCATGTGATATGTGCATATATTTGCGCAAACATAAATATACTCTTGCAGATGGGTGGTGGGTGATTGGGGGGGGGGGGTATATGAATTTTAGTTTTACTGATAATTTAAAACCAATAAATATTTATCATTTTATCATTAGCACCAGTGTAAGAAAATCAAGTTTTAAACAAAAACAAGCAAAAAACAAATAAAAGAATCGTTTTTGGCATTTATATATATATATATATATATATATATGCAAACATTGTTCAAAACAACAGAATTCGTCTGTTTAATTATACCTTTTTTAAAATTTTTAAAATTTTTCTAATAGTCTTTTTTTTATATTAAAATCAAAAAAATTAATAAATGTCCCATAGGTATCACAAACGTTTTCGATTCTTCGTCGAATCATCCCCAGATGTCAAAAGCAAATGAACAAAAAAGCCGGAGAAAGAAGAGAATTTTTAAATATATATATATATATATATATTGATTTACTCCTCTCCAGGAGTTAGGCACAAGGCCAGTTTTTATCTTACTCCCACAAGTAAGATGTGACCCAAGGTCGGGAAAGTGGGGTTTAAAAATTACCTGGCCAGCCATATATATATATATATATATATATATATATATATATGGCTTTACACACTCCACTACTTTTGGAGCTGCTCCAGCTGCTGCTCACATAACTAAAATTGAAGCTAGCTCCCCATTTTCAAAAAAGAGCTACACCGGCTCTAACTCCTTTAAAAATATAGTGAAAAGTTACCTTTTTTCATAAACGTTCAGTGAGTGTTCAAGGTATAGGTGTGTACATCAAAGCACCCCCTCAAAATGTGTAAGACCTTAATATAATATTTGACAAAATCTCTAATATTTTGAGATTTGCTAAGATTCTATTTTGTTTTTAAGATATGAATTTATTTGAATCTTATATTTGAATGATATTTTCACTTTTTGCCCATTTAAAACACTGCCTATTTGTGACATTTTGCCGACACTACACAAAATAGTCATAGAGGGTCAAGGAGGATGGGAAGACCGAGAAGGGACAGCACTAACCAGACTACCACTGAAAGAGTGCTGGGATGTTGGGAAGGTTGCCACCCAAATCCCATAGAAGACCAATGGTCGTTGCCAGTGAGTAATCAATGATAGGCACCTGTTGCAATACCGCAAGGTCATTTGCGGTGGTGATCGAAAAGAGGTGGAGAATACTGGAACTCTGGAGAGGCATGTTGTCACTCAGATTCCAGGGAACACCACTGGCTGTTGTCGGTGAGCAATCACTGACGATAACTTGTGTGAGAACTCCTAGTGAGTACACATACTACTACTACTACTACTAATAATAATAATAATAAAAGTATGAAAAAACTATGTACAAAAATAAATTGTCAATAAATTTAAAAAAAAAACATTTCGTATATTTATTCATGAAGCAATAAAATATACTTGTCACACATACGAAAAAAGTTAAAATCTTTAAGAAAATGACTTCAAAGGCTTTCTACGGAGTGGCTTAAAAAAGGATTCTCAAAGTTATTCTCGAAAACTTTCTGAAAGAGTTAGGACTCCTGTACTACCAGTCAGAAACAGAAGCCAGGCAGCTGTTTACACCTGTCTGAACAAAAGTGGCCCAGAATAGGGATGTGAAATTCAGTGACAAACACGTGTCCCCATATTGCCCAGATCAAGATAATGAGCAATAGAGATTTTGATGGTGTTCATTGTTCTAGTCAGGAAACAAGGACAAACACTGGGAATCTTTGAAGTTTCCTGTGATGCTACCCCTACGCCTGACTAATAGACAAAAAAGGATTGCAAGCCAGGCAATAGGTGGTGCTTGTGTTTAAATATGCGTAAATCTATTGAAGATGTTTTTAATATATCATATATTCAACTATTAATATATGAAAGCTCTAATTCATGTAAGCGATGAATTATCAGGCTTATATTACTATTTATGAGAAAAATACAAAAATAGCTCTTCCTTCATTTAGTTAATTACTCAAATAATTCCTAATATATATATATATATATATTCATATGAATTCAAAATGGCGTCCTAAGGAGATTCTTTCCTCCTGTAAAGGTTTTTTTTTTGTCTTTGCCCACAATGGGAAACATAATAGTGTAGGTTTTTTTTAAAGACTTTTCAATTTGAGAACTTTTCATCTGTTGTGGATTTTTCTTATGATCTTGAGGTGTAGCAGAGCCGATATTGATATAATAATGTTGGTTGGCTCACCTCCAGAGAAACGAGTCGTAAATATACATCTTACAGGAATGCTATGTTTTTTTTGAAAATGTGAAAAAATAAAAATAGAAAACATGATTATTGGAATATAAGATGAATCTGTCTTATTTATATATGCTCTGTTGTTACTGGTTGACAATCATCGAGCTGATATTTTTTTTAAGAGAATACTAATTAAAAGGTACTGATAGTATATGCTAATACATATATTGTCATAATCCATATATATATATATATATATATATATATATATATAATTTTCTTTTCTTAAAGCATAGTTGGAATCTAGCCTTCTTTCATTAAATATGATCAACAAAGGATCGTATCGATTATCCTCTAACAAATATTCTATGTATTAAACTCATTGTTTGTGTGGGTGATGTTTGTGTGTTCCCTCTAGAAAGAAAGGTTAGAGAATCTACATAAAATCTAAAAGTGTACGAGGCCTGTCTAAAAAGTATCCGACCTTAGGTCAGAAAAAATATTTCAAATACGTGACGGGATTGGGACCCTAATCCCCTTCAAAGTGGGCCCTTTGTGCTTGCACACACTTAGCCCCCACCGATCCATCCACTACCGGAAACACCTCTGGAAGTCTTCTTTTGGAATTGTGTTCATCTCCGTCGTCGCGTTCTGCATAATCTCTTCTCTAGTCTCAAAACGGGAACCTTTTAGTGGCGTCTTCAATTTCGGTCGCTGAGTGAGGTGCTACACAACGTGTTCGTCGGATTACCAATTCTATCAAGATGACTGAACGTGTTGAGTAAAGGTACTGCATCAAATTTGGTTTCGAGACTAGAGAAGAGATAATGCAGAACACGACGGCGGAGATGAACACAATTCCTAAAGAAGACTTCCAGAGGTGTTTCCGGTTGTGGATGGATCGGTAGGTTAAGTGTGTGTAAGCACAAGGGGCCTACTTTGAAGGGAATTAGGGTCCCAACCCTGTCACGTATTTGAAATATTTTTTCTGGCTTAAGGTCTGATAATTTTTAGACAGGCCTCATATTCTTACGTAAAATTTACCGGGGAAGACAATGGAAGTGTTACCGAATCTCTAAGTGCACTCCTAAGGGGACTATGCGAGCATAACCCCTTTAAACTTCCAATATATCCTATTTTGATGAAATTTAAATTATATGGTCCCTAATTTCGAAGTGCCCTCCTAACCTAAAGGAACTATGGGGGTCGAACCTTCTTTAAAACTTCAAATATATCCTATTTTGATGAAAGTTACATCATATGTATAAAATTCTCCAGGGAAAACAATGGAAGTGGTCTGAAATCTCTACATCACCCTCTATGTGTCGAATATCTGTGTCCCCACTTCTAAGTGCCCCATGGGGACAAAAACTCCTTAAAACTTCAAATATTTATATCCGATTTTACTGAAATTCAAACCATATGTATAAGTCACTAATTTAAAGAGTTTTCCAACATTTCAGCTTCTTTTGACTAAATTAGGGGGCGAAACGGGAGGAACGGGGAGGGGGGGCAGTAAAAACAGAGTAAGTAATATGGTGTTATGAGCATAGTGAAAAAGTAGCCACTTGTGCACTTGAAGAAAAATACCTGAATTTATTCGTTTCAATTTTGAAGAGTTATATTCAAAACAGCGGCGATAATCCACATTCAAGACCATCCACAGTCAGGGGCACCCACACGCAATTTATCTAAAAATGGATCTTAATAACCTAACGTTTAAAGATCTTATTCATTTAACTAGTGAGCCCAAAAAACGATTAAATTTTTACAGGCCCACAAACTGATTTCTTCCTCAGAGATATGCCCGTGCGGGATGGAAATGAGGTTTACCAAAATAGACAGCAGAAACGATGGGGTTTATTAATGTCTGCATAGACCCTGTAGTAATTCGGTAGTATTTTTTCCCGGTCTTAAAAAAATCACTGAACATTTTAAATTAAAAAAAAAAATCACTATATTTTATTGAATAAATAAATTTATGAAAATGGTTTTATCTATTGGTCGTTTCGTTACTTCCGGTTGATTATCTGTCTGCCGCTGTCTTGAATGTGGATTATCGCCACTGTTACAACACTATTACAATGTTTTTCTTTCAGAAACTATATTTTATTGAATAAATAAATTTATAAAAATGTTTTTATCTATTCATCGTTTCGTTACTTCCGGTTGATTATGTGTCTGCCGCTGTTTAAAATCTGGATCATCGTAACGGTTTTGAATATAACTCTTCAAAATTGAAAACAAATAAATTCAGCTGTTTCCTCAAGTGCACAAATGGCAAAAAATACAGTCGTGATTCTCATCAAATCCCGAGCAACGTCGGGTCTTCCTGCTAGCACCATATATACATTTTATATTTAAAGGTATTATCCTTAAAAATGGCAATATAGTTTTAGCATTGCGTTTTTCCTAACAAGGCCGTACTTGTACAACATACAACAAATTTGTTCGATAACGCTAACAATTGATGGGTCTCTCGTCTGTCATATTTATTGACTCGCGCATACACAAAGGTAGCGTAAGTCAATACTGCGACTGACGCATTGGATTTAGCTTGTAAAACAGAATTATTGATTGGAGTAATGTATACACATTTGCATGAATCAGCGTGTAATTAAATCAAATAAAATTTATGGGCAAAAATAGCAAAGTTCAACAAGCCTTGGTAGAACATATCTAGGTACTGTTATAGAGAATGCACCGTGTTTCCGTGACTTCGCGTCGTCAACGTTCGGGCAGGTCTCGGAAGCACCCGAGAGTTGACGAGGCAAAAGCTACCAAACGATAAATTGAAGACTGGCAGACGATAAATTCAGGCGAAGAAAATCAAAGTAAAATACATATTTAAAAATAAAGAACGAACAAACCATAGCTAAACAACTGTTATTAATTAGATGTTTATTTTTTTTTTGTCGTCAAAGGAAAAATTGTTAATCAAATGTTTTTAAATAAAATGAGGGTTTTTTTTGTGCACCGAAAAGATGATTTTTGTTATATAACAAACAACGAAAACACTGTTTTTAACCAATTTCTTTGTTTGTTTTTTCAATGTTTTTTTTTCTTTTTAACATTTTCTAGGTTAGGTTTAGAGTTTAGGTTTAAGGTTAGGGTTAGTCTTTCGTTAGTCTTTCCCTCAGGAGATTCAACACGCTGACACAGATCGTAGAAATTAATTTTTTTTTTTTTAACGCGCTGCATATTGTAGAAATTAATTTCTTCCAAAAGTGATCGTCTGCTTGCTTGCAACCTGATTGGTAAATAGTTTTGTCAAATCTCGGTTGCTTCCGAGACCTGACTGAACGTTGATGACGTGAAGTCACGGAAATGCAGTGCGTTCTCTGTAAGAGTACCGATATCTACATTCACATGCAGTTTGAATATTTGTTCAAGGCCGCTTTAAATCTGGACATGGTGGTCATTTTCACGACCTCCTTTGGCCAGCTGTTCCACACGGACCAAGAATGATGCTTTTCTTCTGTTGAGATGAAAGCTAGGATGGTACATCTTATGCAGGTGCCCGCGGCGACCACGGTTTTGCACTTGGGGGTGAAAAACTCTTTGAAAGGTAGATTTAAATTTCCGTTGATGCTGTTGCATGCCAGAATCAAGTCTTCTCGCGTCCTCTGCTGCTCAAGTGAGAACAGATTTAATCTTAGGAGCCGCTCTTTGTAGGTAAATGTGGAGAGTCTCATCACCATCCTGGTTGACAACCGTTAAACACGCTCGAGTTGTATGATATCTTCGTTGCTTGGATGGCATACTCAAGATTTATTTAACCTACTTGATCCTTTTTTTACTAATGAGTCACCATTTATCAAGGCTAAAAGCCACTCGAGGATAAAATAGATTGAATAGTTGAATGATGATTAATATTATGAGAGGATTGAAAATAATGAATTAAATGAACAAAATTTGATTACATACGAAAATAAGTGTTTATTGATATTGGATTTGAAGATGACCATGTTTTAGCGCTCAGGGAATCGATCTTGTGGCAAAGTGTTCCATAGATGGGAAGTTCATGGAAAGAAACTATGTTCATGGAAATTCCATTTGATGTTAGACAACAGAGGAAGAAAGGTACGTTTTTTGAAATTGTGGTAATAAGAGTTCTAGAAGGATGAACCAGAGATTTAAGCTCGGTCGAATACTTTCTATTAAAATAACGATAGAGTAGAGAAAGACTAGCAATGTTTTTTTCTGTGAGAAAGGGGCTGTAAAGAACAGAAGAGATCATTCCTCACTAGATTGCGAAGTCGATTCTGTTGTTGGCACCAGTTTCTGCTGGTTCATTGTAGAATCGGGTACTCACAGAAGGGTCCACATTAAGGTTGCCCACATCCATAGTGAAAGCGATGCTATGAAACCGATATGACTCTAACACAACATACTCAGTCATGAGTCCACGCTGGTAACCCCTTCATTACGGCCACCTCCCATCAATTGAGGTCATGTGAGAGCATCGTAGACAGTAGATAACCAAATGTCTTGTTCTGACTGACAAATGTTCATCAGGCAAATCTTAGTCGTTTTTTATTTACTTCTACAAGAAGAGATCATTCTCAAGTCTACAAGAAGAGATCATTCTCAAGAACAGGTACAACCTGCCCCCCCCCCCCCCCCGATGCTGTTAAGTAGATTCCCTTGATCAGGAATCATTCCGATCAATGATTGCATAATTTTGTTCTTCAAAATTTAATGATTCTATAATGTGTTCCTCGTTTACCTTACACTGTAAAAAAACGCTTGATTATCAATTAAAATAAATGATTTTATTTGCGTTATGGCCCAAGATGAGTTTCGATAATGCCACAGCAACATCATTTTGGAGTTTACTAAAAATATTTTAATATTTAAAAGAAGCTGGCGTTTACAACAGAATCTAACAGTTTCGGAATTTTTTTTAGATGAGGGTTGATAATTTGTAGAATTTGGTATATTCGGACTACTGTTCTCATCTTGGGTGTTTTTATCACAACGTTTCGGCCGATGTAACTTCCGACCTTCTTCAGGTGTACCTTGTCGAACTCGGGAATCTTTTTGCCGAACTCGAGAATCTCGACGCAATTTTGATGGAACCCTTTATTAAATCCACGGGGGTAGCTTGCTCTCGTTCCATCTACCATGACTGGGAAGAAGTCTTCAGTAATTCGCAATTCTTTGTATCGCCCGCACTGAAGATTGAACCTTCAACCTTGCGCAAGGACCCGTGGCGCAGTGGATATAGTGCTAAGTAAAATTCAGTTCTAAGTGACAGTCATCTGAAGGTTGAAGTGCGGGCGATACTAAGAATTGCGAATTACTGAAGACTTCTTCCCAGTCATGGCAGATGGAACGAGAGCATGCTACCCTGTGGATTTAATAAAGGGTTCCGTTTTAAATTTCGTCCAGATTCCCGAGTTCGACAGAAAGATTCCCGAGCCTGACAAGGTACACCTGAAGAAGGTCAGAGATTACATCAGCCAAAACGTTCTGATAAAAACACCCAAGATGAGAACAATAGTCCGAACATACCAAATTCTACAGAATCTAACAGAATGTGTAATTTCTACAAACTTTCAAGGGTTGATATGCCGCAAAACAAAACAAACATGAATAAATATTTTAAGAGGCTAAAAACTTGGAGCACCATTGTAGATATATTGACATTGTGCTTATATTAATGTGTGTGTGTGTTTGTCAACCTGCTGCTGTTGACTGTTGATTATTGAATTTGGACAGTATCAGGCGAAGCTATTTCCGCCCACTGTATATTTTGTTATTCCCGCCAATATTGTTTTTTGTATTCAGTTCCAGTAATAAATTTGATCATCTCACACGTGTATATTATTTCTATGCCCTGCATTTATATAATTTCTCGTTTCATTTTTCGCTTTCCAATCATTGTAAAATGAATGAAGCAGTGGGTTATTCAACTAACCTCAACTCAACAGCCATTTTTTCCTTCTTTTTTTTTACCAGAATGATTGGATTCAGCATTAATGACCCGTTAATTTTTTTTTTTATAAACATCGCTCCAGACAAGGCATAAAGCCACTTGAAGTAAGGAGCTAAAAAAATACTACTTCAAGGTTAAAAACTAGCACACGATAAGTGTTAGATATAGATTCCGAGCCAGAAAACAGCAATTCTTCCCCCTTTGTCAGAAACATCGCTTATGGAATGTGAAGACTAAAGGACAAAATAAGGGAAGCGAGAATTATGAGTCTGCCGACAGTAAACACAAAACAAACTAATTTAAGCGATATATGATTTTGCTCCACAAGAACCGGCCACTACATGCCGTGACGAATGTGAAGAAAATCGGTGCTTCTTTACTTTCACAACGACATGAAAATATTTAAAGAAATGTATAAACTTTGTTATGTACTTAGGTGTTTGCTGAAAATAAGATTGCACAGAAAAAATTATGCAAATTAATCCAGTATTTATTAAATTATAAGAAAAAGGAGAAAAAAACAATCTCACGTATCGTTAGACATTTTTTACCCAGTTCAGCTTACTGATTAGGCAAGGGAGATAACTCAATTTTTTTTTCGAAAACCTCAAAATTAAACAAAAATGGCGACATATAGATAAAATCGTTTTTTTTTGTTGTTTTTTTTAATTAAATAAATACTGGATGAATTTGCATAATTTTTGGTGTACAGTCTTTTTTTTTTTTCAGCTACCACGTGAGTACATAACAAAGTTTATACATTTCTTTAGTTAAAAATATCTAAGACGCTGATTGGATGACTCGAAATCCTTTTTTTTATATATACTACTGACGACCATGTTGAAATTGGGACTAATAAAGTGACATTTTGGTGATCTTTTCTTGTCAATTTGATTTTCATTCAAAGTTCAAGATAACCTATTGGTCCTTACTGTTAATACCATCAGTTTATCATTATGATATTAGATTAGGTGTTTCTTTACTTTCACAGCGGCATGAAAATATTTAAAGAAATGCATAAACTTTGTTATGTACTTACGTGTTAGCTGAAAATAAGATTGCACAGAAAAAATTACGCAAATTCATCCAGTATTTATTAAATTATAAGAAAAAAAACAAAAAAAAACGTTCTTACGTATCTGTAGACATTTATACTTACTTATTAAGCAAGGGAAATAACTCAAACTTTGTTTTCGAGAAAACTCAAAATGGCGATCGATAGATAAAATCGTTTTTTTTTTTAATTTAATAAATACTGGATGAATTTGCGTCATTTTTGGTTTACAGTCTTTTTTTCAGCTACCACGTAAGTACATAACAAAGTTCATACATTTCTTTAGGTATTTTCTTTTTAAGAGAGGTCTAACATGTAGCGAAACTAAAGAAGCACCAGACCCCCCCCCCCCCAAAAAAAAATGTCTGTGTCTTTAGTGTGGTCTTTCGCAGTTGAGGGGAAGAGAGAAAGTAAAGAATTAATGTTATTAACACTTTCGTTACAAGAGACAAATTATGCTGATTTTCTTGCCTTATTTTTTACTGAGTAAATTAGTCTTCTGAACAGAAAGCTTTGTTTTTTTGTTTATTTCAATTAGCTGTCGTCAGAAGTTTGAACTTCCGGAGTGCAGGTGCGTTTCCTTTATCTCGCATGGAATGGTGGAGTTGATTTTTATATATATTTCTTCCATGAAGCCAGAAAGTTTATGCTTACTTTATATTTAAAAAAAAAAAAAAAAAATTTTATTACAAATAATGAAGAAACGTTTTAGAAGGTTTGTGACGTTCATATTTTTTTTGCATGTGGAAAACCATTTTGTAAACCTAAGAAATATACAATTTTTAAATATTACACGAGAAATAAAAAAAAAAAATGGTACAGTTGCCTAATAGACATCCAAGAAAATATCAGTACTTACGTCATCAATAGTGAGTTAAACCGAACGGTTTCTAGACTGGCGAACGTTGCCGAACGAACTGAATGTACCATGAGTGGTTATTGGTTTTTATTTTTTTTGTTTTATTGTTATTGTTATTTCTTTATTTATTTTATTTATTTATTTTTTTTTTTTTGCAAGAAGAAATGTAATGTAAGAAAAATTTGCGTTTAGCTTAGATTGTTTTATGAATCCCGGCAAATTTAAAAAGCTTAACATAGAGGGAGGGGAGTGTTAATTTAAATTAAGCTTTCTCCATTCGTAGTTGAAACTGTATACGTCACGACTACGTCACACTTGCAAATCTCTGGATGTTCATTCAGCAACAGCACCAAGAAATCCCTTTTCAGATTAAACACTGAAACATTTTTCATACATGAGAAAAAGAGTTTCTCATTCTTGCACACCTGAGAAATATAGTTGTCTGCGCATGTGCAACCACCATTTCTTTGTGTGATGTATAGGGGGCGAACTGGGAAGGCAGAGCTTTTGCCTGGGGCAAATGGAGAAGAGAGAGATTGTTACACTTGTTACACTTTTGCCTGCTGAGGGGGGTGGGGAGAGCGCCGGGCAACGCCGGGTACCCCTGCTAGTATTGTATGAAAGAAAAATAAACATCTGTGCATACCTAATAGCTTTTACATGATACCAACTTTTTCTATGAGAAAACCATTTTTTAGATTACATACAAGTTTGATGGGTTTCATACATCGGTTCAGTGCATGGAAATATCTGTTCAGTGATGTTCTTCTTTGAGACATTGAAGTTTTGGTGCTTCAAAAATATCAGACCATCTTATTCAATTCTCAGCTAGCATTCCTGCGAACTTTCAATTGGTTAGGTACGACCAGACGGCTAGAGAATGCCCCTTCCTACTGACATGGGAATATGCAGGTTCAGAAGCACCGTGTCTCTAGTGGAAAACACTCAACTGCCTGAGAACAGGAATGGGGCAATCGAAAGTTGTTATAAGTAGATGGGGCTACAAAACTGACACAACCATCTGCGAATGTGGAGGGGTGGACCATACGATGCAACACTGCCTTGTCTGCCTTCTACTACCCAACCGGTGCTTCTTGAAAGATCTTGCAGAGTACAACAATAATGCAAAGGACTGCGTAAAAGGGTGGGAAACTGTTGTATGAGCACATGACACTTCAAAGACACGTAAAAAAGAAGGTGCGATTGCAAGAATTGTATTAAAAAAACAAGTGTGATTGAGTGAGTAGGGATTTTAGGGTTACGGTTGAGTGAGTGCAGTTTATTGTATGAATTTTAACCAATCAATGCAATTCAATTAATGCTTCAGTTGCAATGTAGGGAAAAGAGTGGTAGAAATTTACACAGAAGCGGATACAGTATCCCAGCACCTGTCCTATTACGCCTTGAATTTACTACATCTCCTGGAAATCCATTTCTTCTCCATTAATGATCTTGGTCTTTCTCTATCTTTCCGGTCATTAATCTCAGTTCGGCTGACGTTTGCGAACCGATTTCATTTCCTCAGTTGGATTGAATCGCACCGGGTGTTCAGATATTTGCTGCACAGGAATACATTCATCTTTATATAATCCCGATGCTTGGTTTCTGCATTTTAAACTGTACTTTAATCTTAGTCCCTTTCCAGATCCAGTCATATATCTTACTTCCAAAAATAACGAAATGGCTGACCGCTGATTACTTTACTCACAACCAATACTTACGTTAACTTTACATGCTTATATTTTCTATTAAATGTTACTTTTTTTTTAAAACAAATCTGTCACAAATAATAGGTAAACCAAAATAAATTGTTTTTGGACTAATTTCCCAACTGTATTTCCTTTAAAATAATTTATGTCACCAATAGCAACGTTTACCGGACTTTTAATAAAATTCACAATCCCTTTTGCAATCCAACCATATTTGATACAAATAAACTTCAGTCTCCACCTGACTTGTCCACCAAGTTTCAGTCATGAATGTCCAACAGTTTTTGTTTTATTCCGATAAGCACACGTGGATACGACATGAAAAATTGTGAATAACTCTGCCACACTCCTCTCTTGGCACTGCCCTTATTTTGGCTGTGATGGCCCTCTGCAGTTCAGGAATAGTCTGGAGATTTGAGATAACCTTATAGATACAAATCTGGAGGGTTAGGGTTCAATTCCTATTACATGCGATAATAACTAAGAATAACATAAAATTAACACTTTTAGTCAATCGTGGCTGATGTAACGAGAACAATCTACCCCCACCCCCGGATTAAAAGAGGGTTCAGTTCAAACGTGCATATAAGTCACCAAGGTTGACATAAAGATTCTCAAGTTTGAAAAGATGCACCTGAAGAAAGTTAGAGGTTACATCGGCCAAAACGTCGTAAAAATAACACCCTATATGAAAATCAGATGTTCAACGATGGAATACTGCTGCCTCATCTCGGTAGGCACCGCTAAAACACTCATGGACAGAGTCCAAAATCGACTTTGCAATCTAGTGGGGTGGGATTTCTTCTAATCTCTACAGCCCCTTTCTCACAGACGAGATGTTGATAATCTTTCTTCACTCTATTATAATTTCCATGAAAACTGCTCGACTGAGCTTCAATCTCTGGTCCGCTCTTGGTAAAATTTTCGCAGCAAGGAATCGTCTTACTACCACCGCTGGAAAAAAAACTTTCCTTTCTTCCTCAGAGTGCTAGTATTTGCTTCCTTCCCACCGCAGAAACATGTGGCACAAGGCCGGAAGATGGGGAGAATCAAGCCAGCGCCTCTAAAGAAGGAGCACTCTGTCCTATTAAAAATTGCCTGGGTAGCCCCATCGGCTTTCCCTGTTTGGGGCACCTCAGACAGCAATAAACTAACTCCACCCCAAAGAGGGGAGGTAAGGCCTGGGAGGGTGGACCTCCTAGGACAATCTTTAGTTCGACAGAATAAAAGGCCACCGAAATGGCCCAGTTTCTGCCAGACTGATTTTTTAGATCAGAACCTCAACTGGTATGCGACCGCGTTCGCAACCGGACACCAAATGAATGGCGCCGCAAACGGAATTTTAATGAATAGAGTTTCTTTCTAAGAACTTTTTCCTATGTGAAACACGTTGCTACAAGGTTGTTTCCCTGAGGGCTACAACATGACCATCATCAAATTTGATGCCAATAAACACTTGTCATAAACCGTCCTTGTAAGTCATCAAATTTTATTAATTATTTTCAATCCTCTCATACTATTCCACATCATTGAACTGTCAATCTATCCATCTCATTAATCTTTATCCTCGAGTGGCTTTTAGCCTTGATAAGTGGTGATTTATCAGTAAAAAAAAAAACAAGATAAGAATTGTAGTCATCTAATAATTCAAATAATACAAATCGACAGATGTTTCGCTATTGTTATCAATTTATGCTTTTTTATTTGTTTTGTAAATATAGAATATTTGTTTTGTAAATATAGAAATGTTTCTTTGTAGACTTTTGGTATTTTAAGATAAAGTCAACATTAATATACTTAACACTTTGCTCAATAAAAGTCTAATTCTTTTTTCTTTCTAATATTCAAAACTTTCTCTTTGTAAGTTGCCTTAATTTTATTGATTTTTTTTTTCAACAAAAATTAACAAAAATATAATTACAAAAAGACTAAAACATTACGATGGGGCTCATCATCATCATCATCATCATCATCATAAGTAGCATCATATTCAATTTAACGTTTGTTTTACATGTTGGCATGTGTTAGGCGGCTTTTAGAAATTGACTTCCAACCTAACCTAAATCTCGCCAGATGTTTATTGTATGTTTCTGAATTTTTTAGATGAGGATTGATAAATTGTATAATTTTGATTATTAGAAGGCCAAGGAGAACATGGAGGCGGGGGGGGGGGGGGGGGGGTAAGTATGGATTCGAGAGAAAGAAGGGTAAATAAACATCTGTATAATTTTGATTATTCAGACTACTGTTCTCATCTTGAGTGTTATTCTCACAACGTTTCGGCCGTTGTAACCGTAAAATATATTTTAATCACACAAAATACATGCTAAAATATTCTTCGATTTGAGGATTGATTTATGTTCAAAAAATAATTTTCATTTTAATTGTTCTAATTAGCCGTAATTTGTAATTAACTCACCAAGTGACCCAGCCCTCACTAAGTCTCTATCTGTCACTTTCACCCTCTCTCACTGTATGTCGTTTGATTCCTCTCCACTCATATATTCTCTCTCTCTTCTTCTCTCTAACTTTTTATTAACCGTCAAGGTAATAAAGAAAGGAAATATCACCACAAGTACCAATCTTCTTTAGCTCGTAGGTGTAGTGTGTAAGAGAGAGGGGAGTATAGAGAGCAGAGAGAAACTATTTGAGATGATGTTTTAAATCGAGAGAGTTTATAAAATTATTATTCAAATGAAGCATCTTGGTCAGTGTGTGTTGGCAGTATTCTGTTGGGTATATATAATGTATTTGAAAATATATCAATTGAATTAAAAAGATTCACGTGTTTTGATATGAATATAGTCGGGATAAATGAAAAAAACTTTTGCATTTATTCATTTAGAAGGCAGAAATATAAAACCAAACTTAATGACGATTTTTTTTAAAATATGATTCTATTTTATTTTGCAATTTAGAAAGGTGAGAGGGGGGGGGCTTCTTTCTGTATTTTTTTAAATGGCAAATGTAATACTTATCTTCATCATCAGCATCATCATCATAGTTGTCAACAACAACAACAACCGGAAGTTATCTTTCAAATTTTAAAATAATTATTTTGAATGTTAAAACATTTTTCATTAAATCGTTGTAATTAATATTACTACTACTAATAATATTAATATGAAGAAAGGTATTACATTTATGTAAAGGAAAGTTGAGTACAAAAATAGAAATTAATTGTGCAGAATATTGATTTATTTGAGAGTGTTTATAAAATTATTATTCAAATGAAGCATCTTGTTGAGTGTATTTTGGCAGTGTTCTGTTGGGTATATATAATGTGTTTGAAAATATATGAATGTAAAATTGAATTAAATAAGCTTAACATGTTTTGATATGAATATAGTCGGGATAAATGAAAAAAAAAAAACTTTAGCATTTATTCATACATACTAGAATACCATCCCAGGATGGGTAAAATAAATTCCCCCAACAAAAGTTTTGCACCACTTTCATATTATCTTAAAAAATCAAGATATAATGATACTAAACCTAATGTCTAGAATCCTTATTCTAATGTTCACCAAAATATATTATAGAAAATCTTGCCTAATTGGTGTCAAATGACTATGGATCAGATTCAATGCAATTCTAATGTTTGAATTTTCACATGCGAGATGGACCCATATTATGCCTTTCTAAAAACATTTTAAAATACTTCCAATAAACTGAAATTTGAGGGATGATTATTAATAGATGTCTCATACTTATTGTTAAAATTTCACAAAAATCGGAGGTACCTGAATTTTTACAAAGGGCTTCCAATCCTTATTTACCTCTTTTGCATTAAAATTAAACTAAATATAGCCCACATTTGGACTCCTTACACCCAGCTCTTGTGTTCCCAAATTCATAGTGATAGGTTAATCAGTTTAGGAGTGGATTCTGTACTTACAAATATATAAACATATACACATACCTAACTTTATAAAGATATATACACACGGTAGAGTGAGAGAGATTAATGAAACGGGTGGATAGAACTATACAACCAAATTAATTCATGTGGTGAGATTTTTTATATTTCGTCTTTATTCTCAGAAATGAGTGAAGATGTTATTTTTATATTTTAACAATTTTCCTAACCGGAATAATATATTTTTAAAGGAACTTAATCAAGATACATTAATTTGTTGCAAAGAACATGATGGAAGACGGAAAAACAAAAATTGGCTAGACAGAAAAAAATATTGATTTGTTTCAGATGTAATGCTATACCTGTGTAAATTCGAGAATCCGGTTGACTTTTCTTTATCTATTAGCAAAAGTGATAAAAATGAGTATCTAAGTTTATATATATTATTCAATACATTATGCCAGTTTTGTAAATATTGAAATATTTGTTTTGAAAAATGAATTCATATTCAAATTTATTGGTTCAGCTTTGACTAATATTATTTTCCTTGCAGACTTTTTAGTATTTGCAGATTAAATCAACATCAATAAATTGAATGCTTTTACCAATAAAAATCCAATTCTTTCTTTGAGCATATTCAAAGTTTTCTCATTATAAGTCGACTTGATTGGAATCCATTCGGATTTGAATGTTGAAAAGAACTTTCCTTCTTATTCTTGTTGTCAACCTTTCTATTACAATGTTTTCAAACAATGGCCAGCTATTGTAGTCTATCTTGATTTTCAAAAGACATGACAGTTTCGACCTATAATAGCTTTAAGTACTTACTGCTCGTCTGAAATTATTTTATTTTAAAGATCAGAAAAATAAGAGAGACAGTACAAAGTTATAAAGAAAATAAAAAGAGGAAATCTTTTAATAGGATTTATTTTCTTTTTCATATATAACTCTTATTTATTTTTCTGGATTTTACTTTTTAAATTTTTAAATAAAGTCTTCTTTTTATTTTCTAGGCTTATTTTAGAAATAAGAAACTTTGGTCAGTTGAATATTTGCCATTTTTCTTTGTTTTTGTTTTATTCAAAGCTGTTAAATGTAATATTTTGTAGAGACAGCCAAAAAAAAAACATCCAGGTTTGAACTGATGCCAAGGAAATTTCTTCTTTGGTTAAGCTATGCAAGACTCTCTCTCTCTTTCTCTCTCATATATATATATATATATATATATATATATATATATATACACACACACACATATATATATATATATATATATATATATATATATATATATATATATATATATTGTGCATAAACAATGGTATTTTAAATTCCAATGACCAGGCCTTTATTCATATTTTTACTTGCCAAATTAAAAAAAAATAATCAATGTAATTCTTGACAATTGTTTCACACAGAAATGAACAACCTGGAATAGACATATAATTATCAGGATCTTTCTCTCATGCAGCTTATCACAAGATCGCCATATCATTTCCGAAGAAAATCCCCAAGCAAAAAAAAAAAAAAAAATCTTTTTTATGCATTTTCCACATAAAACAATTCCACAAAGGAACCATAAGATTAATTCATAGACAACCAGACATTTTGTATCCATATATATATATATATATATATATATATATATATATAGGATAATAAATTATATAAGAGGAATATTTTTTATATAATTATAATCAAAATTGTGCTTGGAGCTATCTTAATGAATTATGTCCAACTTATAACAAGAAAAGAAGCTCAATATCTTTTACATAAAAGAATAGAGCTTAAAATATAAGAATTCATAGATTCAAGATGGAATTTAAATCATGTTTCAAAAGTAAAAAGTTCCAACAAACATGATTCTTTTATGTATGTTTTGAGAACACCTTTATTAAATTGATCAGCTAAAAGCATAGAAAGACATTGGGTAGTTGTTATCAAGGCCTAGAACTACTCGAGGATTAAGGTTAATGAGACGGGAATGATTGACAGATGAAGAACACTATGGGAGTACTAACATTGATCAAAGATATAAACTGTGTTTGATTACTTATGGGCCAGTTTATGACAAGAATTTGACATTGGATTTGAAAACGACAAAGTTTTAATCAACAGGGAAGTGGTCCCACGGTAATGTGTTCCACAGACGGATAGCCCTTACAAAGATTTGTCTATAGAAATTACTCCTGGCGCTAGAAGGAAAAGTAGTAAGACAAGTTCTCTCTGTGAATATCTTACAAGAGGGAGCCAGAGATTGGAGCTCAGTCGAGCACCTTCCATGGACATAACGGCAGAGCAGAGAGAGACTAGCAACGTTTCTTCTGTGAGAAAGAGGTTGTCAAGAAGAAGAGAGATCACTCCTTTACTAGATTTCGAAGTTGATTTTCTACTCTGTACAAGCAGGAAAGAGTGCTCTTGCGACACCGCCTCAGATGTGGCAGCAGTATTCCATGTTAGATATAAAATGCCCTCTCATCAGAAAATTAAATTCATACAAAAAATATCCAGTACTTTTTAGGAATAGGTATCCATGAAAATTTCAGTACTTACATTATCAATTCCGAGTTTCACCGAACACTTCCGAGACTGACGAACGTTAATAAACTTGACCCTAACCCTAAACTAACCCTAAACGAAGTTTGAGTTCTAGTTTGCAAAGTCGGTTTAGTTCGGTTTGTATTGTGTAGTAGCATCGGAACTTGATTCGGCTTTCTCCATTCGTAGTCGGAACTGCAAATTTCTTGATACCTATTCCTAAAAAGCACCAAAGCATACAAAGATCAAGCAATGGACCACATAATTTAGATGGAAATAACCGAAGAGTTTCAACATGTCCATATCTTGACCGGATTCTTTGGGACCATACTATAATGGGATTTCCTTAAATATACTGGTGACTTTTGCTTATTTTCATATTAATTATGTGCTCCATTGGTTGAGATTCGGACGTCTTTATATATCTTTCTGATGAGAGGGAAGCTTTATCTGATGGTTTGGCAACATCTGAAAGCAACTACCTATGTCTTCATATGCTTCTTTTTTTTTTTACTTCAATTCACCAAAACAAGGCACACTGCCACCGAGACGTAATGTGAATTAGGGACCAGATTTATAGGGGCATCCTAAGTGGGGAGTTGTGCAACGAGATGCTTGTTCACATTACATTTAAATTTCTGAGTCTTAAAGACAGGCTTAGATCTGATGACCTCAGAGAAAAAGTATATCTGAACAGTATGGGGAGATGTGTGTGAGATGCTTGTTCACATTACATGTAAATTTATACCGTCGGAGAAACAGGGAAAAGGGAGGGAATTACAAAGGCAAGCGGTTCAAGGAAAAAAGCTATTAGAGTAGAAAGCCTTCCGGCATCTGAGGACCACTACAGTGAAGAGGTGTAATTTTGCTGATTTTGCCGATCTATTGAATAAAGTTTTGTTTTGTTTTTATTTCGAAGTATCTGTAAAAGAATCTTGTTTGATGGAACCGTTTAGTTTTTAAAACTGATTTAAATGCTATTTTGAATCTTTAACTTTTTTAAGCTCTATTATTTTATGTAAAAAAATATTGAGCTTCTTTTTCTAAGTTTAAAGTTGGAAATAATTCGTTTAGATTAGTGTTGGGACGATTAATCGGAATCGGGAATCAGAAAAATCGGAATGTTTTGGGTTATCGGAATCAGAAATATGTTAGCCTAATTTACGATTCCCAAAACGATTCTTTTTTTTTATTTATTTTTTTTTTTGTTTAAAACTTTATTATTTATTGCTAGTACTAATGATAAAATGATACAATTTATTGATTTTGAACTATCAGTAAAACTAAAATTTATAGATCATAATAACTGATTTAGATAAAAATGGCACTGGAAAAAAATGATCCGATAAAAATGGCACAGACAAAATAGAACTAGTTAATAAATAGGAACAAATGGCACAGGTGTAAAACATAGATGAAAATCTCACAATGTGTTTTTCAAAATCTTCGATACGATACATAAAGGAAAACATTAAGAAGTTTTACAAATTAAAATGAAAATTATGTCTACAAAAAAAAAAAAATTCTACTTTTTTAGGCGATTAGGAGATTTTTGAATTGGAATTGGGAACTTACAACAGAATCGGTAATTGTATCGGAATCGGGAAAAATATTGGAATCGTTCCATCACTAGTTGAGACATCTCCAAAGAAAGTACTAGGGTATTCACCCCCCCCCCCCTTGAATTGGGTACTCTTCATTAAAAACAACAAAAACAACCTGAAGATTTCAACAAGACTTTTATTTCTTCTGCTTATTATAGAGTCGAAATTAGATATATGTTAAAAAAAACTTTAAAATTATTATTTCGTTTTGAGGCCTTTTTTTTTTTTCAATCGAAATCGCTCCAGACAAGACATGAAGCCACTTGATGTGAGGAGCTAACAAGAACGAAAGATGATTATCATAAAGACAGGAGATGCCTATTGTCCTAAGTCTTGAAAAGACCAAGGCTATATGTAGGAGAAAAACAGTAAGCAGGAAGAGAGTTCCACAAGCCCGCATTTCTTTGGAAATAAGCCACTGGAACATTTCAATGTGTGAATTTCTCCTAACGTGTGGTCATTTTAAATAAAAACGGATAAAACACGGAAATAAAGCATGAAATATCGTATCGGCCTTTCTTTTCAACCTTCCACCCTGTCCAGCAGACATCGATCACAGTCTGAAAGGTTTCCAGTCGAGTTGCGACGACTCCACCGCTACACAACAATAAAATATGATTTACTTTTCTTGCTGGCTGGTGACAGCGGACTAATATTGGATATTAGTGAAAGCCAGTTCCGCACAATCTATTGATTTCACAACCACAAAAAGTGTGAATGCCCTCCTCGACTGGGACAGTGTGAAACTGATACGTAATTCTGTTTATACACGAGTGATTGATTCGTATGTGAACGATTGATTGAATCACCAGCAACTCTAGCAGATTTTTTGAATACAATGACTTGCACTCAACACACACCATCATACGATCAAGAGACGAGACTTGCGCGTTTCAGTTTAGCAAGAGGTTGAATAGTACGCTTTGGCAAACAAACAAAATATAAAAATGGAAGAAAAGTTTGAAAAACGACAAATAGAACTAGTAGCACTCGGAAAGCACAAACCTCCACAAATACTTATCTCTTTTTATTATATATATATATATATATATATATATATAACATTTTTGTAAGTAACGGATAAATTTTATTAGACAGACGAACAGCACAGGTAAAGACAATTTTTTTTTTTTTTTTTTTGTGTCTTAAATAACTAATATAAGTTAGCAAAACATTTATATGGAACTAAACGTAGATTTAGTATAAGGAACTAAACGTAGATTTAGTATAAGGAACGTTTATGTTTTTGTCTTTTAAGGGAAGTGGGGTCTGATCAACTCTGCTGGGAAGCCATGAAATTAAATACTGTCTTGTTTTTAAATTCCCAAAACAGTTTTTCATGGTAAACAACTGATGATCCCTTAAAATAGTGTTAGAAATAAACTAATATAATAACTGTAAAAAATAAATTGACTTACATGAGTGATTTTCCACTGGAAGACTTGGGACTATAAGTTTTTTTTTTTTTTTTTTTTTTTTTTTTTAAATATAGTTTTAATTGTTGAGAAACTTCCGAGACTATATATATATATATATGCTTGAAGAATACTCGTCCCAGGATGGGTAAAATTAAATCCCCAAACGATACAGTTTTGCAGCACTTTTATGTCTCTTTATGCTACTAAACCTTATGTCCAGAATCCTTATTCCAATTTTGATCAAAATCCATTACATGATTTTTATTCTAGAAAATGTCTAGAATTTAAGGCATAAGTTTAAGGGGATGTAAGAAAAAATTGAAATCCAAGAAATCGTGCTTAATTGGTGTCTTATGAGTATGGATAAAATTTAATGCAAATCCGAAATATTGAAATTTTCAAGTTGAAGAATATTTAGTGATGTCTAATACTTATTGATAAAATTTCACAAAAATTGGAGGTATCTGACTTTCACCACCCCGTCTTTCCTCCCTTTGCATAAAACTAAATTAAACTAAATACAACCCACATTACGACCTCTTACGCTTAGCAGCTGTGTTCTAAAATTCATAATGATCGGTTAGTCTAGGAGTAAATCGTGTACATACAAAAATATAAACATATGTATATATCTAACACATATATATATATATATATATATATATATATATATATATATATAAAACAAAGTAAATTAACACGGAATCACCAATATATATATATATATATATATATATATAGCACTAGATAAAGTGAAAGAATAAAATAAGGTGTGACTCAAATTTTATTTGCATTCAATGTTGAAGCAAAGTCCTTCAAAGTCCTTAACTCATGAGTTTTCAAAGAAAATCTTCTCCTCAAAGGACCATTACTGCAATGACATTACTGCAGGTAATAAAATTAAACTTTGAAAATATATTTTTAAAAATTACATAAAAATATATAAAAAATTATATAAAACATCAAATATATCGGCCCAAAACATACTTTTTTGCTAAACTTATACAGTTGATCCAAGTCATAAAGTTTAAAATAGCTTCCAGAAAGATATCAAAGAGGTTGATTAAAAACGAAAAAGTTATCCAGGCGGGAATTTTGTTTACTATCGATGCAGTAGATGACAGTGAAAAGTGTGTGCAAATTAATAAAACGATAGAAAATCCAAATCATATGAAAAGTTCAGAGATATATATATATATATATATATATATATATATGTATATATATAATAGAAAATGGAAATAATATCCCAACGTAATGGAAAATGATGAAAGGATAACCCAAAATATTATTTATGTTTTCATCAACGTTTCGTCTTTATTTTAAGACTTCCTCAGGAGTATTGATTTGAAGAAATAACACACACGTACAAGAGACCAAACGTTTTCAACTATTTGTACTTGTGTGTTATTTCGTCAAATCAATCATCCTGAGGAAGTCTTGAAATGAAGACAAAACGTTGATGAATGCATAAATAATATTTTTTATTTTCCTTTTTTTCATTTTCCATATATATATATATATATATATATATAATAATAATCCAGGCAAGGTAAACATCCACAGGATAGTAATCCAAAGAATTTCAACCGGGCTTATAAAAAGTGCTCAATATCAAATAGACCTTTTATATATGATTATTTTTATTTACACAGACATGTACAAAATCTGCGACACTGGCATGTCGATGTTACTGATCAACAGCTGTTATAAACTGAGATCTCATCAAGGAGAGTTAAAATCCGATCTTAACCTTAGATCATATTTGGAAAGAGCCTAACATCGACATACCAGTGTCGCAAATTTTGTACATGTCTGTGTAAATAAAAATAATCATATATATATATATATATATATATATATATATATAATGTGTGTGTGTGAGAGAGAGAGGGGGGGAGAGATAGAGTAGAATAATATCCATCCCTTAACAGGTTAAAGAAGACAACATAATAAAAAAAATGGTGCTTCTCCAGATTAGGACCCAAGCTAAAATCCACTCGGTGGTGGTACTTTCCGGATGTTTACGTAAATGCCAAATGAAAAGTTGATTGACTTACTCTCTGTGTCCAAAAAATCCATAACGAGACTGGATTTACAAGTGGGAAAAAAAAACATTAACCAACTTTTAAAGTAAAATTTCACTGAACAAGTATCAAAAAAAGTTTTTTTTTGCATGAAACAGTTTGTTTTTTTTGTACTTCTCCAGATTAGGACCCAAGCTAACGCGAACCGACACCAAGTCGATTTTAGCTTGGGTCCTAATCTGGATGAGCACCTTCTTTTTTTTTAAAGAGGATTAAAATTCGACAGATTTTCTGTTGCTGTTAACGGCAATGCAGATGTCGAGGAACAAGCTGAAATCGACTTGACGTCATTAATTTCCGGCAGTTTACGTAAACATCCGGGAAGTACCGACACCAAGTCGATTTCAGTTTTGGCCTTTATCTGGAGAAGTACCAACAAAAATAGTGGATTATCTACCTTGGATTTCAATTAAATCTTTTCTTATTTAAGTACCGGTGGTTTGTGTTTTGCTTTTTGTGTTTTTCTTTTTAGTAAAGATAATATCAATGCGAACTCTTTAAAATTAAAAATGGTGGAGCATGAAAAAAAAATTGATGTTTTTGGTGAAAATATACAATAGTAATTTGTTTGTTTTTTTCCTGTAAATCTGAAGATTCATTCGTCTATACGATTCAGACTAAAGCTCTAATTGTATGGCTATAATAAAAAAAAAAGCTGTTATTTTTAAATAAATAAAGAAACAATTTTGCTTGATACGAGACTTTGTTTTTGACGGAAAATATCTCAATTTGTAATTGCTGTGGAATCTCATATTAGTACTTTTGAAACGTATCATATCCATTTAAATTAACACTTGAGTTTGACTACACAACCAAAATATATACATTATATATAAATATACACAAATAAATACACATTGATCTTTATTATAAAGTGGAGAATATGAAGTCATGTATCAAATCGAATATGCTTACTCAACAGTGATCTTTATTTGAAACTTGATTTGCATATCAATAAATCTGCTCGTAAATAATCTCTGTTCACTTACAGCTGTTGAGATAAATCTTTTTCTCCCTCTCTCTCTCTCGCTCTATTTCTCTCTCTCTCTCTCTCTCTTTCTCTCTCGCTCTATTTCTCATTCTCTCTTGCTCTGTTTCTCTCCCTCTCTTTCTCTCTCTCTCCTGCTCTCTTTCTCTCTCGCTCTATTTCTCATTCTCTCTTGCTCTGTTTCTCTCCCTCTCTTTCTCTCTCTCTCCTGCTCTCTTTCTCTCTCGCTCTGTTTCTCTCCCTCTCTTTCTCTCTCGCTCTGTTTCTCTCCCTCTCTTTCTCTCTCTCTCCTGCTCTATTTCTCTCTCACTCTTTCTCTCTTGCTCTATTTCCTTCTCTCTCTCACTCTTTCTCTCTTGCTCTATTTCCTTCTCTCTCTCTCTTGCTCTATTTCTCTCGTTCTTTCTCTCTTTCGCTCTCTCTCTTGCTCTCTTTCTATCTTTTTCTATTGCATTATAATTCTCTCTCTCTCTCTCTCTCGTCCTCTCTCGTTCTCTCCTCCTCTCCTTTGATAAGCTTCTAGGACAGACCTACACCCCAGGCTTGAAATAGAAGACTTACATCAAATCTTTTGCTAAGGTTGCTGGAAAAATGTTTGGATCATTCTATCGCTCCAGAAAGTACCTCACCCTGACGCAATTCTCTACTTGTCTTTGAAGCATGTGGTCATACGACAGTTTCCCACTTTTTTACGCAGTTCTTTGCATTATTGTTGTACACTGCAAGATCTTTGAAGTTGCACTAATTGGGCAGCAGAGGGCAGACCAGGCAGTGTAGCATCGTATGGTCCTCCTCTTCACATTCACGGATGGTTGGGTCAGTTTTGTAGCTCCATCTACTCATTGCAACTTTTGCTTGCTCCTATTCCTGTTCTCAGGTGGTTGAGTGTTTCCCACTGGAGTCAGGGTGTTACTGAACTGTGAGGGAGGGCCTCAGAAGAGGGTATTCTCATATCAGTAGGAGGGGTGGGGGCATTCTCTAGCAGTCTGGTCCATCTGTATAAGATCCATATCCGCCTTAATATGGAGTACTGCTGTCATATCTGGGGAGGTGGTGCTTGGAACACTCTTTCTTGCCTTGAGAGAGTACAAAACTGACTTGGCAATCTAGTGGTAAATAATCTCTTCTCGTTCCTACAGCCTCTTTCACACAGAAAATATGTTACTAGTCTCTCTCTACTCTATCATTATGTTCATGGTAGGTGCTCGACTGAGCTTCAATCTGTGGTATCCCTCTACAAAACATTCACAGCAGGAACTCGTCTAACTACAACCACAGCAAAGAACTTTATTTTCTCTTTACCAAAAACTAAACGGAATTTCCATGAACAAAGTTTCTTTCCTAGAACATCTCATCTTAGGAGCTAGTTACCACAAGTCTGCTTCCCAACCGACTACAGCATGGTCGTCTTCAAGTCTAATGTAAATAAATACTTGTTGAGCCGTTCTCTTGGATAATCAATTTCTTAAGTAATCTTCTGCCCATCAAGCCTATTGTTTTTGATTCTCTCATTGAGGTGATTATAGTCCAACTGACAATCTCTTTAACCCTTATCCTCGAGTGGCCCCCGGGCCTTGATAAATTGTGACCCATTAGTATAAAACAAATAAAATCTCATTCTGCCCACCGTTTCTTTCTTATTGTCTCTTAATTCATTTTCTCTTTCTGAATGTTCCTTTCCAACTCTTTCTTCTCTGCAACTCCCTTGGATCTTTTTTGTTTCGTTCAATCTCTCTCTCCCATCCCACCCCCTCTCTGTAAAGCCAAGATTAGAAGTTAATACCATCTATTAAATATTTTTCATCCATTTTTAATGATAGAAAAATCATTATTCATGTGTATGATGATGATGATGATGGATATCGGCTAGGAAATAACTGGAACACTATAACAAAACAAACAAAAAAAAACAATTGTCTAGTTTGAGATTCGAACCGTGAAAGATGGCATAAAATATTGGACATGAAATCGAACGCTGTATCTATACGATCCCTTATCAAACGATAATATTTTGTCTTTTTAACCTACTTAAACTTTGTTTATAGGTTCAGCATGAGGATAAAATATTTAAAATCTGTTTTACCTCTCCGCATAGATCTAAAATGGTCCGATTATCTAAAATAAATAGATAAACAATGAAACATGAAAATAAAATAAAAAATTCTTATTAAAAAAATATTTGTTATCCATTTTAATAATAAAAAAACGATAAATGTTTTTTCTTCAAAGTAAACAATGGATAAAATATGTATGATGATTTCATGTGAAAAAGTTTGGTTTGTTTTACGGCATATCAACCATCTATGGGTCATCTGATGCTGATTAAAGTTCTCAAATGGAATCTAAGGAAAGACAACGACCCTATATTTCTCTTGAAAAAAAAAAAAAAGAAATAAAAAATTCGAAGTTCCAGACCCCGGTCAAATCCGTGTCCCTAAACCAGTACTTCGAGCTGCAGCACCTCCTTCAGCCCTTGACGTGAAAAGTACAAACGATTCATACATAAAGGGTTTAAAAACCAATAAAAAATTTTTTGTGTTTTTTTTTCTTATTTTTATACTTTATCTTGACTTATTAATTTTTTTTATTGGTATTAAAAAAGGGTCAGATTCTTATTAAAAAAGGTCAGATTCTTATTAAAAAGGGTCAGATTCTTATTAAAAAAGGGTCAGATTCTTATTAAAAAAAGGTCAGATTCTTATTAAAAAAGGGTCAGATTCTTATTAAAAAAGGGTCAGATTCTTATTAAAAAAGGGTCAGATTCTTATTTAAAAAAAGGTCAGATTCTTATTAAAAATGATCAGATTCTTATTAAAAAAGGGTCAGATTCTTATTAAAAAAGGGTCAGATTCTTATTTAAAAAAGGGTCATATTCTTAGTAAAAAAAGGGTCAGATTCTTATTAAAAAAAGGGTCAGATTCTTATTAAAAAGGGTCAGATTCTTATTAAAAAAGGGTCAGATTCTTATTAAAAAAAGGGTCAGATTCTTATTAAAAAGGGTCAGATTCTTATTAAAAAGGGTCAGATTCTTATTAAAAAGGGTCAGATTCTTATTAAAAAAAGGGTCAGATTCTTATTAAAAAAAGGGTCAGATTCTTATTAAAAAGGGTCAGATTCTTATTTAAAAAAGGGTCAGATTCTTATTAAAAAAGGGTCAGATTCTTATTAAAAAAAGGGTCAGATTCTTATTTAAAAAAGGGTCAGATTCTTATTTAAAAAAGGGTCAGATTCTTATTTAAAAAAGGGTCAGATTCTTATTAAAAAAAGGGTCAGATTCTTATTAAAAAGGGTCAGATTCTTATTAAAAAGGGTCAGATTCTTATTTAAAAAAGGGTCAGATTCTTATTAAAAAAGGGTCAGATTCTTATTAAAAAAAGGGTCAGATTCTTATTAAAAAGGGTCAGATTCTTATTTAAAAAGGGTCATATTCTTAGTAAAAAAAGGGTCAGATTCTTATTAAAAAAAGGGTCAGATTCTTATTAAAAAGGGTCAGATTCTTATTTAAAAAAGGGTCAGATTCTTATTAAAAAGGGTCAGATTCTTATTTAAAAAAGGGTCAGATTCTTATTAAAAAGGGTCAGATTCTTATTAAAAAAAGGGTCAGATTCTTATTAAAAAGGGTCAGATTCTTATTAAAAAGGGTCAGATTCTTATTTAAAAAAGGGTCAGATTCTTATTAAAAAAGGGTCAGATTCTTATTAAAAAAGGGTCAGATTCTTATTAAAAAAAGGGTCAGATTCTTATTAAAAAGGGTCAGATTCTTATTTAAAAAAGGGTCATATTCTTAGTAAAAAAGGGTCAGATTCTTATTTAAAAAAGGGTCATATTCTTATTAAAAAAGGGTCAGATTCTTATTTAAAAAAGGGTCAGATTCTTATTAAAAAAGGGTCAGATTCTTATTAAAAAGAGTCAGATTCATATTTTAAAATGGTCAGATTCTTATAAGTATGTTGGTCAGTCGGATAATAATAGAAAATATTAAACTGGAAAGGGAACGCTAAAAATGGCGGAACATTTGTTTCTAATGTAATTTGTATGCACTTTTAATTTGGAATAATGAGTTTCAAAAAAGGGTCAAGAACTTTTGACATTAATAAGAAAATCGGATCAAAGGTGCTGATTCCAAATTTGTGGTCAATTTGGTTCTTAGATCAACCGTTTAACTGGGATGCTGTGACACACATACACACATTTTTGCTTTATATAACGTTATAAAGATGTATATTTCTATGCATACGATTCACTCTTTAACTAATAACCTGATCACTATGAATTATGGAATATGTACTCTAGGCAACGTGGTGAGTAAAGTGAGCACATTATTTTTCTGTAAATTTTACCATGTAGATGTAGCCTACACCCCCCCCCCCCCCCCAAAAAAAAACTTTAAAAATAAGCGAGATAAAAACAATTTAATAGAGAAAAAAATTTCAGGTACATAGAGCAAGAAAGGAAAATTATTTACAGTGGTTGTAGCTAGATGGGGTTTTGCTGTGAATGTTTTACGGGGAGGGGGGGGGGCAGAGATTGGAGCTTCCATGAAAATAACGATAGAGTAGAGAAAGACAAGCAACGTTTCTTCTGTGAGAAAATGACATCACCCACTAGATTGTTGTACTCGGTCAAAGCAGGAGGAGTGCTTTGAGCAGCACCTAACCTGATGTGGCAACAGTACTCCATCTTAGGTGGTATTTGACTATTATGCAGGTAGAGTATTGCGTCAGGAGTGAGATTCTTTCTGGAGTGGCAGGAATGATCCAACCAATTTTTCCGGCGACCTTAGCAACAGATTTGATGTAAGTCTTCGAATTCCGGTCTGGCGTGAAGGTCAGTCCTAGAAGCTTATCAAGAAAGGAGTCGAGGTATACAAGCACCTTCGGTAATGAAATGCATGTAAATCTTTCTCAATCCTCTCATAAAGTTCTTCATCTCTCAACTGACTATCATTCCATCTCATTAACTCTTATCGTCGAGTGGATTTTCGTCTTCACAAGTGGTGACCTTTTAGTAAAAAAAACAAACTATTTAATCATATTATCACAGGCACTTCACAAAAGTATGACAATGTGATTTAATCTTTTTGTATCATGAATCTAACTGTTTAAAAATTCATATTATGTGCACTGGGGATGGGATGTCGTTTTCAAACGATGGGAGTCGGGATTTCTTTTTAAGTCGCTCCAGACAAGGCATGAATCCACTTGATGTAAGGAGCTAATCATAATAATAAAAAGGGAGAGGAAGTTAGAATAACTTCAAGACAAACCAAGCCTGAAAGAAACCCCACCACCAGCGTGTAATCCTCTGGACCCCAAAGAAGCTAGGCAAAAAGTATGCCCAATAGGGAAGGAAGGGGTTACAAGGCTGGCTTACAACAAAAGCACCTTTGTTAATGACAGGCATGGGCATATGAACTTTGCCGACAAAACTCATAATGAATGCTGTTCACATCGTGACCTCATGCTATGAAATGGAAATGTGCTGGTTGGCGTGAATAAAACATCTGCCCTGACGTAACCTCGTATTCTATGTGAATCTCAACTCTGATGCATGTAAGCGTTTTCCTGCTCTTCACTTATCGGAGTTGATGGAAAGGAGATGAAAAGAAAAAAAGACAGGACCACAAAA